>CM052886.1:120942403-120977743 GCA_028534135.1 Potos flavus
GTGGATGGAACTGGAGGGTATTATGCTAAGCGAAGTAAGTCAATCAGAGAAAGACAATTACCATATGATCTCTCTGATAGGAAGAATTCGAGAGGCAGGGTGAGGGGTTGTGGGGGGTGGGAGAGGGAAATGAAACAAGAGGGGATCAGGAAGGAGACAAACCATAAGAGACTCCTAAACTCATGAAACAAACCGAGTGTGGCTGTGGGGTAGGGGCGGGTAGGGACAGGGTGGCTGGGTTATGGACATTGAGGAGGATATGTGCTATGGTAAGTGCTGTGAAATGTGTAAGCCTGAGGATCCACAGACATGTACCCTGGGGCAAATAATACATTATGTGTTAATTTAAAAAAAAGTGCTAATGGGCCAATAAAAAGACAAATTAATTACAACCAACATTAAGAAGTACTTATTCACATCAATGAAATACATTTGCTAAAGGTGTAGGAATGATGTCTGGAAAGAAAGGTTCATTTACCACTGTGAGCAACAGAAGAAATTTTCCTAGTTTCAGATTCTTAACTTCTGAAAAAATTATATATCAAATAACCTCTCAACAAGTTTGCTTTATGTGGCAAGGAAAAGGCTGTCATGAAACAGAATTCCCTACAAGCAAGTGATTTCCTTTTGCCTTCTAGTCTTGTAAGACCTGCATCCTTTCCAACCATCCCTCACTATTCTTTTTAAAAAGCAAATGAGAAAGTCATTCAGCTGGTGTTCTTCTAAGTAGAAATGAGGAGAAAACATTAAGACTAAACAAATATCTAAAGAAATGGGGACACAATCAAAAGGGTAGGAATCAAACTTCCTCCATGAACACAAATGCTTCCCTCCCGAGCTAAAGCAATTGTGATGAACTCCTCGGAAGGGCCAAGACTCACCAAATAATAAAATCAGTAGTCATCTGTGTTCAGTGGAATAGGGATGAAATGCCTCGAGGAAGGAACACTAGCAAAATCTGGGGCTGCGAGGTCATGTTTCCCTGTGAATGTGTAGTTTGTATCACCAGTGACTGTTAGAACACATGGGACGTGGAAACCAACAGCATCTGAGCTTTGCTTATTATCGACAGAACAGTGAATTCCCAAAACAGCGACAAGGAAAGACATGCACATTAAACCTCTTCATCATGTGATAATCACAACAGCTACCACTTCTGGCTAGAGGTGGTGCCCCATTATTTCTAATTGTTGGAACACCTCTGAAGATAGTAATACCCCCTTTACAGGGAAAGAACCTGGCGCTTAAAAATGAACAAACCCGTCCATGACTTCTTAGCAAGTTAGTGGCACAGCCAGATCCTGAAATCAAATCTTGTTGACTTCAAAGCCCACATGCTAGAATTGGAAAGAGTGAGTGTGAATTCTATGGCAAAAACAGAACTGCCGAATAAAGAAAATAGACGAAGAGGACTGAGGCCCAAAAATCAAGTGAAGAGAGAGTCAACTTACCAGCATATTTTGTAGTATTAGATTCATCCATGGACCAAAAGCAATAATCAAAGGCAAATACCTGAATGAAAGAACAAATTATTAAAGATTAATTAACTTCTATGAGTAAATCAGACTGCAAAAAAAAAAAAAAGATTTGCTGATAAAGATGAGGGTTCCTGCTACTGTTTGATTAGGAAAAAAACACAATAGGTTTGATGCTTTATTAATCCTAAAGCTTCTTTTGGACTAAATTGATGGTTATCTTACTGTATTAGAATAAGTTGCATATGAAAATTGCTATTTATCCAGAATGCAAATGAGATATCTTAATAAAAAAATATTCTTAATGATGCACTTAGTAAAAAAACAAAAACAAAAACAATGACTTCTCACCCAAGTCCACAGTTCCTGCATCTACTAAAGCCCTTGGCTGGATTCCCACGCCCTCGCAAGTAACGTGAAAGTGATCAACTTGCATTGGAATCACCTCCTTCTAGCTTTCTGTGATGCTACCATTTATAGCCAAAGCTCCAAACTCCCCACATTCCCCCACCTTGGACTCTGTTCTATGTTTCAGCATGCCATCTTGGCCCAGGTCTTGTTAACAAACCAATAACTCTTGGGTGCATTCACTTTCTGTAGAGTTACGGAACAACCTCCCCATGTCGGGAAACGCTGATGCATCCTCTGTCAGGATTCTCTTCCGATCACTGCTTCCATGCCTATGATCCCCACTCACGTTCCAGCCACCACTAGCCGGTGCACAGGCCAATGTTCCCCAAAGTGTGCTCCAAGAAACAGTAGTTTCAGGAGATATTCCATGAAAAACAACTAAAGGCTCTGGAAACTTATCCAGCTAAGAAACCCATTTTATTGCTTTTTTATTTCTTCAATTCATTTTAGTGAAGAGACCTTTTAGAAACTACTGTTTCTCAGTGTACCCCCTTAGCAAACTCTGGCTCAGAGGACTCTGCAGCCACTTTTCAGGGCTCCCTGTTACAGCCTTTCCCCTGGCAGTCCGAACAGCAAATTGCAGACCTCCCACAGACAGGAACCCTCTAGTGCTCCCTCATTTCCTAGGCAGTGTAAGCACTGAGCAAACAGAACCCAAACTCTGACCTGGCATTTGAGACTGGCTACCACGAGGCATTTCCAGCCCCTGTCCCCCAGCTTCCTTATGCTTCCGCTGAACTTGTCTGTACCTTGGAATTGGGAGAAATGATTCCACCCCTGTCCTTGTTCTCCTCTTCATTTACACCCTCCAAAATGCTTCCTAGTTCTTAAGGCCCAGTTTGACACATTTTTCTCCTAGGAAATCCAAAGGAATTATCTCTCTTCTCTGAAATCTTACAATGCTGCTTAATCCTTTTTCTTGCCACTCTCATACCAGTGACCTGCTTTCCATTTATCAGGTGTCCACGCATGTTCTACCTCCACGGGTAGGCGAAGTTCCTTGAAGGCAGGAACCATACCCAATTCATACTTACATCCTACAGTGTTCACAGTAGTTATTTATGGTTTTTTATGGAATGACTAATGGTACTGAGACCTTGCAAGAAAGCAGGTACTTTCTCAATCCTAAAAAGACTGAAGTATGCTCCGAATAGTCCCAGCCCTGCATGCACACTGTTAAAACCAATACAGGTGCATACCATGTGCACAGCCTGCATCATCAATCTCAAATCCAAACTCAAATTTTGCTACTTATACACACTTATTTGCTCTGGTCTTATAGCAACCAAGCTTAAAACGAAGAGTAGTTTCAGCCAACAGAGTGTGGGATATTTACTACATGTCAGGGCTCTTCTGATGACGCGAGAGACCACACAGGCAAAATCCAGTTAATCTTCCTGCCTCTAGGCAGCACTGAACTTTGACACTTCTCCTGAGACATGACGATCTGACTTGTTTTTAAACATTTCCAGAAAAGGAGATTCCACAACCTTCCTTCAATGGCATCTTATAACACTTAAGTTCCATTCTCAGGATATTTTTCCCCTCTTTTTGACCTAAGTCAACTCTCCTTACTTTAAATGGCCAAGAGAGGCTATTTTCCATTTTTCTATGTATCTTCATGGTTTTTTCCTCTAGAGTCTCGATGAATTCCTCTTAGTAGTTGCTATATACAGTGAAATTATCATTTATTCCCCATATGTTGATTTTTCGTACCTACCTAAAACTTTTAACCATTTGCTACTTTGCATATGGGGCGAGAACTCTAAGAAGTTACATTCACAGTAATGGTACTTGAAATAAAATGAATTCCTCCCCGAGTTTTGAGGGTCTACCTCTCAGTAACAATCATTCCCTATTCTGTGCCAACTTCTATTTCTAGCAGTTAATAAATTCCATTTTGTTCATAAAAAGGGCAATAACAAAATTTCTACTTTAAGCATCTGCCTCCTAAAATTCAAACAAATGTTAAAACCCCGCAGAGTTTTAAAATGAAACAAACATACAAAAGCAAACGAATAAAAAAAACCCCGCAGAGGAGAAAAAGCCTGGGATAGTACTGGTGGATAGGACTGCTTTTTGCTTGCCAAATACTTAACTCTCCTTGACCTGAATTATGTCTTGAATTTCACAACCTTTGATCACAGGCATTTTAAAATGGCCATCCTTCAAACCATGGAGTATATAGGTTATTATTTTATTAAATATTTACCATTAAGAAGGCTGAGCGATTTCCGTAAAACTCAAGGCAAGTGAACAGAAAAATTCTTTTTTTTTCCTTTAATGCAAGCTACAAGTGATCCTCCCTTCCATGAAATTCTACTGACTTTGGAGGTCCTGTGGCACAAGTTCACATGTGGTTCTATTGGATGCCTCAGTTCTTGTGTGGGGGTTTTACTTCTACTTGAAATGATGAGCTCCTTGTGGACAGGGACTACATTTCATGAACCTCATAGCACCTGGGTCAGGATCTCATACAGAGCAGCTACTGTATGTAGTATTTTCTCAATAAACAAACATAATACCCACAATACCAGGAGAAGGAGTTGGAATACAGATACAAGCACAGAACAGATGTGAGAACTAGTAAGAAGCAGTAGAAGTTCAACTGCAAGATACATTTTTAGATGTTTCATAATTTCCATATGCATTTTTTCTTTCTTTTTTTTAGCGCACAAGTGGTGGGGGAGGGGTAGAGGGAGAGAGAAAATCTTCAGCAGACTCCCGCTGAGTGCAGACAGAGTCCAACGTTGATCCCACAACCCTGAGATCACGACCTGAGCTGAAATCAAGAGTTGGACGCTTAACCGACTGAGCCACCCAGGTAGCCCTCATATGCATGTTTTTGAGAGAACTTGGTTCTTTCAATGGTCAAATACAAATTTGGTCATGAAATGAGCACTAGAGTCCACTTTGGTACCATTATTCCATGGCTCAGGTGGATAATAAGTATGGCCACATCATATATAATTTGTAATCTACACAGAGATTAGATCAATTATTTGTTGTTAGAACAATTTCTTATGATTGTTACTAAAACAGTTTCAGGGGTGTTCGAAATAATTTGTCTTATGTAGTCCAATCTCTTGCAATTAGTCCTTTACACTATTCACAAACTCTTATCCTTCTTTTAATGGCCAAATTTAATTACAATTCAATCACAAAAGGTTGGTAATGAAAAGGGATGTGATTTTTCCTTGGTCTTAGAGAAGTTATGATTTTCCAATACAAAATCCATAGACATGCCAAAAGAGATAATAAAACCATTTTCTTGAGAGCTATTCCCTAGAAAATGACCACCTCAAAATAAAAAAAAAAATCATTTTTTTTAAAGCCATCACTTTATATTAAAGAAATACGTTAAGACTTCAAACTCATTTTATTAAAATTCCTAAATGCTTATTTCATCTATTCATTACAAAGTTACTAGCATTCCAACCAGAGCATGGGGATAGGGAACCTCTTAATGTATACAACTGACTAAAAAAAATAAATCAAACTTGGAAACCAAGAATTAATTTCCCATTTAGTCAGTGCCAGTCCACATTGTAAGCATTTTTTGTAAAGGCTCCATTACCTTCCATGAGCCTTTAATTAGATAAAGAGTCAAAAGGACAGATACTCTCCAGTTGTTTTTAAAATCTGAAAGCCACTGTCTTCATTGTTTCCAAGAAAATTTTACTCTACCTTCTCAAAATCCTACTCCTTCCACTTAGTTTGCAACTTGTAAAACTCCTACCAGCATTTAATTCCCTGCAGCCTGCGGTTCACATCTGTTCCACCTTCATAGTTCTCTTAAAAATGTTAGCTTTGCATCTTTGTGATCCACTGAACATCCAGTAAAGTTACAACAAGCTGTTTTTAATAAGGTAAATGTGTTGAGTGATACATACTGAGGCAAAGGAGTCCCAGGACTCAGGAGCAGGATGAAACAGTCGAACTCTGGTATCTAAAAGTCCTATCTCTGATGGCATTTCAACAAAATTCCATTTTTTAAAATGCAAGAAAGAATCTTCTGTGTTTGCCTGAAGAACCAGAGGCACTGGCATTCTAAGAAATGTGATCTGTAATCATTTTCTGACCCATAAAAACCAAACGTGCAGGAACTTGCAATTCCACCTACCTTCCATTCATCCTTTCTAATTGTGAGCATTCACCAATAAGTTCTCTAGTTGTACAATGATTAATCCACAATGCAATCAACAAATACCTATTTGCCACCCTTCTCAATTTTAGGTACTACGGGGAATTCAAACATGTATTACGCATGTTGTTTGTATTCTAGTTACTTATAGTCTAGCTAAAAATAAAACAATTATCCTTGGGGGGAAAAAAAGCACATTTTTCCCCCAAAATCATTTTAATACCTCTCATTTCCCCTTTTCCAGGGAGGAAGTGATTAACCCCAACTTATATCAAGACAATTTAATGTTACGTAAAGAAATATTTCTAGGTGTGCCTGGCTGGCTCAGTCGGTTAGGCGTCTGGCTTTGGCTCAGGGTCCTGGGATGGAGCCCCACATCAGGCTCCCTGCTCAGCGGGGAGTCTGCTTCTTCTTCTGCCCCTCCCCACCACTCATGCTCTCTCTCCCTGACAGATAAATAAATAAAATCTTTCAAAAAAAAAACACAACAAATATTTCTAAACACATACATCAGATTTTTGGCACAATAAGTAAAAGCCCGCTCCCATTAAATTCTCCAAATTAAAATCTTTCAATGACACCTCAAATGTCACTTCTTTATGAAAACTCTCTTAAGGATACTTACTACTCTGAATTTCTTATCTGTCTAACCAGACTTTGTGTGTTGCGGGGAGGAAGTGTGTATAAGAGAGACTCAGACATTCATTCCCTTTCTTCTGCTACATTATTCTTAGAGGTCAAGATTTTGGTTTTCCTAATGTTTTATCATCCATAATTCCACCAAAACAAAACAAAACAAAAAAATCTGAGAATTTACTTTGTAAAGCAACTTCTTGGAAAATCACCTTTTAATTAAAGGATCTCGTAAATCTGTTTTCGCATGCGACTGCTGCTGTGAACAGCGCATGCTGGCTGGTGTGACCCTTCAGCTGCCTTGCACCACACAAGACACCACGATGGTACCCGGTCCAAGTCTCCGTTTTCACACTACAGACATTCTCTTTATTGGATTGTGTTTCTGGGATTCCCACTCCTGTCCCGAGAAGACAGGAGCAAGCTGCCTTATTCATCTATTACGTCTGAGGTCAGCCAGATCTTCAGCTCTGGGAGTTTCCACCAATAAGCAAGAAATCCTCTGGGCATATTAAGGACAGTGGGAAGTCCAGGGGCAAAGGGAAGAAAAGAGAATGTAGACCTATGAGGGAGTCCCTCCTTCCTGTAGCTATCTCCCTCTCCTCACCTCCCTGCCCAGTGAGCTACAGCTCATTCTTCCAGTCCTGCCCAAAGGTCACCTCCTCCAATGTTTCCTCAACTTCCCTCCTCTGTGCTGTCTTAGTCAAAAGCATAACCTCTCTAATACACCCTCTACTGAAATAACTACTCATTTTACACTCAGTTGGGATTGTGGGAATTTAAACAAAATACCTGCCAATACGCTGGTTGGTGTAGAACAGTAACTCAGTATCGGCAGTTACCATGATCAGCGTTGATAGCATCTACTGGTGGACTCCTCTCCCCAGACAGGAGTAGTTTATTATGTATCATTTATTATGCAGTTTATTATGTCTCATTCTCAGCGTGTGAGAGTCTCATCCAGCTGGAACCTCCCCTGAGCCAGGGACAGTGCTGACTCCTTTCTTTATTTCCTACAGGTATCGACAAAGAAGACGGATGGATTTTCGTAATAAAGTGAAGAGAGAAAAGTAAAAAGGCAATGAAAGTCCACATGGCCATGAGTGGAAGAGATCCTATAGTTCCTGAGTTCTGTAGCAAAAGTATCAATGCAAAGCACACCGCCCCTACGTCCCAAATCCAGAATCAAAAGGGCTTCCTACTCGGCGTGGACGTGCTTTGTTTTGCATGAAGGAGTGTGTTTCTCTCCTCTCTTTCTATACGGTCGCCCTCCTCTATTTGCACAATTCATCCACTGTTCACATCTGCAGACCCAGCTGCTATCGACAGCCTGTGCTGGCAACTATCGACTTTGAAACGGAGCCTGAGAGCTCTTCGCAAACCCCCATTTCTCCAGTTTTATAAAAACTGGCTTGCGAATGTTCAATTCTGTCAAGTTGAAAGGCCACAATTAACATGAAAGACAAGTGCCAAATTTGTTCACATTTCACCACATTGTTCTAAGAATTGAATCAGACGCTTCCCCCCCCCCCCCAATTACTCTATTTCATGGCATGTCGAAATTTTCCTTTTAGTGCCAAGTTTCAACACTTTTCCCTTTCATCTCTTTCTCCTCAGTCAGGGATGTGAAGAGTTATTAAAAAAAAAAAAAAAAAGAGGAGTTGAATGTCGTTCATCTTGAAGAAGCAGGACTAAAATGGAAAGGAGAGCGGGTCACTGAAGCCTGTCTGATCTCCCGAACCATCTCCAACCATCGCGATTTGCAGGAGCGGCTTTGCCAGCATGAACCCCAAGCCGTTACTTGAGCCTGTCTGCTCCCGCTCACCAAGGCAGAAGTACCATAATGGTCACCCCTAGCACAGGGGAGTTCCACCAAAGGACACCACTTTCCCACTCAACTGCTGTCTCCCTGCAGTGGAATGAATCCTCTCCTCTACTTATGCCCAGATGACCACGGCAAACAACGCCTTGAGTTACAGAGTCAGTACCGCCCGATTGCGAAGAGGTCGAGGCATCCTGCGGACTCAGCACAAGCATCTGTTGTGCACCGACAGGCCAATGAGGCAGTGCTCCCCATGTCAGGGAATTCACAATCTGCTGTAGGAGACAGCTGGGGGCAACAATCACGGCGGTCTGAATTTCTAAGGGTGCCTGGGGAGGTGGCTCTTCGAAGACCTGGTTTGTCTTTGTCGTAAGCATCTACGGAGCTAAGAGCCTCCCTTTGGTCAAGCCCTCACACTCGAATAGAGGGAAGTCACCAAGAAAAGGGAAGAGTGTGGTATGTAGAAGGCAGTGTAGACCTACAAAGACGAACAGTTGCACTGTGGGGAGGGGGTGGAGGAAGTGGGGCAAGGCTCAGGTTTCTAGAGAAGGTAAAGCTGGGGCTGAACTCTGACAGATAATCATTAAGAAGACAAGTAGGAAAGGCATTCCAGGTAAAGGGGGAAGCTGGCAAGCAAAGGAGGAAAGAAGGTGAGCATGACTGGAGTCATTTGCAAGAGCAGTGGGTGGGGAGGCAAGAGTGAAGAACGTGGGTGAGCCAGCCGCGGGAGACCTCGTGCACCTTACAGAGAAGCCCGGGCTTTCTCATGCTGACAGAGGATGGGGCCACGTTCTCACTTTGGACGGATCACTTTGGCAGCAAGTGGATGAGGGACTGAATGAGTAGAAGACAAAAGACCAAGAGGCCAATTAGCAAATCATTCTGATAAAGGTAAAAGGTTTTAATTCTCAGCCTCAGTGGGGAGGGAAAGAAGCTGTAGTGAAAGTCACTTTTTTTGGGGGGATGGACAGAACCCCATACCTTATTTATTAGAGAAATAGCACCTGTCCTTTGGAGAACTGTACTACCTACCCCTCCAGGCACTTGGTTCCCAGGAGGGACTGCCATGTTCTTACAGGGCACACACAATCGTATATTCTATATATGCTCGCTCGGGGGGGAAGGCAGGAAAGGCACACAGGCACTCAAAGTGGACCTAATCTCTTGGCTGTAGTTAACTGATCCTAAAGTCAGTGTCTGGCTTGGGATTTTTGGATTTGGGACGAAGGAAGCCGAACCAGTCTCTCTCAAGTGACTGGAGCTGTAAAATCTGGGACATGCTGAGTCCATGTTTCTAAACACATGAACCAGAGAAGCAGACACAGCTGGACAGCAGTGAGAGAGAAATGAGGGGACCCACATGGGAACGCAGACAGGACATGGGGACATACGAAGAGGCGACTGCATGTGAACCCCAGCCACTTCCTGCCCTTGAGTCCACACATCTCAGACTCTTCCTAATCTTCCAGTCCCTCTAATTTGGGTTCTGGTCACTTCCAGCTGCTGAGACTCCCGACTACTAGCAGAAGTACACACGAGAGACAGTGAAGGGAGAAGTGACTAGGCTGGGTCACCCTTGAATACAGGACTGAAGGAAGGGTGTGAATATCAACAGCCCTGTGGGAAAAGGCACCAAGGGCGAAAATCATCCAGAGTTTCAATAAATCCGAAAGTAGGAACGAGTTTTCCCAATCCCAGACCAATATCGTAACAGAGCACAGAGCTTCCCATTTTTACACTGTGAATGTACAAACCCGTGGTGCCTAAGCAATGCAGTACTAACTGAATTCCAACTCATTCCAATACTGCATTCTTGTCCTGTTTAATCCCTTTATCATTCAGCTCTGAAATCTGCTTCACGGGAGGCTGAGGGTTGGAGGTGGAGGCGTCACAAATGCACAACCTGGGCTGCTTTCTTTCTGGCTCTTTCATGCTCAGATTGCTTCACCTCAAAAAAAAAAAAAAAAAACGAGCCACCTGGATAAGTTCGCCAACAGCACTTTCACAAGGTGATTCAGGTGTTTTTAACACAAGAGTATTTCTTCATCCACAAAACAGCCCCAAAGAGAACCTGTAAAGGTCTCTGCATATGCTGCAGGATCCTATCTGCGGTCTCGAATAAATGATGGTTGCTGCTCATTAAAAAGGAAAAGAAATAATAAAACCCAGATTGAATATGAGTCACCCAGACACTGCCTACCTACCATGAGCAATCGCTGGGTCTCGTTTAGAACTGCCAGACCAGTAGCTCCCCTCCTTTACCTGTCGCCCCTGCTCTGTCCAGCACAGAGAGGAGGCTGGGCAGACTCCAAGACCCCAGGTCACCAGAGACGGAGGACCCGACGTTCTCCGGGGATTGTAAACATTTATTGTGCAGTCAGATCAAACTGAAAAGGCTGGCAGACAGTTCACTCTGTCGGGGACGACCAGGGCCTGGAGGTGGGGAGGTGGGAAAGATTTCTGAGAGTCTGCCTGGTCTAGTAGGTTTTGACTGTTCTGGATTTGGAGATGGATCAGTGCCAAGAATCAAGGGACATGGATCTTTTTTTCTTCCTGGGGCCTGTAGTCCATGCACCTGGGACCCGGTCAGCTGTGTCTTCGGGTATCTGGAAAGGCACACAACTACAGTGGGCACATCCGGCTCTGAACAAAGCCAGGCAGAAGCAAAGAGGAGAGAGGCGGAGCCTATGGAAATTTCAATACAGGGACGCCTGGGTGGCTCAGTGGTTAAGCCTCTGCCTTCGGCTCAGGTCATGATCTCAGGTCCTGGGATCCAGCCCCGCATCGGACTCCCAGCTCAGCATGGAGTCTGCTTCTGCCTCTCCCTCTGTCCCTTCCCCCTGATCATGCTCTCTCTCCAATAAATAAATAAAATCTTAAAAAAAAAAAAAAAGAAAGAAAAATTTCAATACAGAACATATAGCACCATGTTTCTGAGGATTTTTTGTTTCTTGGGAATTTTCTGTACAAACGTGAGTTTTGGAATGACAGCGTGGAGCGGATTGTCCTACTCTTCCAGAGGAGTCGCTGGGCTCCCGTAAGCTTCCGCAGCCCCGCCTCCTGCCCTGGGACCGCAGTGAGTCCAGTAGGAGGAAAAGAATTCCTGGCCCACCGCCGGCAGGCTCGGCCACGTGACTCGCAGCCCACCATCCGTGGACCAAGAGATGAGAGGCCCCTGCGGGGTCCTCTCCCTTTCTCCTGGGCCACAGTAACAGCACACCCCAGCCAGGGGCTTGTTCCTTCAGCCAGGAGCCCAGGCTGGAGTCACGTGGCCCAGAGCCACAGCTGACTTCAGCTGACACAGAACATCTGAGAACTAACCCTTGGTCATCTCAAGCCACCAACCTTCCGAGGCTGGTACTGCCACCTCTTGGAGCCTGAGCTGTCCCACAGAGAGGTGACTGGACGTGACCCAAGACTGCTACTGTCCCCGCGTTCTCCGCTCACAGTTCATCCTCCCTCCTGCAGCCAAGTTAATTTCTTGCATGTTTTGATCATGTAACTTTTAAAAAGTTTTTTAAATTCCAGTATAATGAACAAACAGGGTTATATTAGTCTCAGGCATGCAATACAGTGATTCAGTGATTCAGGACTCAGTGCTCATCACAAGTGCCCTCCTTAATCCCCTTCACCTGTTTGACCCTTCCCCCATTCACCTCCCCTCTGGGAACCACCAGTTTGTTCTCTACAGTTAAGGGTCTGTTTCTGGTTTGTCTCTTTTTTCGCTGTTTGGCTCTTAAATTCCTCATGTGAGTGAAATCATATGGTATTTGTCTTTCTCTGATGGACTTATTTCACTTAGCATGATACTCTCTAGATCCATCTATGTTGTTGGAAATGGCAAGATTTCATTCTTTATGGCTGAATAATATTCCATTATATATATTTTTATTTTATATATTTATATTTTATTATATTTTATAAATAAAATATTATATTTATATTTTCATATTTTATTTATTTATATAAATATACATAAATAAATACACACACACATCACTTCTTCTTTATCCATTCATTATCGATGGACACTGGGCTGCTTCTATAATTTGGCTATTGTAGATAATGCTGCTGCAAATATAAGGGGCATATACCCCTTTGAGTTAGTGTTTCTGTACTCTTTGGGTAAATACCTAGTAATGGAATCACTAGTTCTATTCTTCATTCTTTGAGGCATCTCCATACTGTTTTCCATAGTAGCTACATCAGTTTGCATTCCCACCAACAGTGCAAAAAGGTTCCTTTTTCTCTACATCCTTGCCGAGATTTGCTGTTTCTTGTGTTATCAAAAGATTGTAGCCATTCTGACTGGTGTGAGGTGATACCTCATTGTGGTTTTCATTTGCATTTCCCTGATGTTTAGTGTGACCATGTAACTTTCTTATACAAAAATCCTAAATGATTCCTCACAGCCTACCAGATTGAGACCAGACGCCCAAACCCTCTATAAGCTATCTACTTTCCCAGTTTTTCTACTTTATTTTTTGAGACAGAAAGAGAGCACCCATACGTGTGTGTGTGTGTGTGTGTGCACATGCACACGAGTGTGTGGGGGGGGAGGGGCACAGGGAGAGGGAGAGACTCTCAAGCAGATTCCACATGGAGCTCAGAGCCCAACACAGGGCTTCATCTCACAACCCTGAGACAAAATCAAGAATCAGGATGCCTGACCAACTGAGCCACTCAGGCACCCCCTTTCCCAGGATTTTAATACACAACTTCTTTCCACAATTTAACCAGACTTTGCACTTCCCAGGGCAGCTGTGATATGTGAAACCAATATATTATTGGTTTTCCTCTCTGGTTCCTGATACAGAGCTCCTAAGTCCCTTGGAATTTTGTGAGTGACACAAAGGCCTTTATTTCTGACACAGAACTCATAAATCCCTTGGAATTTCCCTAGTGATAGAGGTTCTAAATGAAGCAACTCTGGTAGACTCCTAGATAGCTTCACAATGGGGGCTGGCTGCCAGAAAGACCAAGCCTTAATTAGAAGCTTGGAACGTTCAGCCCCACACCCCCCAGTTCTCTGGGGAAACGAGAGGAGTTGGAGATTAGAATAATTGATCATACCTGCAAGATGAAACCTCCATTAAAACTGCTAAATAACAAGATTCAGAGGCCTTCCAGGTCTGGTGCATGCATCCCCATGCCAGAAGGGTGACACACCCCCACTCCAGAAGAACAGAAGTTCCAGTGCTTGGGACCCTTCCAGACCTACCCTACATACCTCTTTATCTGGCTGCTCAACTGTACCCTTTATAATAAGCCACTAAACCTAAGTAAATGTTTCCCTGAGTCTTGTAAGCCATTCTAGCAAATTACTGAACCTGGGGAGGGTGTCCTGGGAAGCCCTGATTTGTAGCAAAGTCAGATGGAAGTACACGTAACCTAAGGACACACAACTTGGGATTATAGTGCCGGCCGGGGATCGAGCCCTTAACCTATGCCATCTGGGCTAACTCTGGACGGTTAGTGTCAGTGGAATTGCCTTATAGAATATCCAACTGTCGTCCAAAGAGAATTAGAGAATCACTTATTGTGGAAATGCCACCCATTTGGATCAGTGTTGTGACTAGAGAAACGATTTTCCTTTTCACATCAATTCCCTTGTTGTTGCTCCTCAAATACATCTTGATTCCTGTCCCATATCTCTACCTTTTGAAACCATACCCATATGTGAAGGTTCTTCTCAAACCCAGTTGTAGTTATGAAGCCTTTCTTCCTCTGAAGTCATAAAAATACTGAACGAGTGAATGATGTTTATCATAATCCTTTTCTGTTACCTATAGGGCTGAAGGTTTATTTATTTGTTTTTAAAGATTTTATTTATTTATTTGTCAGAGAGAGAGAGCACAAGCAGGGGGAGCAGCAGGCAGAGGCAGAGGGAGAAGCAGACTCCCTGCTGATCAGGGAGCCTGATGCAGGGCTTGATCCCAGGACCCTGGGATCATGACCTGAGCCAAAGCAGATGTCTAACCGACTGAGCCACCCAGGCATCCCAGGGCTGAAGGTTTAATCTTCCTTTTCACATGTGGATTTCTAGAGGGCAGAGACCACCAGTTAAATCACCTCTTTGAACCCACAGCCTCCTCATACAAGACTTTTCACAAATGTTCTCAATGAATAGTTGTCTACTAAATGACTTTTGAATGGATAAGAAAAAAAAATGATTCCTAGGAAAAACACATAGCAGGAAGGTGATGCTAACACTGAGTTTATGCAGTGCAACCCTCCTGGACCAGGATATCAAGGCAGTAATGTAACGGATGGCTGCAGGGCTGCTGCATTTAACTGAAACAGTTAGCACAAGGCTCAGCACAGATGCTGAAAAGATGTTCCATCCTCAGCCATGTGTCTGACTGCAAACAGTGCTGTCCAATAGAAATATGATGTGAGCCACATATGTAATTTAAATGTTTCACGTTAAAAAAGTAAAGAGATAAAATCAAATTTTCATATTGTTTACTTAACCTGATCTATCCAAAATATTTACCTTATATATTTTTTCTCACACGAAGTCTTTGATGTCTGATGTGCCTTCTGCATATGTGACACATCTCAGTCCTGACCAGCCATTCAGCACATGCTCAAAGTCACATGTGGCTGCACAGCGGCTGTCCCAAATAGTGTAGGTCTGGACCTCCTCTCAGCAGAGGCCAACCCTTGGTTTTCAGAAATTCACCAAGCGAAGTGGGAGAGGCAACAGAAAATGACAAGTCAAAACCGTAAAAAGTGAATGAGATGGTGTAAGCTGTACATCTCAAGACTGTCCCCTCCTTTCTTCTGAGCAATTTCTGCAAAGTCAGATTTTTGGTACATTGGTATGACTCCTCAAAGGATACTATCTGCACTGGAATGTCATTTTCTTCCACTCATGATTTTGCAACAAAATTATGGAAATACAGGGGGGATCAAACACCTTGAAGTTCAGTAGTTCCTAATCACACTTATAAATAAAATTCAAAAACAGTTAAAATGAGCTTAACAATATCAAATTGTTCAAATAAATCATCCATCAATTTCTGAGGTATTAAACACAATGATGAAGAGTTAAAGAAAAAAAGGAAACTGAGTAAAAAAGGAAGCGATCTTGCAGACATTTACATCTTCCCCAAACTCTTCCTTCTTATTGCTTCCTCCTATCTTTCCTCCATAAAACCCAACAAACAGAAAACCTGCTTGACACCCACATGGTGTAACAGAAAGTACAGGCAATCAGAAGGCCCAGGACTGGAGCCAAGCTCTGTCACTGGATGGTTCTGGCCAAATTCACTCCCTCACATCAATCTCCTCTTTGAATAACAGGGTCTGAATGGTCTGAGTTCAGAAACTTACTCCAGCCCTGCAGTGCTCACTTGGCACATGGAAGGTGTTCAATAAATACTGAGAGAGAAGAGAAAACAGGAAAAGGAGGAAGAATTCACTTGTTTCTCTGTGTGTTTCAATGTAGCTCCTCAGAAAATAAGACACTTGTGCCAGACATGACAAAGCATGAAAAGTGATGGTTCCTAGAATGTGCCAGACATTCTGAGGGCCAACAGAGAGAACTGGAACCAGCTCCTTCCTAAAGGCAAAGCTACTGGGACTGAGGACATTTCCCTGTTCTTCAGCAACAGAGCGTGCATAATGGCATAATTAGATCGTGATGCTTCACACACATGTGTCTTCTCCCTCTGTACCACCTCCTGCTAAAATCCAAAGTTTATGAGAAGGTGGCCGAAGGAACAAGCAATCAATAATACCCCTCAGACATAACTTTGGACTCAAAACTAGTTGCGCTGATAAAGAAAAACATACCTACCTCGACACTGAAAATTATGAGACAAAGCCTCTTTGTTTTTTGTTTTGTTTTGTTTTAACAAGGAGGCATAAAGCAGGTGTCTCGATGTTTGTCTAAATGCTTTTCTTTTTAAGGGAAATAGGACGCACTCCTATAAACATTGCGTAAGAGCTACTGGTGAGAGGATTAAAGGTATGTGCTTGGACTGTGCTAAAATTAATGTCTCTCTGTTCAGAAGTACACACTTCCAAAATATAACACACTTGCCGAAGAGAACAGTCCAAATACACAGCACAATTTATACAAATATAAATTTCCCTTTCCATCCTAACATGGGACATATACGAACTATTTAAAAAAAAAAAAATCGATCTAACTTTTACAAGTCAACCGGAGAAATATCTTCATCTTTTCCTTGCCTTAACACCAGAAAAAATAACTTTTAGAACAAAAGAAACCTAATTTGCAAAGAACCAGTGTCTAAGTATCCTCCTAGAGGCCTCCACCACCAGCGGGGCCCCATGGGACTGTCCAGTTTCCCTTAATTTTTATTGGTTCTTCCCCTTCTTCCCATTCTCCGGAGCAGGATGAGTCCCAAGGCCCAGATTCTATTCTCTCATGTCTTCTGTTCCTCTTAATCCTCTTTTCCTTGACAACATAATAGATACCCCTTCCTCCATCTCTTCTCTCCTCCTTACCAGAATTTACCCGACGTTCCTAGGGCAGAGACTGCAAACCTCGCGTAATTGGCATAGATACCAGATGCCTTGCCAATCATTCCCAATTCAACCCATTCTAAAACCCAACCCATCAACTTCTCCCTGTACCAAACCAGCTCTTTCTTGAATTCCTGCTGGATTTTCAGTTACTCTGTTTCAAACTTCAAAGTCCACTGTGACCCTCTTTGTTATATTGTCTCTTATATGCTCTCAGGATCCAAGTCCTGAATACTCTAGTTCTGCAACATTTTGATAATTTGACCCCTCCTCTTCTCCAGTCTCCTGGCATTGCATCAGTGCAGACTCTTACTACCTCTTTCCTGGCACATTTTATTGCATGCCATCTCCAGCTCCCCAGCTCCCCCAACCAAAACCAATTTATTTTATGTTCGGCTTTCACATTAACCTAGTGAAACAGAGCCTCAGCTAGCTCACTGCTTTGCAGGTCAAAATAGGTGGTAGAGAGACACTGAAGGTATCAAGGGCCAACCCTGGCATCAAGGCCTTACAGAGCTGGAATTGTATTCAACCGCTTTCTAGATCTGTCACCCACGACTCCCCTTCATGTCCAACTCTGTGCCTTATCATTCTATGAACACAGTTGATGCTCTTCTCTTGGCACATCCATCTACAATCAAATGACCAAATGTATGTGATGCTTTAATAAAAAGGACTTGTGCCCTTTTCACTAAGTAGATCCTTAGTTATTGAATGTTTCTGAAGCTACTGTAAATTATTGGTCTTCTTTTACATTTTATTTTCTAATTGTTCATTGCTAGTATAGAAAAATACAATTAGTATTTTGACCTTTTCCCTGCCACCTTGCCATTTATAAACAAGTTCTAGGAACTTGTTTGGAGATTTCTTAATGTTTTCCAAGTATGTGACTATATTGTCTGTAAGTAAAGATGCTTTTGCTTCCTCCTTTCCAGTCTGAGTATCTTTTATTTCTTTTTCTTGCTTTATTACGCTGGCTAGGACGTGCGGTCAATGCTAAACGGAAGTGGCTAAAATAATATCTTTGCTTTATCCCCTTTCTTAGGTGTAAAGTGGTCAGTCCTTCACCACTAAGTATGATGACAGCTATAGATTTTTAATGGATGCTGTTTACGACCTTAAGTTTCTGCATCTCGCTAGCTTGCTTCAAGTTTGTTTCATAAATAAGAGTTGAACTTTGTCAAATGTTTTTTTTTTGCATCTACTGAGATGATCATATGGTTTTCCTTTTTTATTCTGTTGGTATGATAAATTACATTTTTAAAATAATTAATAGACTATTTTTGAAGCAGTTTTAGGTATACAGAAACATTGAGCGGATGATGCAGAGGTCCCATATACCCCCTTTCTGGGTACCTCCCATCAGTTTCATCTATTACTAACCTGATTAGTGTGTTATATTTGTTATAATTGATGAACTAATACTGATAAATTATTAATAACTAACCCCCATGGTTTACCTTAGTGTTCACTCTTATGAGCTATACAGTTCTATTAGTTCTGATAAATGCATAATGTCACATATCCCCCATTATAGTATTACACAAAATGGTTTCAATGCTCTAACATCCCGTGCTTCACCCATTCATCCCTTCTCTCCTCTCACTCCCCCTGGCAACCACTGATTTTTTTTTTTTTTTTCTCTTTGAAGACAACCAAGTTTTCACTGAATTTTAATTTGGATTGAAACTGAATCTGGCATATTGTAAGTACTGATTTAAGGACAGATACTATTAATAGTAACAATGGAAATGGCATGCTAAGGGTACAGTACCAGGGATGAATATAAAGAATATGAGATCTCTCCTGCACAACAGCTGAGAAGGAATAGTGCTAACTCAACCAAATATTCAAAATGGCAGCCCCTCCCTTCCCCTAATCAGTAATCCTACCTTAGAACATTTCTTAGTAAAATGCGCAAAATCCTTACAATAATAGAAACAGCGCATATTGCAGGTAGGTGACTATCGTATTTACTATCATCACATAATTAGACAAAATTTCAACAATTAGACAAAATTTCTACAACTGCCCAAACCAACTACACAAACAAACATTCCTTAAAACATAAATTAATGACAAGAGAATCCAGGTCGCTGGTGAGGTTTGTAAAATCTCATGGGCACTCTGGCGTCAGGCCAGAAACAAGCATCCGGGTAACGGACCAGCCAGATATTTGGATCTTCTTGAGAATGGAATCAGGACACATAGTGTTCTCTGGTTTAATCTAGCAAAGTGGCTCTGCCCATCAGTGAAGGGGAGTAAAAACTTAGCTGGACTCAAATCTTTTTTTCTGCTCAACTGGTGAGTGTCCTTTTGCTCCAGCAGATCTCTCTTTCTTTCTTTCCTCTCCTCACACATCCAACAGTCATTCTGTAGCTGCCATGTGCTCTGGGGTCCTGTCCCAGGTACACCATAATTTTTGTAATGTCTATAGTTTTGCCTTTTCCAGAATGTCATATAGTTGGAATCATACAATATAAAGCCTTTTCAGATTGGCTTCTTTCACTCAGCAATATGCATTTAAAGTTCCTTCATGTTTTTTCCATGGCTTGATAATTCACACAGTATTCCATTATATGGATATCCCAGTTTGTTTATCCATTTACTTACTGAAGAATATCTTGGTTGCTTCCAGTTTTGGGCAATTATAAATGAAGCCACTGTAAATATCCATGTATAGTTTTTGTATGGACACAAATTTTCAACTCATTTGGGTAAAAACCTAGAAGCATTATTACAGAGTTGTATGATAAGAATATGTTTAGCATTGCAAGAAACTCCCGAGCTGCCTTCCAAAGTGGCTGCACCACTTTTCATTCTCACCAGCAATGAATGACAGTTCCTGGTGCTCCACACCAGCTCCTCCCCAGCTTTAGTATTGTCAGATGTCCGGATTTTAGTTGTTCTAAGAGGTGTGCAGTGGCATCTCACTGTTGTTTTAATGTGCAATTCCCTAATGACATATGATGTTAACCATTTCTCATGTGTGTGTTTCCCATGTGTATACCTTCTTTGGTGAGGTGTCTGTTCAGGTCTTCTGCCCATTTTTTAATTGGGTAGTTCATTTTCTTACTGTTGAATTTTAAGAGGTTTTTTTTTTTTTTTTTATGTTGGATAAGAGACCTTTATCGGATATGTTTTGCAAACATTTTCTCCCAGCCTGTGGGTTTCTTTTCATTCTCTTCATGGAGCCTCTGCAGAAGTTTGTGCTTTTAATGAATTCTACTAATCGATTTTATTTTTACAGGTCATACTTTTGATGTTGCATCTAATAGGTCATCAGCAATGCCAAGATGTCTCAGATTTCCCCCATGCTATCTTCTAGAAGTTTCACAGTTTTGCATCTCATATTTAGGTCTATGATCCACACTGAGTTAATTCTTATGAAGGATATAAAGTCTATATCTAAATTAATTTCTGTGCATGCTAATGTCCAGTTGTCCCAGCACAATGTGTCTCTTCTGTATTTCATTTTGATACTAATGCTAACCTACCTTCTAGTCATTTAATTCTCTCTTTGGCTGCATCTAGTCTGGTGCTAAACACTAACACTAAGTTCTTAATTTTAGTTTGGGGACTGTCAGGGTGAGAACTTCTACTGGGTTATTTTTCAAATCTGTTTTGTCACTTTTTATAGTTTCTAGTCCTCCCCAACATTTTGAAGTCTTATCTTTTATCACTTTAAATATAATAAGCATAGTTACTTTAAAGTTCATATTTAACAATTTGAACATCTGAAGCATCTGTGGGTCTATTTCTACTTTTTACTATTTTTGCTATTTCCTGTTCATGTTGCCTTATCTTGTAGCGCACCTCTTTATCTTTGATTGTGTGTCAGACATTTTTAAAATGGTCTGTGGAGGGGCGCCTGTGTGGCTCAGTTGGTCAAGCAACTGCCTTCAGCTCAGGTCATGATCCTGGAGTCCCACGATCGAGTCACACATCAGGATCCCTGTTCAGCAGGGGGTCTGCTTCTCCTTCTGACCCTCCCACCCCTCATGCTCGCTCTCTCTTATTCTCTCTCTCAAATAAATAAATAAAATCTTTTTTTTTTTAAATGGTCTGTGGAATCTTTTGAGACTTGGGATTACATTTGCTTCTGCCAGATGCCTATGGGAACCTCCATTCTAGGATCACTTTGATCCAATTCTAGTGCTTGAGACTTCCTGGATTACACAAAGAACTTACAACCACACAGTAATCCATGTGAAGGCAGGTTTACTTCTGTTTCATCTTTATACCCCACCGAAGGCTGCATCTCAATCTACTTTGCCAACCCAAAGTATAAAGAGTTTACCAAGGATTCTACCTCTGGTAAACTCTAAACTCTAACATTTCTTTTTTATGCACTTTCTAAATTTTTATTAACATATAATGTATTATTTGCTTCAGGGGTACAGGTCATGAACTCCAACATTTTTGTCCTCTTAGGCTCCCCAGATCACATGAGGCTGTCAGAAACACTGCTCTGCCTTTAAGCTGCTCTATCTGAATGGCATACACTCAAAAACGAGGATGACCTCTCTAAATTTCCACCATGTCTTGGATCTTATTTGGTAATTCTTCACTATCTTGGAATTTCTCCAGTGCCTTCAAGCATAGGTTTTAATATTAGTTCCATTCTTATCTGTCCTCAGATCTGCAGAAGTCAGAATGAGACCCTTCATCCTATGACTTTCACGAATATTGTGCCTCTGTGGCTCTTGACACAAGCGATTTTATACTAAATTGTGCCTATGTTCTCTACCCCACCCCCATTAGAATGCTAATTCATGTAGCATTTTATCCCCTTCCCAGAACAATTATTTCTTAAATTGAACCAACAAGTCTTTGATGATTTTGCTAATTATTCACATTAAAAAAAAATCTGTTTATTTAGTTATTTTTTCTGTTTTTAAAAAGCAGTTTTATTTTTTCTTTCCAAATTTTTATTTAAATTTAAGTTAGTATAATATTGTTTTCAGGAGTAGAAGTTAGTGATTCACCATTTAACATATAACACCCAGAGCTCATCATAAAAAGTGTCCTCCTTAATGTCCATCACCCAGTTCCCCATTCCCATTCCACACCCACCTCCCTCCATCAACCCTCAGGCTTGTTCTCTATCATTGAATCTCCTATGGTTTGTTTCCCTCTCTCTTTTTTTTCCCCTTCCCGTATGTTCATCTGTTTTGTTTCCTAAATTCCACATATGAGTGACATCACATGATATTTGTCTTTCTCAAACTTATTTTGCTTAGTGTAATACTCTCCAGCTTCATCCACATCATTGCAAATGGTAAGATTTCATTCTTTTTGATGGCTGAGTAATATTCCATTGTATATATCCACATCTTCTTTATCCATTCATCAGTCAATGGACACTTGGGCTCTTTCCATAGTTTGGCTATTGTTCATAATGCTGTTTTAAACATCAGGGTGCATATACCCCTTCAAATCTCTATTTTTGTATCCTTTAGGTAAATATGTAGCAGTACAATTGCTGGGTTGCAGGGTAGTTCTACTTCTAACTTTCTGAGGAACCTCCATACTGTTCTCCAGAGTGGTTGCACCAGGTTGCATTCCCACCGACAGTGCAAGAGGGTTCCCCTTTCTCCACATCCTCATCAACATCTGTTGTTTCCTATGTTGTTAATTTAGCCATTCTGACAGGTGTGAGGTGGTATCTCATCATGGTTTTGATTTGTATTTCCCTGATGGTGAATGATGTTGAACATCTTTTCATTGTCTGTTACCATCAGGATGTCTTCCTTGGAAAAAAGCCTATTCACGTCTTCTGGCCATTTTTTAACTGGATTATTTGTTTTTTGGGTGTTGAGTTTGGTAAGTTTTTTATAGATTTTGGATATTAACCCTTTATCAGATACGCCATTTGCAAAAAATCTCACTGTAAAATCAGTAAAATTTCATTTATGTAATTATCATTAAAAACACTTTTCCCTTTCCTGTTTGCTGTCAATGTTTACAGCTTCTGCTAGAAAAGACCTTATTTATTTTAATGTCTTTTTTTCAAAATATGAAATATTTCAAGACCATCCTTATACTTCTCAGATATGCCTTAAGACGTGCATATATATGTGTATATATACACACACATACACATATATATTTAAATGTGATTTCACATGGATTTTATTTTGAAAATTTCTTGATACTTCTTAGGAACTATCAATAGAACACTTTGGGAAACCACTAAGCTCTCTACACTGAATAGAAAATAACCCAGAAAATCTTTATGTATAAAGAAATTAGTGATTTTTAAAAAATGTGTTTTTGTGCCCCTTAATTTCAGTGCTTCTCCTTCACTAAGGAGCCATATGTCAAATTGCTTAGCATTTCATTGCCTTTTTCTGTGGGGAAAGAATTAAATGCATCACAAGGTTGACAATCTGCTCTGAAACCTCTAGGACCAACAGCAAGGAAGGAAAGCTATTTAGGGGAACTCACATCTTTCTGAGTAGCAGAAACACCTTTCTGGTTGCAGCTTTTTGGGACTATGCCCACATCAGTAAGTGCTCAGGGAGAACCTTCTAATTCCTCAGGGTTGGCTAGATGCCAGTGCTTACATTTCTATAAATCATATATTTCCTTCTTTAAAAAGATCTCATACTATTTGTTCAATATGTACCTTCCTTGCTGGGGTTGAAACTTTTAGTGCCAAGGACAATTCCTATATTGCCTTCAGTAAACATAAAGGATAACATTTAGCATTTTGGTGGGTTTCCACTTCTAAAAACGAAGTTTGATTTTCCTTTATAGCCCGAGAGGCAAGTAAGCCAAATCTACGCTAGATGCCCTCCCCAGCATGTCTTAGATTCTGACCATGTAATGGAGGGTGGGGTAATTAGCCCGTCTTGATTCCATCTCAGAGACCAAAGTTATAATCAGCATTATTGGTCAGGGACTGGTTGAATCTCTCCTTCCTTTTGGCACTAAGTGTCCCTTTGACACCCAATAAAATACTCACTGGTAACAAAATCAGCCTTCAATTATTCAGGAGTTGATCATTCAGATCCCCTCCTTCTCATATTCTTTTTTCCCACCTACTCTCTAACTTATGGGTTACTCCCTGGTAAACAAGCCATTGAGGGCTGGCCAGAGCAAGGAGCACAAATCCAGTCAGTGGACTTTGTGAGGGGCTAGAAACTCTAATGGAGCACACAGAGTTGGTGGATGGCTAAAACACTATCTGAAAGTCTCTAGAATTTTCCTGATACCATTAACTATTCTTGATAGCTCATCTGTCCAGTCAACAATCATTCCATGATGTTACCAGTTTTGTCTTTCCATTTTCTAGGTGGTGATACTCAATCGTCCCAGCTTCTCCACTTACTCAATGTGTAAAATAAGATACACCATTTCACTCCCTGAGCCTCATTTCATCATCGGTAAAATAGAAACAAGAAGCTGACAGCTTTGCTCTGAGGACCAGAGCATTAATTCCAAGAATGAAATAATGTATGAAAGTGCTTTGCAAATGTAGAGGAGCATTCTAATTTTACGTCATTACCGACATAAATTTTTTTTTCATGGTTTAAATTTTAATTAGAATGCTGATTTTTCCTCTCAATGGGAGAGGTGTTGCACATGGGTTACAGTGATGGATGAAGTCCTGGATATTTGCACACTTTGTATGCATGCCAAATTCCATATCAACTGCTTACCTTGGGAGGTTTCCTTAATGATGGAAACAAAAATTCAGCAGCAGAAGTAGAAAGGGTTGTCGACACAGCAGCCACATCAGAGGGAAGCAATGAAAGAGAAAAAAACATAAGGGAAACTCAGCATCTTGATAACATGATCTGAAAGGTATTTTATTTTACAAAGACGAGAAGCCAAATTTACTTTATTGCCTGAAGCGATAAACTATTACATTTGTTTAATAGGGCACCTGGGTGGCTCAGTCAGTTAGGAGTCTGACTCTTGGTTTCAGCTCAGGTCATGATTTCAGCATCATAGGATCGAGCCCCACAGTGGGCTCTGTGCTCGGTGGGGAGTCTGCTTGATCCTCCCCCTGCTCCCTCTCTCTCTCTCAAATGAATGAATAACTCTTTAAATAAATAAAACCCATGGTTCTCAACTATTTTCACATATTTCAACACTAAAGAGAAATTTAAGACCAAGTTATAGCCTTCTCCCATCACCAGCCACACACACACTTTTTTAAACTTTCATTTTTGCATGTTACTTTCTCAAAAATGACTGAAATTACCACCCCTGGAGAAAGCTCTGAAAAGCAAACAGTTTTCAAAGTAACAAACCAGTAGGGTGACCTGCTCTGCAAATGTTTTCCATGTATACAAAATTAAAAAGCTGAACTATGATTTTTATGCAATGCTATCCTATGACAGTTTGTAGCCTTCCTGATGTGGTTGTTTTTAATCAACTTCTGGTATCATCCATTCATAAACTGTGAAATTATCATGAAGTAGAAATGAGGGACTTTTTCCCATGGCTTTATTCCTTTTTCACAAGGAATAAAACCTGGAGGATAACGAAATGGATTTTCCAGGGCAGAGGGTATGGAAATCAAAAGGTACAGGCAAAAATAGCACGGTGACCTTTCTCCAGCATTGAGCCCAATGCTCTGCACAGAGCTCTGAGGCCCTAGATAAAACCCGGAGCTCAGCAACAAGGGAAGAATGTCCATGGATTGTAAAATCAGGTAGACAACTTTGAAGTTTTAAATGTAGGGAAAGAAAACCATGACATTCCCATAATGATGAAGCTGAAAATCATCTTTTCGAAATTCTATGATTGCGCTGACAGGATCCCTTAGGTCATTGCCTCAGACAGTTAGGCACAATGGGAATGTGGTTTTTTAATCTTCACGTTTTAGAGGAGAACCGTACCTAGAAAACCTGGCATCTCTGGCTGCCGTCAAGTAAGGCTCAACAGTCTGTCTACCCTTTCAAACAGAATAAACATTTATGAATGTTGTAAGAAAAATGCACGAGTGCGTTTAATTCTAAGAAAGCAATGGGATCTTTGCTCGCTGCATAAACTTTTGAGGTTTCTGCCAAGAAATTTTCCTTAAGTGGAACACTGCTCTGGAAGGCATCTGTTCTGAGCAGGTAGAACATAATGAAAACATCATGCACAGTACTTTTGACTAAACCTTCTCTTATTTTATTTGCTTTATTTTTTAAAAGCCATTTAAATCACTGCTCTATTTAACAAAGGACAGACAAGTCACTGGGGTTATAATAAGGCAATCATACGAAACAGCATGGACCAAGTTAATAAAATAAACGTCCCACATTAAGGCTACAATGAGCCAAGCAACCTAATGGGGGTAGAATGTGCAATCCCAGGGATCTCTCCAGAGTTTTCGTGAGCTTCCTTTAGGCCACAACTGTGTAATAATAATAATAATAATCAGCAGCAGCAGCAGCAAAGAAGAAGTGCTGGTTTGTAACCAGTAGTATATTTACCTCCTGAGCTAATAATAAAGCTATCCTACCTTCACTGACTTTCCAATGTGGTTTTCCTTAGTCTTCTTAGGAAAGCAATCTTATTTCAGCATTATAAATATTTTTTAAAATATATCCCTTTCATCTAGAAAGATAGCACATATGAGAATGGCAATATGCTTCTGTTACGTTTTTCTGTGTTTCTCAGGATTGTTTAAGAATAAATGGAGGGGCGCCTGGATGGCTTGGTCAGTTAAGCATCCGACTCTTGTTTTCATCTCAGCTCGTGATCTCAGGGTCATGAGATCGCGCCCCGTGTCAGGTGCAGAACCTGCTTAAGATTATCTCTCTCCCTCTCCCTCTGCTCCCTCCTCCCCGCTTCTCCCTCTCTCTTTTAAAAAAAAAAAAAAAAAAAGGAAAAAAGAATGGAGACTGGGGAGCATGGGGAAAAGGGAAGTCACTAAATGGACCTGCTGCTATCCACATTTACTCATCATTTAGTTTAGAACAAAGATCTTTACTAAATAAGGAAAAGCAAGTCTCTTAGTGTACTACAACTATACTTCGTTAATTGGTAAAGATTTCCTGAGATGTGAATTAAGAGTCAAGCAACTAAGTAAGTCATCCTAATTCAGAACCATGATTTACTACCCCAATCCCCAGAGGCTACATGACATTTGCCGGTAGTTATGAAGAAAAAATTTTCCAATATGAGTAATACTTATACTATAGCTAAATATAGTATGCTATCCCTTGAAAAAAACTAATACACTATTACAACGTAAAGATAAAAGTTTTCATACATACATAGGAAAAGGAATGAATAATATAAACCATCTATCAGAAACATCATCAATATTAGTATTTTTAAAAATTAAGGCCTTTGTTGATTGTATCAATAAAGTCATATCAACAAAGAGTTTCCTCTAACTCTCAGTAAGGTCCAGCCTATTACAGATACGGGCATGGCTCAGAGAGAGGCAACACCCTCGGCCAAGCAAACATTCAATCAACTACAGAGAACATCCCTTCACACCGACCTCACTGACCCACAGGCCCAGGCTTGGCTGCTGACACATCAGGAAGTGGAGCATTCTGTGGACACTCAGGGAACCGTCTGGGTACCAACCACAACTCTCCACTGCCCACTTCTCATTCATCTTCAAAACACAAGTCCTTGTGTCTAATCATGTGATCCTCTGTAAGTTATCATGAGATTTTGTGTGTGTGAATTCCAAAGAAATAAACTGAACACAAACTGACATTTCAGAAGCCAACAAGGTTGTGTTTCTAGATGGCAGGATTTGGAGAGAAAAGAAGGAGGTGCATCGCCGGGCTGGCACTCAATATTCGCTCAATAAATGTTAGCCATTCTGTGTATGGTCTCTGTGTGCCAGGTCACCTGAGGATCATATGCAAAACTTAAAGAATGAAATAAAATAGAATGAGGGGGTTGGACTAGAATGTCTCCAATTTCTTCCTACTCAGGAACTGTTTCACAGTAATATATAATGTTAAGAAACCCTGGTGGGAATTATTTGAGTCATTTCATAATTTTGTATGGCCCACGAAGAAGGAAGTGATTTTTAAATCAAATGTACTATTTTCAGTAAGTTAGTAAGTGTATCATTTGAAAAATTTTCCCTAACATTTATTATATGTGAAAATAAATTTCGACTTCTCCCACTTTCCAAAAAAGAAAGAAAGAAAGAAGAGAAGGAAGTGCTCTTCTACATGGATAGTAGCTCCATTTGGCCAAACACCAAAGCTGCCTTTCTGTCTCAGGATAAGCAAGTCAATGGATCTCTTCAAGGTCACTCACACCAGGTATAGTCACCACACTACCCCTGTCATTTCCATGCCTTGATTCCATTTCTGTCTCCCCAGTTTGCCTGACCAAATTTCCCCACTATCCAAGACACGGCTCAAAGCTCAGTTCAACTCTTTCGATTCCTCAAGCACTGTTGGAGACCACCTTGGCCTTTACCACCGCTGACAGGATAGCCTTCAGGAATTCTATCTTTGAATCTCGAGCAGCCTTAAAATTTCAACTCCCCGAAAGCAGAGGTCACGCCACATGCTACTTACAAGAACTCAGAACTAATTTTTTATATTACTGAGTTAAACATAATCCAGATGTGAAGATTTTCTTTGATTACCACCACAATCCCAAAATTTGGCAGCAAGAAAATGTCGCCTGTTTTCAATGACTTATTTAAAAATAGATATTTCTGTAGAAGAGAAGTTCAATCGGACATTAACAAGGGTCAAACCCTCAAAAGCTTCAGAGGTCAACGAGTTCAGAAAGGCAGTTTGATAGGATGAGAGGAGATACACACATGGAAACAGGACTGTAAAGATAAGGCGGACCTACACTGGGCCAGGTCTCGAAATGAAGAGTTAGTTGGTCCTTAATTTAGTAGGTAGTCCAGACATGGGAAGTTTAACAAACAATAGAAATAAAGCAGTATAAATAGCATATTACCACAATAACTCTATATAGCTGTAGTTCTTTCCTCATACCTCATGTTGGAAGATTTACAGGACGAGGCATCTTCTGTCCATTATTTGCACCTTTTCAACTATAGTTAGCTACTCCGAAGTTAGAAGGCCAAAGACCCCAATGTGCATGAGCCCTAACATGAGTCAATACTTCAGGAGAAGTGACAGATCAGGGTCTTCTGAAAGAGGAATTTCTCTTCCATATGTTAACTACTTTATTGATTGAACATCGAAAATTGCCATAACCTTTATCTGAAAGATATACAGCTAAATGACATCTGTCTCCTGGAGATGAGTCCAAGGACATGTATTTCTTTCTTTCTTCTTCTTCTTCTTTTTTTTTTTTTTTTTAAGTTTATTAGCAAAAGGCTTTTTTTTAGATATCTTCACATGTTGAGACAAGGTGGCTGGGCCTGGGAATTTCTGAGCCCAAGTCAACGTGTATTTTTTAGATTTTTTATCTGCTCTTCTCACGATAGTTCTGCACCTCAGCTAACAAGAGATAGCTCTCTTCATTTTTTGTTTGTTTTTGAACTTTTTTAAAAATTAACATATAATGTATTATTTGTTTCAGGGGTACAGGTCTGTGATTCATCAGTCTTACACAATTCACAGCATTCACCATAGCACATACCCTCCACAATGTCCCATCACCCAGCCACCCTATGCCTCCTACCCCTCCAGCAACCCTCAGGTTGTTTTCTCAGATTAAGAGTCTTTTATGGTTTGTCTCCCTCTCTGGTTTTGTCTTGTCTCATTTTTTTCCTCTCTTCCCCTATGATCCTCTACCTTATTTCTTAAATTCCACATATCCGTGAGATGATACGGTAATTGTCTTTCTCTGACTGACTTATTTCACTTAGCATAATACCCTCTAGTTCCATCCATGTAGCTGCAAATGGCAAGATTCCAATTTTTTGATGCTGCATACTATTCCATTGTATATATACACCACATCTTCTTTATCCATTCATCTGTGGATAGACATTTAGGCTTTTTCCATAGTTTGGCTATTGTGGACATTCCTGCTATAAACACTGGGGTGCACATGCCCCTTCTGATCGTTACATTTGTATGTTGGGGTAAATACCCAGTAGCGCAATTGCTGGGTCATAGAGTAGCTCTATTTTCAACTTTCTGGGGAACCTCCATACTGTTTTCCAGAGTGGCTACATGAGCTTGCATTCCCACCAACAGTGTAGTAGGGTTCCCCTTTCTCTGCATCCTCGCCAACACCTGTCATGTCCTGACTTCTTAATTTTAGCCATTCTGACTGGTGTGAGGTGGTATCTCATTAGGGTTTTTATTTGTATTTCCCTGATGCCGAGTGTTGTTGAGCACTTTTTCATGTGTCTGTTGGCCATTTGGATGCCTCCTTTGTAGAAATGTCTGTTCCTGTCTTCTGCCCATTTCTTGATTGGATTATTTTTTCTTTGGGTATTGAGTTTGATAAGTTCTTTATAGATTTTGGATACTAGCCCTTTATCTGATATGTCATTTCTAAATATCTTCTCCCATTCTGTTGGTTATCTTTTGGTTTTGTTGACTGTTTCCTTTGCTGTGCAAAAGCTTTTTATCTTAATGAAGTCCCAATAGTTCAATTTTGCCCTTGCTTCCCTTGCCTTTGGTGACGTGTCTAGGAAGAAGGTGCTATGGCTGAGGTCAAAGAGGTTGCTGCCTGTGTTCTCCTCAAGGATTTTAATGGATTCCTGTCTCACATTGAGGTTATTCATCCATTTGAGTCTATTTTTGTGTGTGGTCTAAGGAAATGGTCCAGTTTCATTCTTCTGCATGTGGCTGTCCAATTTTCCCTACACCATTTGTTGAAGAGATCGTCTTTTTTCCATTGGACATTCTTTCCTGCTTTGTCAAAGATTAGCTGACCATAGAGTTGAGGGTCCATTTCTGGGCTCTCTATTCTGTTCCACTGATCTACATGTTGGTTTTTGTGCCAATACCATACTGTCTTGATGATTACAGCTTTGTAATAGAGCTTGAAGTCTGTAATTGTGAGGCTACCAGCTTTGCTTTCTTTTTCAACATTCCTCTGGCTATTCGGGGCCTTTTCTGGTTCCATACAAATTTTAGAATTATTGTTCCATTTCTTTTGGAAAAAGTTGATGGTATTTTGATAGGGATTGCATTAAATGTGTAGATTGCTCTAGGTAGCATAGACATTTTCACAATATGTGTTCTTCCAATCCACGAGCATGGAATGTTTTTCCATTTCTTTGTGTCTTCTTCAATTTCTTTCTTAAGTGTTCTATAGTTTTCTGAGTAGATTCTTCGTTTCTTTGGTTAGATTTATTCCTAGGTATCTTATGGTTTTGAATGCAATTGTAAATGGGATCAACTCCTTAATTTCTCTTTCTTCTGTCTTGTTGTTGGTGTACAGAAATGCAACTGATTTCTGTGCACTGATTTTATATCTTGCCACTTTACTGAATTCCTGTATGAATCATGGGAAAAAAGACATGAATTCTATGTGCTTTATTCCCCTAGCACTGAAATTTTGCAGTTCTCATTGATCGGTAAACTTGGTCTTGGCTGGATGTTCTAGCTGATCTTCTGGGAGAGGGGCCTTTTGCAGTGGTTCTCAAATGTCTTTGCCGGAGGTGGAACTGCACTGCCCTTGCCAGGGGCCAGGCTAAACAGTCTGCTTCCCTGAACACTTTCTGTACAGCTTTGGAGGACGGGAATGAAGACGGCGGCCTCCCAATCTCTGGCACCAGAGGACCCAAGAGCTCGGGGCACCCCTCTTCAGTGAGCCCTCAGAGAAAAGCAGTCAATCCCTCCTGTCTCCCTGGTCTCTGGCCACACTCCATGCTCATCTAGCCTGTGATCGAGCATTTCTATCCCTGGTGCACAGCCCAGTTGGAGTCTCCAAACCAAGTAGATTCCTACAGTGAGCTCCCATGCCACTCCTCCCGGAGGAGGAAGGTGAGTCTCCCTGGATCTGCCACTTGTGGGGTCCCTGCTCTCAGAGCAGTGGCCCGACTGTGCCTCAGATCATGGTTTAAGAAAACCCCGAGTTGAGAGCCCACTCCTCGGCTCCGTCTCTGCAGCCGGCTTCCCTGCTCCGATACCTGGGAGCTCTGCTGCACTCAGGCACCTCAGGTCTTTTTGTGACCCTGCGGGTCCTGAGACCACACTGTCCTCGTGAGGGCTCCACCCCCTGCTTAGCCTCTGGAGCGACCTCCTTCAGTGGAGTAGACATCTAAAAGTTCCGATTTTGTGCTCTGCGGCTTGCCAGGAGCTGGCCCCTCCCCCCAAGGTCTATCTTCCCATATGTTGCCTCGGATTCACTTCTCCACAGGTCCTACCTTCCAGAAAGTCATTCAAGGACATGTATTTCATGAAGTCCCTGATCACCACTTCCACTTTCACATGGAGAACAAAACACTGAGTAGCCAAAATTGTCCAAGTACTCTGTGAACCATCAGGTACTCTGAGTACCAATTCCTGTGCTGCAAAGTATACATGCTTTGAGGGATATTCAGGGGAAGGAGGCATGCTCTCAGATCTCAAGAAGGTTTACACCCTGTGAGAGAGACAGATACATAAGTGTACAACTGACTCTAAGTGGACTGTAATTAAGTGTCTCGGCACAGATAGGAACAAAGCTCTATTTGGTCAACAAATATTTAACACCCACTGAGTGCTACTTGGTTATAATACCAAAATCAGTGAGATATGTTGTCTTTCAAACAGTAACGGAACTGACACACACATATTACAATACAATGTGATGTGCACAGCAACTGCCCCAAAGAGGACAAGATCAGTTGAAAAAGAGGCGAAGGTTCTCAGAAGAGAAAAGCCCTAAGGATAACTGGGAAGGCTAAAGAGAGTCACCAACCTGACAAGGCAAGGCAATGGCATCCCAACGGGGGAACTGTCTGTGCAAAAGGCATCAGAGCACACAGCCCACTTGAAGACCAGAGAATTGCAGGACCATTCTGCTGCCAAGTTGAGAAGTTTGGCCACACAAACAGAGACACTGGGACACAGGGTGCTACAGGATTGGGGTTTTCTCAAATAGGTGGGTATAAAGGTTCCTCTTCAACCAGGATTTATTGCCTGAGGTTTGAAGAGAAGTTCATATCCCTATATACCAACAAGTTAATATATCCATACATTTAAAACATATAAGAAACACGTCTATGAATTATAAAAGCAGAAGGGGCTACATACGCATTTTGAAGAGCCTTTGAAACCTATGACAAAGGCTGGTTTGAAAGCTTTAGAAACGAGTTAGCAGATTATAAAGCTCACAGGAAGCTACAGTAAAATTTTCGGAACACACAAAGAAGCCAATCCACTCAAGGGAAGTGTTATCAACCACAGCAGACTTTGAACACCAATATATCTGGTTTGCTTTGGAAGAGCACATCTTCTAGAATCTACTGGATTTACGATATATGTTAATATCACTTTTCAGTTGTGTTTCTCTTAATCCCCTATTCCTAAGACTTTGATCTTACCACGTACGGATTTTGCTAACTGTGGTGCTTTTCAAGAACACAAATCCTGGCAGTTGGTGAGAGGCCGCTATGGTTCAGTGGGATGACCCAATAGGGCCCGGGGTGAGTGGGGAAGGATGTAAAGTCAGGAGGAAGAGGATGGACTGGGAGAAAACAGAGAGGTGAGACACCCGTGGTTTGGATCGAGTTAAAGAGCAAAGATGCCAGCGGAGTGGGAAGAGAAGATGTGACAGTCACTGAGCAAGATGTAGTATTTCAGAGGTAGAGTGTTTCAGGGTGTTAAACACAGGAGTACACCTGGTCACAGTGGTACACCTGGTCACAGCGGTACACCTGGTCATAGCGGTACACCTGGTCATAGCAGTACACCTGGGAAAGGGAATGGCCCTTACTGGAGTGCCGGACTGGCTCGGTCGATAGAGAATGAGACTCTTGATCTTGGGATTGTGAGTTCAAGCCATATGGTTAATGGCATCAATTAGAGCCCTGGCTTTCATAAACATATAGGAGAATCTCAAAGGATAAATGACTTACGTACAGGAAAAGAATGGCGTGGCTGTGTGGGGTTAGAAGGCTGCCAACTCCCACTTCCCCCAGGAAGGCAGGAGACTGAGGGTCCTGGATTAGGCTATGAATAAAGCCACAGAAAGGGCAGGGAGATGTGCTGGGAGCAAATCTTGGACAGGTAACAGCTGCCACAAAGTTGGAGAGCACAGGATATGTTCAGGGAGTAGCAGGTAGACCGAGGTAATGGAGAGCAATAAAGAAGAAATAACACACAGCGACTCAAGTGCACAGAGCACTGGGGGCCATGCTGACTTTGACTTTTTTCAGAAGCAACTGCCATGGATGGTCTGTGCAGTGAGGATAACACGGCCAGATGTGCTTTAGGAGGGGGTGATGGAGGCCCCATCAGAGAGGTCAGCAGAGAGGCACGTACTGATGGCTCTCCAAGCGGCGCCAACCACAGGGTAAGTTGGCACCACTGCAAAGGCAAGAGAAACAGTAGAAGGGAAAGGAGAAAACAAGACACGTTTTGAAGGAGGACTCTGTAAGCCCTGCTGACTGGCATGCCCCACGCGCCCGGCCTCCCCACCATGACCACTGCTGGGTGCTGTGGAGTGATTGCACACAGTACTCCCCGCTCAGACCATATGCCTAACCTGAGAAGAAGGATGGAAGCTAAAACGGCTTTACTTATCTTAATATTTAATACACTGTGAGTTTAAAATTTCAACTTCAAATGCATTGTAATAAAATCCCAATAATCTGAAGATTCCTTTACAGAAAACTGCTTCTTTTAAAAAAGTCTCAGTCCACTTCACCTGCTTTCATTTGCCATGCAACTCAAAAAGAAAAACAATTAGTTTTGCACCGGAATAGAAAGACTTGTGGTTTGATTTTCTTCTTTTTGGTATATTTGCACTACATCCTTATGCCATGACTACGTGGAATTTCCTTCTTTCTTTTTTTTTAAGATTTTATTTTTAAGTCAGCTCTACAACCAACACAGGGCTCAAATTTACAACCCTGAGATCAAGAGTCGCGTGCTCCACCGACTGAGCCAGGCCGGCACCCCTGGAATTTATGTAAGTAAAATAGGATAGTGGTGAAGGGTCAGAATTGGGAGCCAGACAACTCTAGCTCTGCCACCATCTGTCTATGTTGACATTGGGCATGTTTATTCAACCCCTCCGAGCCTCAGTTTCCGTGTCCATAAAATGGGGATGGAAGAGCACTCCCTTCAGGGCTACTGAAGGATGTCAGGTGGCCCCAAGGCTTACATCACCTACCATTAGCACACAGTCATCGCTCAATAAATGTTAGACGCTAGTTACAACATTTGTTACAACAAACAGCCCTCCAGGATAACACACGCAAAACGCCAACATAGCTCAAACTCCATTTCATCTAGGAAAAAGTTACTGAGAGCTGAAGAATGAGAGCAGTTTTT
>CM052886.1:120978243-120994418 GCA_028534135.1 Potos flavus
GACAGAGTCTGTGGTCAGAGCTGAGGGATATGCGGAGGGGCTGATGTGAGGTGTGGGGATAAGAGGGCCATCAAGGAGAAAACCGACATTTTCCACCTGAGCAAAAGAAGACTGGGGCTGTCTTTTGCAAAAATGGGGAGACTGCAGGAAGAGCAAGCTTGGTGGGGGAAATCAAGAGTTTGTTTTTATACATGCGAACTTTGAGATGCCAACTAGACTCCTACTTGGAGAAAGCAAGTGGGCAGTCTAGATACACACGAGGCCAGAACAAAGAGAATGCTTAGAGCTGTGCCCCCAGATGAGATTATATTGAGTCTTGTGCAAAACAGACCCATCTCCTAGACTGTGTGAAGTAAATAACCCGTTTCTCCATCGCTTTGAAGACACGGTCTCTTTGGAGTTTCACAAGAGAAAGCAGAATATTCCGTGTGCACTTAGGACACAGCATAAACAACACATTCCTATGGGTGGGGGCAGAGGATGGACGGTGTGTGCATATGTGTAACAGTGAATTTAAACAGAGGTCATCACTTCGGTGCTTAATTAAGGAATATGTTGGATTAACTGCAGTCACTGACAACAGGGCAGCCATCAGAATAATGACAAAGGCAGTGTCATCTCTTTGCAGGGTTTAATACATGAGCAAAAGACACTCAGATGCCATTTTGCTCTGGAAATTACTTACTAATGAAGAGGATACCTGGCTAAGAGAGAGGACAGAGACAAATCAGAAGGAAAATCCATTTAGTAGCACAAATAGTGACATTTATTAAAGATGTCAGTTATTTCTACCTTGCCCCTACCCCAACTCTTACGACAATCTGCTCTGCCCATGGGACCAGATGAGGCATCCTTGCATAAACTGTTGGTCTTACGATGAAGATGTCAGACTCAAATGTGTAATTGAAGTGATCATTATGTCCAAGTTCCTATTAATTCTGAAAAGAAATACATTCTTTATCTTTTGATAAAATATAAGGTTGACAAGAAATTCAGTTCTTGTAAAGTTCCATGAGTTCCAATGTTTACCTATTTCCTGGAGCATTTCTTAGACGGTTTTTTTTGGTATTCAAAACAAAGTTTCACTAGCTGCCTCTTGGCTAGAAGGCATCACCACCAGTTACACACTCACTGGGAAAGCAGAGGACCAATAAGAAGACAAACTGTCTTTGATGCAAAAATTACTTATAAGTTAAGTGTGCAGTAATTGGGAGAAGGGTTACGTAAACCAGGATACATTCAGGTGGAGAACACCTTGCAGTCAGATCTGAAAGGGGTGCCTTAAAATATAATCAGAATTCAGCAATCCCACTTCTAGGTAAATGCAAAGAACTGACAGCAGGGACTCAGACAGATATTTGTTCGTCCATGTGCATTACTGACAACAGCCAAAATGTGGAGGTAACCCAAAGGTCCATCGATAGATGAGTGGGTAGACAAAATGTGGTATCCACGCCAAAGAATATGATTCCGCCTTAAACAGAAAATTCTGACACGTGCTCGGACATGGACCAACCTTGAAGACATCATGCTAGGTGAAACAAGCCCGACACAGAAGGACAAATATTGTATGATCCCAAATGTATCAGGTAGAGTCCTCAAATTCATAGCGACAAGGGCGCCTGGGTGGCTCAGTCGGTTAAGCCTCTGACTCTTGATTGCGGCTCAGGTCATGATCTTGGGGTCGTGAGATCCAGCCCCACATGAGGCTCTATGCTCAGCGTAGAGTCTGCTTGAGACCCTCTCTCCTCTGCCCCTTCCCCTGCTTGCTCTCTCTCTCTCTCAAATAAATAAATCGTTTTAAAAAATTCATAGAGACAGAAAGCAGAGGAGAAGCTAGAATAGAATATAGGGCAGAGGAGAGGGAGTGAAGGGAAGCTATTATTTCATGGGTATAGAGCTTCTGCTTGGGATGATGCACATGTTCTGAGCACAGAAAAGAGTGATGGTGCACAATGCTGGGAGTGTAACACCATCGAACCATACGCTTAAAAATGGTTAAAGTGGTCAGTCTAATGTTATGTATATTTCACCACAATAAACCATCTGATCAGAGTATCGGTATAATCGTTGGGTACTGACACAGAGTAAGGGAGCGGGATGGTGAGGACACAGGGGAGGCTGGTTCAGGCAAGAAGAGTCTTGGCATAAACACGCGGCGGGAGCCCCTGCGGCTCCAGAGCTCCAGCCCCAAACACCCCAGAGGCAGACGCTGGCAAGCAGCGACAACATTTTGACGACGCGCCATCATCAGCCAGGTGATTCGTGAAAGACGGACTCAGGAGCAAGGGAGCTGAGAGTCAGCCTCCCGGGGACAACAAGCAGAGGTGAAGACAGTGAGGAAATGCACTGTATAAAAGCTGTAAGTCGCCTGCAGAAGTTCAGGTTTGCACTTCCCAGGCTGCTTGAAGCCGAGGTCAGCGAGCTAATAAGCGGGCCAGCTCAGCTCAGCTCTGGCAGGCTGGGACAGTCCGGTTTGATGGACCAAAGGGAAGGCTCACATATGCATGTGCTTCTCTACAGCTCTGTGTGAACGTATTCTTGGAGTTTCTTATTCCCCAAAATGTTTGAAGTGCTTCAAAGCAGTCTCGGATGAAGCTCAAAGAAACGTTTTCATGCCAGTCAGAGTAGATAACTGGAGGGAACTTTAAGGGACCCTGTTAGGAGGACTGAGGTGGGGGTGAGGGCAGGTCCAGGCTGCTAAAAACCTGGGGATTCGGTAAAAAGAGTAGCGCCTGGCAAAACCAGTTTGCTGAGTGCATCAGAGGACCCCACCAAAGGGGCACTTCAGGAAACAGAAGCCACAGATTGGTTCTACTTCAATGACCAAAGTGGTACTTAGGGAGCAAGGGAAAAGGAAATTCAGAGCGCATTTTATTCTGCTCTGTTATGCTACAAGTAGACTATAAAGCAGTGAAAAGCCTCACTATATAAATACCTTCTCTCTGCTGCTCTGTATCACGCCGTCCAAGACATCTTACTACTAGAACAGCACAAAACAAGAAATCATTTCTCCCTGTTTGGGGCCAGCTCCTGAGTGTTCGAGGCCAGCAGATTATGCCCCCCAAAATATGCCCCTTTGGCATTAGGGTTACTCTGAGAAACTGTAGATGCAGGAGGAGCTCATAAACAGCGATGTTACCCCCTTTTAAGGGACATTTACATTTATAAAGAAAATATCCATAGAGTAGGAGGACTCTAAAATCACAAGAAACTCTTAGTGGGGAAGGCAGGGACTTAAGTCTGCATAACAAACCGACTTCTGTTTATACTTGTGCTTTTCCTGGTAACTTCCCAAAACAGCCCAGCAGACATGAGCGCGCGTGCACACACACACACACACACACACACACACACACACTCTCACACACGCATAGAGGCGCACAAGCAAACACCCCTTTTTTTTTTAAGATTTATTTATTTGAGAGAGAGAGAGAGTGAGCGCGCATGCAACCGGAGGGGGGTCATGAGGTAGAGGGAAAGAATCTCAAGCAGACTCCCCACTGAGCATAGAGCCCAACATGGGGACATGGGGGTTGATCCAACAACCCTGAGATCATGACCCAAGCTGAAATCAAGAGTTGGATGCTTAACTGACTGAGCCACCCAGGCGCCCCCCACCCTTTCTTTTGTCTTTAGCTGAAGACAGCATTTATGGTGGTAGCTTAGGCCACCTCAAGGAGCTACCCATTCTGCATGTTTATTTTCCATGTATACATGTTAATGAACTTGTTGGTTTTTCTCTTGTTAACCTGTCTTTTATTACAGGGGTCTCAGCTAAGAACTCAAAAGGGGAGATAGGAAATTATTTTCCCTCCTTCACACAGTTAGGTATTATCATAAGATACCCATCCCAAAGGGTATTATGTTAAAAACGACATTATCAAAAACACATCCAGAGAGGTCATATCAAACCCTAAACGTCGACTTCAGGATAATCTGGGTCACACTAATATTTCAAAAGTAAATTTAGAAAGACCAGATTACAATGGAAATGTTGAGGAAGAACTTCACGTAAAAATCACAGACACTATAAATAACATAAAAGCCAAACACAAGATTACAAACAATCTGATCGTGTGAGCATTCCAGAACGAGCTCATGGCACAAGCAGTAACTCGAAAGAATTTCTCCAACAAACAAAGCAGCCCTTCAAGAAAAAGGTACAGAGTCTCATGATTAATTTTCTGAATCATTAGCTGCTTTGCAAAGACTACAATAAAGTACATTCTAGGCTGAAAACTGTACTCTGGCTGGCTGGTTTTACCTTTCGGAGCTCCTTCTCCCGCAGGAAGGAAGCATTGCGTGTGAGCCTCAGGCGAGGTTCAAAAGAGCTCTCAGCTGAAGGACAGCTGACAGGAGGGGGACTGTTACATGAGACTCCCGAAACCTTCCGTCGAAGAAAAGGAACTCAAAACGGGGTTACCATCTCCCTGTAATACTTGAAAAGATGATACCATTCGTGAACCGTATTCATCTTTGGCTCCATGAAGGATAAAATGAAGTAACAGGAGGGCCAAACCTTGGACAGGTGCTAAGGGGACTAGAAAGCAGAGCAAAGTTACCCCTTCCTTGGAAAAAGTCACACTTTACTTCAAAACATTCATCAGTGCACATCAATCAAGCCATTATGGAGCACGGACTTGGGAAGTAGGCGGATGAAGCGGCAGTTTAGCTTAAGAACTTACAAGGGAGAACTCACAAAGGCCTACTTCCTGCGCTTCCTAACCGAGGCAGGAAACAACGAAGTGACAAATTCCTCAGGTGAGAGATCATCCTTTTATCCAACAGATTCATGAATTTCCATAGAGACCCTAATGCCTTTAATTTCCTGGAGACTCGGTACTTGGAAAGGAACATATGGTGTCATCGGGAAAAACACTGTTCAGAAACTATCCTGCTTTTCCTGAAGTTGTCTGACTTCCCAGTTCACATAGAGGCATTTCTGCCAAACTCGGTGGGCAGGACAGAAGGTAGACACGAGCCTGGATCTGCCAAACTTCACCATGACCTTCTCTAACCCAGGACCAGCAGTTCCGTAAACATCCACAACACCCCATAGGGCTGGGGAGAAGAAAGAGACAGCAGTGACCCCACCGTTCAGATCACAGCACTGCCTTAGGGGCTTTTTTTTTTTTTTTTTTAATATTTATCAATTTTTTGAGGGGGGAGGGGCTGAGGAAAAGAATCTTAAGCAGACTCAGTTCTGAGTGTGGAGCTTGATATAGGGCTGGATCTCACGACCCTGAGATCATAACCTGAGCCAAAACCGAGAGTCGGACGCTTAACCAACTGAGCCACCCAGCACCCTGACTCAAGAGTTTTAATAGGGTTTATTTTTATTTTTTATTTTTTTAGATTTTTATTTATTTATTTGACAGAGAGAGAGATCACAAGTAGGCAGAGAGGCAGGCAGAGAGAGAAGAGGAAGCAGGCTCCTTGCTGAGCAGAGAGCCCGATGTGGGGCTTGATCCCAGGACCCTGAGATCATGACCTGAGCCGAAGGCAGAGGCTTTAACCCACTGAGCCATCCAGGCGCCCCATAATAGGATTTATTTTAATGTTTCCAACTCGCTCTTTGGAGGGTTGGCTCGCTTCATCACTGTGACACTCGAGGCCTCCAATAGGGCTGCTGCTCCCTTTGACACACTAGAGCTTAATCCAAGGGGCTAAGTAACCTGCTTCAACTTGGACAGAAGCAGACCTGGAAACTAGTTCTCTGGATTCCAAGTCCTATGTTTTCTCAACTAGCCAACATCTGAATTTATTTCCAATGAGGAGAGGGCCTTCCTGAAATATTAATGAAAGTGCACATATGCACAACATTCTTGCCATCCTTTCATAGGAAAACACTGCATTCCTGAGGCTTTGTTTTTCGTGTCTGGTGTTACACATGTATTATTCCTAAAACCAGAAAGGGCAAACTATGGAGAGCCTGTTGCGTGATAAAGTGCTAGTTCAGTGCCAAGTGTTCTTGTGTTTTTTGGGTTTTTTTTTTGATTGGTGGTTGGCTGGTTGATTAATTCTGAGTCCAAGAGAGCTGGAGTCCCATTTGGTTCCTCATTTTGTTGTCTTAAACAAATTCTTTACTCTTCTTTGAGATTCTGAGGAGACCTTCCTCTTCTGATGAAGGGATATCAAATACAACTAGTATTAATGAAATAGGATCTCTTGGGGCCTGAAGTGAGGTGGCATAAAGGAATCTTACATTCTAACTACTTGCATTGTTGAGAACCTACTGAACACCTATGATGTGTTCGTGACGGAAATAACTCCATGTGACAAATACACCCTTCTAAATGCTCAACATCATGGGAAGATAAAACAAAAACAAGGAACACAAAACATTGATTTCTTGAAGATTTGTTTTTATAACAGCAATAATATAAGACAAGACAATAAAAACTATACGTAGGGGCGCCTGGCTAGCTCAGTTGGTAGACCATGTAGCTCGCGATCTTAGGGTCAGGAGTTCAAGCCCCACAATGGGCACAGACCCTACTTTAAAAAGAAAAAAGAAAAAAGAAACTACATGTGTTCCTGAGAATAGAAGTACCAGAAACTAAAAAAAATTTTAAATGCTCGTTTCTTCTGATAATCGTAATCCTCCCTGGTTTAAAAAAAAAAAAAACACACAGAAACAGCAGTCTAAAGAAAAAATAGAGAATCCCCATAATCCCACTCCCCAGGTATGAGGTAACTGCTATTAACATTATGTTGAATTATCCTCATAGACTTTTTTCTGTTCTTCTCTTCCCTAGAATGCTTCTCGAAATGTGATCCCCAAACTATTATCATCAGTCTCTGGTAACCTATTAGAAAAGCAAATTCTCACATACCAACCCAAACCTACTGAAAAAGAAATTCTATGAGTGGGACCAGCAATCTGTATTTTAACAAGCCTTCCAGATGATTCTCACGTGTGCCAAAGTTTGAGAACCACTAACATGTGCTATACCCACACATACATACCTTCCCCTCTTCCAAAAATGGGTCATGGTGTACATACTGTATAAAATTTTAAATTCATATTTGGCACCAAGCTTACATTTTGGAAGTTACCTAAATATTGCATAAATACAGTATGCCTGAATACCTTCGGCGTGGTGAAGAACATCACGAAATGGTTCATATAACAAATGCAATTAAACACTAGAGTCAGCCAGACTAAAACATTGATGGCTGAATAAATAAGTCATTTAGCAACGTGGGGACCTAACAAAATCCATAGCTAGAAATCCCTGAGCGGTTACATAAGGTTTTTAGATCTTTGAAAAAAACCGGGAACATCCATCTTAGCTTCTCTATCCTGTCCATGAATCTATTTTGGGGGGTTACTGCGACACTTGCTTTTGCTATCCAACATGCCGGCGCCGGCAAACAGCTTCCTAGCCCACCGACGGCACACGCTGGGACACGCACCCAGACACTCTTGCACGTGCCAAGCCCGCCCCACCAGACCAGACCACTTCTGCCCAAATCTCAGACAAGCAATGCAAGGGAGCTTGCACAACCCTAATAACGGAGTGAAGGTCCAAGCAAGGACGAAGTCCGCGAGGATGGAAGGAGAAGAATACTAGAGTGAGGAGCACCGACATCCCATGGAGAGGTGCTTAACTCTGACAAATTATTTCTCCAGCTCTGGAATATGTACCCTTTGAAAATCACTGCTAGCCCCAGAGAAACCACACAGCATAAATCAGAGGAAAAAGTCAAGCTTTTTATTTGCTCAAGGTTATCTGAAAAGCTTAACTGGGAAAAAAAAAATCAATTTGTGGTAAAATACACCATTATTTCTTTATACAAGAGAAAAAGCTTTGTGACCTTGGGCAAGCTGTTGAACCTTCCTGGGTCTCAGTTTCCTCTTCTATGAGTGACACGATCGGAGAAGATGGCTTTAATAGCTGTCACATGACAGCCAAGGAAACCCCAGAAAGTACAGGTACAATAAGACTTAACGGCATCTGTAAAGGATTTATTGAATAGAGCTCTCTCCTTTCACCAACAAAGAGACCATTCCAGCTGCATTCTCCTTTGTTAGAAACTTCAGAGGTAGAGCTAGACACCGCAGAACCGGCACAAAATGAAAGCACCATGGGGGAAAGAGTTCGGGGGCAGACGGGAGCCTCCACGGCCGGCCGAGTGCCGCCGGTCTCACCACCTCCCAGCGGGAGGAATCGAGCAAACTACCTAACTCCACTGAGCCTCAGCTGATTCATCTAGAAAATGGGATTCATAAGGCTTTATGATGATTAAGTAAAGCACACAGAACAACTTTTATCTATATGTTGTAGGTATTAATAATAGTAATACGAATAGTTATATGGAATGCTCTACTCAAGAGGCAGGAGCAAAAGAGGTGGCTAAGGTCTGGAGACACCAGCCTGGCCTGGGGTCACCAAGAGGCAGACAACAGACCGAGTCCGTGAAGTGGGCACGCTCGTCCTAAATCCTAGCAGAGACTGCCCGCCATACTTCTTATGACAGCAGTACCTTTCAAGGGGCAACTTTTCAACCCACAACTAGAAATCAAAGGCAAAGTAGCTCTGCGGAAAGACTCAAGGCTCTGGGTCAGAAGAGGATCTGGGTTCAAGCTGGAACACGTCCACTTCCGAGCTATATGGCTTCCAACAAATTACTCAGGCTGAGATTTATAGCCCTCGTGTCATGGAATGACATACTTTATCTACCCTATGAGACTGCTACAAACCTAGCACAGAAAACAGCCACGTAACAAGTGATCAATAAAAGTCAGTGATAACGGTTCAGTCTTCAAAAGGAGGAACACTTCAAATAAAAGCTCCAGTTATGGCACCATGTTGGCTGAAGGAAGACAAACAATCAGATCCTCCAACATTTTTCTATTTTGATGCAGGGAGCAGGGAGTGTGTATGGTCAGTGGGCACCAGGAGGAGGAAAGCAGCCTGGATAAGGAGAGAGGACCCAGGGGATGGACAGAGGTGCTTACCAGACCCAGACCGAACCCCCGAATTCACAGCTTTGCTCAGAAGCTATCCTCCTTGAAAACAAACACTGTGTGGTAAAGTATTTTTCGTGTGTGGGTTACAGAAAGAGCTTTGTTTCTTCTCAAAGTTTTGATTTTGTTCTAATTGCAGACTTTGTTTCCGTAGAAAGCAACCATTTCGGGGCGTCTGGGTGGCTCAGTGGGTTGGGGCTCTGCCTTCGGCTCAGGTCATGATCTCAGGGTCCTGGGATCGAGACCCGCATCGGGCTCTCTGCTTGGCGGGGAGTCCGCTTCCCCCTCTCTCTCTGCCTGCCTCTCTGTCTACTTGTGATCTCTCTCTCTGTCAAATAAATGAATGAAATCTTTAAAAAAAAAAAAAAAAGAAAGAAAGCAACCATTTCACCCATATTAATAGTAACAGGAATTTAATAAAGTGAGAATCCATGTGCTGGGACCAAAATTAATGACAGCATCACTTCCTCCAACAAGTCACTAGGAAAATACCACAGGACATACCTTTCCTCACAAACGTTCTCCCCATCCATAATTTGGCTGTTCTTCCTACCATGAGGTGATGCAACAATAATTAAAGAGTTCTGTTCACAGGAATTTCTTTTATTTGATTCTTCAATAAAGGCTTATTTTTCTGTGGCTGTTGTTCCTGCTGTAGACTAATGTCATCCACGATTCAAGGGAAGGCTCTGGAAACAATCTCCAGTAGCAATCCCTGGTAACACAAGCACAACACTCGGGTGGAAAAATAATGAGGATGGGCCACAGGGAGGACCGCTTCAAAAGAATGACAGAAAGCTGAAGGAAGGAATGGAACTATCATCCTAGGCCCTTGCTCTAAAAATAAAATCATGTTTATAATACATTTTATGTGAAAAAGATGAAGAGTAATGCTTTTGACTCAGAGCAGATACTTCCTGGCACTAATCATAAGAAAAAAAGAAGAGAAGAAATTGTATAGTCTTCTTCTTAAGACAGACATTCAGTAAGGTTTTCCAACCTGGTGTTTTACCCCTGGATATTTTATTTTATTTTTTAAAGATTTTTTTTTTTTTTTTTTTTTTTTAATTTGAGGGAGAGACAGAGAGGGAGCACAAGCAGGGGGAAGGGCAAAGGAAGAGGAAGAAGCAGACTCCTGCGGAGCAGGGAAGGAGCCCGACGTGGGACTTGATCCCAGGACCCTGGGATCATGATCCGAGCCGAAGGCAGATGCTTAACCAACTGAGCCACCCAGGCGCCCCTATTTTATTTTTATTTTATTTTATCTTATCTTATTTTATTTTATTAACATGCCCTTTTAATTTGATGACATGGATAATGAATTGTATCCTCCCGCTGGCTAGGGGGAAATGGGTAGTTTTCTTAACCCCACAGGAAACACCTTTAGGTTTCCTATCATCTAGATAACTCTTCTCCTACAAAACAGATTTCTAAGGAAATGATAATCAATGAGATCAACAGCTCCACAAGTAGTAAAACCTCACCAAGGACTCGCTTAAAATTCTGCTTCGAGTTCCAGAAATATCTTCAGTGGTGTTCATGTTCCCGCATGTCACCCAGGAGAACATGTGGGATGCACTGAGATTTGGTCAAACAGGAGAGGGTCTACGGAACTCCAGGTCCATCCCCAGAAAGGAGCGTTAGCTAATGTATGAGCTTTATTGGGAGCCATGCGAATGTGCGTCGGTGACTACACTAAAATGTGGTTGGTATATTTACACTGACTCACCGAGAAGGAGCAAGTTAAAGGCAATAGACAAGAGGCTGATACCCAATCCGAAACAACTAACTCCACACGGAGACGATGAATCACTCCTCGAAATTTTTATATCAAATCTTCATTCTACCTTTTTTTCAGACCACATCAAATTTAGAAAACAAAACAAAAATAAAACCATCTGGGCAGCTTCACGCTGTCTGGTATCACTGTTAAAAACCACAATGAACTCTTTGAATAAAAGCATTATTGTTGGCTTTTCTGTTAGGAGGTACCTGTTCTGCACCCCTCACCCACGTGAGCGCCCCTCAGGTAATCCAACCACAAAAGCACATTAAGTAACTGAAGTTCATTTAAAAAAAAATTAATGTCATTTAAATAAGCAAAATAAAAGAAATAAAAAGTTGGGTCCAAGTAAAATACACACTCAGCCTGAAGTCTCTAGGATTCTTGGGATAAAGAAAATAATGAAATGAATCAGAGCCAAAAAAGGAGTAGAAATCAGAACAACCAAACTAGCAATTTAGATTTTAAAGTTTACTGATTCCCTGCAAGGGGTGGGTGGGGGGTGGAAATGCTGTGCACATTTGCAGAGGGAATGACTTTAGCAAATTGTGTCTGTAGGTATTGGTGAAATATCCATTTATACCTTCAACACAAAGCATTAAAAATGCCTTTTTTCCATCCAATGGGAATTTTCAACCAGTTCAACCTGCCTGCCCAGCTCCTGACTACAAACCTGGCCCAGCGGCTTTCTAACCATTTATCTCAGTCAGCTCCTGGGGTCCTCTCAGATTCATGCTCTAGCCGGACTTTCATCTTATTACAATGCAATGTAACTATGGAAACATAGGATTTAGAGTTATATTTTTTCTTATAAACAAAGAGAGCCGCTTTTTATAACTCAAGTCCATGTAAATTGTGTCATTTAGGGTCGATTTAATTTTTTTTTAGCATTTAAGAGGAAAAGAATAAAAAGAGGAGAAACATTTCTATAAAATCCAGGGCAGATTTTCTTTGCAATTACAAAGGAGGCCAGGTTTCAGTCACTGCTGCCTGATGGCCAGAGGGCGCTGGGCTTAGCCAAATCCTGAAGCAACCCTCGTCGGGTCCAGAGCCGAGGGCCCAGGCTTCCAACACCCGCGGGCCTGCTGGTGGTCATGGGAGAAACCCATGCTAGCTGCTCACCGGAGACAAGAGAGGCCCAACACGGTCTCACTCCTAAGTCAGGAACTTTGAACTCTCCCTGCACCACACGCTTTCACAGCTAGAAAGCCAAATGAAATCTTCTGGCAGGTATATTCTAATATTATAGACACAGACTCCCTAGAAATGTCATAATAAAAAGACAACATCTAAAAATAATACTCTGTTTTAAGTTAACTCTACCCCCAAGTGGGGCTCAAACTCACAACCCCAAGATCGAGAACCGCACGCTCCACCAAATGAGCCAGCCAGGAGCCCCTGGAAATCATAGTCCTGCGCTAACTTCATGTCATAAATATGGCCACTGTCCAATGTAGAATGTAACCAATTTTTTTTTTTTTTAAGCAATACACATATATAAACGTATTGGTCTCACGGGGCTTAGGATCCCTCACCTTGCAGGTAGGTAGATCCTGCACTGGCTTATTAGCTGCGAACACCTGAAGCAAGTTTCTTTACACCTGGAGCTTCAGGCTTCTTCCTACTCTAAGGGCAAGAGCAACCTGACTGTTACTTTTACCATTTACGTGGTGGGAGACAGAAGGGCATTAAGAGACCAACAACGTGGTTCTCTCTCAGAGGTAGGATTGCAGATATCTTCTCTTTTCTGCATATTATTGACATATATATATAGGGGCACCTGGGTGGCTCAGTCGGTTGGGCATCTGCCTTCAGCTCAGGTCATGATCCTGGGGTCCTGGGATCCAGCCCCACATCCTCAGACTCCCTGGACTCCCTGCTCAGTGTGGAGCCTGCTTCTCCTTCTCCCTCTGCCCCTCCCCCTGCTCACTCTCTCTCCTGCTCTCTAATAAATAAAATCTTAAAATCTTAAAACAAAACAAAACAAAACAAAACCTCTTCATATAGTTATGGGAAGCAAAGGTGCCTTTTAAATGCAAAAAGAACTGCAGTGACTTGGTTAGGCTTCCGATAAGTGAAATTATAGAATTCTGGAGATGGACATCAGAACCTCAAGTGTCAACATTCATCTGAATATTAGTGGTGCACCATAAGAACGGGCAATCTGCTTTTATGCAGACTACAATCCCATTAGAAATCAGAAAGCACAGTGCCTGACACATAGTAGGTGTTCAACAAAGACCTGTTGAATGAAGGAAGGAAAGAAGGACGGAATGATAATGAAACAAGCGTACAAACATGGAAAAGTAACACAAAATGCAATCGATGCAATAAGAAAGGTAAGAAGTGCTCCTGAAGTTTGGAGGATGGAGTCACTGCTCCCAAGGTAAGAAATCACAAAGGTCTTCAAGAACAAGGTCCTGAGGCGCCTGGGTGGCTCAGTTGGTTAGACGACTGCCTTCAGCTCAGGTCATGATCTTGGAGTCCCAGGATCGAATCCCGCATCGGGCTCCCTGCTCAGCAGAGAGTCTGCTTCTCCCTCTGACCCTCCCCCCTCTCATGCTCTCTCTCTCATTCTTTTTCAAATAAATAAATAAAATCTTTAAAAAAAAAAAAAAAGAGGGTCCTGAAAGATGAGGAAATTTGTCTGTCTACCCTTTCATGTAATGAAAAATAGAGTTTATTATGGCAGCCTTGAAACATACGCTTGTGACTTGATCTAAAACAAACTTCATGCAAAGAATAAAGAAACATTAACTTTTAAATGTCCTTTCCCCCTGGAGATTTGGCAACTAAATCTCTCACTGAAATGTCAGAAACTAGTATCTCAGTTTTCTGAGCTATAATGGATTCAACACGGTTAAGGGAAAAAATCTCTTTTCTCCAACCTTTTACCATATGTAGGTTGATAAAGATTCCTTGAATCATTATCTTGAAACTTAGAGTCCTCAGAGCTTAACTCCTTTGGAGGCTAATCTTAGCCAGCAAAGAAAGGACAGTGTCTTTATACATGGGATATATTCGGTTAATTTTAATTTGCCCATTCTGTAAAAAAACCAGTTCAGTGTAGTCAATCATTCTCATGAAATTTTTATAGCCTTGCATGTCAAAAACCCCATGATGATAAAAACAAGAGCCATTTAACTCTATTATATATGCAATTGCTACGCAAGCAAGTTGGCACAAATCCCTTCTTAAGACCTCCATTATTTGTGCCAATAGAATAAAAATTCAAAGAAAAGCCAATTTAAATCTTGGAAAAACTCTAAGGTGCTCCAGGATGCTTTCACATCCTTTCACATCCTCTCCCTTCCCTTCATTCCTGTGCATCTGCTACGTATTAACAACACTAAAACAACAGAAGACATCTATAAACAGTATTTCCTGCAAGGAAGGCAGAAGACATTCTGGTGCATATCTTAGTAACAGATGTTTTAGTATATCTGAAATCCAATATCCAGCAAAGCAGTGATGATATACTTCATTGTAACATAACAAAGAAATGTTAAGTTATATCTGATTTGTTTTTATTTATAATAGCTCCTCAAGGCCATTCCAGCTCAAGCTTATTTTTCAACCCTCTTGCTGTCATTGAACACAATCTTCTTTAGAGGCTGAGAGACTAACCATTTGAAATGGAAATGAGGTCTCTCACAGAGGCTGTACTGGAATGCTGTATGCACCCACGGGAACACAGAATACTTCGATGACCCCGTCCAATCTCACTTCACACATATGTACCTCGTCCAGGTCAGCCTGGCTAGTCCATGCCAAACAGTACCAGAGCCCAGGCTTAACACACACGCATGCATACAGTGACTATTCCCACTAGAGCTTTCCTGCTGGGGACACAGTGATTTCTTTTCTTTTTTTTTAAAGATTTTATTTATTTATTTGAGAGAGCGAGCAAGAGAGATCACAGAGGGTGAGGGAGACGGAGAAGCAGACTCATCGCTGAGTGGAGAGCCCGATGCAGGGCTTGATCCCGGGACCCTGAGATCATGACCTGAGCCGAAGGCGGACACCCAGGCGCCCCCATCCCCCCAGTGATTTCTGCCCAACAAAGAACTTCTGACTAAAACACGGAGCTTGAGTTTCTTCTTTAGTTTCTTCATGGAAGGCAGGCAAGGAAAAAAAAATAGATGGCTCATGGTCATGGTTGCTCCTTTAAGCTTTCAAATATTTTGTTACAGTTTTGTGTTTATTTCAAATAGGGGTTGAAAAGGGGCGCCTGGGTAGCTCAGTTGGTTAAGCATCCGAATCTGTCTTGGCTCGGGTTATGATCCCAGGGATGTGAGATCGAGCCCCACATCGGGCTCCACACCCAGTGGATTCTGGTCTTAAGATTCTATCTCCTTCTCCATCTCCCACCCGCCCCTAAAAAAAAGTGAATAAAATAAAAAAATTAAAAAATTAAAGGAGTTTATAAATTGGGGCACCTCAGTCGGTAAAGAGTGCAACTCCTGATCTCCAGGTCCTGAGTACAAGCTCCACATAAGGCATGGAACCTACTTAAAGTTAAAAAAAAAAAAAATTTTTTTAAGTTCAGGTAAATCATCTGGTGAGTTGGTGTAGCATCTGTATTCATGGAGAGAACTGCTCATCATAAAGGGATAGAGACATTTATTATTCGCTTCCGCGGTAGGCATTCTCCTAGACTCAGTAACCGCTGCTTGGCTTGGCTGAGTAGCAGCAGTGGCAGCAGTAGTTGTCATTAATAAGGGTAATAACAACAAAAACCCTATGACTGAACTCAGTGTGCCCAGCACTGTTCTGAGAACACTACATGGTTTTTCATCTTTCAGCTCTAGGGTCTTAAACCCTCATTTGTAAATGAGGAAACAAGAGGTCATGTAGTTGGTACGTGACGAACCAGGCAGAGGTCCTCAGCATTCTGCCCAGACCAACTGCGGTGAACACTGGAACGAAAAAAGAGAGGAAAAGCGCTGTTGAATATTTTTTAATAAAAAGTTCAAAGTCCTGTTACTATTACCATGTGGAGCAGTGCTCTTGACACCTGAATATTTGTGTAGATTACCTGGGACTCTTGTTAAAATACAGACTTCAATCCTCTAAATCTTGGGAGGGGACTGGGACTCTGCATTTCTAACAAGCTCCCAGGGAATGCTTCTGCTGGTGGTCCACAAACCACACTGAGTAACAGGGAATTAGCATGCAAATTAATCATTAAGGATAAAAAGCTATTGTTTCACTGACTTTACATATGCGAGGAAAATACGGGAACATGAACCTACAGCTTCAACCTAACTAGGGGTCAAAAATCCATCCTAAGAAATGCATGCTTTGGGGCGCCTGGATGGCTCAGTGGGTTAAAGCCTCTGCCTTCGGTTCAGGTCATGATCTCAGGGTCCTGGAATCGAGCCCCGCATGGGGCTCTCTGCTCAACGGGGAGCC
>CM052886.1:120994518-121020361 GCA_028534135.1 Potos flavus
AGAGGGGTGTATGGAAAATACAGCTGAAGGCAGGACTTGGGAGTGATGGCTATGTAATTAACTTGATGCAAAAACGGGATTATTTGCATTTCAAGTCCTACAAGTTTTTTCCCTATAACAAGAATTCCTGAAGTTAGCAGTTTTTTATGACAAACTTTTTAATTGGCTAGGATTAACATATGTGATTCTAAATCATCAAAGAAGCTTTAATTGGTCTGTGAAGGATGGAATCCGTTCTGCTACCCAAATATATTACTCTCCTAAAACCCATTAAGAAGCTGGTTTGCTCTCACCTGGATTTCGAATAGCCTGGTTCCATGAACTCTGGTCTAATTATATTAAAGAAAGAGAAGTCAAGGACATGCAAATCTCAAATCAAACATCTTGACCTTCTGGTGAAACTAATTACCCAAAAACACCTTAGCTATTTATTAAAGGCTTAACTGTGCCCCACCACCACTACTAAATTCATCTGTTGACATCCCAAACCTCTATACCTCAGAACATGACTAGATTTGGAGATGGGGTCTTTAAAGAGGTAATGACATGAAAATGAAGTCATTAGGACGGGCCTAATCCAACATGACCGGCATCCTTATAACAAAAAGAGATTAGGACACAGACAGAAACAGAGGGATAACCAAGTGAAGACACAGGGAGACGACAAGCATCTATAAGACAGAGAGAGGCCTCAGAGGAAACCACCCCTACCCATGCCTGAAGTACAGACTTCAAGGACTGTAAGAAAAAAAAAATTCTGTTATTTAAACCCCATGTCTATGATATCTTATTATGGCAGTTCTAGCAAACAAATACTTGAGCTTATTGCTTTGATTCTCAAGACAGAGTGAAATACAGCAGAAATTCACTCCACATGTGATTCAGAAAAAGAAAGGCTAGACATACTATACATTATGTACGTTATTATTAGAAATGCTGGGGCATGGGGACGCCCAGGGTCAGAATTAGAAGGCCTCCCCACGAATACCAAATTACTTGTTCTCTTTATACTCAACAACGCAAGGCATTCTCCATCAACATACAGATTTCTGTTCACGGACATTGAGACTCTGCCGCCAGCAGGATGACCTACGGTGCACCAAGGTCTCAATGTTGGTGCCGCTGTTTAACTATCTGTACAATCTTCAAATTGGATCCCTAGCCCATCTCTACAATGGGAACTCATCTCATAAAAGTTGTTATCAGGATTAAATGAGATATTTCAGACCAGACACTGGCCAACCAGCCCCACCGGCACATACTAGATGCCTCTCAGTCCCAGTTCTGAGATGAATCAAACACAAAACCCTTCTCCATTAGACACTGGCTTTGGCAGCTGGACAGTACGTGAAAGAAGCAGAATAAAGCAGCGAATCAGAAAAACGGACACCTGTATTTTCAAACACACTGATGTTCCTTTAAATCATATAAAAGTTCCCTCATTCACCAATCTGTAGATGTGAGGCAAAGACCATTGCCTCAAGAACGGTCTGCTGAGTGGAGTTCTATGTCAACCACACCGTGGTTCAGCATCAGCTTTTAGTTTCTGTTTCTTTAAAGAGCATCAAGAACTAAAAGACCTTTGACAAAAGGTCAAAAGGTGCAGAAGCCTCCTCTACTTTTATAATCCCCTCCTTCCTGTACTTAATTCCACCGCAGTATTTGTTGGCACGGTGGTTCTCAAATGTTCACATGCTTTGCAATCTACCTGGAGGGCTTGAGAAAACATGGATTTCTGGGGGTATTCCCCAGAGTTTCTGATTCAGCAGGTGGGGCCCAGGAATCTGCATTTTTAACCAGTCCCCAGAGGGTACTGAGGTTGCTGATCTGGAAAAAACACTTGGAGAACTCACCTTCACGGATTCCCTCATAGGAAGTGCATCTTTCTGCATTCGTATTTCATCAATTTACATAATGTTTCATTAAATCCTAGAACTTAAATACTGCTGATGCCTGGTGGTGTACAACCCCACAGGGAGGGGTGGAAGTGCTTGAGCATCCAACTGCGATGTCCTTGGACACTCGACCCATCGTGGCCACCATGTTACAGAAAGGCAGGGAGCCCCAGTCAACACAGTGAGTTCAGTAAAAGGGACACCAGTTCAGAAAACTTCAACTACACTAAGTTGATGTTTATCACTTTCCTGCATCCACCCTCAATACAGGGAACAAAAGAATCATGAGCTGGGGGATGCCTGGGTGGCTCAGTTGGTTAAGTGGCTGCCTTCGGCTCGGGTCATGATCCCGGGGTCCTGGGATCGAGTCCCGCATCGGGCTCCTTGCTCGGCAGGGAGCCTGCTTCTCCCTCTGCCTCTGCCTGCCTCTCTGCCTACTTGTGATCTCTTTCTCACTCTCTCTCTGACAAATAAATAAATAAAATTAAAAAAAAAAAAAATCATGAGCTGGAAATATATGCTTTTTGAATCATCACATACCTGTTACAGATTTTTCTCACTACTTGGCATCCCAGGCTATAATTATGTTTTAGTATACAGGGTGATTGATCGCGCTTTAATTTGTAGGTATAAAAAAAATTCCCTGACTTTCCAGGTGAGCTTTACTGCCTTTACTGCTGTCATCTTCTGAGAAATCACATGGTGATTTGTGATTCAAGACATTTTATGACTTCAACTTTCTCTTAAAATCTCACCCTGTTTTCTAGGAGGAGTTTCAAATAGATCCATACACTAGAGTCGTTCAGATGTGGACCCAAAAAAGTGGGACTGACTTTTGCCTTTCTGGGTTCAGTACACCTCAAACCTAATTTCATTCAATTAAGCAACAAACATATATGCTGGAACACAAATTACCAGCCTACCTCCTTTGGATATCCAAGTCCACAGACAGACCAAGCAGAGATTAACCAATCATGACAGCCTGTCAAGACCACACGAAAGAGAGTCCCACTCATGAACTGAAGGTCAAGGACAAAGAAGCCAGTGCCCCTGGTCTAACTCTTCCCAAACCTCACAGGCACTGGTAGGCAAGAGAATCCCAGGGCCATAAAAAGTAGACTAGAAATTCCAGCTCAACTTCACTTCCAAAAATTAAAGAAAATCTGTCTAACTTATTCATAAAATACATATCCCATGATTTTTGCATCTGACTTGTTTTATGCTTGTTTCTTATCTCAATCAAAAGAACTGAAAGCAATAACCAGGAAAAAATAAAACCAGAATATCAACAAACAATAAGACCAGCCACAAAGAAAGTCCAAAACAATCTGCAAAGAGATACTAGAATTAATGAGAATTTAGCAAAGTTAACTGCCAATAAAAATCAGTACATACTAGGGGTGCCTGGGTGGCTCAGTTGTTAAGCATCTACCTTCAGCTCAGGTTACGATGCCAGCGTCCTGGGATCGAGCCCCACATCAGGCTCCCTGCTCAGTGGGAAGCCTGCTTCTCCCCCTCTCCCCCTCTCCCACTCTCCCTGCTTGTGTTCCCTCTCTCACTGTGTCTCTCTCTGTCATAAATAAAATCTTAAAAAAAAAAATCAGGATATACTAAAGTCAACAGAGGGGCGCTTGGGTGGCTCAGTGGGTTAAGCCTCTGCCTTTGGCTCAGGTCATGATCTCAGGGTCCTGGGATCAAGTCCCGCATCAGGCTCTCTGCTCAGCGGGGAGCCTGCATCCCCTCTCCCTCTGCCTGCCTCTCTACCTACTTGTGATCTCTTTCTCTCTGTCAAATAAATAAGTAAAATCTTTAAAATAAATAAATAAAGTCAACAGAATTTCTAAGCTACCACAAAAAAGATTCAGACAATGCAACTTAAAATGATTCCCTGTGTGTATTCACACGACTGACTACTACATAGCAATGAGAATCAACATTCTACAACAAAAAATTAGACACTGCAAAAGCAACACTGAGCAGACGAAGCCAGATACAGAAGAAAACATATGCAACAGCTCACTCACCCCTGCTTTTGGAAGTTAGGACAGTGCCAGCCCCTGGGGAAAGACAGTAATGTGAGGGAACACGAAGAGGGCTTCTAGGAAACCGCTAATGTTCTGGTTTTTGATCTGGGTTCTGGTGTTTGGTTTCAAAATTCAGCAAACTGTACATTTATACCTACAAATACACATATCATACTATATACCTTAACAAAAAGTTTTTTAAAAGACACCACTTACAATAATGGAAAAAACAGTAAGTACCTAACTACAAATCTAAAACCAAAGCTGGGAAAAACTTTACGAAGACTTTCTAAATTTAAAATTTCTACTACTAAAGAAAAAAAATGAAGGATATACCATATTCTTGGGTTAGAAAATTCTGTACTATGAAGTCAGTTCTTTCCACATTGAACTATATATCCAATGCAATCATAAGACAGGTTCTTACCAGAAATCTATACAAAGGACCCAGCTACCCAAGAAGCAGAGCCAAGTGGAGAAGCTGGTCCTAAGTGATCAGTAATGTGAAGGAAGTGGTACTGCGTCAGGGACAGACAAATGGAACACTGACACAGAGTCAAGAGCTCAGAAAATGATCCTCAGTTATCTGGAAAACGGATATGACAGACCTTGTATCACAGATCAGCAGGAAAGGCTGTGCTATCAATAAATAGTGCTGGAGCAATAGGTTATCTACACAGAGGGAGAATGAATCCCTACCTCATAACACATTTTTAAAAATCAATTTCAAGGATTTAAATGCGAAATGTGGGACGCCTGGGGGGCTCAGTTGCTTAAGCATCTGCCTTTGGCTCAGGTCATGATCCCGGGGTCCTGGGATCAAGTCCCGCATCGTCTCCTTGCTCAGTGGGGAGCCTGCTTCTCTCTCTGCCTCTGCCTGCTTGTGCACGCTCTCTCTCTCTCTCTGACAAATAAATAAAATCTTTTTTAAAAATAAATAAATAAATAAATGCGAAACGTGAAACTTTAAAATTTGCAGGAGAAAACGCAAAAGAGTACTTTTAGGACCTTTGGGTAGTAAAAAAAACTGCTTAAAACAAGACACAAAACAGGTAAAGGGTAGATTATAGTATTTTCTTAAAGTTCATTCTTTTTTTTTTTTAAGAGCCAGCCAGGCACTCCCAGATTTGAGTATTTTTAAAACTAGAACTTGTGATAATCAAAAGAAATAAAAATCAAGTGAGAAGAGAAACCACAGCTGAGAAAAGACACTTGTGTATGACAAAAAAGTAACGTCTACAGTATGTAAATAACTCCTAGGACTCAATTAGAAAAATGCAAAAAATGAGCAAAATGGGGAAAAATGAGCAGGTTCCTTTAAAAAGAAAGTAAATTAATGACCAATAAATATATGAAAATATGTTCAATTCTTATTAGTTATGAACGAGATGCAAATTAAAATCACAACTGAGATAGCATGTCACAAGTTCCCAACTGATAAAAATTGTTAAAGTCTGATAATGATAAGTAGTATCATTACCATAAGTAGTACCATTATCATATACCCCTAGTGGTGATGTGACCATTTTGGAAAACAATTTTACATATATATAGCAAAGTTTAACATGAAACTATCCTACCATCCCACAATCCCAGAGTGCACAGTAGCATTGCTCATGAAAGCCCAAACCTGGAAACTACCCAAATGTCCATCAACAACGGAAGGATAAACTGTAGTAGAGTCAAAGAGTGGAATGCCATACAACAGCAAAAGTGAATAAACTCACAGCTCCATGGATCAACGTGGACGAATGAGTCTCAAAAACAAAGCTAATACCCCGGAACATATTGATGTTTTCTTACTGCATCATAAAGCTGAGGAAAACATACCTGAGAAAGGAGAACTGTGGGTCTACTGAGTTTATCCTTATTTTTTAACAATATCGAAAGCAAAAAAAATAAAATAAAATAAAATAATCTCCACAACTAAAAAAAAAGTTAACTGCACCATTGGTGGCATAACTGTATACATTTACCAAATCCCATCAAACTGTACACTTGAAATGCGTCAACTGTATTATACGTAAATTGCACCTTAATAAAGCTATCCCCGGACACCTGGGTGGCTCAGTTGGTTAATCGACTGCCTTCGGCTCAGGTCATGATTCCGGAGTCCTGGGATCGAGTCCCGCGTCAGGCTCCCAGCTCCATGGGGAGTCTGCTTCTCCTTCTGATCTCCTCCCCTCTCATGTTCTCTCTCACTTTGTCTCACTCAAATAAGTAAATAAAATCTTTAAAAAAATAAAAATAAAAAAAAATAAAGCTATCCTCCCCAAAAGTTGGGCAAATAAAATGGGGGGAAATGTGTAAAGAGGATCATTCTGTTTACAAAAAAGATCAAAACCAGGCAAACATAAAATTAAATATAGTTAAATTATGAAGAAAATTAAGGGAAAGAAATATACAAAATACAGAACTATAACTTCTTTTCCAGACAATGAAAACGAATGGAATTAGAAAGTCACACAAGGACAGCTGCCTGGGTGGCTCAGTTGGTTGAGCTTCTGACTCATGATTTCAACATGGTTTGTGATTTCGGGGTCATGGGATCGAGCCCCATGTTGGGCTCTGTGCTCAGCGTGGAGTCTGCTTGTCCCTTTCCCTCTGCTCCTCCCTATTCTCACGCGCGTATTCTCTCTCTCGAATAAATAAATAAAATCTTAAAAAAAAAAAAGTCATACAAGGAGCTTCGAAAGTACAAACTGGGTAGTGATCTAGGGTACCTAAGTTGTTCGTGACTCCTAAAACCAAACAAGCTCCTTTATTACATATACAGTTTTTCAAAAAAATTTTAAATGAAGGAAATATAAATAGTTCTATTTAAAATTAAATAGTTTTATTTTAGGGACGCCTGGGTGGCTCAGTTGGTTAAGGCTCTGCCTGCAGCTCAGGTCATGATCTCAGGGTCCTTGGATGGAGCCCTGCATCAGGTTCCCTGCTCTGCAGGGGTCTGCTTCTCCCTCTCCCTGCACCTCCTCCGCTTGTGTGCGCACGCGCACTCTCTCTCTCTCTAATAAATAAAATCTTTCAAAATAAATAAATAGTTCTATTTTAGAGAGATCAACCGAAAGAGAACAAATTTATTTTAGCAAAATTTTAAACAAATAATAATTAAGCTAGCTACTTTGTCTTGCTTTTGGGTTCTTCTCTAACTTCAAAATTTTGTTACATTTTCTAAATTTTGTTATATTCATAGAAAATGTGCTCTTAAGTATAAAGGGCTAAAGGCCTGTGATGTATGGAACCTACCCTCAGGCAATTCAAAAAATAAATTGTGTGTGTGTATGTCTATCGTAATAATGATAAAGCAAACGCAGCAAAGATTTAAAATGCGGAAGTCTGCTATTCTTACAATTTCACATTTTCACATTTTTTCAAAATTAAAAAGAAATTAAAACGGTTGCCCAAGTACAAACTAAAAACTCAGCATAGGAAACACCATTTGATACGGAGAATACACATTTTATGCCTTTATCCTATCCTAATCATTTTCTTAGTTATAATGAATCACACAGCTGAGTTACCCACTTGCTACCCCTGGTCTCAGACCAAGAGGCATGGGAGCAGGCTTGACTTTATGACGAGGTCCTCAAACACACTTTACCTGAGTGGCAAAGTGGTTTTCTACCGCCCCCAAAAGTGGTGGCACTTCGAGATAGGACACTGTAGATTCACACATTTCTGTCTAAAAAGAATACTGCTTTCGGGAACCTGGGTGGCTCAGTGGGTTAAGCCTCTGCCTTCGGCTCAGATCATGATCTCAGGGTCCTGGGAACGAGCCCCACATCAGGCTCTCTGCTCGGCGGGGAGCCTGCTTCCCCCTCTCTCTGCCTGCCTCTCTGCCTACTTGTGATCCCTCTCTCTCTGTCAAATAAATAAATAAAATCTTAAAAAAAAAAAAAAAGAATACTGCTTTCACTGGGGAAGAAATACAAAGAGCCAAACGTTTCCCAACTTCAGAAAACACTGACAGAAATCGATTCACTCCATCGACATTGTAGGTTTTCTAAAGCAAAGTAAGTTATGCTGCACAAACACTGAAGGGAAATGCTTTTGTTCCCAAACTTGACACATATTTGATAATGTATTTTACTGAAGGGCTGCCCAAGAGAGGGTGAAAATCAGCTCTTTTAAAGCAAAATCCATGGGGCGCCAGGTGGTTCAGTCAGTTAAGTGTCTGACTCTTGGTTTCGGCTCAAATCATCATCTCAGGGTTGTGAGATCGAGCCCCACATCGGGCTCTCCTTTGCCCTTTGCCTTTACCCTCGCCTCCCCCTAAAATAAATAATCTTTTTAAAAAAATAAGCAAAATCCACTCTCTAATAGATCCTTTCTACTAATGATGAACAATCTCTTCTTTACAGTATTCAGTATGAACACACAAGTCAAATATACAATATACAACATGATCTAATGAAAAACAAGAGCAGGTGACGTGAGTGTATCCCATCTCAAAGGAGATGCTCAAACTCACCTACTACCATCCATCATAGCTCATTAGAAATTTACATTTGCCTCCTCTGGGTCAAAATGGCACTTTGCATAGAAAAATTTATCATGCCCTGGTTTGCCATTATATAAATCTTTTACAAAAAAGTCACCACAGTGTACCATAGCTCATTGATAAGTTAATTACTGGTGAGACAAACATGTGACCAACGGCTTTGGGGAAGATTCTGCTTAGTATGTATTACAGTAACCACAAAAGCCTTCCTGCTATGAATTAAAGCCACCCACAACATTTTAATTCTGGCTACTTAGTGATTAGAGAAATAACAGGCAGCTGCTGATGTATTTCTGCACTTCAGTATCAACAACGGTGATGGCGATGGTCTGGAGACCTTGGCTATGTGCGGGTCGCTAAATGTACTTTGTTGTTAATGCAGGTCTCCTAAGGAGGGGAAAGCAGTTAGAAAAAGAAAAACATGCTTCTAAATACAACCATAAAATATACCTGACACCAGTGTTCTAATTTTCTGGAGTTGTGGAAATCTTTGAAATTTTGATCAAAGATACAAAGTCTGGCCCTTGGAAACTGCACATGCATCCACAAACACATCATTTTAGGTTTAATTTCACAGGGTTCACTGACCCCAGTTTAAAATGCTCTGCACTGGGTGGCTCATTGGGTTAAAGCCTCTGCCTTCTGCTCAGGTCATGATCTCAGGGTCCTGGAATCCAGCCCCGCATCGGTCTCTCTGCTCAGCAGGGATCCTGCTTCCCCCTCTCTCTCTGCCTGCCTCTCTGCCTACTTGTGATCTTTCTCTCTGTGTCAAATAAAGAAATAAAAATCTTAAAAATAAAATAAAATAAAATGCTCTGCACCACACCGATGGTCATAATACTTTGTATAAGGTAGGGAAAAAAATGTGTCATAAGCTTTTATGCCTAAAGAATGACAAACTAAGAGTCCAAAACGAAACACAGAGATGACAAACATACTACTTTAAAAATAATAATTAAATGGGTTTTACATTAATAAAATTCACTGGTAACCTAACATCATACATTCCCACAAAATACAGTCAAAAACTTACGTTAGTAGCTCCCTTCTTCCTAAACAAAGACTTGCGCTGGGACAATTATTAATTACAACCAATTTGCTGGGTAGTCACAATGCAAGAGTCTGTTGAAAACAAAAACTATTGACCCAAATAGTTTTCCAAGGATATAGTCTGTAGCATACTGCTCTAATTGTTTAACTTAATCCTCGTTCTTTTGTAAATCCCTGTTCAAATGTAAATTACATCTGGCAGAGTCTCAGAGTGTGGGGGCATTTGATTTTTTTCTGTTAATCTCTGTAAATACAAAATTACAAATCCCTGCTTCCTAACATATAAGGAAAAGAAGAGCTAAGAGCAATCTGATTCAATTCTAACAAACCAGAGGGGATTTGAAGAAATCTGAGTGCAAATTTTATTTCTGATACAGAAGATTAAAATATAATTACCCAATAAAGCACTGTAATTATAGATTTCCCTGGTCAAATTTACCTTCTTACACTCTTCAGGACCAACAGATAATGGAACCTAAGTACACAAATTTCTTTCTTCTACGCTATTTTCTGGATGAGCGCCCCATGGAATTTTAACAAAAGCATTATTTATTCATCAGCTGAGCATCTGACAAAATTACAAAGCAATAACTGTCTCTCAAGCTTAGGAATTTACCTTTATTTCTCTAATAATCCTCAAATATACTTTTAATCATGCCTAAACACATTTAAATGAAAACCTTAAAAAAGGGGGCACCTGGATGGCTCAGTGGGTTAAAGCTTCTGCCTTCGGCTCAGGTCATGATCCCAGGGTCCTGGGATGGAGCCCCGCATCGGGCTCTCTGCTCAGCGGGGAGCCTGCTTCCCCCTCTCTCTCTGCCTGCCTCTCTGCCTGCTTGTGATCTCTCTCCTCTCTGTCAAATACATAAATAAAATCTTTAAAAAAAAAAGAAAACCTTAAAAAATACTTAAAAGATTTGAAATATTCTTTAACCAACTCACGAGAAAAACCTCTAATTCTTTTTTTTTTTTTTTTTAAGATTTTATTTATTTGTTTGACAGAGAGAAACACAGTAAGAAAGGGAACACAAGCAGGGGGAGTGGAAGAGGGAGGAGCAGGCTTCCCGCTGAGCAAGGAGCCTGATGTGGGGCTCGATCCCAGAACCCTGGGATCATGACCTGAGCCGAAGGCAGACACTTAATGACTGAGCCACCCAGGTGCCCCAAAACCTCTAGTTCCTTAAGGACTTTTAAAAGTTTCTTAATTTTAGGGTGCCTGGGTGGCTCAGTCAGTGAGGCATCTGCCTTCGGCTCAGGTCATGATTCCAGGGTCCTGGGATGGAGCCCCGCATCAGACTCCCTGCTCAGCGGTGGCTGCTTCTCTGCCCTTCCCCTGGCTCATTGTCTCTCTCTTTCTATCTCTCTCTCACTCATTCTCTCTCAAATAAACAAAATCTTTAAAAAATATACAGAAAAGAAAGTTTTTTAAATTTAAATTTCTTACAAGAATTTCTTACAAGAATTCGCCTGGGTGGCTCAGTGCGTTAAGTGACTGCCTTCAGCTCAGGTCATGATCCGGGGGTCCTGGGATAGAGCCCCGCATCAGACTCCTTGCTCGGCGGGGAGCTTGCTTCCCCCTCCCCCTCTCCCTGCTACTCCAGCTGCTTGTACCCTGTTTCTGTCAAATAAATAAATAAAATCTTTAAAAAAAAAAAAAAGGAATTCCTTTAAAGAATACGAATCTACTGGCCGTGATTAAAATGTGGGATATCATGAATCCACTCCTAGGAGCTGCCCTTGGACAACCATCCCCTTCATGTATCTGCTCTGATGTGATTTATCCTGCTTCATTTGTTTTCTTAGAATGGTTTTATGGAAATATAACCCAGATACCAGATAATGCTCCCCCCATTTAAAGGGCACGATTCAACGGTTTTTCGTATATTCATAGAGTTCTACAGTTATCACCACAATTCACTGCAGAACATTCTCAACACCCCAAAAGGAAACCCTATCCCCATTTGCAGTAGCTCTCCACTCTCCCACCCCACCCCCCACCCCACCCCAAGGAGCCAAGGCAACCACCTGCTTTCTTTCTCTGTGGATGTGCCTGTTCTGGACATTTCATAGGATGGAATCCCGCGTTAGGTGGTCCCTGGGGACTGGCCTCTTTCACTTTGCACGACGTTGTCCGGGTCCATCCATGTGGTGGCCTGCGTCAGTATTTCATTCCTTTTTATTGCCAAATGACATTCCACTGTGCGGATATGCCACATTCTATTTATCCATTCATCAGCGGTTGTTTAAATATTTGGGGCCTCATTTTTATCAAATTGTCTCCTCTCGGAAAAAAAAATTTTTTTGACTTCCAAAAATATTTTATATACAACTTTTCTAGAAGCAATTTGCCAGTTTGTATTTAAAAGTTTAGGGGTACCAGTTACCCTACAACCGAGCAACTCCACTACTGGGTATTTACCCCAAAGATACAAATGTAGCGATCTGAAGGGGCACGTGCACCCCAATGTTTATAGCGGCAATGTCCACAATAGCCAAACTATGGAAAGAGCCCAGATGTCCATTGACAGATGAATGGATAAAGATGTGGCATATAAACACAATGGAATACTATGCAGCCATCAAAAAACTGAAACTGTACCATTTGCAATGACATGGATGGAACTAGAGGGTATTATGCTAAGCAAAGTGAGTCAACCAGAGAAAGACAATTATCATATGATCTCACTGATATGTGGAATTGAGCCCTGAGTTGGGCTCTGTGCTCAGCAGAGTCTGCTTGAGATATTCTCTCTCCCTTGCCCCTCTTCTCACTCTCTAAAAAAAAAGACAGCCTAAAGAACAGTTCACATAGATGGTTTTATGGCTGTACAATTACATGCACATATATATATAGACAGGTGCCTGAATATACACCCATATTCTCTCCCTGGATACACTCCAACTTTTGAAAGTGATCGCCCTTAGGAAGTAAAAAGGAAGGGAGGAGTTCCTTGTTTCTTTATCATTTATTCTCTTACTAACCAAGAGGGAAAAAAAATAACAATAAAAATCTTTAAAGCCGCCATGTGATAGCCTCGCTTAACTGAAATTGCAAAAATTCCTAGAAAACCAAATGATTAATCATATCAGCATTTTTGAACAGGTTTAAACTCTTCTGGTTCAAGGACTATATCTCTGTCCTTCTGTGGGGGAGAGGAGCGGTCCTAAGCTCTTTGCGGATCCCTTCATTCCCCAGACTTAAGATAGGTGCCCAACAAAGGCAGCTTACTAAGCCTGCTACCAGCATTCTGCTTGAAGCACAACATTCAGCATAATTTAAAATACAGTTTTAAATGTCCACAGCAAAATTTTTCTTAGCTTTCATTCTAATTACCTGATTTTTCATTCTTTTCAATATTATATCTTCCTTTATATTATACTTAAGACATTTTTACCAGGTAGAATTATATTAACTCTATGACCAAAGCTTGTCTGCCTACTGTGTAAATTTTTGCAAGGATCTCTATACAATTCTTTAAATTCAGTCTCACTGAACATGAGAGCTACAAGAAGTCTTAAAGGATCTAGTGCAACCTCCTCAACTTACAAACAGGAGCTGTTCCTGCAGATGTTAAGCTACTTGCCCGAGGTCCTTCAACTAGTGCCAGAGCCAGGACTAGAACCCAGAACCAGGATTCCACCTGCATTTACTTAAAAATGACAACAATAAATCTATTTTACCAATTCACTGAATGGTCACTCTGCTTTCTTTCATTCCTGAAGCACTCCGTTAAGTAACTGATGGGGCAAAGTTTCATGGGGATTTTCTCCCCCTCACACCAATCTCGACATCTGACTAAACAAATTACATACACAGTAAGTAAAATCTGCCCTACAATTTCCACAAATATACTTGAACTGCTTTTCTTGGGTACTACATAACAATATGCATTCACTACCCTGCTTGTAACACAAGAAATAGCCATTTTTAAGTTGAAATTTATCCTACACCAGTATGCCAATGGAATTAACCTTAATGATTTGTCTATTTGGATGTGATAAGAGCTAAAAACAAGTCATGGTCTATTAAATCAAAGATGTGTGTGAGGGGTGCTTGGGTGGCTCAGTCAGTTAAGCGTTTGACTCTTGATATCTGCTCAGGTCTTGATCTAAGGGTGGTGAGTTTGAGTCCTGCATTGGGTTCCACGCTGGGCATGGAGCCTACTCAAACTAAAAAAAAAAAAAGATGTGTGTTAGGTGTATAAGCTAGCAATTCCCTATTTATTATGACTCTTTGCAGTCTCAGGATTGAGTTATACCAACTCAATGCAGGTTGTTTCCATACCATAACCTGTAGAAGCTAATTTATGTCAACTTGGTGTTCACGTATCTACATTATTGCCTAAGCACATGCAAACTGATTCATCACACCAACCCCATCTTTTATATTTAAAGATGATGCCACTGATAATGATTACCATCCTTATCTACAGGTTTGCCTGAAAAGATGGCCATATTTTCCAGATCATAAACATAATTTTTTAACAAGTAGGCACTGCTTTAAATCTTATGGTCTAGCAGTTTGGGGGTGGATGGCAAGCAAGGCAAGCTGTCTTAGGTTCAGTACCAGGCACTGTCCCAAGCACTCTTCACATATGAACTCATGCTTACATCCACCTGAAATAGCTACTTGTACCCTCGTTTATGAATGAAGGGCATGAAGAGGACAGGTAACTTGTCCAGGGTCACACAGCAAGACGTGAGGACACTGGGATGTGAGCTCAGAGTCTGGCTTGGACTCTGTGCCTTTACCCACTGCTGTATACTCCCCTTCAAGACGGTTCCATTGTGAATACAGCCCAGGAAACCCAGCACATGCACACTCTTTCAGAGACGATCACCCGCACAGCTGTCCATGTCACCTGTTTGTGGTCCTCCCTTTCCAAATTAATTTGCGAAGTCTTATCCATCATCTACTTTGTGCCTAGCGCTGTAAGAATAGCCAAGCGGGAAACATGAAATTTAAGGCAGGATCTCATATTATATGCAAAAACTTTACCATCCAATCAGGGAGGCAAGTGACACCTAAATGAAATAGTGAGGGTAGCGTTAGGGCTATCACAATATCTGAAGACACGACGTGTGTGGGGTATCTAACAGCTGGACAGGTTTCTTCCTGTTCACACTGTCTTGAAGCTCACCATCTCAATGGCTTCAGACACTTTTTCAAAAAGATTTCAAAGAATATTCTGGAGTCTTGCGCCAGTCTTCCTCCAAGAACTATCCACAGAGAACATTCTCAATAGTGAACTGTCTCTAAAAACTGTCACCAATCGTCCCACTGAAGCAGCCTTCTGTCCGATAACCTGACACAGGAATAGACCCTGCCTCTACAAGCTGTTAATCTTTTTTTTTTTTAAGACTTTATTTATTTATTTGACAGAGAGAGAGATCACAAGTAGGCAGAGAGGCAGGCAGAGAGAGAGAGGGGGAAGCAGGCTCCTTGCTGAGCAGAGAGCCCGATGTGGGGCTCGATCCCAGTACCCTGAGATCATGACCTGAGCTGAAGGAAGAGGCTTTAACCTACTGAGCCACCCAGGAGCCCACAAGCTGTTAATCTTGTTACAATCATACCTTACACATAATGAGGGATTTTACCAAAGAAAAATCACCAGCTATTCTAATCAATTGTAATTTGTCTTCAGCGACATTAATTTCATCTACTATCTCCAGATGATCATCGAATAAACTTAAATTCCTCAAAAGATACTGAAGTAGCTTGCAAAAACTCTTCCCTAAAAACTTTCATCCCTGGTCCACCATTCCTCTTAGCAGAAACGGATCTTGCAATTGCTCTTGAAGAATACCTACATTTCACGGGCTGTCCTGCAGAGCACACATCTAACTCTGTATCTGGTGAAAACCAGATGCATCAGATTTCTGAGTAGCTGAAATTGTAAAGTAAAATGCCTATAAATATCCCAATACATAGTTTGTTGCTTATAACATTGGTTCTCAAGCTATAAATAGTAAAGACTATTCTCTATAAATGTAGTACAGCTGTTATTTGAATTTTAAGAGGCAAAGACTACAACAATTGAGTAATTCTAACAGCAATTTACTTTTTCCCACCAACTATCCTTAGATTTCAAGTTGGAAAATTTTGCTCAATTTTTTCTTCTTCACCTTGAATGTGTAATGTGATATTCTCAATTAAGCCTGGTATATAATTTATTCTTTTTTTTTTAATTTTATTTATTTATTTGAGAGAAAGAGAGAGAGAGCACGGGGTGGGAGTGGAGCAAGGGAGAGGGACAAGCAGACTCCACACTGAGTACAGAGCCTGACACGAGGCTCAATCCCAGGATCCTGAAATCATGACCCAAGCTGAAATCAAGAGTCAGACGCCCAACCAACTGAGCCACCCAGGCACCCCAAGCCTGGTATATAATTTATTCTTGCACTTTAATTTCATTTATTCCATCTAATCCACTTCTATTCACCTAAACACTAAATTGACTTTCATCCACTATTTTCATGAATGTACAAAAACCAAATTATAAAATTATTTGGGCAATGCTAACATTTGTCATTTCTTTTTTTTTTAACTTATTTTATTTAAACTCAATTAGTTAACATATCATTAGTTTCAGAGGTAGAGTTCAGTGATTCATTGGTTACATAAAACACCCAGTACTCACTCATCACATGATGATGTGCCCTCCTTAATGTCCATCACCCAGTTACCCCATCCCTTCTCCCCCCTCCCCTCCGGCAACTCTCAGTTTATTTCCTATTATTAAGAGTCTCTTATGGTTTGTCTCCCTCGTTTCTTTCTAAATAAAAAATTGCTATGTTGGTAAGTTACATACAAATCACAGTTTAAGGAGTGACATACACCTATCTGATCAGACCTTCAGTGCTCACTGTAAGCCTTCATGCTAGGTATACAATGACAAGCAAAACTGACATGATTCCTGAAACTTCATGAGAATTTTTGTATCTTCTAGAGACACTCTAATTTATGTTTACAGAGCCTGCATGGAAAACTCAGCCATACCCATACAAAACCCACGTGTTTTGTGTATATTTGCAAATGATTCTTTATTAACTGAGCTATATCATGTTTGGGGGCTGCAAGGCAAAAAAAGTTTATAAAATATCCAGTTGCTTCCAAAAATAAAAGTCTTGGAATATCAGATGTTTCTCTGAATGAACACATATGAGTTAAAAGTTGGAAAGGGGGAAAGAAACTTCTTTTTCTTAAAAATTTATTTATTATTTACTTGAGAGAAAGAGAGCGCACATGGTGGGGAGGGGCGAGAGGAAGAGGGAGAGAGAGAATCCAAAGCAGACTCCCCACTCAGCGCAGAGCCCGGCCTCACAACCCCAAGACCATGACCTGAGCCAAAACCAAGAGTCAGACACTTAACTGACTGAGCCACCCAGGCACCCCGCAGGAAAGAAACTCTTAAGAAAAATGAACTGGCTATAAACAGTCACTGCAAACAACCCAAAGTAAAATGGATTTCAACGGCTTCTGTACTGATTGCTTTCTCCCCAGCAAGTAGAGATCTATCCTGCCTGAAACAGAGAGGACATAACATAGCAAGTTTAGGCAGGATGGATCATTTTTAATCACATTTATTAAACCTCCACATTAATTCCAAAATGAACAACTCTGACTAGCACTGCCTTGTGCCTTTCATTGTAGGTAAGTCATATCTCAATAAAGCTGATTTTAAAGACTATCATCTAGGAACCAATGATTCAGTTTGGGGTAAAATCAGCTTCAGTAACTCTCTTCCTGCTCTTTATTGTAACCACTGCATGGTCATATTATAGTCACTGCACTTAAATCTCAAAAACCACACCTGAAGAATGGTAGACAAAATGCAAACGACAGCCACAGAAACCGATGTGTCTCCTGTTTAGAAGCTATGATCCTCCATTGGCCTAAAAAGATCTTCTAGTAAGTCTTGTCTCTGGTTCTTAGAAGCTGACCTCAGGAAACCTTATTCCCTATTACCTCAAATGTAGAAAAAGCAAAGAAAATAAAAAGTACTGAATACAATCATTAGATAAAAGACAAGCAAATCAAATTCATAAAACCAGCGGAAATTTTCAGTTATACCAAGGAGTGAAAATGTAAGTGGAATGTTGTCAAATTACATACCAATACTGTTTTCTTGAAAAGAAACCCAGAAGTTTATGGGTTGGTTTTTTTTTTTTTTTTTTTTGGTAATAACATGCAAAATTGAATAAAAATGATACCGGTCTAGCAAGTTTTTCGTGGGCTTAGGTTACTGACATTTGTGAGGCTTCCAAGTTGGCTTGATTTTATCCCAGCTAAGTATTTTTAGAATTCTGAAAGGTATGAAAAAAATCAAAGGTAGCCCACATGTCTCCACTGATTAATTCCCTCTAATAGTTCTTAGCTTCAGTTATGTCTCTAGATACGGTATGTTTGCAAATTTAATTAGGTGATAAATGTTCCCACAGAGGCTAGCCATCCAAATCATCCAAACCTTGCTGATCTGAGAAGAGTATTCAAATTATTCAAAATCTCAGATGGGGAGGGGTAACACTTTTGTTCTATTTGATCCAAATCTCCTTAAGACCCTATTCCAACAACTATGGAGAGAAATTTGGAGTTCAGACTAGAAGCTGGTGCTCTGGTCCTTACAAAATCTCACATCGCTTTTACTGAGTCAAAAGTTCCATTCTCTTTTTAGAAGCAGGAAGGAAAAATGATTACAAGTGACTCAAAACAAAGTAATTTAACGGTACTTCATTAGTGAGAGGTTTTCAGAGCACAGCCACTGAAGACATCTGTGATATTAAATCTTGTGACTTAATCCAGCACCTTTATTACCACGCTTGGTATTACCCTTGTTGCTTTACTTCAGATTTATCTTTGTGGTGGTAGGTAACACACTAGCTTTAGTCATAATTTTAGATTAAGGAATAACCACATGCTCATCAGAATTTAAACAAAGTACAATACTGCGGCTAAAATTTTTCAAATAGGTAGGTAGCTGGATAAAGATCTGGTTAAAATGAAACTGATCAATGTCAACTTGAAATATTGTGTCTGTATCTTTAATTCTACCTCCAAAGTGACTTAACTTTAGCACTCATCGGAAATGCCTCAGTGCACCCATTAGCATTTAATTTGTCTCTAATGTTCTTTTCCCCCAAATGGAGTTATGTCCTCAAACAGTAAGTATTCATTACTCTGGAACATATTTTTGCCAGTGAACAAGTACACGTCAAAAGTTCGGAAAAGTAGCTGAAAGACCACAATTAAGAAGCTGCTCACGGGCCAAGATGTAGGAAAAAGGAGTGTGGATAAAAAGTATCCACTGGAGCTAATCCGAAAACAACACAAGGCTTGACTGTTTCAACACAGGTCAGGCGTGGATGCACCTGACTACTCGCGTGCTCCCCATCAGGTCCTTCTGAGAAATCACTGGTGTGGCTGTTCGCGTCACCACTACGCAGCAGGCTACTTGAGCACTCTCCCCCTGCCTCATGGTTCTTACTACTGCAGTAATCATAATAATGCACTAATCAGAACAGCTAACATTTATCATTTACCAAGCACCAGAAATGATTCAAATGGCTTTATCCATTTTACCCAAAGCTGGAAATTAAGGCACAGCGAGGTTCAGCGGCTCGCTCAGGATCACCCCGCTGTGCAGCGCAAGGGCCAAGATTCACACCTGGGGAGCCTTGTCTGCAGAACTAGTTCTCCTGATGCTGCTTCATCAACTAGGGAAGGAAAATTCCAAATATTCCAGTGGCATCTAACTTGCCTTGGCATTCTATTCCTTTTTGGTACTGAGCACACTTTCTCGGGGGAAAAGTGGTCTAAGGAGGGAAAACTTTGATGAAGGAAGATACTAAACATAAAGCAAAATGAAACTGTCACTGAGCCAGAACTCTGACTTGGGGTGATGCTTAGGTGTGCTTAGTATTCTCAATTTTTTAAAAATTTTTAAAAGACTATTTATTTGATGGAGAGAGAGAGCACAAGCAGAGGGAGCAGCAGGCAGAGGGAGAGGGAGAAGCAGGATCTCCACTGAGCAGGGAGCCTGATGAGGGACTCGATCCCAGGACCCTGGGATCATGACCTGAGCCGAAGGTAGATGCTTAACCAACTGAGCCACCCAAGCATCCTAGTATTCTCAATTTTTAGATGGTGGTACAGCCAAGGGTGCAGCATGGAATTGCTGTGTTTTCCGAACATTAAAAAAATAAGTTCTCCATCTCAGTGGTATGGAGTATCACACACACAAAAAGGGAAACGCGTCAAGATGTTCACAGAATGATGAGCAAAATCTTACTTTATCTCTAATATCCTGTATCTTCTAAGTTGTTTAACAGTGAATGAGCACCACTCTTCAAACTAGAAAAGAAATCTATATTAAAAGGTGACTCAAGATTTTCCAAAAGGAAGGCTATATGCCTCTCACTTGCCTTGCAGGAAGAAAGCCTGAGCCATGCAAAAGTCAGCTGCAAGTCCCTAAAAAGCCACACAGACACTCGGATTATAAATAATCATAATAAAAGTAGAACCATTCTGTTGGTTATATTGTCAATGTACAAGTGCTTCGAAGAAGGAAAGCAAGCAGGAGCCCATCTCACACTCAATGGTGCAAAGTCTGGAAAATCAAAAGTGTCTGAAGCAGACAAAACTAACCGAAGCCTTTCTGGAAGGCTGCAGGTTTTGGGAGGTGCCCCGTCATCTCTGGTCAGAAAGTACCCCGCCCGCCCGCTGTCGCTGCAGGTAACCACTCCCGGCTGGGGAGAGAGCGCAGAGGGTTTTCTCCTCTTCTCCACTAGCTAGGCGCTGGGCTTCTACCTTCCTGCTCTGATTTCAAAACCAACGAGGCCTAGCCATGGAGCTATGACTCAGGAATGTTTCATAATTGTTGGGAGACATATCGAAGGTAACTTGTTAAGGAGGTGCTCATTAAATAAAGTCTGTAATGGCTCATTTTATAAAGTCGGTAAAGTCTTAATAAAGGCTTAATAAAGTCTGCAATGGCTTACTTAAAAATACAAATAGATTCAAAGCTATCCCCGTAGAATGCCATTCTCATGTGACTTCTATTCCGACGTGCATTTTTGGACACTGTGTGCATGCTCCGAGCTGCCCACAACCCTCGGAACCCCTGGGATTCTGACTTACCTTGGGGCATTCACTGCACATGAGTGCTTCTGAATTTAAAAACAATAACAACCACAGCAACATGCCAATGGCCACGAGGGCAGGCAGAATATGCAGCATCAATCCGAGGGCCACTCAGCAACCAGAGAATGAAAAGGGCCCTTACCCCACAGAAGACGAGGAGGCAGGCCAGCAGCCCCTGCCCCTCACGGAGCTGTCCAGGGTTAACAGGCGGCTTGTTAACCTGGGGTGAGGTTGGAGAAAGTGTGTGGCCAACCTTCCAGTATCTTCCCCTTCTCTCTCCATGACAACCACAGGTAAAACTTCTCAGTAATCTGACTCACTAAGTCAGGTTGGTATAGGGGGGCCCCCCCAAGTCTGGGACCACACCCCACCCCCAGGGCGCAGACAACAGCTCTGGCACTCTAGGAAGGCATTACTTTGCCTAGGACAGGATTCTCTTCCATTAGTTACCTGCAGAGAACTCGCTGCTGCGGCCACTACACAGGTGGGGCACAGGACATTCAACAGCTGAACTTGGTCAAAGTCTGCATGACCCCTCGGCTGGATCAACTTTCGCTTAAGTAGCACTAACAGCTGTAGCCTCTGCCCTCTCCCAGGGCAGTGGGAGTCAAAGTTGTAAGGGTCTGGAACCATATTGTATTGCCATTATCCCAAAAAGCCACACAACAGTGCAGAGCCTATCATTATGTAATAATCCAATGCAGAAATTAAAGGTCTCGTAGGACCCAGACTAGAAGCAGGAGAACCACAAGTGATGTGACAGACACAGCCTGAGGATGAAATAAAAACATTCCACCCACAGACTCATTCATGGACCAAAGCACAGCTCTTCCTGTAAAATGCATATCCACATCTTTCATGGATGTGGCATGAAACATCTAGAGGGCACCCACTTCGTACGAGGCACGTGCTTGCTGCTGGGGGAAACAAAGAGGGAAAACAGTAACTAAGACAAGGGGCTCAAGTTTACAGTCTAGGAGGGACAATAAGCCATTTACACAAATTCTTCAGGAACATAGAGCTGATTATAATCCTCCACTCAAGTGTTCAGAAAATTGATTCAGCACTCCATGACCAAACTCACAGAGATATAATGAACTGATGGTAAATGGACACAGGGCACTCTGCAACGATCATTCTGCTTGTTGGTAACATCAATAAGTGAATACACAAGCAAGCACATAAGCACGTATGCACACACTAGCAAAACGTCCCCACTAAGCGGTGCCTCAAACCTGTGAAGTACTCTAGAAACTAGTGGAGAAGGACCAGAAGCTTGGGAACAGCTCTTCACGGACCCACGGTTCCCAAGCTGTGACCGGAAGTCCCCAGGCACCCTCTTCAAAGCACGCCTGTCCAGCTGTGCTCACCTCCCCAGGGGACTGGCGGACTGGGAGGTGCACTTGGACAAAGGTACCTGTAGGATTCCGATATGTGCTCTACCTCCACCCCACCTTCCACAGAGCTCCTCAATTACCAACGGAGAAAAAGAAGCCTGGACAGTTCATGAAAAAATAAAATGCCAAGCTCCCTCCCAAAACTCCAGAGCAGTGCTATGGCCGAAGCCTGGCCAAAATGAGAAACAGGTGCTCCAAGCTCTGAAGCAGCTACACCCCGATGACCACTTGCTGAGATGGTGCAAAGTGGCATGGAGCCCCGTAGCTGTCTGCCGACCCAGTCCAAGCATATGAGATGCCGGGCAGTTTCCACTGGAGACTGGCCTCCACGAAACAGCCCCCAGGGCAGGTGGCACCGGACACCGGCCAGGGCCTCTGCCCCCGCTAACAATGTGCACGCAGGGACACTCACAGTTATGACCCTAGTACCATGTGGCTGTTGGCGCTGAGGGAAGACTCTGCTGCAAAACCAGAAGTCTTTATGAAAGCCAGCAAGCACCCTGCACTACAAACACAAGAGAGAAACAAAAGCACTCTCCAACAGCCTCACTCCACCCAGGGGCTTGGTGCAATGCAGGAGATGCCAGGAGGAGGTAGCTCTGGTTTGCTTAAGTTTCTACTCATTCAGATTCTAACAACAGTTTTCAGTCCCTCCTCCCCCTCCCATGCTCCTGCTTCTCCAGCTTCTCCTGCAGATGAAGAATGGGTCTGCTTCCGTTTCCACAGCAGCCCCTCTTCCGCAAACACATGGGAACAAGCTGGCCCTCTGCAACATTTATTTTTCCATTATTCAGGGCAACAGGTTGTGGTCACATGGGTGGAGGAAGGGCACCAGAATGATCCCAAGAATGGATTCAATGCTTTTAATTAAATGGGTATTTCTGCTCAGCAATCATACCAGGGTCACCAACATCCCTAGAAAGAAGTCATCAAATAAGAGAAAGGCTTAAGGAGGAGATCCCTGTCACTACCACTCACTGCCAAGCCCACCCAGGATCCAGACATTTAACTGAAAGGTTCAAGTTAATTAAAACAAACAAACAAACAACCTGGTAATTGAAGCAGGCAAGAGTCTGCAAGCATGTAACGGATATGCTATCTATTTACTTTCACACTGTCATTAGATCTCCTCTCTCGGAATCCTGAAACAAAAACGGTTCCTCTGCACTCAGCATACACCAGGAATGATACTTTCTGATAGGATCTGATACTTGCTGCTTAATAGCTGTTTAATCACCGGGGCTGACTCATCAAGTAAAAGGCTTTGTCTTTCCAATTTACAATTGCAGCTTATCTAGTAAGTCCCTCCGATACTTTACAACATTCCAGCAACAGAATGAGACACATGTAGCCTGGCTTTGTGCTCCCCAAGGTGGCCTACTGGGTCTCCAGATGACTGAGATGGCTTTGGGGCAGAGGCTGAAAAGCCAAGGCCATCCAGAAGCCAACACTCCAGGCCCACGCCTAGTCCCTTCCCGGTTCCTCCTGCTTCCCCGCCCCATCCTGTTCTTTGCTTCCAGGGGTGGAGCACAGGGAGCACCCTGAGGGTAGGGAGAGGCCAATGGGAGAATCATTGCCCACACTCCCTACTTCCCAGGCCCAGAATGATGGCTCAGATGTTTTACCCAGACCAGGAACAAAGAGAAAAGCAAGCACACACTTCATGTTCATTCATGTAAATGTACAAAGTACTTAGGACATCAAAACTTTGCATTATGTTTCCCGTTAGTTTTGGGGTATTTCCCCACATAACAACCGTGTAACCTGATCAAAATTTCTGAGGGTATGCATCGTTCCGTTATTAAAAGAAAAGGGCCACAAATATGCATGCATATACATTTGCATGATCCTTTTTTCTTAAGTATTTTAAGAAATGGGGTGCCTGGGTGGCACAGTTGGTTAAGAGTCCAACATTTGGTTTCAGCTCAGGTCGTGATGTCAGGGTCCTGAGACGGAGACCTGGGTGGAGCTCTGGGCTCAGTGTGGCATCCGCTTGAGATTCTTTCTCCCTCTTCCTCTGCCCCTCCCACTTGTGCACTCGCTCTCCCCATCCCTCTAAAATAAATAAATAAGTCTTTAAAAACATGTTTTAAAAAAACAACTAGTAAATTCAAAGGAAAGTACTGTACAGGTGGTTCTAGGAAATAACCCAAACATATTTTCCAAGTTTTAGAGTGTCGAAAACAAAAAAAATGCCAAACCAAAAAGATTATGATAAATAAATAAGTCCAAGAATAAAATATACTCACTTGGGGCGCCTGGGTGGCTCAGTGGGTTAAAGTCTCTGCCTTCGGCTCAGGTCATGATCTCAGGATCGTGAGATCGAGGCCTGTGTCAGGCTCCATGATTCTCTCTCTCCCTCTCCCTCTGCCCCTCCCCCCAGCTCTCTAAATAAATAAATAAAAGCTTAAAAAAATTGTAAGGTTTCCTACTTTAACTGCTCTTTTTGAATGTTTAAAAAACTTCATTTATTAAACTTGGAATGAGTAAGATACAATATTAAAAACAAAACCCAGATTGGAGGCACCTGGGTGGCTCAGTCGGTTAAGCATCTGACTCTTGGTTTCAGCTCAGGTCATGATCTCAGAGTCCTGTTATCGAGCCCTGCTGAGCACAGAGCTCACTTGAGAGTCTCTTCCTCTGCCCCACCTCCCAACATAAATAAACAAACAAATCTTAAAAAAAAAAAAAACCAGATCAATGAGCATTAAGTGTCCCACGATAATAAAAATAATAAAATTATCAACACTTAGTGTGTGCAATGTGCCAAGCACCACGCTAATCCCCAGAAGCCCCAGAGTGTCAGTAACTCTATTTCCATTTTATAAATGAAGAAACCAAGGCACTATGGGTTAAAGGACTTGCCCAACATTTCACAGCCAATAAGTGAGTCACACATAAGCAGTTGGCCCCCAAAATTCACAGTGGCTCTTGGCCACTATACCATTCTGTCATGATGCTTAGTTATTTATTCCCAAGTAATAGCCACAGAAACACTGCAGAAGGCAAATAAAAGATTTCCCCTCCTTGAGAGTAAAAAGCTTTGACTCAGATATGAGGTGATTTACTATACTTAAGAAATTTTAAACTCTGTTTAGGCTAACTTTTACCTAGATTGGTGAGTTTATTTCAACATATCAAATTACAAAAGCAAAGATGTACCCTGTACCATTCCAAAAATTCAATGATATAGACAAATAAAGAGGATGCTTTGTTCATTTTTTAAAAGATTTATTTATTTGAGAGAGAGAGACAGCAAGCAAGCAGGGGGAGGGTCAGAGTGAGAGAGAAAGAGAGAATCTCAAGCAGACTCTGCAGAACCCGACTCAGGGCTGGATCCCAGGACTGAGACCCTGACCTGAGCTAAAACCAAGAGTTGGACACTTAACCAACTGAGCCATCCAGGTGCCCCACTTTGTTCAAATTTTAAAGGAAAAAAATCCTTTAACATTCATAGTATGTGACTTGGTCTAAAGGACCAAAAGGTCAAAGCTGGTCACAAATGTCATAGGTGATGTACTACTAGATATCACAGACACCAGGGACATCCAACTGACTGCATGTCACAGTCTATGGGTGACCTATGGTGACATTTCCATCAATTCCTAGGAAAGGAGAACGTTAACAATGTCGTGAGTACTTTACAAAACTAAATTTACCCAATGTTTAAATTCTAATTATGTCCTTCCTTCTGTTGTTAAGAGGTTTATTTTATTAAATGAAGTATCAAGATACAGTGGTGTTTTTGTTTTAGTGGGCTTGCTTGGCACATTTAAAAGAAGTTAAAAACTCTGTTTATCCAAATTTTTATTTCTACTGAGTTTTCTTTTTAG
>CM052886.1:121020461-121036565 GCA_028534135.1 Potos flavus
GTTGGTTTTTAAAAAACTAGTTCTCAAGTCTGGGAACCAATGAGCAAGGATAGCTAGAAGTCACTGGGGGGGGGGGGGGGGGAGGGAAGCTAGTTAAATAATAACCTGGCTAGAGAACTTAAAAAAAAAAAAAGTCCCTTAGGCATACAGTAGACCAGCAATTTTGGAAAATTATTTCCACTGCATAATTCATCATAAAAGCACAGACTAAGCTGTCACCCTCAAGAGAGGAATATTACTCTATCGAAGCCAGCAATACTTCGAGGCTTCAAAAATACTTAGTTATGTTGCCATGCTAATGTTACCTATTTGTACTGTAACTCTAGATCAAAAAAAGCAGATGTTTCAAACTGGATAGGGTTGCTCAAATTTAACACCATTATCTTGATAGCTTTCTGGACCACACTCCTCCCTACTTAAAACACTACCCTTGAAACAAGTAATTTTAAGGATCTTTCTCAATGTAATAATGTAACTATTCCCTGTTACAATTTGTACAGTGGATACTAAACTTTCATTAACTACATAAATAGAAGTAAAGACAGAGAACAAAAGAACAAAACAAAAAACCCTAACAGTGTGTTATCCAATTTTGAAAAGGGGCAATTACAACTGCAGGTTCAGCCTATGAATCTTTACACATTCTGTTTAGTTGGAATAATAGATAGGTGGGCACACAAAGCATCAATTCTGAAGGCGTGCTTTATTAAACCAAGGAATGTAAGACTATTAGGAGGTTTATTAATCTGTTCGACAAACTATATGTGGGTTGACTGTGGCCTTCCAGAATTTGGGATAAAACTACTTGTTACTGGTAATGCAATGTCCGTGCACGTCACCACTGTTTGCCCCTTCTGGTTTTCCTCTGCAGCTCCCAGCTGGAGATACAGGAATATTTGTGGTCTTTGGTGGTGGATGTCCAATCTAGGGAGTGTCTCCTCGAGACGACACAAAGAGCTAACAGCAAAAAGTAAAGCTTCCCTTTCCTCAAAGGCTTCCTTCCTGTTCCCTGTCTTCTTAAAAAAAAAAAAAAAAAAACCAGACTCCAAACTTCTTCCCCCAAGGGAATGGCACACAGATGCTTTCCTTACAACTGCTTCTCACAGCAGCAAAGCTCATCACACCTACAGACCAGACACTGAAGGCAGGGCAATAACTCTATTCTACTTTCGAAAGAAATGCTAAGAGAGCACAAACCGGAAGGGAAATACACACACACACACTCTAACCAGAGCTGGTCCCACAATGGAAGATAGGAAATACTGAGGATCAACCACGGTTTGGTAGGGTTGTAACCAAACCCTCAGAAACAAAATAAGCTGCCCAAGGGCACTTGAAGCAAATGCCTCTGGAAAGGTCATTTCTCCACCCCCATACATGCATGCTTATTGCATAAAACAGCTGCAAGACTGCAGGAACAGCTTAAAAATCACTGCTTCCCCAAAAAACGCACAACCGTGCAAGATGAAAACTAATCTGACAGGTCCAAACCAGATGATTTACAATCCCCAGTCCCTGTACACAGAAGCTGCGGCCCTAGCCAGGCAGCAGGCGCGCAGAAGGTCTGTAAGAGACCTGCGCTCCTCTACTAGCTGTGAAGACTGCAGAGCTGGAGATCAGGGCTGTCTTATTTCACTCGACACCTTCGATTCTTGCGTCAGCTACTGCAGGCAAACAGAGCCTGCAAGAACAGTGGCCCTGTCCTCCCTCATTTTCCTAACACTCTGAGAAGCAAGTTACCATGCAACCCGTTTCAGCTCCTATTAATGTTACCTACTTAGTCTGTTGGACTCAACTCTACACGTTAAGTACAGATGGGATAAATCTGAATTTCAGGCCTTAAAAAATGTTGCAGATTACCTAGGTTTGCCCTCAATTTTATACATGTAGAAGGTCAGATGGAAAAGGACTGACAGGTAGCTCAAGGATTGCATAGCAAGTGAGTGGCAGAAACAGGCAGCACCCACCTTCCAGTCCATCCTGCCATGCTGACCCTCCACATACACGGGGTCCCCAGGCTCTGTGACCATACAGGAGCTGAAGCTGGGAGGGCTGCATCCGTGCAGGGCCTGCAGGAGGGAATGGCGGTCCACAGGCCACTCGAAAGCTGAGGGACCCGTGCTTCCCAAGAAGTCAGTATCCAGGCAAAGGATAGGCAAGAGGCAAGTACTCTGCATCTAGGCAATTTAGGTAATTCCTTCCCTTGCTGCTGCAATTCAAGTAAAAGTAAATTAGGAGAGGCATTTTTATTAAACACACCTGGCTAGGGAGCAGGAAGCTTTTTTTTCTTTCTTTCCTAATGGGAGAGAATTTATTTAGCTTTGTGAGCTTTTACGTTCGCAGTTCATACATACCCTTGGCACAGGAAGGCCCAATGAAAGTTCCATACATTACCTTAATAAGGTAAATATTTAGGCTGATTTTATGAGGCTTTCCTACATTAATTTGCAGGAAGTTAATGGTTATGAGTACATGATCACAATCAAAATGGCAAAATAGACCAAAGGACAAAGTGTGACACTGGGCTTTAAAACCTGGTTCATTAAACTGGACCTGTGATTCTCAACCTTGACTGCACATGAGAAGCAACTGCCAACCGTGTGAGTTAACCACCTTGGATATTCAACCCGGCCAAGCGTTCAGATGTCTACACCCTCAGACTTCTAGTCTTCAAAGAGGAGGTCCCAGACTTTGTGGAACAGACAAGTCTTACCTACTTTGCTCTGTCTGAATTCCTGACCCACAGAATCCATGAGCATAAGAAAATGGTTGTTTTAGACCACTAAGTTTTGGGGCAATTTGTTGAATCATAACTGAGACATCTGAAGAGCATTCAAAAATCCCAATGCCGAAGGTGTAATGCAGCCCAATTCAGCCAGAAGCTCTGAGGGTAGGACTCAGGCAAGGATGTTTAAAGCACCCAGGTGATTCTAACGTGCAATTGTGTCTAGACCTCTGCTGTCCAAGACAGTAGCCACCTGCCACATGTAGCCACATGTAGCTGCTTAAATTTAAATTAATGAAAATTGAGCAAAATTTAAAATTCAGTTCTTTGGTTGCACTAGTTACATATCAAGAACTCAATAATCATATACGGCTGGTGGTTACCATATTGGTGGTAGATACATAGAACAATTCCATCATCCCAGAAAATTCTATTGCACAGTACTAGCCTAAACCAGTAGTTGTTGAAGTTTGGTCCTGAGCTAACTGCAACAGCATCACCTAGGAATCTGTTAGAAATGCAAATTCTCAAGGCACATCCCAGACCCCTTGGATCAGAACGTTTTGGGGTGGGGCTCTCCAAAACTCGGATGCACACTCAAGGATGAGAACTCCTGATCTTGTTACAGCCCATACAAAATCATTTTCTTCACCACCTATCTCATACTTAAATACACAAATTATCAACTTTTAATTCCATTATAAGAAAATAGTTCATGTTGGCACACAATTTCAAAGGTGTCTTTTTGTGTTAGCAAGCATGTTTGAGAAGAAATGCCTTTCAGTTAGCCAAGGATTCTAAAAAGTTTCATGAAGATGCTCTCAGCTATATATAATCATTAAGGGAAACAATCTTAAGGTCCAAAAATATTTAAATGAGTTAATAATTATGAAACTCAACAGACTATTCAATTATTAAATTGTGAAAACTATATAGCCTAACAAAATATAAATGGGAGAAAAGCAAAACATAAAATTGTAACTGCAAATTTGTTACTTGGACAAGGACAAAAATGAAGGTAGAGGAAAAAGAAGAACTTAGGCTTGACCAGATAGTGACCCCACCTCTTTTTCTTTTGCCTTATATCTTATAAAGATACCCATGAAAAAACACTTTAGAATATCTAAGGAAGCAATTTTTTAAAAAAGATACAATTGTGCTTTGATGTGAAAAGTCCATTGCAAGAACAATCGGGTAAAACAGTTCTACTACTTTATCAGTGATTCACTGAATTGTCCATCTCAGAGAAACATGAAATCCAGTCAGGACTCAAGCAAATAATGAGGCTTAGATGCACCGTCTTATTCCTGAGAGTCTACAAGGATTTCTTCTTTCTACCTTTCCTTTTACCCTTAGATTCTACAATCAAGTATCAGAATTATGTGTTTTTACAAATAAAATTTTAGAGATGTGAAAACTTGACTTTAGTCAAGTTTCCACATAATTGTTGGGTGATAAAATGCCAAATAAACTAATTTCCAAGGAGGAATTTCTCACATTTTCTTCTTACTTATGTAAGTCTAAAGTCCCAGAAATATTTCATAGAGTGACTTTCTTTGAAAAGATAGCTCCTGGGATGCCTGGGTGGCCCAATCAGTTGAGTGACCGACTCTTGATTTTGGCTCAGGTCATGATCTCAGGGTACTGGGATCGAGCCCCTTGTCAGGCTCCGTGCTCAGCAGGGAGTCTGCTTGAAGACTCTCTCCCTCTCCTTCTGCCTCTCCCCCTGCCCACACGTGCACGTGCACACCCCCATAATAAATAAATAAATCTTAAAAAAAAAAGATAGCTCCTGAATCCCACATAAATTAACTCTTGGTTGTTTTAATACATGTTTTCATATAAATTTTAGCCTTACTTCCTTTACTGACAGCTCTGTTGTTAAGTAAACTGAATTTCTTATGTTGTCAAGGAACAATGTAATCTTTCTGGGTGTTTCTGTGTTGGCTTCTCTGCTATTCTGGTTCCTATGCTGGTAATGTTCTCCAAACTCCTTGAAATTCTAAATGCATAAACACCTTCTCTACCATAGCTCCAGGGAAGATCTGAGAAAGGGTAAGTGTGGCTGAATAACTCTGAGAAACCTTGATGTCTTCAAGAAGCGTGCTACTTGGAGAAATGCATTCCTGAAAATTCCTTAAAAATATGAGTGCATGGCATGTGTAATTTTGTTAAAAATCTGAAACAATCCAACTTATCCACTTATCTCTAACTACATTTTTGCCAGAACCAGCCAAGTTAACAGGTGGGGTAATAAACTGCCCAGTTTGGGATCATGGAGAAAAAATTTCCCAGCCCAACAAGCATACAAATTTTTAAGTTAAAAGTAGCTCCAAAAAAATCCCTCGAATAAAATTTTAGGGATCCAAAAATGGGAATTTTCTACTTTTTGCAGCTTTTTGTACTGACTATAGCTAATTATCTTCCTGAATACTAGTAATTAAGCATTGTCTAGGGCAGCTACTACCTTCAATTACAGCATTTACATATGCTCTTACAGAAAAGGAAATCATTATTTTTATTTCCATTGTTGGAAGTTAAATAGAAAAGAGATAGGACAGAAGGTTTTAATAATCTTTTTTTTTTTTTTTCTTTTAGCACTGAAGAGAACTTACAAAATGCTTCCTGTGTGTTGGGCATTCTTGAATCTAGGCACCAAGATTACAAAGATGAGTCATATATTGTCCTTGCCCTGGAGAAATGAGAGTCGAGCTGCATTCAGCTACATCTGAGCAAGGTCCTTAACAAAGAAGACAGAGCTCAAGCTACCTTTATTTTAAACTAGCTTCTATAAAACTACTTTATACTTTAACAAACAAAACAACACACTTAAAAAAGTAGACCACAAATGAAAACTATCATTAATGTCCTCAGAAAAAGACAGAAAATACCATAATCGGAAACAAAAATAGGATACTATTAAAAAAAAAAAAGCCAGAGGCCAAAAAAAAAAGCTCTTGAAAATTAAAAATTGGTAGGGTAAAAGAAAAATTAAACATAAGGGCTGGGAGAAAATAGAGGAAATCTTCCAGAAGGTAGAACAAAAAGACAACAAGGACACAAATTTCAAAAAGGCTTATCGTGATTCCTCAAAATGGGGAAGAAAAGAATATTCTACAGGATTCCAGAGAATGAAAATCTATGTCAATGTCACATCTAAAAGATTAGAAATAGTGGGGCACCTGGGTGGCTTCGTCAGTTAAGTGTCTGCCTTTGGCTCAGGTCATGATCCCAGGATCCTGGGATTGAGCCCCATATCAGGTCCCCTGCTAGTAGAGCCTGCTTCCCCCTCTCCCTCTGCCACTACCTCCTACTTGTGTTCTCTCTCTCTCTATGTGTGTCAAATAAATAAAATCTTTAAAAAAATTTTTTTTAATTAAAAAAAAATTTTTTTTAAAGAAATCCAGGGCGCCTGGGTGGCTCAGTGGGTTAAGCCTCTGCCTTCAGCTTGGGTCATGATCTCAGGGTCCTGGGATCGAGCCCTACATCGGGCTCTCTGCTCAGCAGGGAGCCTGTTTCCCCCTCTCTCTCTGCCTGCCTCTCTGCCTGCTTGTGATCTCTCTGTCAAATAAATAAATAAAATCTTTAAAAAAAAAAATCCAAATAGCTTTGGACTTTTTACAGAAGCACAGAAAAGTAAAAGACAACAGAGCAACTAAATGTCTTTAAAATGGAATTTGATACCCAACTAAACTATCAATGAGTTGAGTGAGTAGAATAGATATTTTCATTGTTTCAAAAAACTTTTATCTTCCAAACACCCTTTCTAAGGAAGCTACTAAAGAATATGCTCTATGCAAAATTAAGGCAGTAAACCAAGAAAGAAAAAGGAAACAGAAAAACAAGAGATTCCACACAGAAGAGAGGTAGAGGGAATACTCAGAATGATGTGACAGGCAACCCCAGGATGACATTTACTACAGGCAGAGAAGTCTACCAGTTCATAAAGGAGCATGTTGGAAAGCTTATGGAGAAATGTCTCTAAGAAGATGAAATCAAGAAAGTACTTGATATGTTTAAATTTCTTTTTTTTTTTTTATGTTTAAATTTCTTGAAAGGAGATTTAGGCAAGGAGCAGAAAATTTAAATAATGAATTAAGAATAAGTACATAGAAAAAGAAGCAAATTAAAGAAAAAGTAAAAACAATTGTTAACTCCAGGAAAAACAAAAAATTTTGTATGACAAGAAAAGAAATCATAGGAGCACCTGGGTGGCTCAGAGGGTTAAAGCCTCTGCCTTCGGCTCAGGTCATGATCTCAGGGTCCTGGGATTGAGCCCCACATCCGGCTCTCTGCTCAGCAGGGAGTCTGCTTCACCCTCTCCCTCTGCCTGCCTCTCTGTCTACTTGTGATCTCTCTCCTCTCTGTCAAATAAATAAATAAAATCTTTATAATTGCTAGTGTTGGGGAATCTGCCTACCCTTTAAAAAAAAAAATCATAGAAGAGCACATGGCTGAACTGTAAATAGTTGACTATATTACATAATATATAAATAAGCACTAAATATTGATAAAATCAAAATTATAAGTATATTCGGGAAATGGGGGATGGGAAGAATTGGGGGGTGGGGTGGGGATAAGGCATAGAAAGACAACACAAAACAACTAGCACTACCAGCATGTTATTCAGAAATATGGAAATTCCAAAAGAATGAGCTAAAATTGCTATATGTGGCTGACTCTGTGAAAGAAATGAAAAAGAGGATTCCTTCTTTTTTATCGTAGATTTTATAAATTATAAAACTACTTTACACTTTAAATTATGTACACTAGGGGCACTTGACTGACTCAGTCAGAAGAGCATGCAACTCTTGATCTTGGGGTCATGAGTTCAAACCCCCTTATTTTAAGTAATCAGAAGAGATTACTTAAAATTAAAAAATTTTAATAAAGTACATTGATTTTACACACACACACACACACACATATATACATGCACACACACATATATACACACACACATATATATTCAGGACCCAACCTCTTGCCCACTAGTGTTTTTGAAATTATAAATTTATAATCCATTAGTGGGTTGTGAAATTAATTCAATAAGTCAACCATCACTTCTAAAATGAATTAGAACAGAGAGGGATAGGAAATAATAGATACGCTGCACATAGTAAATTTTTTCATGAACTTCCATTCATGCATGCACACACACGCAGTCCGTGATGTTAAACATATTTTTAACCATGGACTATGAACAAAATAATTTTTAAACCACTAATCTACACTGAATTATAATTACTTATAATTATAAGTAATATATAATATAATTACTCATAATTATAAGTAAGAATCTCTTACTTATAAGTAAGAGATTCCAATATACCTTTATTTGAAAACAAAGGCATGGCAAATGCTGACAGCTAATGAAAGTATTCCATTAATATGCTCTTTAAAATACCACTGATGTCATGCATGAAGAATGATCACTCTTATATTAATGAAATCTAAATGCTCTGCTTTCTTACAACCAACTATAATATTTGAGCTAGAGAGAAATATAACACAGAAAACAGAAGAGAACTCAAAGCCACCCAAATAATTTTATAATGTGGAATATTACTGATTCTTAGATGATTATTTTTTAAATTTCACATGACTTTCACTAATTTCTAAATTTCTGGTCTAAGATACTTGAGCAGAAGGAGCCATCCTAGATGCTTTGGAATAGCAGAGAAAGCCAACTTGGAAAAAAAATTGCAACATATATTACATAAACAGGGGTGCCTGGCTGGTTCAGTCGTTAAGCGTCTGCCTTCAGCTCAGGTCATGATCCCAGCGTCTTGGGATCCAGCCCTGCGTCAGGCTCCCTGCTCAGACAGGAGCCTGCTCTCCCTCTCCAGCTGCCCCCTGCTTGTTTCATCTCTCGCTGTCTCTGTCAAATAAATAAAATCTTTAAAAAAAAAAAAAGAAATAACAAGGAAATATACCCAGTTGACCAAAAGAGGTAGCTTGCTTCCACCGACCTTCGAGGATACACTTTACAAGCTACAATGCACATCTTGCAGTATGGAAAAATTGGGCAAGAAGCGAAGACTTTGATGCTCTTTTACTAAGAGCCTAAATTTGTCCCATTTTTCTTTTAATCTAGCTAAGGTACATATGTACCTTGCTTTAAATCCTTATCCGACAATTCACTTTACATAAAATAAGAACAAAAACTTCTATAGAAACAAATTCCATTACACTCTCTTCATAATAAAGCTTCACTTCCTAAAAGTTATAAAAATCAGATTCATAAGCCATCCATCTATATTTTTAAAACCACCACTATCATCCAAACTAGATATTAAAAAGAATGAATGTTAATATATGGGTATTTAAAGATAGAAAAGGTATTTGTTGAAATACACATAAACAATATATTCACGTGCAAATACATTTGTTTGTGTGTGTCTGAAAATAAACATTGTTTTTGGAGAGTTGAGGGGATGGGAAGAATAATTGAGGCAACAGGGCAAAAGAAGAATTTACACAATGTCTCTGTTCATAGTGTGGTTTTTGAACTGTTACCTATTTGGGAAATTAGGGGTTCTCATTCTCTTCTCCCCTCCTGACTTGCCTTGTTTCTGCATCCTATTCCATGCACTTCCACGGCCCCTCCTGGGGACCCTATTCACACCAGGGAACCTACTCAGTGCAGACATTTGCTGAGCGCCCGTTACATGCCAGCTGCTATTCGGAGCATGGGACACAAAAGTAAGAAGGATAAGTACCTGCCTTCACGGAGCTTGCAACCTCAGAAGGAGACAGAAGAGGAAACAGGTCATTTCCAAATAATAGGGTACATATAATGGCAAAAGTATAATCCACATAAACTACCACATTGTATTTTAACTATTTTCCCTCTCTTCCCACATCTCTCAAACGCATGAACCTCTGACATAGGCAGTAGGCCCATAGTCATCTTTGGATCCTCTGTGCTGAGAAAGGATCCCATATGATGTAAACTTCATAAATATCTCCTAAATAGTAAATGTAACAGTATTTTAAGAAACATGTTCATAATACAAATGGCCGACACATGAAAAAGTGCTTAACAACACTTGGTATCAGGGAAATACAAATCAAAACCACAGTGAGATACCACCTCACATCAGTGAGATTGGCTAAAATTAACAAGTCAGGAAATGACAGATGTTGGCAAGGATGCGGAGAAAGGGGAACCCTCCTACACTATTGGTGGGAATGCAAGCTGGTGCAGCCACTCTGGAAAACAGTATGGATGCTCCTCAAAAAGTTGAAAATAGAGCTACCCTACGACCCAGCAATCGCACTACTGGGTATTTACCCCAAAGATTAAATGTAGAGACCCAAAGGGGCACGTGCACCCGAATGTTTATAGCAGCAATGTCCACAATACCCAAACTATGGAAAGAACCTAGATGTCCATCAACAGATGAATGGATAAAGAAGATATGGTATATATATATGTGCATGCACACATGCACACGCGCGCACACACACACACACACACACACACACACACACACACACAATGGAATACTACGCAGCCGTCAAAAAAACTGAAATCTTGCCATTCGCAAAGATATGGATGGAACTAGAGGGTATTATGCTAAATGAAATAAGTCAATCAGAGAAAGACAATTTTCATATGATCTCTGTGATATGAGGAATTTGAGAGGCAGGGTGAGGGGTCGTGGGGGCTGGGGAGGGAAAAAATGAAACAAGATGGGACCAGGAGGGGGACAAACTATAAGAGACTCTTAATCTCACAAAACAAACTGAGGGGTGCTGGGGGGTAGGGGGGTAGGGACAGGGTGGCTGGGTGATGGACATTGGGGAGGGTATGTGCTATGGTGAGTGCTGTGAAATGTTTAAGACTGATGATTCACAGACCTGTACCCCTGGAGCAAATAATACATTATATGTTAATAAAAATAAAAGTAGCTGAACCTTGGAAATAAAAAAAGAAAAAAAAGAAAAAGAAACATGTTCATATATATCTTAATGTTTTAAAACGGTGATCGATATATATGTCCAACTATTAACCTGGACCTCTGTAGTGTATTATAATCTTAGAATTCCAAAATAAGTATCTTTAACCTCAAAAGCCCTATGATCTTTCAGTCCCTAACATGTAGTCTTGGCTTTTATTCCATAGAGGAGGGAAATCATGAAAGCTAAGCCTACCTGTTTCTTTCCCTGGAAATCAAAGCATCCTTGCTTGTTTTTACTAGTAGGACTGAAAACTTTCAGCCACTAATTTAAAATTTCTATTCATAGTTAATATATTAGTAATTTCTTGCAATTTTCAGGAAAATAATAATCCTCACTTTGACATAGGTTTGCCAATATTATTTAAGGACTTCTTATAGTTCAAACCTTGAACTAATAGGTAAGAAAAATAATATTCTCACCTTTCCCTGAGCCCTAGCCCAAAATAAATGACAGAAATGAATTGCAAACATAACATGAAGCATTGTTGTAATTAATCAACCCAGAGCCCAAGGGAGGAATCATTTCTATTTTTAAATACACTGTTGCTTTAAGGGAAAACCTGGTGGAGAAATATGAAACCAAGCTACATAATGAAAATCAAAATGCATTTGGTGCCTCCATCCTTGCAAAGACAGTAATCCTAACCTACAAGCAGCACCTCTGGATAGACTCCACTCAAGTTTTCTGTAAACTGAGTGACGAGTACCCAGCAGAATCCCACAGAAAGGGTCCACCCACCAAAGAATCCGATCTGTCAGGGGGACAAAACAAGAGAACTCCCATGTTTCAATGCTATTCTTAACAGTTTCAGATAAGGGGCTATTCCAATAAGCCAGCAGATGGATAAATCCCCAAGTCACCCTACAAATCCCCATTCGTAACTGCAGTGGTGCCCCTAAAAATGATCAGCTAATTATTAAGCATTTCTAACCATCTGTCTACAGTTATTTTTTTATCCAGGTTCCACAAAATTAAATGTTTCTCTCCACAAATTAGAAAGCTTCATTTCATTAAACAGTAGCTAACCTTAGCACTCCCTACGGTTAAGAGTGACAAGGAGCAGGTGCCAAACCAGCAAGGAAAACAGAAGCGGTGGCTACATTAACAGGAGCTAATATTCTACCTGTTTCCCAGACTGCTTTGAAGAACCTGACCCAGCAGATTTGCAGAGGAAACAATTAAAAAATACCCAGTTCCAGAAAAAATGTTGATGATGTAAACATCTAATTTAATCCGTAAATATTGAAATTTATTCAGTTCACTATCACCATGAAATATACAACTACACCACTACAAATGTATCTAAAATACTATAAATCTTTAAAATGTACCTAAAAATATTATCCAAGGATACATCTATTACTGAAAAACATTTAACACATTTTAAGTATAACTTTAGCTATTTACTATCACCATGAATATCTGCTATAGGGAACAGAATGTTTGCAAACTGAATAAATATTTCCACCCTCGGCACGAAAAGCAAAGAACTCCCAATCTTACCTCCTGACAACTTCTTCCCCCAAATTAAGCAAAATTGTGCCTGAACACCACATCATTATAGAATAGAGGCAGCTGCTTCCTTTAGCAATAAAATAACAAACACTACTTCAGTCTCTATTCAGTGAAAAAAATCTCCCAAGAGCAAAAAATCACTAAATTGTAGTGCATCAATCAACAGGTGACTTTTAGAAACACACTCATACTCATGTCCCAGAGGAATTAATTCTGTCAGATCTCCTGGGTTTTTTTCTTTTCTATTTTTACAAGCTACTGCATTGCTATACTGAATGAATTCCAATCGTTTTCTTCTCAGGGGCTTACCAGAAAAATGCCAAATATTCAAATTATTTTAAGGCATTTTCCCATACTGCTGCGTGGAATAGAGCAGAATTAATAAGGATCCAAGAGTTACCACTTTTCAAATGCAAATATGTTGCCATCTAGTAAATGCAGCCCCTTTTTAAACATCCCCCCAGTGTCTACACAGCTCAGGGCACCACTTTTGTTTCCTTGAAAATCAAAATTCGCGCATTAGATTCAGGCATTATGTCGACCCAGCACCAACAAAATAATAGATTTTAAATGGTCCACGCCTGAGCCTGCATCATACAATACGATTCTGCTTTATTATGGGGGTTCCCCCATTTTACATGCAAAGTCCCTAAACAATTCCGCCAAATAAAGCAAACTGTGCAGTGGTAGAAAAAAACGGGGGGGCACTGGGTGCCACTAAAACAAGGCCTTGGGATCGTCCCTTACCCGCCTCAGGCCTCAGTTTTCTAATCTGTAAAATGTGGGACTACTTGTCTCTGGGGTCCCCTCCAGCCTCCTCTCTCCGGGTGCCCCGAAGCCGGCCAGGGACGCGGCGGACTGGTGCCGGCTGCAGCCCGGGTGTCCGGGCCGTTGCCGCTCGAGATGGGAGGGGATAAGGAGGGGGGCAGCGGGAGGAGAGGAACTTGGACTTGCAACAGCTTCAGACAGGAGCGTGCGACAAACTTGAAGCCGTCCTCCTAACAATAGGGAAGAGCACTCCCATTTTCCGGGCTCAAACTTGCAGGGGAGTGCGGGTTGGGATCCTCCCGCCCGCCCTCTCGGCGCCCGCTTTACCTTTCTCCCTGTTTGGTGTTAGAAGGAGGAGGGTGCAGGACCGTTTGGTTCCCTTCCATCTCCACCACGCACTTGGTGTTCAGTTCCAGTTCTGAAAGCAGAAGGGAAGAGGGCCGTTGCCGAGCCGAGCATCCCCGCCTCCAGCCCCCTGGGCGCGGGGCTCTCCCGCGGGGCGGCCGAGCCCGGGGCGTCGGGAGCCGGGAGCCGCGCGCCAGGGGCTCCGCGGCCAGTGCGGCGCCGCCTGCGCCCCGGCCCCGCGGCCCCCGCCGCGCTCTCGCCGCCCCGGCCCCGCGGCCCGCACTTTGCAAAGTTGCCCCCGCCCTCGGCCCGACCACAGATAAAAAACGAGCGGAAAGCTCCTCACCTCGCCGGTTCATGGGCCGGACCCGGACGGCAACTTTTACCTTGGTATCCGACATGTTGGCGGCGCCCGCTCGGCCCGAGGCGGCCCCTCACGCGCCGCGCCGCCGCCGCCGCAACCGCGCGCCCCCCGAGCGCGGCCGCCGCCGCTCCGCCGTGTGCTCCGCGAGGCAGCGCCGAGGCGCGCGGGCCATCCCGGGGGAGCGCGACGCGGTGCACGGCCGGGCCCGGGGAGGGGCGGGCGGGCGCGCGGGGCGGGGCGCGGCGGCGGCGGCGGCGGCGGCGCGGGCGGGAGGAGGCCGCGCCGCCGGGCCCAGGCGCCGCTCTAGCCGCGCCGGCCCAGCCGAGCGCGCCGCGCCGCGGCCCCTAGCTCCCGCCCCGGGCCGGGCCGCGCCGCCATCTTCCGCGCCCCGCCCGCCGGGCCCCCGGGGCGCCGGGAAGGCCAGGCCCGGGGCGGGCGCGCGACGGCCCCGGAGCGCGGCGGGGGCCCGGGCGGGAACGGCGCGCGGCCCGGCGCTTGGGGGGCCCCGGGCCAAGGCTGCGGCGTGCCGGCGCTCGCGGGGACCCCGGGGGCACCGCCTGGAACGGAGTCCCCCAGTGGGGCCGCTGTCACCCGCAGACCCGGAGCCCTTGGGCGTGCCGGGTGGGCAGGCCTTACCCACGGAATGAAATACGCCTCGACCGAAATGCCAGCACGCCGCCCCCTCCGCCCGCCCCACACCAGCCTGCAGCGGTCTTTTCAGATCGATGTGGGGGACCGAGGCTAGAAATGAATCTGTGCGTCTACCACCGAAAGAGTGTGTGTTTCTCAACACTGCTCTCGCTCCCCTTGCCTTCCCCTCCCTTCCCCTCCACTTCTCCTGTGGGAGAGACGTCAAGTAGGCTGGGAGGGTCATTCACTCTTACATAAGAATGCAATAGCAATGGATTCTGTCGTCCTGCCAAATGCAGACCTCGCTGCCAGGGCGGAACTGGGTGAATCTGATTTATTCTGTTTGGTTCAACAAGTGCTTATCGGGAGCTTACTGCGTGCCAGGCATTTTGAGGGGTACATAAGTTTAAAATTCAGAGTTTAAATCTGGGGGACGTATTTCGATGTTGCTTAAATGTGGAAATTCAATCATTCATAAATTCATTGAAAGTTGAATTGGGGGCCTGCTGTGTGCAGGGTGCTGTAAAGGGTACACGCAGACATGAATGAAGTTAGGCATCCTGTACCCCAGACACACTCTGTGGTCGGGAAAAACAGCACGGGAGTCAGGTATACTGCTACTGTGTGGGCGGGTGGTGTGACAGAGGTTCAATTCTGTCTCCAACAGGTGCCAAGTTGTGGACTTGCCTTTAAATAATGCTCCTCCTCACTTCTATCTGTTCCAGAGTCTAAGCTCACCTCTGAAAGGCTAGTGGCACCTTCTTTTCCATTCCTACTAGCGAAAACCTTTGTCCACTCATTCATCTATCCAACAAATGTGTCCCAAGATCTACTATGTGACAGACACTGTTCTAGGCTCTTGGAACATAATGCTGAACAAAAGAGGTAAGATTAACAACCTCCTGGGACTAACCGGCTAGTTCTGTGCCTTTCTCCTCACCTTCCAGCTACTCAGGGATTCTCTTAACTTCCTGGTTTTACTGTGTATAATTTCCCTAAATCCAGCTTCCAGACTGATTTTTTCCTGATTATAATTGTATCCTTTGATCATGCATGCTATTCCATTGCTCAAAAACAAACAAACCCTCCTGGTAATCTAATACCCTACTTAATATTACCTTCCCTGTTCCTGAAGTCCTTCACGTCATCCAGAACCTTTTCACAAGCAAGATTCCATCCCCATGCTAAGCCATTGTTCTGTGGTTTCCATCAGTGGGCATTATAGAGGGTTGAATTATGCCTCCCAAAGATACACTCAAACCCTAACCCCTAGTATCTGTGAATATGACCTTATTTGGAAACAGGGGCTTTGCAGGCATAATCAAGCTAAAATGAGGTCATACTGGGTTGAGCCTTAAATCCAATGGCTGGTATCTTTATAAGAGAAAGAACCAGGAGATTTGGAACCCCACACACAAAGATGGCCATGTGAAGATGGAGGCAGAGATCAGAGTGATGGGAGCCACAAGCCAAGGAATGCCAAGAATTTCCAGAGGCTCTGAGAAGCTAGTTAGATGCAAGGAAGGATTCATTCCTAGAGCCTTTGGAGATTGAGAGCTCTTCCAACACCTTGATTTTGGTCTTATAGCCTCCAAAACTGTGAGAGAACAAACTTCTGTTGTATTAAACCACATAGTTTGTGATAATTTGTTACAGCAGCCCTAAGAACCTAATAGAGGGATTAGTGTTTCTTTCCTTCTCCCCCAAACCCTTCTTATTTTATGCCCCCCCCCATCTTAATTCTCTGCTGTATCATGAAAGCCTTGAATGCCTAACTAAGAAGTTTCAA
>CM052886.1:121036665-121062948 GCA_028534135.1 Potos flavus
AGGATGGAGCCTCACGTTGGGCTCAGCAGGGAGTCTGCTTCTCCCTCTGCCCCTCCCCCTGCCCACCCACCCCACCCCCGCTCCTGCCCTCTCTCTCTCACTCTCAAATAAATAAATAAAATCTTTTTTTTTAAGATTTTATTTATTTATTCGACAGAGAGGGAGACACAGCGAGAGAGGGAACACAAGCGGGTGAGTGGGAGAGGGAGAAGCAGGCTTCCTGCCAAGCAGGGAGCCGGATGTGGGGCTTGATCCCAGGACCCTGGGATCATGACCTGAGCTGAAGGCAGACACTTAATGACTGAGCCACCCAGGTGCCGCTAAATAACATTTTTATTAAAAAAAATTTCAACTCTATTCTAAAGGCAGTGGGAATTGACTGAAGGTTTTGGTTTGGAAGCTGGGGATTGACAGGTTCAGAGCATCCTGAGGAATGACTCAGAGGGCTGTTGCAGTCATCTGGGTGACAGGTGGTGATGGCTAGAACAAACCGAGTGACAGTGCGGGGGGGGGGGGGGAACAGGAGGAACAGATGCAGGGCGTATTGTTGAGAATGGAATGAATGACTTAGCAATCAATGGGATGTGAGGACTGGGGGAGGCAAAAGAGTTGTTGGTGACTGGGGAAAGGTCTAGAAAAGTAATGGCCGAGAATCCACCACAAATGGATCAAAAGAAGTCTTAAGGTGAGAGGGGGAATGATTAACAAGTTGCTGCTAGTTAAACAGCTCTCAGTGGCTCTTTGCTGAGCGGTCCTTCCTTCTGCCTTCCTTTCCCAACCCTCTCCAACTTTAAAGGTCCAGATTAGTCCTCACCTCTTCTAAGAAGGGTTTACTAAACATTTATTCTTCAAAAGAGTCTAGCCTTAACTCCCTTGGAATCATATTTGCAGAGTGAGAAAGTGCTTTTTTGGGGTCTTCTAGACCCTTCTACAACATCCCCTAAAGTGGTCATCCCTCTGCTTGAGGATGTTGGTGGCAGAGTGCTCACTACCAGGTGACTCTATTCTATCTAACATTATATAGTTAGAGAAGATCTCCGCGAAGAACGAAATCTGCCTCTCTGTAAATCCCAACTGTTGACGTGAGTGCTGTCTCCTAGAGCTTCATGCTCCGAGTCAAACTCCTATAGGTGACAGCCCCTCAGATACTTAAAGGTGGGTGGTGTTCACGGCCATGGGAAGACTTCGGTTCCTCTGAGTGTGCGGTTCTGATTATTGCTGTTGTATAACATATCCTCCCTCAATCTAGCAATGGCGCTTGAAACAATTTGAGAAGGGCTTACCTGGGCAGTTCTGGCTCTAGTTCTATCACAAGACTGTGGTCAGATGATAGCTAGAGTGGGAACCGTGAGGGAGTGGGAACAGCTGGAACAGGCCAAGCTTTTCTCTGTCTCTAAGCAATCTCAAGGCTCTGCCTCCGTATGGTCTTTCTGCATGGGTAGGCTTGAGCTTGCTCCCAGCATGGCGGCTAGGTTCCAAGAGGGAGCATTTCAAGAGTACCAGTGTGTGCTGTGTCAGCTCTTATGACCTTACCTTAGAAGTCCTCCGGTGTCACTTCTGCTATAGTCACACAGCCTTGCCAAATCCAAGGTGAGGACTATCATTCCCTTATCTCAATGAGTGAAATGTCAAAGTCAATATTTTAAGATCACGTGGGGTGGGTTATACTTGCAGTCCTTTATGGAAAATGCGATCTGCCTAGTAACACCTTCTCTCAACTATCTTTCTGGCCATCCTCTTCTGAAAGTGTGTTGGAATAAAGTAAGGCTTAGGAATGAGATGGGCTGTGTTTGAATCTTGTCTCACTTACATGGAGCCTGGAACAAGTTGTTTAACCCCCACTAATCTTCAATAGGTTCATGCATAAATGGGAAATATGAACTCCTACCATACAGGATATAGTAGACGCCTTTTTGAGTAAATGCCTGACGTACAATGTTCTACCTTTCCAGTTCCTTCTCCCCCTATGCCTCACCCCTTGGCTCCTAGGCTTCAGCTGCCATGTTTGTACTGTAGAACCCCACCTGCCTGGTACAGTTCACTGGACCCTGAGTATTCCTGGCTATTCCTGCCACAGGCTGAGTCTATCAGGTTCTTTCCCCTGCAAATCTGGGCTTTGGATTCCAAGGGTTGTGACCGAAGGTGTGACCTTTGGAATTGGACTGTCTGGTTTGAATTCTGAACTTTCCCTTTCTGAGCAAGAAAGTCTGTACGAGCTTTTTGGGGCCTCAGTTTCCTTACTTATAAAATAGAAGGATGGCGATTGATGATAAGAAAAGTACCTACTTCATAGGGTTGCTATGAGGATAAAATGAGTTAACACCTGTGAAATTCTCATCACAGCATTGTGAATGGAAGCTGGCACCTCCCAGCAGTCAACTTGTATTTTTCGTAGTTACAGGTGGACCAGAATGCTGCTCTGAAGGAGAATAATCATGAAGCCATTGTGCAGGACACTCAGGGAAGAGAGACCATTGGGGTTTCTAAAACCTTCTAAGTTCTATCAAGGCTGAGCTACATTTCTGCTCCTAGATCCGCCAGTGAGGGTAGAATTAACCTGGGAAAAGCACCCATGGGACTGAGAAGACAAGAAGATGCCGATGAACAGTAGCTAATCCATTCTGTCAGCATGGAGAATGTCAATAAATTACACAAAATATGGCTGACATCGCCCTCCATCCAAAAGTCCCTTCAGAGGGGAATATTTATAGTTGGAGACACAGATGATAAGCATGTCGAAGAAAGAAGGGCAGCATAGCATACGGAGTGAAAGCATGCACTTTTGGGTCATGCAACCCAGGTTCAAATTCCAGCTTTGCTACTTGCAAGCTGTGTGACCTTATTCCAATCATTTATCCTGTCTCTGCTTCCATTGCCTCATCTCTAAATGGTGATGATGATGGCATTTACCTGCCGTGCCCGGCACCGTTAGACCAGGGTCTGACCAGGGTAAGGGTAAAATAAGCATCAGGTGTTGTTGTTACCATTACCATCACTATTCTTTATGGATCGGGACTCCCCCCGCCTAGGTTACTCGACATTACTCAGTAGACGTGACCCTACCACATTCCCTAAGAGTGTGGGGTATTTCACAGAATGAAATGAAAAGTAGTCCTTAGAACAATCCCCAATAAGGTAAGCCTTCAACATCAGTGCCCATCAGCCCTCCTGGGAATCCCTCAAAAGTACAAATTACCCATTCGAGGCCATAGAGGGAACCTGTTGTTCTGCCACAGTTGGTTCTTCAGACTAGAAAAGAATGGGGTCAGGGCTTTCCCAGGTTCTTCCACAGGAAGACATTCCGAAAGGGCTGTAAGGGAGATTGTGGGAACCCCAAACTTAGATATTTGGCAGGAAGAAACCCAAGTGGTTATACATCTAACAAGAGTCATAAACTACACCAGGGATTTTAACTGGATGGACTTCTTAAGAAGAATCTGGAACTTTCTAATGCATCTATGGTTGGTGTTTTTCTTATTCCTGCCCAAGTAATTGAAGAAATCAGCAAAAAAGGTTAATAAAAGCATACAGGTGCTTTTCTTGGGCAACGTCAAGGAAAGTTCTAAGAGCCTTACAGACAATGTCCCACCTGGAAGTCAGAGGAAAAAGAAGCTTAGGGCTCAGAAGGCAGCTTGTTGAGGTCATGACCCTGCTGCGGAGAAGTAAAGGCTCTTTGGAGAGCTAGCTTAGCCCGAGAAGAACCCTGGACTGGGGCTGAGCTATGGAAAGGTTGGTTCCCTGACAGCACAGCCTGGCCCAGATATTGTTTTCAACCATCTCTACAATCCCCAAAGTCTAGCTTAATTAACAAATACAGCTGCTGTGTGCCCCAGTATATGCACTGTATGCATATTAAAAAAAAAAAAAAAAGATTTTATTCATTTATTTGACAGAGAGAGAGAGAGAGAGAAAGCATGTGCAGGGGCAGGGGCAGAGGGAGAGGAAGAAGCAGACCCCCCGCTGAGCAGGGAGCCTGACGCAGGGCTTGATCCCTCATGACCTGTGCAGGACACTCAGGTGCTGCACCAACTGAGCCACCCTGGTGCCCTTGTATGCATACACTCTTTGTTCAAAGAAGCTTGTTAATAGTGCTTTACTTTAGAAACTGGAAATGCCACGGGTTCTGAAGAACTGGCAGACAAATATACCAGGGACTCTGGAAACATCTGATGTATTCCGGTTGGAAGTGGGCTGATGGGAAAACTGCTCATGGCTGAGGTCTACAGAGGGTCAAAGAGTAATGATGGAGCAAATACTTAAATAAGAGGCTTTCTATAAGTCTGGTTTAACAACTGTATCTGTCTGCCTAGGCTAAGTGACACATGGTGACCAACAACCTTCAAATCTTAGTGGCTTATAAGAACAGGGCTTTCTGTCTCACTCGTGTGACCTGTCTGCTGTCTGTCACAGTTTGGGGAGGGGGGGGACTCTGCTGCCATCCTCTGCATTCTGAGCTCTAGGCTGATGAAACAGCCCCCCAGCTGGGACAATGCCAGATCTGTGACAGCAGGAAAGGAAGACGTGGCAAGCCGCACAAAGGCTCTTCAAGCTTTGGCTCAGAAATGGCGTCTATCACTTCTCAATTCTCATTGAACAAAGCGAGTCACATGGTCTAGCCTCACATCCGTGCGGCAGGAAGGCGTAATCCTCCCCCTGGAAAGATGTATTTTGATGTCCATCCATGGCTCCTGGCTCACGGCTCCTAAAACTCGTCATTGAAACCTAAGTGACTAGAGCATAGGAGCAATATTGGGGCTTTTGGCCTCCGTTCCTGAAATAGCTCCAGAGCATTAACAAGGAGCTGAGGTGATTTTTGAAAAGCCACAGGATGCGACTGGTTGCCAGGGCAACCAACCACGTGACTGGACTGGAACTTTCAGCTCCACTTCCTCTCACCCCTAACTTGGGGAAGGGGGGAGGGGCTGGAGGTTGAATCAATCACCAATGGCCAATGATTTATTCAATCATGCCTATACAGGGAAGCCTCCATTAAAAAAAAAAAAAAAAAGATGGGATTTGGGAAGCTTCCAGATTGGTGAACACATGGAGGTGTCTGGAGGTTGGTACACCCAAAGGGAGCATGGATGCTTCACGCCTTTTCCCATATACCTTGCCCTGAGCATCTCTTCCATCTGACTGTTCCTAAGTTGTATCCTTTTATAATCAATCAGCAAACTAGTAAGCCCAGCTGACCCTTGAACAATGGGGCGAAGTAGGGGTGCTGAGCCCCTGCCCAGTCAAAAATTCACATATAAATTTTGACTCCCCCAAAAAACTTAACTCCTAATAGCCGCTGCCGACCAGAAGCCTTACTGATAACGCGTATAGTTGATTAATACATATTTTGTATATGCATTATATATTGTATTCTTATAATATAAACTGGAGAAAAGAATATGTTATTGAGAAAATCATAAGGAAAACACATTTACGGTCCTGTACTGTACTTATGGAAAAAAATCCACGTATAAATGGACCCGTGCAATTCACACTTGTGTTGTTCAAGGGTAAAGAGTAAACTCTTTTCCCAAATTCTATGGACTGCTCAAGCAAATGATCAGAGGAGCAGGAACACTAGACCTGTGACTGGTGTCTGAGGTGGTGGAGGACAGCCTTTTTTTTTTCTTCTTTAAGATTTTATTTATTCATTTGAGAATGAGCAAGCACAAGCAGGGGCAGAGGGAGAGGGAGAAGCAGACTCCCCTACTGAGCAGGGACCCCGACACAGGGCTGATCCCAGGACCCCAGGATCACGACTTGAACCGAAGGCAGACTAACTGACTGAGCCACCCAGGCGCCCCTGGAGGGCAGTCTTGTAGGACTGAGCCCTGACCTATGTGTCATCTGACATGAACTCCAGATGGATAGTATCAAAATTGAGTGAAATTGTAAGACATCCAATTGGTGTTCCTTGAAAAGTGAATTACTTGGTGAGGAGAAAATCCTCTGCATATTTGGAGTACAAAAGTATTCAGTGAATAGTCAGGAGACAGAAAACACAGGAGTTTTTTCCTCTACAGAAGGGGTCCAAGCCATCTGCCACAATAACATGGATATTTTGCCATGATTAATAGCAGCAAACATTTATTAAACATTGACTACTTACCAAGCACAATTCTATTATTTAATCCTCACAATAACCCTATTATATTATTAAAAATAATTTTTACACTATTACTATTATCCTTCATGATGCTGACCAACAAAAAATAAAGAGAAAGTTTAGGTAACTGTTCAAGGTCACATACCTGGGGTGTGGTGGCCTTGGGATTTGAAAGCACATACAAATTGGAACACACATGTGAATGGTTTTCCTAAGAGTGATAATGGATTTGCCCTCATTCATCTATGTTTTTCTGGCACAAAAGAGAAGCAGTATAAATAACAGTCTGTTGGAATTATGTTTCACATTTTAAAGCATAAAGTGGCTTTCACAAAAGAGTCACAGAATCCTATGGTAGATAAAAGAAAATCGATTGTTTTTTTTTTTTTCGTGGTGGTGATCTAGGATGCAGGAGCTAGAATCTGCAGAGAATGTTGGGCTCATTGTGCAGAGCAGGGAAAACAGACTTTGGTGTCAGACTGAGTGTGGTCTGTTTTCCACTTCTGGAACTTACTTGCTGTGTTTACGTTGGATATTCAAGCCGGAAAGCTTGCATGTAAAGTGACTACATAATATTGGTTTCACAGGGTTGTTGTGAGGCTGAAATAAGGTAATGTGTGTAGTATGCCTGGCTTAGTGACCCGCATATACAAAAGAAATATTCAGGGACGCCTGGGTGGCACAGTCGGTTAAGCATCCGACTCTTGATTTCGGCTCAGGTCATGATCTCAGGGTCATGAGATCAAGTTCCGTGCTCATTGGGGAGTCTGCTAGAGGACTCTCTTTCTCCGTCTCCTTCTGGGCACCCTCCTAAAATAAATAAATAAAATTTTCAAAGCATTCAGCCAATGGTAACTGTGATTGTTACTACGCCTGCTGCCGTGATTGAGGGAAGGTCAGGGGTGTGATATGACTATATGTGGATGTGCAGTCTAGGTGGAGGATGGGACAGCAGGAACACGGGGGCAGGAAGACAGGGGAAGCTACTGGGGCAATGTATGCTGAAGAGTCAGCCCTGGGAGAAATCAGATGGTCACAATGACTTGGGAATGGACTGTGCAATCTACACATTTCTACTTGAAATAGATGAGCAGGAACAATAGTGAGGAAGAAAGGGGTTGGGAGACATGGCGGGTGGAAGTCTTTATGTATATACTTCAGGTCAGATTGGGGGAGACCTCTTGCCCGACCCTCTTCTGAGCAGAACCAATGGCTGATCAGAACAGAATCTGAGGTCTCTCTCTCTCTCTTTTTAAAATATTTACTTCTTTATTCGAGAGAGAAAGAGAGAGAAAATGCAAGCTGGGTGAGGGGCAGAGAGAGAGGGAGAGAGAGAACCTCAAGCAGACTCCCCACTGAGCATAGAGCCCAACATGGGGCTTGATCTCATGACCCTGAGATCATGACCTGGGCTGAAATTAAGAGTCAGACACTTAATGGACTGAGCCACCCAGGTGCCCCTGAGGTCTCTCTTGATGCACAGACCCATGACTCACCCTCATAAGCACAGTGACCTAGCCAAGGGTCCCAAACCAGGCTGACCATTCTTTGAAACAGGGATTCCTGAGTTTTCTCTCACACAGAGATTCAGGAGGTCAGGGCCGGGCTGATTCTGGAATAGCACATGCCTGGACTGGCATTTAGGAGTGGCTCGGCAATAGCTTGGCAAGTCCCACTGGCTCCAGCCCACAGTGTGAGGGCAAAGGGATTAGCCCCGGCTGTTGTAGATGCTTAGTTCCTGAACGTGGGCTCAGGAATGATTTGGAACTCGCCAAACCCAAAACAAAACGAGGAGAGAAGAAGCCCCCAAAAAAACCTTGGCCTTTCCCAAGGAATCGAACTGTCTGTAAAGACTCGAGGTTGGAAGTTGTTTGGGTAAGTATAGGGGAACCAGAGCACTTTGGTTTTAATTCTGTAGAGATCACTGATAGGAAATGAAAAGCTCCCCACCCCCACCTCCACTCCCACCCTATTTACTAATGAATCCACTCATTTATTAAATGTTTACTGAGCATCTGGCATAGGAAGTCCTTGTGGGAATTGCTGGGGATTCAGAAACAGACATCATCTCTGCCAGGGACTCGGAAATGAGGGGCTCCAGGGCAAGGGAAGAATAGCCAGATGACTTCTAATGTGGGCCAGCTCTCCTGGCCGTGTGAACCAGTTGGGTGGGAGGCAGCAATTTCTATCCTGAGGGAGGTTTCACACTGCAGGGGCCGTTTGAACTGAATCCTAATGGCTCAGCGGTAGCTTGCCAAGCAGGGAAGAGAATATCTTAATCAGAAGTCACTGGGTTGCAAGAAACGCAAACTGGCTGCCGCAAAATGAGAAGTGTGTTGGAAGAACACATCTCTTTGAGGAGGTAAGTACCACAGGTCTCATGAAGGGCTGTAGCCAGAGTCTGGAAAGTCAAGAATTCAAATTACTGCCTCAGTTCCTTTTAGCCCTGTGATCTTTCACCTCTCCCTGCATGTTTAATTCAGTCTTCTCTCTTTCTAGATGAGCTTTGTCCACAATGAAAAATGACCACCTTTGACACTTTTGTGTATGGCCTTCTTTTCCACTTCCCGGTAACAGCTAACCGCACCGAACGGCAAGTAATAGCTTGTCTTCTAAGTAAATTCAGGTCCAGTTAAAGTCAGAATGTGTGTGTGTTTGTGTTGGGGGGGGTGGGGGGCTACTGATAGAGACAGAAACCACAAGGTTAACTAGGCAGAAATTGAACTGGGTGTGCAGGGTGGAGAGTGGGTGGCCAGCAGAGTAGAGGAGGAAGAGGAGGACTGGAATCATGAAGTAGGGGGTTAGGGGATACAGCACACTGAGGAGGGAGGGAGGGAGGCTATGGAATGGAACTTTAAATTTTCTGGTCCCATGTATGGTGGGATTCGTAGTTAACTTCCCCGTTCCCACCATGCTTACTCTGCTGCTGTGGTTCCACCAGAAGAGGTATATTCTTTCATTTGAAAGAAAAATAGACACTGATTTTATCTATTACTTTTAAGTTTATTTATTTATTTAAGTAATCTCTACCCCCAACGTGGGGCTTGAACTCACAACTCCGACATCAAGAGCCACGTGCTCTTCCAACTCAGCCAGCCAGGCACCCCTCTACATCATGCTTAGGTGTGAAATCATTCAATCACATTCCTGTCCCTATGATCCTGCCTGCCATCTCTCTTCTAGATGTGACCCACATCCAATTAACCACAGAAGGCAGCCTAAGTAGGAAGGAGGATCTCCCGGAACAAGTGTGGAGGGGATCAAGCCGAGGCTGTTCCATACTTCTGCACACTCTAACAGTGTTGGTTGTCAGGGTTGGAGGGATACCAGGGAGGGGGTATGTGAAGGAAGCAGAGTCTATGACACATAAAGAAATGGTCTGGGAAACCTGGAGTGATAGGTGGAGATCCTTTTGAACTGTCTTGTCACCTGTGGGTTATAAGCAAAATGTCCTGTCCCAGAAGTAGAAGGTTCCAGAATGGTCCCAACTCAATGAGAGGGAAGGAGAGGATGAATGCCTCAAGGAGAAGTCTGGGCCTGGAATGCCTGTCTTAGGTGCTGTGCAGAATTCTACTTTCTCTAGGCCACTCTGGGTATCCCACTGCCCTAGCCTGCTTCCTTCTGCAGAGACACTTGTCTGCTTCTTGGTTTGTGGCCTGCATAGGCTATGACACCCTCACATGTTTCACATATGAGATAGTGTAGAGAATTTATAAAATCATCAGCCCTTTTCTCCCTCTTACCTTACTCCTCAGAAGCAGCCACATTTAACCTTACGTACCTACTATCTGTGACCTTGGGCAAATTATGTAACTTCCCTACGTCTCAAATGCCTCATCTACAAAATGTCGCCAATAATAAAACTACTTGGTGGGGTTATTGTCAGAATTTTTTTTTTAAAGATTTTATTTATTTATTTGACAGAGAGAGAGATCACAAGCAGGCAGAGAGGCAGGCAGAGAAAGAGGGGGAAGCAGGCTCCCTGCTGAGCTGAGAGCGCAATGTGGGGCTTGATCCCAGGACCTTGATATCATGACCTGAGCCGAACGCAGAGGCTTCAACCCACAGAGCCATCCAGGCGCCCCGGGTTATTGTCAGAATTAAACGAGGTAATTCACGTAAAGTGACTGGCATTATGCCTTCACGTAGTAAGAATTCAGTGAATGTTAGCTCCCATTATCATGGCGCATCATAATCCATTGGTTTGATTGTCTCCCTCGTGGACTATACCTCCTGCAGGAATTAGAATCTATAAAGTGATGGGCACATCAAAGGAAGTCAGTAAAAGGAAATTATTTTTATTATTGTTGTTGCAGATGGTAGAAAACTTGTCTCACTCATCTGAATATCGTGAGCCCATGGCATAGAACCCAACACCTAGTATCTTCTCAGTTGGAGATCCATTGGATGAGTGAATTGAAGAGTTGGGTCTCTGTTCTTTTCACAATAATCAGCATGGAAGGAAATGCACAGATTACTGTGAGTTTCTAAATTTTTTTCCTTCGGAGCCTGTGCTGCACTTTTGTGACCATTTTCGACATTGGCAGGTCATCATTCATTCATCACCTAGTCTCGGGATTTTCAAGCTGAAAGGGATCTTAGGGATCATTTAATCCAATCACTTTGCCTTAGACAGATAGATTGGCACCTTGGACATCAGGCGGCATGACCAATGTCACACAGCCAGGCAGTAACAAAGCCACCAAGATGGGCTTGATTTTCATAAACAGCTTAAAGTCCGTTGTAGTTAAGTCTGGAGATAAAACGGATGAATCAGCTGGGAAATACCAGTTGGTTCCAAATTGAGGTCTGAGTGAACATAAACCAGGGCTGGCTGCCTGGCTCTCATGGGAGTGGAGGCAGTTTCAAGAGAAGAGTCCCCAAAGTGCCAAGATGTCATCATGGGGCATGTGTGAGCTGGCTTTGAAGGGGAACGTGTGAACAGCTACCCCACCCCTCCCCACCCTCCCACCTCCCCACCCCCCACCCTCTCGTTCCTAGCAGCTCTCTGGATGTTAGCCTCTGGCTAGGTCACAGGTTTTTCATTAAACACTCCCTTCCTGTGAAGTTGCAGGCCTGGAGAGCCTAAATGTCCTACCTGACCTCAACTCCAGACGTTGTTCAGGGCCTCTGCCCAGGGTTCTGTCCACCCCTTCTAACTTGATGCTTTGGAGACTTTCATCAACCCAGATTCCTCCTCTGAACCACAGAACACAGAAAATAATTTGATTCTTTTCTCATTTCTTCCAAGGTTGGTACCTAACTAGCCCCTCTCTAGATGCCTAGCAGAGAAGTTAATTCAGTGCACACAGTGAATGCCTTGGGGCATGGAGGCTTAGTTCTCCGGTTGAGTGTCTCTTAATTCTGCAGAGAGAATTCTTGATCCATCTTTGCTTCACGCCATCAAAGACACAAGTCCGTCTGTACTCCCACGGCTGACATCCCCTGCCTTATTGGGATGTTCGGTTGAAACAATGCTCTTGTCAATAAACAAGCAGTGGTATGTTTTTTGGGGTTTTTGTTGTTGTTGTTGTTGTTTATTTCTTTTTGGGAGAGAGAGGGTGTGCGTGAACGGAGGGTTGGGTGATGAGACAGAGGGAGAGTGAGAGAGAGAATCTTAAGCAGGCCCCACGCCCATCATGGAGCCCGATGTGGGGCTTAATCTCAGGACCCTGAGATCATGACCCGAACCAAAGTCAAAAGTCAGATGCTAAACCAACTGAGCCACCCAGGTGCCCTGATATATGTTTTTCTTTACATTTTCTTTTAGTCAAGTTAATATCAAAACAAACAACTAGTGAAAATTCCACTGGAAAAAATTGCATATTAACTTTGTTTGGAGTCACTTAAAGACAGCTGTAAATTAAATTATATTTCCCTCTTCATGGAAGTGAAAAAACCCTTTTGCTTCGCTAGAAGTTTCAGGATAGCTATCCACTCCTTCGAACTATGACTCCTAACCTCCTGGGGTCTCATGAAACACGTATATGGATCTTTGCCTGCACTGACTGTAGTGGTCTCCCAGAAAGTCTGTAGGATGGAAGGAAAAGAGTAACATGCAAAATCTTTCTCCAGGGAAAGTGCCTTGGTGGGAGCTTGGAGGGGGGAGGTTGGGTTTCCATAGGAAGCCCTATTGAGCGATGGTTTGTTTCCTACTCATGGGCTTGTTTTCTAGGTAGTACTGCAGGTATAGCTTGGTAAGTTTAGAAAGCGTTTCCTAAAGACTTTGCCAAAATACTGAGACAAGTGGAAGAAATATGGCTCTGGAAATAACGGTTCCTTTTTGAACAAGACAATGCCACATTTTTGTGGAGGAAGTAACGCACTGTAGGGGCAGCAGACAGATGTGTTTCCAAAAATAGATTGTAAGGCAACACTTGTTTAAGGCCACTGAGAACCCCTCTGGCTATGTGAATGCTTTCTCGAATGAGATAAGCTAAGTTCAAGCATCCGTTGACCTTAAAAAGGCTTTAGCTACATATATATGTATTGCCTCTACGTTCTATGAAATCATTATTATAAAAGGTCAAATATCCTCACACACTGGACAAAGAGAGGAGTGACAATAAATTTTCCCCTAAAGAGCTTTTAATACAAAACTTAACCAAACGTAGCATGTGGAGTGCCAGCTCTCGAGTCAAACAAACTGCCTATTATAGGCAGATATCTGGGGTCAAATCAGAAAAAGTTCAATATGGATTGGGTATTTGATGATGATTAAAGAATTTTTGTTACTTTTGCAAAGCAATAATAGGATTCTGGCTATGTAATTAAATGTCACTTAAAAAAATTTATTTGTTTTGAGAGAGAGAGAGAGAGCAAGGGGAGGGGCAGAGGAAGAGGGAGAGAGAGAGAATCCCAAGCAGGGTCCATGCTGAGCTCAGAGCCTGACATGGGGCTCGATCTCACGACCCTGAGATTATGACCAGAGACAAAATCAAAAGTCGGTTGCTCAAACGACTGAGCTACTCTGGGCGCCCCTAAATGTCGCTTTTAAGAAGATGCATACTGAAGTAGTTGAAGGCGAATATCATGATATCTGGGATGTGCTTTTAGATACTTTATCGTATATGTGTAATGGCACAAAAGTGGCTCAATATCAATTATTAAGCAGGTGATTTTTTTTTAAGATTTTATTTATTTATTTGACAGAGAGAGATAGCGAGAGAGGGAACACAAGCAGGGGGTGTGGGAGAGGGAGAAGCAGGCTCCCCGCTGAGCAGGGAGCCCCATGCGGGGCTCGATCCCAGGACCCTGGGACCATGACCTGAGCTGAAGGCAGACGCTTAACGACTGAGCCACCCAGGCGCCCCAAGCAGGTGATTGTTATGTTAGGGTTTATTATAATATTCTCTTGATTTGTAAGGTTTAGAAAGAAAAATAAGTACAAATACAAATTCTAAAGAAAGGCGCTAATACTAAAAGTGGTTCATTTCTCACAAAAGAAATAGAGGCATTTTGTAAATGAAAATAATGAACCTAAAATAGGTCATGCATCATAGTGCAAAGCAAATTTAGTTTTTCAATGAACTTTGTCGATAATTCACGATCAGACACAATGATGGTATTGAACACAGGAGTCTGACCAGGATCAAGAAAACAGAATGTTAAAATAATAAAAAATACACTTTATTTACATTAATGCCGAAATGCACTTTTAGATTAAAAAAAAGAAAAGGGAGTGCCTGGATAGCTCAATCATTAAGCTTCTGCCTTCGGCTCAGGTCATGCTCCCAGAGTCCTCGGATCAAGCCCTGCATCAGGCTCCCTGCTCAGCGGGAAGCCTACTTCTCCCTCTCCCACTCCCCTTGCTTGTTTCCCTCTCTCGCTGTCTCTCTCTCTCTAACAAATAAATAAAATTTTTAAAATAAAAAAGAAAAGTCAGAAGGTTTTTTTTAGTATATCTTTGATAATTTGTAACAAAAATTGTTCCTATCCATGTAAGTGAACTGTAATGCTAATATCTTTAGTTGATTTTTTTTTTGGGGGGGGGGGGTTGTGGGTAAGAGAAAGCATGAGAGGGTAGGAGCTCAGAGGGAGAAGCAGACGCCCTGCGGAGCTGGGAGTCCCATGCGGGACTCGATCATGACACTCCGGGATCATGACCTGAGCTGAAGGCAGTCGCTTAACCGACTGAGCCACCCAGGCGCCTTGATTTTTTTAATAATATGTGAGTCCAATTTACAAATTCTTTACGTTAGCGTAAAAGTAAAAGCCAATGTCCTCGGCCCCGCCAATCAGCAGCAAGTTTGTTCCACCGCGTCTGACGGAGGCACAGGAGGATCTCCCCGCGGGCTCCGTGTTCTCGCGTGGATTCCCGGGTGCGTGAGGACACACCTCCCGGCAGTGGCTGCGAGTGGAGGACGCTTCCCCGTGACCGACTTCCCGTTTGCACCGCGACTTCACGTAGACTGGACAGTACTGGGAGTTCAGTGTAAGTCACCATCTTACTGGGGTACTAACTGTTTTCCGAAAGCCTGCAAGGACCAGCCGGAAGAGTGTGGATTTGAAGGCAGAGCCGAAGAGCCTCGTAGGGCAGACCTCATTCTAGGGAGAGCGGAAAGCCTTAGTGAATGATGGGGCGGGTTCTGAATAAACTACAGGAGGTTGTGCGGTAAATAAGGAGTCAGTCAGGTCAGCCCAAAGGTGACACAGACAGCCCCCCCTTAAATTAGGATAACTTGAGGAGAGTTTGGGGAGCTTCCAGAGGGTGATGGGAATCGGGACAGTATAGTAACCTGGATTAGGACCAGTAGAGATCTTGCGACCCAGAAACGTGAGGGGGAGGAGAGGTTACTGCCCGCAGATGGAGGGACTTGTGAAGAGAAAGCCATCTTGAGAGGAGCCGTGACCTTTAGTGCAGGGACACAAGCAGCCCATGATGCCCCCCAGGGAAGGAGACAGGAGTAAATATTCCCTCCCCGAGGGACACACAGCTCCCCACGGTTGATGCAGCCAGCATCAGGAGGGAAGAGAGCCCGCTGAGACAGAGCGGGAGGGGACTTGTTGGGGGGTGGGTGTGGGGACACATGGAAGAGACCTGGCAAATATGCTTTTCTCCTCTGTCCAACCTCCACAGACCAGTCAAAGCAGTGTTTTGTTTTGGTTTTTTAATTTTTATATTTTTAAGATTTTATGTATTTATTTGGCAGAGAGAGACACACACAGCAAGAGAGGGAACACAAGCAGGGGGAGTGGGAGAGGGGGAAGCAGGCTCCCTGCTGAGCAGAGATTCCCAAGGTGGAACTCGATCCCAGGACTCTGGGATCATGACCTGAGCTGAAGGCAGATGCTTTATGGCTGAGCCACGCAGGCACCCCTGTTTTGTTTTGTTTTTTTTAAAGGTTTTATTTATTCGTTTGAGAGACAGAGAGAGAGAGAGAGTAGGAGAGGGGAAGGGGCAGAGGGAGAGGGAGAAGCAGACTCCCTGCTGAGCAGGGCTCAATTCCAGGACCCCGGGATCATGACCTGAGCTGAAGGCAGATGATTAACTGAGCCACCCAGGTGCCCCCAGAGCAGTGTTTTTAACATCTTTCTCAGATTGTGTCATTCCTATATTCAGAACCTCCCAGTAGCTTCTCCTCACACCTGTAATTAATCTAAACTCCTTAGTGGAACCCACGTGCACCTGGACGCTGCCTGCCCTCCAGTGTCACCTCTGAGCACCCTCCCTTGGCCCCTCAGCTCAATCACATTGGCCTTCTTGCTGTTCCAGGACACACCAGGCTTTCTCGACTCAGAGCTTTCATCCTAGACTCTGGATAGGAAAATTCTTTGTATCATTCATGTCACAGCTAAAGGCCACCTTGAAAAGGCCTTCCCTGACCCCCCTACTTTGTTCCAGGTACGTTCTTTCCCTTGCCCGGGGTTCAGTGCTCCCCTTACTCCTGGGCACCCGAGGCCCCGGCCTGGGTGTTATGCTTTAAAGGATTGCCCTGTTCTAGGTATGCCCTTCCCATAAGGCAAGGAGGCCACAAGGCTAAGGGGTGTATCTACCAAGAGCCCACGCCTTTGAATTAGGGTTCAGTTTGAGAAGCCGAATCCCTAGGGCATGTATATACCTACACACACACACACACACACACAGAGGCAGGGAGCAGTAGAAGGAGAGAGATTTTTCATGGGGATTTGACCTTGCGTAGTTGTAGGAGGGACTAAGCAGCCTCTGTCTGCTGTTGGAGCTTGGACGGGAAGAAAGGATGGATGTCAAGTGGGAAGATGAAGAGCCAGCCAGAACCCACAGCATGAGCTGGAGCCCATAAGGGCAGATGGAAACCTGTGTCAATTTTGATCTTATGGGTGCGGGTGTCCTGCAGGAGCCAGGGTCCCTTGTCACAGAGCTAAGCACACTCACCTGACCTAAAATTAGGAGAAGCTGAAGGAGGACGGGGGGGGGGGGGGCAGGGGGAGCAGTGGCAGGCTGCTGCCTCGAGGGCGTGAGGTGAACCAGAAGACAAACCCATCTTATAAGGAACTTACAATGAGGCTGTGGCCTCCTTTCCCCTCACCAAATCTCCCTCAAAAAACAAGGGAAATGGACTCTGGGAAATAGAATTCAGCCTGGCCAACTTGATATATTAAAAAAATCCATCATCCCTATTCTTGATTGCCTAGGGTACCTCATACCCCCAAATTCCCAAATGACCCCCGTGCTACTTTATAATCCGAAGGGACCTCTTTCCTGGCTCCATCTTTCTTTGGGTCACCACGCGGCCTCAGGGCGTGACCAAAGGATGATCATTCATGGAGGTGTAAATGGAGTTTGAACATGCAGCTTGGTCCACATGTGTGTGTGGAGGCCACTCATGATTCAGGACAGAATGCGAGGTGGTGAGAGAAAAGGGAAGGTCATGGGTCAGCCCTTCTCTCATTATCACGTTCCTGACTGAAATCTGAAGAAACTAAGAATCCTAAATTTGAACATCACAGACTTTTGTGAAGGCTTCTTTGTCAAGGCTGATGGATCAAACATGCTTATGTTAGTTTTTTTTTTATGTTGATTTGTCCATTTTTAAATATTTTTTGTGAAGGGAGAGTATCTGTGTCAGTAGCTGGGAGGCTGACCCCAGGTAATTAGTGTGGAGTAAATATCCCTTCCACACACAGTATCCACTTTTCACTTATTTAGGATAGCAATAGCATGCATCAAGTCAGAAAGACTCCCAATTCTTTGAAAGTTGCATTGATTTTTTTAAATTCACATGTTTCAGAACTCAAAGGGAAAAAATGGTACTCAGCGAAAAGAGTCTCTCCAGTTTTTGTCTCCCGAGAGCCCAGTCCCTGTCTTCAGGATGAGCAATGTTGTCTGTTTCTTATGTTCTCTTCCAGAGACCTCTTCTGCATATACCAACAAATTTGTACATGTGCAATCCCCCCCTTAAAACATTTTTTTAAGACAGATTTTTATTTATTTTAGTAGGAGGGAAGGGACAGAGGGAGAGAGTCTTAAGCCTGATGCGGGGCTTGATCTCATGACCCTGAGATCAGGACGTGAGCTGCAACCAAGAGTCTGATGCTCAAGCAACTGGACCACCCAGGCGGCCCTCCTGTAAAAATTTTTAACCTCGCTTGTAGCATCTCACTTGCTCTGCTCTTCACTTTGCGTCTGTCACCTAATGAGCCATCTTACAGATTGTTCCATGTCGATACGCAAAGACCTTCCTTCTTCCTTGTTTAACACTGTATGATATCTTATCATTTATTTAACTACTTCCTTATTGAATGTGCATTTCGGTTCCCAATCTTCTTTATTTCAAACAATGCCGAAGTCACCACTCTCGCATATACGTATGTCTCTAGGAAAAGTCTGGAGAGGTGGGATTGCTGGCTCAAATGGTTTGTCCATTGAAAATGTTGAGGTATGCTACCTTCCACTGAGGTTACCCCAAGTTACATTCCCATCAGCCACGCAGGAGAATGCCTGTTTCCCTCTACCTTTGCTAACAAAGCCTGCGAGATGGCCTTGAAAACACACCACTTAGACTTCTTGCTGCAGAAAAATGTAGATGCTGCTGTGCTCGGAATCCACCACTGTGAGAGCTTCTGGCCAGACTTCCCCAGCCAGAGGCTGAGGGCAGCCCAGACACAAAGGAAGTCCCCTTCCCACAGGTTGTAGGATTCCTCAGCTCAGGGACTCTCCATTGCCTGGCCAAACCCCCTTACAACCTGGTTGCGGCCTGAGATGCACCCTATCCAGCCCTCCCTCCTTGCCCTCCCTCCTTTCTTCCCTTTCCCCTTCACAGGGGTCAGGCCCACAACCTGGTCCTGAGGCTCTCTCCACCTCCTCCAGCTTCCCTCCCCTCTTCCCCTAATGGGAATGTCGCCCCATACATCTCTTGCATATTTAATCCCATCTTGGTGCCTGCTCCTCAGAGCTCCTGAGCTAACAACATAGCATATTGTTCCTTCTTTAATACTATGATAGGTAAAAACAAAACAACAACAAAAACCTAGCATCTCAGAAGATTACGCTTTTTCACTTTTTAAGTGAATTAAATTTTAACTTACATTTTTCTGATTATGATTATGAGTGAGGATGGTCGTGTTTCTATATTTAAGAACCATTTATACATTTTTTCATGAGCTATCTCTTCATCTCCTTTGCCCATTTTTCTATGGGGTTAATGAGCTTTCTCAGCAACTTCTAGAACCTCTTTATGTTTCAGGGAAATTGGACTTTTGTAATATGAATTGCAAAAATAATTTTTATGTTTCATGTCTTCTGCACTTATTTAAGGTATCTTTCCCCCATGCAAAAACTACTTATTTTTCATCAAATTTATTTTTCTGTTCTTTCATGGCATCTGGGCTTTTTTTTCACAATATGAGAGTTCTTTGTCATTCAGAGAGAATTTAAAAATTCTCTTACCAGTACTCTTATTTTATTTTTTTAAGATTTTATTTTTAAGTAATCTCTACCCCCAACTTGGGGCTCTCACTCAGGACCCCAAGATCAAGAGTCACACACCCTACCAGCTGAGCCAGCCAGGCACCCCTACTTTTATTTTTAATATTTAAGTCTTTAATCCTTCCTGAATTTATTATGGAATGACATATGAGGTAAGAATCCAAATTTATTTTTTTTCCAGATGGCTTCCAGTTGTTCCAACACAATTTATCTAACAATCTTTTTCTACTCTTTAGAAATGTCTCCTTTATCATGTAGTAAATTTCTATTTGCACTTGGGTCTTTTTCTGTGTTTCATTTGATTCTACCAATCTGTTTTAGAGAGATGCTTTGGCCAATATTATATTAGTTTAGTATTATAAAAAAATAAACAGGCAGATATCCAAGATTCTAGCATAAATTTATTCAGACTCCATCAGGAGCAATATATTCAACAGATGAATTATTCTTTGGGGAAAATATTCTAAAACCCTGCATCTGCTAAAATCCAATCTGCTTCATCTGTTGAGGCTAAAGTCCAAACCATTACTATTGTCCTATTAGTTAATGAATCTTGACTTTTCTTTTTTTTTTTTTTTTAAGATTTTATTTTATTTATTTGACAGAGAGAGATCACAAGTAGGCAGAGAGGCAGGCAGAGAGAGAGGAGGAAGCAGGCTCCCTGCTGAGCAGAGAGCCCGACATGGGGCTCACTCCCAGGACCCTGAGATCATGACCTGAGCCGAAGGCAGAGGCTTAACCCACTGAGCCACCCAGGCGCCCTGAATCTTGACTTTTCTATAGCAAAATCGTGTCAGTTTCGTTTGTTTTTTTGTGGGTCAAGTTGGCATGTTAGTGGACTCTGCTCATAGTTAGGTAAGAAAGTGGTCCTACCATTTCTCTGTTCTTCTTTCTCCCTGAACATGGATCTGGTTTTTGTTTTGTTTTGCTTCATCGGTGGCCCACACACACTTAATTTATATCTTTACCACAAATTACTCTTCTCTCGGTATTAGCGGCGTTTGGATTCGTAGGCAGCTTTGAGATAGCCCTGATTCTATGCTTCATCGACCTCCAACTTTGGGGAGGGTAATGACCAAGGACCCCTCTGCTGTGCTCCGAAATCTCCTGGAGTGTGTGTGCTGAGGCAGTGCCTCCCAAGGGCTGCTCCCGGCCGGTGCCTAAGGGAAGCAGAGATGCTAGGCAGGCTACTCTGGTACACAGGGAAGACTCTCTAAGGCTGGACTGTAGCTTCCAGACTACCCGGTGTCCTCATTGAGCCTTTCCTCAACTGCACGGCAGTCAAGGACACATCTCCTCACCTTCCATGTGGTTGGTGGTCTGATGGTTCCCCCAGCCTTGCCCAGTTTCCTCCCGATATTCTCTCACACAGGCATTCCCCTACCCAAATCCTTGTACGCTGAATCCCAACTTGACATCTTGTTGGAAGACCTACACTGACACAAGCTTCTTGTTCTCACAGCCATTCAATGAATTCATTGGTGCTTTCCCTATGTACACCACACAACTGCACTTATATGTTGGGTCCTTGGCTCTTGGCCACCTGCTTCCCTCTCTGTGAGTTAGGAATAGCTTTTTCTCAGTCGAGCACAGCATCTTGCCTCTTAACCGCAGAGATGCAGTGCAAGATCATTAATCTCTAAGTCAGTGGGTTGGGACTTTCAAAGTTTAGAGCTCACAAGGCAAAGATGAATGGAATATTCATCTTAAGAATCATCGATCCTGACTAGGGGCACCTGGCTGGTTCAGTCGATAGAGTGTGCAACCCTTGATCTCAAGGTCATGAGTTTGAGCCCCACGTTGGGTGTGGAGCCTAATTAAAAAAAAAAAAAAAAAAAAAAGGAATAACTGGTGCCTGACTAATAAAGCAAAGACATAATTTCAACTTGAGCTTCATGAGAGGCGTACCCAAGTACAGAGCTGCTCCTGGGGGCTGAGCTCACCCTTTTGTCCATAGGTGAAGTAGTACCAATGCATCATCTTGATCCACCCAATGACAAATAGACACACCCTCAGGTTAGTCAGATAGCCATCCCTCCTGCCTTTCCTAAATTTCAGTATTTCTAATGCTGTAATATAACTCCAAACCTTCTTCCTCTTCCCATCTTCAGAGAGTCTGATATTCTGGAGAAACCAAGTGTTATCTGAAGGTTAAAGCCCAACTATTAATTCTTTTCAGAGTTCCAGGATAACGTTATTAGTTTTCAAGCATGAGGTGCTTCGCAAGAGAGCTGTGGACCTCCAGCCTGACCAAATCCTTTCACGTCGTGGCGTGTAGAATGCACAATCATTGTGGAATGTCGCTGAGATGACTTCGGCAGGTGAGTCTTCCCTTTGAATGTCTCTGGGGCTAGATTGGTCATGTCCATTTCATTGCTGACGAAGTATTTGTGTGAAAAAGAATTTTCAAATGGTCTACTTAACAGCTCTGATTAACATTTAACATTTGGATCCTAGTGTCAGTTATAGACATTAAATCTCTCATCGTTAAAAATCCCTACCTTGTTCACCGTGCAGAGGATATATGAGCAACACCTGGGTGAAGTTGATCTTAGAAAGAATTTAGGGAGGAGAATATTATACAATCTCCACTTTGTTTAGGGAGAGACTGAATTCTTACCAGGCTTGCCTCAAAAGTTCCTGTCTGTTTAGAGACCATCCCAGTTCAGTAATCCAGCTGAAATGATGGGCAACTCAACCCCATTTCCTTTTTCCCTGACCCTTCATGGTCCAATGTCAATGGGATGTACTCATCCCAAACTAAATTGTCTAGCAGGTTACTGTTGATATAAGGTTTGTTGAGCAAGCCAGCGCTCAAGGCTTGATGTCTGAGGCTGGCACTCCTCACTGGAGTAGATTTCGAAGAGCCATTGCCACCTATAGATGAACTCGAGTATTAATGAAAAGACCAGCCGTCTTCAAACTGCCTCAGAACTTTGATGACCCACCGATTTCATCGATTTTTAAATGTTACAAGGAAACTCTAATTTAAAAAATAGGATATCTCCACCCATCCTCACATCGCTTTGTGCATCTGTGAGTGTGAAATCCATTCTAATCTGTATTGATATATGCATGTAGCTTTCACATAGATATAGAATTGTGTTCTAGTTTTTTCATTTCAGTGTTATGACATAATCATCATATTTGTTATTTTTAATAGCGACATAATATCCCATCATTCATATGTAATTTATTTGACCATCTCCAACTGTTGAACTCCTAGGTTTCTTTGGATCTTTGATTTTTTTTTTAAGATTTTATTTATTTGAGAGCAAGCGAGCGTGCAAGCAAGCAGGGGGGAGGGGCAGTGGGAGAGGGAGAAGGAGACGTCCTGCTGAGCAAGGAATCCTGATGTGGGACTCAAACCCAGGACCCCAAGATCATGACCTGAGCTGAAGCAGATGCTTAACCAACTGAGCCACCCAGGAGCATCTGGGTCTTTGATTTTTAAATGTCCTGTTAATGCCACTGTAAACATCACCATATGTAGCTTTTCCCCTTGTGATCAATTTCCAGAAATGGTACTAATGAAGCAAGAAATATAAATACCTTAATGACTTTTGATAGGTAGCCAAATAATCCGCCCCCAAAATACAAAACAGATTTACAAGAGTACTAGTATAAATAATATATAAGGCATACATTTAAAAAAATTCATTATGTGCTCTTATCACATATAAAGATTATAATAAAGTGCTAATGAGCAAATTAGCAAGACTTAAGTTTACATTTGCAAGACTTAAGAAGGAAAGACAAACAGGACAGGTGAAGGGCTTAGAAAGGGCTACCACGTCTTAACTCAGGAGGCTCTAAGGATGAGAAAGTCACATGGGAGGTATTAGTCTTGTTTGCAGATTCTCTTTGAGAAAGATTGGCTTTACTTTGAGATTGGGAGGTTATGGTATTAATAGCAAAGGAACCCCCATCAGGGAAATCAGGACAATTGAGTGTAACAAGGTTGTATTTTGGATCCAGACAGAGATGAGTTGAAATCCCAGATCCACTGCTTTAACCGCGTGGCCTGTGGCAAGTTGCATACCCTTTCTCAGCTTCTCGGAGAGCTGCTGGGGGATTAGAAATGGTACATGCAGAGAAGAAATGGATGATAGCTCTCATCATCATTAAGACTTGACCTTATCAGTGGCAGAAGATGACACAATCTAGAGATTGTTACAACTTTGGTAACAAGATCATAAAATATACAAAGTGTTGTGGAGGGTGAGGACATAGAGAGGAGGAAGAGAAGCAGGGAAGCAGAAGCAAGAAAGAAGAGAGGAGGAAGAAGAGGAAGCACAGGTAGAAGAGGCAGAAGAGAAGGAAGAAAGAAGGATGTGATATGGGATGAGATGGAAGACAAGGCAGCTAAGTAGTTTCTAAGGTTGCTCCTGTGACAATCCTGCATTAGTGGCTCCAAGAGGGTTTTTTTTGTTTGTTTTGTTTTTTTTACCTCTGATAGATTTCTTTTTTAAGATTTTATTTATTTGACAGAGAGACAAAGCGCACACACAGCAGGGGGAGCAGCAGGCAGAGGGAGCATCAGGAAGAGGGAGAAGCAGGCTCCCCGCTGAGCAAGGAGGCCGATGCGGGACTTGAGTCCAGGATCCCGAGATCATGACCTGAGCTGAAGGGAGACACTTAACCGGCTGAGCCACACAGGCGTCCCCGCAGAGGGTATTCTAAAAGTTGTGGACAATTTGAGCTCAATGCAGTGGGATGCCTAATTCTGATGTTGGGAGAATAAGCTTGAGCCGGTATGACCACTGTGATGGGGATTTTTTCTGAGTGACAGGTTTGATTTCCAGTGGCCCAGATGGTTTTGAGTAGGATCCCAGAGAGTGACAGGAAGCTTGGAAGTAGGGCTCACTCTCCAGAATGGATGTGGTAGCTGGATAAATTTGTGAAGGTTTCAGGAACCAGACTAGGGAACTGGAATTTAGGCAGGCTTCAGTCTCAAAAGGAAACTGAAGAATTAATTAGGAGGCTAGGGCAAAAACAAAAACAAAAACAAAACAAAACCCTTGGGTTTTCAGACTGGGTAACAAAAGTAGGCATTAGGGAGAGGGATGAGGTCCGAAGTAAGAGGAACGAAACTCTGAGCTTGTATGGTATTATGGGGGAAAGGGGCTCCACAGGCAAGTCATTTATTCACTGCTATGTCCCCAGCATCTGGGACAGTGTCTGGCACATAGTAGGCACTCAATAAATAATTGTTAAATACATGGAATGAGTTTGGGGAAAGCTGCATAGCCTATTTCCTTCTTGGAGGACAACTATGCAATTTTTTTGCAATTTCTATATTAATTTAAAATAAATGTTTGGCATAGTAAACATACATTCCTTTTCTTAAAGAGCCCCATGCCCCTAAATGTATGCACTTCGGACCCCCATGCAACTCAGATCCCACACTCACAAAGTCTGTTATGTGACCAGACTGAAAGCTCCCTTGAAGGCAAGTATCCCCAGCACCCCGCATTCAGAGCCTATCTGACAGTTAGCAGGAGCTCAAAGATTTGTTGAGGATCGACTGTTTAGAGATCATGAGTATGAAGCACATGGCAACTGGTCCTCGTTAGGTGGAGTTTTTAATGAATGAGCAGTCAGATGCAGAAAGGGAAAGTGTACCCAAAGGTGTTTCCAAGCAGAAATATGCAAAAGTCATGGATTTTGAACCAACCCACGGTACTCTTGAAGAATATTCAACACCATAGGAAGGAAATGCAGCTTTAGGAACGTAAACTTGTCCCTTTGCTCCAAACGAATTTGCTCTTTCCGAACGTTTGCTGCCGCACAGTCTATCCCTCCTGGTTTGGAAGGCAGCTGTGGCAGCCTGCCCTTATCTGCAGAAGCGTGACAAAGGGGACTTTGATGCAAAGTTAATCATATTCTAAGCTCCATGCAGTGGAGATGAAGTCATTAGAACAGCAAACACTGTGTCTGATGTTCCTTAAGAGATGGGTGATTTTCTCATTCAGTGATGATTGACATTCTTTATAGTAATGATGGGGAGGGCGAGGGCTTCCAAGGGAGCCAATCAGAAGGCAGTTGGAAGAGTAGGAATAGTGGCGTGTGTGTGTCTGTGTGCGTTCGTGTGCACTTTTGTTATAGCTGCCTCTGTAAATGGAAACCCAGCTGAATCCTCTGGGAATAGTAATTAACCGGAGCAGTGAGTATCTGAGCTATTAATATTGAGGGCACTAAGGCAGCGCCAGGCAGGAGGGGCACCCCTCTCCCTTCCTCCTCCAGACCTCCCACCACCAGAATCCAGAATCCTTCCTAGAAGGCGCTCACCCTTCTCATCATTATCATGAAGAATGGCTGGAATGTGAGGGTGGCTGGAACGAAACCCCGCTGTCTTAAACACTGCTCCAGTTCAGTCAAATGAAATGAAAGTGGAGGGACAGCCCAGCTTATAAACACTGGGGACAAGATGTCAGTGCCATCCCTGCTGGACGGAAACACTGGGCTATTTATCACACAGAGCCCCATCTGTTCAAGGCAGAGGAATGCTATTTGCTTGTGGAGGAAAAGAAGAATTGATAGCAATATTCCCTTGCCTTTTCATTAGAGGGTTTGAAAAATAGCCTTTCAAAAGAAAGACACCTTCGTGTTCCAAATGAGTTCTGAATTTAAAAAATATCGCTGGACTGAGGTTCATTTCTGCTTTAGTCAACCTTAAAAGGCAGCAGGACTCCAAAGCTTTGCTTTGAGAATTCTGCTCTGTGAATGAATCCTCTGACTCTTTGGCAATTTCTTGCCACAAGAAAAAAAAAGGCTTATTATTTATGGGGAGCAGAATTCAAAGGTCAAAAGAAAAAAAAAAACTAACGGCTTTAGATAAGTGAAGGGAGCATTTGCATGTTTAGAACATGTACACCGTCTTCTCAGTCCTCAGCAAGGAACATTTTTGAAGATGACTGTCTAAAATTAACATGCCCTTAACTGACAGTTTTTGTAATATTTGTGATGTGTGACTTAGTGTTTCATCATCATCCTCATTATCTTCATTATTCTATTGGGCTTTTGTAATCCCTTTAGATCTGGAAATCTCTTATCTTTCAGTTCTGAAACATTCCTTTATTATTATTTTTTAATACAGATTTTTTTAAAGATTATTTATTTATTTGACAGAGAGAGAGAGATCACAAGTAGGCAGAGAGGCAGGCAGAGAAAGAGGGGGAAGCAGGCTCCCTGCTGAGCAGAGAGCCCGACGCGGGGGCTCGATCCCAGGACCTTGAGATCATGACCTGAGCCGAAGGCAGAGGCTTTAACC
>CM052886.1:121063448-121198138 GCA_028534135.1 Potos flavus
TTATTTCATTGATAATTTTCTCCATTCTGTCTTTCTGTAAAATCGGTTAGAACCACCCAGGCGCCCTGACACATTCTTTTATTATTTCATTGATAATTTTCTCCATTCTGTCTTTCTGTAAAATCGGTTAGAAGGGGGGCACCTGGGTGGCTCAGTGGGTTAAAGCCTCTGCCTTTGGCTCAGGTCATGATCTCAGGGTCCTGGGATCGAGCCCCCACGTTGGGCTCTCTGCTCAGCAGGGAGCCTGCTTCCCCCTCTCTCTCTGCCTGCCTCTCTGCCTACTTGTGATCTCTCTCTCTGTCAAATAAATAAAAAATAAAATCTTTTTAAAAAAATTAAAAAAAAAAAAGATTTTGGGCCTCTTGGAATGATTCTCAAATTTTCTTTTTCTTTTTCTGTTTTTTTTTTTACTTCTACTTTCCATCTTGTTCTATGTCTTGTTTGATTTCTGTCCACATTGCTATACATAATTTCCATGGATTTTTTTTTTCCTTTCGATAGGCTATTTAGTTTTTATTTCTGAGAGCAATTTCTTGAATTTTGTTCTTTTTTTCCTTAGAATCCTGTTCTTGTTTCTCTTAGTATTCTCTTATGTTTTAGCATCCTGTTCTTGTTTTTTTAAATTTCTTGAAGGTGCCTGGGTGGCTCAGTCAGTTAAGCGTCTACCTTTGGCTCAGGTCATGATCTCAGGGTCCTGGGATTGAGCCCTGCATCGGGCTCCCTGCTCGTTGGGGAGCCTGCTTCTCCCTTTTCCCCTGCCCTTCATCCCCACTCGTGCTCTCTCTCTCAAAAATAAAAATAACTAAAATCTTAATTGTTCTTGAAGATATTAATTCTAGTTTTTTTCTTATTTGGGGGTAGGGAGAAGGAGAGAGAGAGAATCTCAAGCAGACTCCCAAATGAACACAAACCCCTAAGAGGGGCTCTATCCCAGGACCCTGATATGACCTGAACCAAAATCAAGAATCAAATGCTTAACTGACTGAGCCACCCGGACGCCCCTCTATTTTATTTCTTAAAGTTTTTCTTCTGTCCTTTGCATTGTGTTTGTTTCTTCTGGATTATTTTGTCTGTCTGTTTTGGACTTCCTCACAGTCACACCATTAGCTGTATCATCATGGTGAGGGACAGATTTCTCCATCTGGAAATCTCTTTCCATACAAAATAAACAATGGGAGATTCTGAGTTCTGAGATGCCCCGCCCAGCAAAAGGATTTCCCTTCCCCACTCTTCTCCAGGACCGCTCCTGTTCAGCCAGTGCCAGTATACGGGGGTGGGGGGGGGGGACCAATCTATAAACTGTTCTTGAATTTTTTTCCTCTCAACTTGCTACTTAATAGGAACTCTGGTGAGGCCGTAGATATGGAGTGAGGAAAGGAAGCAACAGAGCAGACGTAGGTGGTATGGACGCCATGCTTTATGACCTGCTCAAGGCCAGTCTTGTCTATACCATTCCCATTTGATAGTAGGGGAAGCAGTAAAAAGCTGATTGGAAGTGGGGTGTGTGTGTGTGTGAGGCGATTGTCAACTGGTGGGCGTCAGAACCCAGTGCTCATGTGCCAAGCTAGCTTTTGGGTTGGGGCATTGAAAACCATTGGAATGCTGAGCATTGGGAATGCCAGTTCCTGGAAGTCTTTTTCTGGGACTGTTGTCTATAGAGAAGATTATTCCTCTCTTCTTCGTAAGGAATATGAGCCTGAACTCAAGCTTTATAGAAACAAAGCAAAGAGAGTTGCACAGAGCCCCACTATGCAACATATAGATATTCAGTCACTGTTCCTCCAGCCCCTCCCTTGCACCTGATACTCTTGTCTAGAGACATTCTGGTTCCATGTCTCCAGAGAATAAATTTCTAGGAACAATGGGGAGAGCACAACTTCCCCATTTGTCAGGAGGTAGGGAGGGGATCTGGGGGTCTCACTGCTTCTTATATAGACTTTCAACAAGTGTTTTTAGTTCTGCTTTCTACAGTATCTTGCACTTCTAAAACCTGAGGTTTTCAGAGTGCCTGGGTGGCTCAGTCGGTTGGTTAAGTGGCTGCCTTCCGCTCAGGTGATGATCCCAGGGTCCTGGGATCGAGCCCTGCGTTGGACTCCCCGCTCAGTGGGGAGTCTGCTTCTCCCTCTCCTTCTGCCCCTCCCCCCAACTTGTGCTCTCCCTTTCTCTAAGAAATATAATCTTGAAAAAAAAATAAAACCTGAGGTTTTCTTTTTCTTTTATAATTTCACCCCAGGATTATTATTATTATTTTTTAATTTTATTTATTTATCTGACACACAGAGAGAGAGATCACAAGTAGGCAGAGAGGCAGGCAGAGAGAGAGGGTGAAGCAGGCTCCCTGCTGAGCAGAGAGCCCGATGTGGGGCTCAATCCCAGGACCCTGAGATCATAACCTGAGCCGAAGGCAGAGGCTTTAACCCACTGAGCCACCCAGGCGCCCCTCACCCCAGGATTATTGAGACATAAGTGATATACAACATTGTGTGAGTTTAAGGTGCACAAACTGATGATTTGTTACACATATGTATATTGGGAAATGGTTACCACAATAAGATTAGTAAACATATTCATCATGTCACCTAATTACCTTTTATGTGTCATGCGAACATTTACAATCTACTCTTTGAGCAACTCTCAGGTATATGATACAGTACGGTTATAGCCATCATAATTTATCTTATAACTGGAACTCTGTACCCTTTGACCACCTCCCCATTACCTCCACGCCCCAGTGCGTGGCAATCACAGTTTGACTCTCTGTTTCTATGACTTTGGTTATTTTAGATTCCATATGTCAGTGAGATGATACACAAAAGCTCCAGGCAGATGGAGCTTTTTCCGGTTTGTGGCCAGGACCATCGTCGGCGAGTCAGGTGTCTTGGCGTGAGCCTGCTTTCTCAAAACAGCTCTTCTTGCTCTTGGATGCACTGGAGTTTCAGAGTCTCCCACCTGGAACCCATAGCTCCCAGAAAAGCCCTTTAGTTCATGGGCGGATGCCAGGTTGTTGTTGTTGAGGGAGGAATACTAGCGAGGACTGTCCTATTCGGCCATCTTGCTGACGTCATTCCTAACCCCCGAGATTTCCTGAAGTTCCTTAGAGCATGGGACCTTACTGTTCATCCTTTGCAGGCACACAAATTTGTTGAAATAGCTCATCCTCAGTTGTCTCTGTTGTCTTTCTATTTGAAGATGTCTTTTTTTTTTTTTTTTTTTGTAGCTTTCATTGAGTGGTTTTAGATGACAGAGGGTGGCGAAGGGGCAGACGGAGAGAGAGAAGCAGACTCCCCACTGAGCAGGGAGCTCAATGCAGTGCTCAATCCCAGGACCCCAAGATTATGACCTGAGCCGAAGGCAGCCACTTAACTGTCTGAGCCACCCAGGCACCCCGGATGACAGAATTCTAAGGTGACACTCAAGATTCCCACCCCCTTGTGTACATACTTTGTATAATTTCCTTTCCCTGAGTGTGTGTGGGGCCAGTGAAAATGATAGGATATCACTGCCATGATTAGGCTACTAATTATTTGACTTTTAGTTAATCAAAAGGGAGATTATCCTGGGTGAGCCTGACCTAATCAGGCGAGGCATCAATGAGACACTCCTGTTGGTCCGGAAGAAAGCAAAGTGGAATGTTGTGAACCAAATATGGAAGGATCCACATGGTCAGGATGTGAGGTGCTTCTAATACTGACAGTGGTTCCCAGCCGGTGGCCTCAGCCCCATAAGTGCAAGGAACTGAATTCTGCCAACAACCTGCATGAGCTTAGAAGAGAACCCTAAGCCTCAGATAATGTCACAGTCCCCACCAACACCTTAATTTTAGCCTGGTGACACCCTGAGCAGAGAATTCAGCCTGTACCCAGACCCCTGACACATAGAAACTGTGAAGTAATAAGTTTGTCTTTGTTTATGCTGTGAAGTTTGTGGCAATTTGTTGTGTGGAAATAGACAATCAATACAGTGGGGTTTCAGAGGTACAGGAATTCGATCATACTTATATAGTAAACATTTTTTTATTTACCAATATCTTTCCTTGAAGAAAACCGCCCTTACATTCTGTGTAGTGCCAATGGGATGTCAGGAGTAGCGTCCCCTCCTCCCTGACTATAAGGGTACATGGACTCCAACCAGCCACAGCCATTATCCTAGGGATGGGTATGTGATTCCAGCTTCACTCCTCAGAGGCTCTCCCAGGGACAGATGTGTGTTTCCCCCTGGGGTTGTTCAACTAGGAAATTATGAGCCTGGAGTGGGTGCCTAAATTATCTTCTGTTGTGTTTCTGACATCACAACCAAAGAATCTGGCAAATATATTACGCTGGACAGATTCAGAAACAATATTCAGGGATCCTGAAGGGTTTGACCGAATTCTGTAACAAGACAAGTAAGTAGGTTGCTAATGGCGAACCAAGAGCCAGAAATGTCTGGCACAGGAAAACTGTGAGACAGCTTGCCTGTCCTGCCCACGGTCCTTGCATCTGTCACTTGGCCATAATAGTATCACTGTCTTACCTCCACTTTCCCTTCTTGTCTTCTCCTCTGTTGTGTTTTTCTCTGCATCTGATTGGGTCACAGAGACAAGGGCCGACTCTGCTATTACAACAATGCTGCCACGACCAATAGCAAGTTTGTCCACACTCAGCCTGATTCCCGTGCATAGAATCACATACTAGTCCAAGAGTGAGTCTTAGAAATCTTCTGGGCGCATTTCCTTCATTTTATAAATGAGCAAGCTCGTGCCTGGTGTCTTATCCAAAAGATAGGCAGTTTCTCAAGGAAGTGTGGATAGACTTCAGGTGGCCAGATTTTCCGCCCATGTTGACCTCATGGTTTCCTCAAGGGAAAGTTGGAGAATCCTGATAGGAATGGTCAAGGGTATTTTGTGACTTTGGTGTGAGAGAGTGGAAATTTGGTATGACAATCAGACAGTAAAGCTAGTGAGAGAGAGTAAGTGGTGGGTCCTCTTCTCAGATTGACCCTTTGGGGCTGGTTTGCCCTACATAGCTGACCATGCCAGGGCTGTCTCCCACCTGAGGGAGGAATTGGGGAAACATTGGGGGAAACATTTTAGATTGGCTTTGCTCAAGGCTTTACATTCCAGCAGCTCTCTTCTTCTCTTGGTGCATTTCCCTTAAGCATGCCTTTTCTTGTCTCTTCTTGCCATCAGAACACTGAGATCTAGAAGACTGATAATAAAACGAGGGCTTGGAGCAGGGATGATAAATGGGTTTCAGCTTGTTTATCACTCCAGTTAATTTCTTGTAGATACTTGGAGGGCTGTTTTGAGAAGGACCTTTAAGATTTATCCAGGCTCAGCAAGAAAAAGCAAGAGAGATAGTTAGCTGGTCACGTCTTCTGACATCGCCCCTGTTTTGGATTCCACAGAAACAGACTCTGAGACTCAGAGAATTGCTTGCAGGAGGTTTATTGGGGAGCATACTTGAGAACTACACTTGTAAGAAATGAGGGAAGCAAGACGAGACATTGCAGTTTTAATGAAGGCCTCAGCCAACCTCATGGGTGATCTCTGGAGCCGGATTGTCTCGAATGAGACAAAGTGCCAGGCCTTAGCATTAATCCTCTCCCTCATTCTCCCCACCATTGACCCTGGAGGGCTGTGACCTTGGGGAAGGAAGGCAGCTCCCTTTGACTAAAGCCATTCTCAGGGAAGATGGAATTATAAGCCACCAGTGGCCCATACTCGTGGCAGCTGAGGCAGCATGGGTCCTGAAAGGGGATCTGCGTGGCATACCACAACACTCACGCTAGCCACAGAAGTGGGCATGGCCATGCATATGCAAGAGATTTGTCATTCTGGCCTAGGGAAGAAGGCCAACGAAGTTACTCTGGTCCTTCAAGGGTGAGCTCCCTTAGAGGAGCTAGATTAGATCATGCAGCATACAAGGTCGAGTCTTTGAGGTTTGGGACCCAGAGTCATTGGCCATAAAGTGTTCCTGCTCCTGGTCATGTCTGCTGTGCATATACTTTCCTTGGGAAACTCACATGGGCTGGCAGCTGCTTCATTAGCAACGGAGAGGATTTAGGAATTGGGGCCCTGAATTCTGATCATCTTTCTCAATATCTTTCTACGTTGGAGACTTGACTTATATCTCTTTCATGCCAACTCATTGTAAATAATGATATGATTTCCCTTTGCTTACCCCACCCTGCCTCTCCTTCGTGCCTCCTGCCTCTGGCTGTGTCCATGTCAGAAGGCCCAGCTGGGCTTTTAGCAGAGTCTACACTGGCCGCAGAAAATTGCAGAGATGATATGGGTCTGAGCCTTGGAAAGGGGTCACTTCAAGCCTATTTATTTACAATTCTGTTTATTCCCAATTCCCCCAAATTCTTTAAATCTTCCAAACTTCAATTATAAGAAACTCCAGCTTGTCTGTGGGGCCAGAGTTAAAATCAGAATATTCTATAAACTCTACTACCGCTTAGTCTTCCACCGAGGGGGTGTCATACTCTGTTACTGCCAAAATTTCAACATTCTCCAAAGTAAATGATGGATAAACTCACTAAGAGCCCACCGTTTATACTTCTTTGATTAAGCTTACATTCTTTTCCCCCTTATGATTAAAAAAATAAGCAAATAACCATAGACCTAAATATGAAAACTAAAACTCTAAAGCTTCCAGGAGAAACCATCAAGAAATGTCTCCATACTTTTGGGTAGGCAAAGATTTTTTTTAAAAAGAGATTTTATTTATTCCTTTGAGAGAGAGAGCATGAGCAGGGCGGAGGAGGGGGCAGAGGCAGAGGGAAAAGCAGACTTACCGCTGAGCAGGGAGCCCTATGCGGGCTCAACCTGAGCTGAAGGCAGACGCTTAACTCTTTTAAGAATTAAGAGACCCAGGTGCCCCTCTTTTTTTCCCCCTCCCTCTCTCTCTGCTCCTCCTCCCTGGTCATGCTCTCTCTTTCTCTCTCTCAAATAAATAAATAAAATCTTTAAAAAATATATTATTGCATGTACATATTTTATTTTGCTTTCTCCCCTTATCATCACATTATAAGCACTTCCCCATGACATGAAATACTTCTCATGAACATGATTTTAAATGGCTGTATCATACTCCATCATACACAGTGAATTTCCCAACCATCCCTTTAATGGTTGGATTTTCCATTTTTGTTTTTCATTGCTATAAATCATGCTTAGATAAAAAACTGTGTATCTAAAGTTTTATTGCCTGCATTTTAGGTTATTTACTTAGGTAACATTCCCAGACATGTATCAGCTGTAATTTTTGAAAAGAGTAGAAGAGGTAACAGCAAAAACCTCCATCTAGAACTTCTACCCCATGGTGTAGCAACCTGGCATCCTGCTGGCTTGGAGTGAAGAGTGCATCACCAAATGTTACTGATATTCAGAGGAGAATCTCCTCTGTGCCAAACCTTGGGGGAGACAGACCAAGAGGAGGATGGCACAGTCTCTGGTCTTAAGAACTGATGGTTCAGGGTAATATGAGAGAATTCAGGAAAACTCGACAGAAGAAGTGATATTTTAAATGGCTTGCAGGAGGAGTAGAATTTTGCTACAGGAAATGAGCAAAGACATAAAAGGACAACATCTTTAGGTGCGGGGATCGTGGAGCTGTTTTTAAGCATTAAAGTAAAACCAGTATATCTGTGTTTTAGAATTCTTCTTGGGCAATGTTCTAGGTCTAAGAGGCTGGATTCAAAGTGGAAACGGAGACCCATATTAAGGATAGTAGACAAATTAGGGGACTCTTTTTAAAAGATTTTATTTAATTACTTGAGAGAGAGAGAATGAGAGAGAGAGCACAAGAGGGGAGAAGGTCAGAGGGAGAAGCAGACTCCCAGCTGAGCAGGGAGCCTGATGCAGGACTCAATCCTGGGGAACTCCAGGATCATGACCTGAGCTGAAGGCAGTTGCTTAACCAACTGAGCTACCCAGGCGGCCCAAATTAGGAGATTCTTGATAAATAGGCAGGATTAATAGAATTGGGGCAGAGGAAATGGTTTTGGGAGGTATTTGGGAACAAAGTTTTAGAACAATAGGGTGCTGGGGGTCGAGGGGAGAATTTTGTTTATGAACAGCTTCCTCCTGAATTTACTGTGCTCCTAGGACCTCCAGCTATGCTATTGACTCTGTGTGACTTCCTCAAGTCTCATAATCTCTCAGGGCTTCGATCTCTAGCCTGTAAAATGAAGAGATTGGATCAGATCAAGACTCTGTTGAACTCATGACGTCCTTTTTCCCTCCTGTATACGAAAGGATTGCACAGGGTCCTTTTCCCTATTGAGCAGGGTGGGACTGCAGGCAGCCACAGCAAACGGAGGGATGCCAAAGAGTTGAAATCTACCTGCTTTCCCTGGACACAGTAATCCCCATGGTGATCCCTAGCTCTAAAAGTATGATTATAAATTCATATCAAATGCAAAGTGGAATTTGAAAAAGTTCTATTAAACAGGGACCTCTAAATAGTACCACGCTTAAAATTATGTGAACTCTTTCCCATGTTTGGTGGTATGATTTTTATAAGAGAAATGTCTCATTGTCAGACCACCGATAACAATAGTGAACTATGAAAATGACACTTGATTTCCTATAATAAAAGAAGATACTTAGTTTCCTAGTTCCGCTCATTTTTCACCATGTTATCAGATGACTTTATTATCTAAAAATATATTTTATTTTTTAAAAGATTTTATTTGAGCGAAAAAGAGTGAGAGAGCAAGAGCACAAGTGGGGGTGGGGTGAAGAGGCAGAAGAGAGGGAGAAGCAGGATCCCCGCTGAGCAAGGAGCCCAACTCGGGCTTGATCCCAGGACTCTGGGATCATGACCCGAGCTGAAGGCAGACGTCCAACCAACTGAGCCACCCAGGTGCCCCTAAAAATTTAAAAAAAAAAAAAATTTTTTTTAAATTAATATATATATATTTAAAAAAAGGAAAACTTACAACCTTTCTCTTGAACTCATTTTATTTGCTTATTTATTTACTCACTTTTCGAAAGGTGCATTTTGCTATTTTTTTAAGGTTTATTTATTTATTTGGGGGGGAGGGGTAGAGGGAGAGAGAGAATCCCAAGCAGACTCCCCACTGAGGGAAGAGATTAACAGACTAAGCCACCCAGATGCCCTGCATTTTTCTATATTTAATCCTGAATTCCAGTATAATCAAAAAGAACACCATGCTTATAATTTAATATTTTTAAAGGAAAAAGTGAGCAGTTTCTGAAACTTACATGAAATACATTTCTTTCTTCAAACAGGAGTACATCTTTAGATTTTCTCTTTTTTGTTTTTAACATTTAAGTAATTGTTTCCGTGCTGGCTACTAATAGCCTAATAAAAGTAAAGGAATGGCAGCTAATCTATTCTTATATGTATCTAAGCATTAGGCATATTAACAGGAGTAAGAGTAACTGTGCTAAGTCAAAATTATATACAAAAAAATACAAAATTATATACACTCCTGATAGTGAGCCTTCACACCTGTCTCTCCTGTTCCAAAGCAGGTTGGGAGAAAGCCCCGATTTGCAGGATTGCTGGTTTTTGTGGTGTAACCATCTCCACCACCGTGGCTGATTTCAAAGCGGCCAGCTTTATGTAACACACCAGAGTTGCCACTGTAATTAAGTGAAGGATCTTGTGATAAGATCATCCTGGGTTATCTAGCGGACTCTAAATCAATGACAAGTGTTTTTGTAAGATACAGAAGAGGAGGTGATGGGGACACAGGGAAGAAGGCCACATGACCATGGAGGCAGAGACTGGGGCGGGGCAGCCGCAAGCCAAGGAAAGCCTTGCCGGGAACCCCCAGAAGCTGGAGGAGGTGAGGGAGAAGATGAGGGAGGAGGTCAGAGGGAGAAGGTCAGAGAAGGCCAGAGGGGGCATGGCCCGGCTGATCCCTTGATTTCAGACTTCTGCTCTCCAGAGCTGTGAGGGAATAAGTTTCTCTTGTGTTAGGCCTCTAAATTTGGAGTACTTTGTTATGGCAACTATAGGAAATGAATATATCCCATCACTCCCATCCCGCAGTTTCAAAATTGCAATTTTGTCCTAATTGCTGCATCTGTTTTCTCTCTCACTTCTGAAGCCTTATAAAGCAAATTCCAAATATCATATAATTTCAACCCTATATACATCTCAGCATTTATGAACATATAAAAATTTAACCACAGTGCCATTATAACAACTAAATACATCTGAACAATACAACTACATGAATAAAAATAATTCGTAGGTATCCAAAATGTCTTTTAAAATTTTCCTTTGACAAAAAAATCTTATTAGATTGATTGTCCTCTTTGAATTACCCTTTGTTTTTTAGCTATCTTTCTAGGAAAAAAAAAAAAAAAGCCTGGGACTAAATACAGCATTGTAGGTTTGGGCTCCTAGGTAGATGGGTGGCAAGTATCTCAATGTCTTCCCACTCAATGATGAAAAATTCTTTGAATTTATTCTCTCGTTAAAAATAAAGATTTCTTTTTCTCCTCTACAATATGAGCTTTTGTCTAGGAATCACATTCGGAAGCTTCACTTCAAAGTCATGTTGGAAGTGGAGAAGAATAAAGTCACGATAGACAAAAGTAAGCTGGATTCTAATTTTTCTCCCACATGCAGAAGAACTTTGCTTTGAAAATGAAATAGGAAGAAAAAAAGGGTGAAAGCCAGGAAGTTGGTCTGCACTGGCTTTTAAATAGTTCTCTTACAAGTTTCCCTTTTCTCCTAGAAATTTCTCTACCAGTTTAAAAATGAAAAATTTTGTGCTCTGAATGATTGTATCAGGCAGTCTTTTTAAGAAATGTGGGGCCTGTGGGCTGTTTTCTTTCTTTAAAAAAAAAAAAAGAAAATTTTATTTATTTGTCAGAGAGAGCACATGCGGGGGGAACGGCAGGTAGGGGAAGAAGAAGGCTCCCCTGCAGAGCAAGAAGCCTGGTGTGGGACTCGATCCCAGAACCCTGGGATAATGACCTGAGCCGACGGCAGATGCTTAACTGACTGAGCCACCCAGGCGTCCCTGGACTGTTTTCTCTTAAAGAAGCATGCTCCTTTGGCACTTTACCTGTGTTCCCAAAACTGATTTTTTCTTCTAAGGAGATTAATATTGATCATTCTCCCTGCCCTCCAGTAAAAGGGTTAAGTGAAATCATTCTAATGAAAGAGAGTATTGACAACCACTTAGGGATACAGGTAGGGGTAGAGGTACGTACCTAAGGAAGGATGATCACCTGAAAAATAGACTCCCTATATCCTAGGTTACTATCTTGGAAGCTTCTCCATTCCAAAGAAGTACCCCCTTATCAAAATTTAAATACTCCTTGGTAAGGTCATACATGTTGCATGTTCTGAGATATGTCAGGCATGGAAACAAAAAAGTCAAGATTACTGTGGCTGATTGCTAGCTGAGAGCTAGATTTGCAGAAACTGGGTAGTGAATATTTTGGGGAAACACAAGAGAGAGTAGCACCATAGGAGTCTGGAAAGGTAGCCTGAAGGACCAAAAAGTGTGAGGGTGCCAAAGATAAACCCCTCCAGCTCCTCCCATTGTTCCTGTTTCAAACCCTGTGCCCCCGGGCTCAAGGCTGACTCCCAGGGCAATTGCTGAGTGCCTCTTTTTCTGTCGGAAAACAGAGGAACCTCATCATCTGAAGTGGGCTTAGTCAGATCTTGAGATCTAGCCAAGTGACCACTCCTCCCTTGTGTCCACTCACATACGTTCTGTGAATGGCGCTCTTTCAATAAGGTAACTACACCTCCCTCCCGTAGACTTTGAAGCCCTTGATTTATGCGACATGTTTGTTCATGCTTAAATGAAATCTTTGGCAGAGTAGAAAAGCTTGTTCAAATCTCTTTTCCTGGTAATATTTTCTTATATCTGAACCCCGTCGAGGCGGGGGAAGGAATGTTCCTGACAAGCACAAGGTTTGCAGCATAAAGAATTCGGAAGGAAGCACAATGCAGCTTGGATTCCTTCACTTGCCTACCCTCCTTGGTAACTTACTTTCTTGGTGTTCTCAGCATGACAACTGGAGGAAGGCATGAATAGTTCAGTAGAGAACTTTCAAAATACAGAGTGTGGTTTTAGCTCTGATGCGTAAAATGCCTGGAATTCATCCTTCCTGCCCTTACAAAAGAAAAGGCTGGAATATATTGAAACCAATGACTTTGATTAGACCTATCAGAGAAACGAGGTCATAGAGCAAACTATCATCCTGAAATCTGGAGACACAGGTGAAGACAGAGTTACAGATCAGCTTGCCTGGAACAGCAGCTTCTAGAACCATAAACTGGCAGGAATATTTAAAAAGCAGTTGGGATGAATTGCTAAAGGCCGAGTGTGGACTGGGTTGAGAGTAAGAAATTCAAGGGGACATAGTCTAGGTGGACACCCCCCCCCCCCCATTTCATGGGTTTTACCTCCAGGAATCGAAGATCTGAGAAAAGTGCCCTCATATTTTCTGGCAGTGAAAGGAAAAGTAACCATTCTGAAATGCACCTTGAGTGCTCCCTATGGGTAACAACTTTATCAACTTTATCAGAACCTTATCTACTTGGGGAGGGGCAATTAACCAACTCCAGCCCCTCTATCCCTGTTTTCTGTAAGGAGAAGAAAAAAAGGATAAGAAACATTTCTGAAGGTCACAGCTCAGGGACCCAAACCCACTAAAAGACTGAGATTTAATTATAAGATTATGGAGGACTTCCCCTCTCCCACCCCTTACCATCAAGCCAACAGGGCTCCAGCATAATATCAACAGGTTAGAACTAAAGGAAAAACAAGACAGACTCTGTTTATGTTCTTAGGGAAGCCCAAAGGACACAGGAGAGAAAAAAACTACAAGGACACCAGAGGAGATCGAAATCTCCGGCACCTCCATCTACAGAAAACAGTCTAGTTCCTGGCCAAATGAACATAAAACCTCATCACCTGGTTTGTTTACTGCAGTTCCTATTGTCCAAAACATTATGTCCCACTTTCATTAAAAAAAAAAAAAAAAGCCATGTGAAAAGACAAAACACAGTCTGAAGAGACAAACTAAGCGTAAGAATCAGACTCGGACGTGATACAGATGTTGGAATTATCATAGAGGAAATTTGAAACAACTCTGATTAATATCTTAATGGATTTAATGAAAAGGGTAGACAGCATGCAAGAATAGATGGGTAATGGAAGCACAGAGGTTGAAACCTTCAGAAAGAATAGGAAAGAAATGCTAGAAGTCAAAAGCACCAATGAGGGGCACCTGGGTGGCTCAGTGGGTTTAAGCCTCTGCTTTTGACTCAGGTCATGATCTCAGGGTCCTGGGATCGCCCTGCATGGGGCTCTCTGCTCGGCAGGGAGCCTGCTTCCCCCCCTCTCTCTGCCTGCCTCTCTGCCTACTTGCGATCTCTCTCTCTCTGTCAAATAAATAAATAAAATCTTTAAAAAAAAAAAAAAAGCACCAACGAAATAAAGTCTTTGATGGGTTCAACAGTAAACTAGACATAGCCAAGGACAGAATCAATGAACATGAAGATATGTCAATAAAAACTTCCCAAACTGAAACGTAAAGAAAAAAAGAACAACGATAACAGAGAACAGAACAGAATATGTAAGACTTGTGATGAAACTGTAAAAGGTATAACATGGGTGTAACGAATACCAGAAAAAGGAGAGAGGAAGGGGCAGTAGTATTTCAAGTAATCGTGCCTGAGAATTTTCCAAAATTAATGACAGACATGAAGCCACAGACTCAGGAAGCTGAGGTTGAATACCAAAAAATCTATACCTACCTATATGGTATTCAGACTGCAGAAAACCAAAGACAAAGAGAATCTTGAGAAAAGCCAGAGGAGGGAAAACACCTTACCTATAGCAGAGCAAAAATGGGAATAGTGTCTGACTTTTCATCAGAAATCATGCAAGCACGAAGAGTGAAACGAAATATTTAAACTGTTGAAAGAAAACCCCCACCAACCTATAATTCCATATCCAGTGAAATCATCTTTCGAAAGTGAAGGAGAAAGATTTACTTAGGCAAACAAAATAAGTGAGGCATTCCTCACCAGGAGACCTGCCTGTAAGAGATGTTAAAGGTAGTTCTTCAGAGAGAAGGAGGAGGCTAGAGAAAGGAAGATCTACAGAAAGAAAGAAGAATGTTGAAAAGAAATAAATGAAGGTAAAATAAGATCTCTTATTTTTCTGATTCTTAATTTATCGAATAAATATTGGATGAGTATAGCATATAGATTAAGTGAAATCAATGAGAGCAAAGTTATAAAGGATTGGAGAACGGAATCGGGAATACTCTGTGAAAGCTACCTACACCAGCGGCGCCTGTGTGGCTCAGTTGATTAAGCGACTGCCTTCAGCTCAGGTCATGATCCCAAGGTGCTAGGATCGAGTCCTGCATCAGGCTCCCTGCTCAGTGGGGAGCCTGCTTCTCCCTCTCCCTCTGCGCCTCCCCCTGCTTGTACTCTCTTTCTCTCTCTCTGTCAAACAAATAAATAAAATCTTTAAAAAAAAAAAAACTACCTGCACCATTCATGAGCTGTAGAGTGTTATTTGAAAGTGGATTTAGATACAAATGGATTTAGGTTGGGTGCAAATGTGTATTGCAAATTCTAGGGTATCCACTAAAGAACTTTTTTTGAAAAGAAGTATAAGTGCTATGCTAAGAGAGGAGAGAACATGGAATCACATAAAATGCTTGATTAAAAAAAGAGAACGCAGAAAAAGAGGCTAAGAAACATAGAACAGGTGCAACAAACAAAACAGTTACAATCATGGGACAAATATGTGAATGGTCTAAGAAGTACCTCTTCTCCAAGGTCCCACTTTTTAGTGGCAGTTGGCGGAGAGGGTGTGTAGGACACAGGGTGGCTCCTTCTCCAGGCCCTCCCTGTTTGCCAAACTGCTTTTGTCTGCAACTTGTTAACTCGGGGACATTTACCCATTCTTTCAGTAGCATTTACCGAGCACCTACTGTGGGCTAGGCACTTCCCCCATGACTACGGATATTCAGATCCATTGGCAGGTCATTAACACCACTATATACATCAAAACAATGATGACAGATTAGGGGAAAAAATGATGTTCTTAGCACAAGCTTTTTTTTTTTTTTTTTTGCCCAAGTTTGTATCTATTATCAACCATATGATTCTCAGGGGGATGGAATGAGAGTCATAGCAAATCAAGGCCAGAGCGCTCTCTTCCTTTCTTCCTTCCTTCCTTCCTGTTCTCTGGCTACACAGAAGCAGAAACCCTGGTTAGCCAGTTGAGACTTTTTTTCCTGGGAGAACTTCATGAACGTTTTATTGAACTTTTTATTAAATTCGTTTTTTCATTTAAAGTTCACGAAGTTCTCCCAGTCCACATCCAGCCCTTGGCGAGCTTCCTCTAGGACTCTGGGAAATTGTCTTCACTCATTCCGTCACTCGTTTTGTGCTCACTAAGTGCAAGGTGCTGTGTTGAGGGTTATCCAAAAGGCAAAAATAAACCTCAGACAGTTCCCTTAGTAGTTTATAATCTATCATCTTCTAACTAGTTCCTGCAAGCTTCTTACCTATGTCCTGCATTTCTCAAATTTGGTTCCATTCACTTCCTCATGGTCTCTTCTTCATTCTTCATATCTTTTGGAAACACCACACATGGTATGGGAATAATGTAATGATCTATCTTTGTGTGTGTATTTATAATTCCATAATCATCAGCAAAGCAAAACAAAACGCTCTTTAGCACAGATTTAAGAATCGGAAAATCTGGGTCTGAGTCCTATGCATGCCTTGGCCTTGGACCAGCCGCCTACCCTCTCTGAGTCTCAGTTATTTTGCCTGTAAAAATAGGACTAAATATTTCTGACTTATCTGTTGCACAGTGTGTGTGTATATGTGTGTGTATTAAATAAGCAAATGAATGTGCAATCATTTTCCACCATATAAAATGATACACAGATGTAAATTGTTATTAAAATTTGTAATGGAATCAACCTCTGGGTTTGCTTATGTGTACAATACAAATGCCATAGAAATAGTAACTAAGGGCAGAATTTGGCCCAGGGCATTTGACTACAACAATTTTTTTTTTTAAAGGGCAGAAGGAAAAAAAAATCAAAGACTTTTTATTCAAAGCAGAAAACTTTCAAACAAGAGTCAGTACTTGCCAAGGACATGGTTACTAAGTGGATCTCCTTGAGGGAAGTTCAGAGGATGAAGGCGAGCTTCAGAAGAAGGAACTGAAGGAGAAAAACCTTTTAATGCTATCATCTTCCTCCTCCACCCTTGCTTAGAATTCCTTATCTAATCAACTGGACACACACATCTTAACAGTCAAACAATAAAAATGGGATGCAGTTTAAGTGTGGATCATTACAGAGGCCAAAAAAACTTTCCGACCAGGCTGCTGACAGTGGGCCCAAAGGGCACTAGACTCTACTTTCGCTTTTAAGGAACTACAGATAAAATGCCTTTCTCTCCTGAATTTCTGAAAGTGTTTCTGTGGTTAAATCTGGTAAAAAATAGAGTGCTGAAAAATTCGTTACATTCACAGGACCTAGCAAAGAAGGAAACGTTATATTTGGTTCCCCTGATATGAATTGGCAAGTAAAAGGGAACACAGTTGGGAGGGGGGAAGGAAGGACCTCAGCCACTCCTAATTTTTCCAGTTTGGACTCCTGTGTTTTCTAGCAAAGTAGAAACAGGAGGGGTTACCGGAAGTCTGCTTGGTGTAAGAGATTGGGATGGGTGAAAGGAATTGGAGCATATTAACCACTTTGATTAAAAAACAAAGAAGAAAATCACACACCGGTTAGAATGGCTGCTATCAGAAGAACCAGAAAATGACAAATGTTGGCAAGGATGTAGAGAAACTGGAACCCTTGTGCATTTTGGGTGAGAATGCAAAATGGTGCTGCTGCTTTGAAAACAGTATGGTGGCTTCTAAAATAATGAAGAATAGAATTTCCATAGGACCCCGTAATGCCACTTCTGGGCTTATATCCAAAAGAACTGAAACCAGGATCTCAAAGAGATATTTGCACTGCCGTGCTCATAACAGCATTACTCACAACAGCCAAGAGATGGAAGCAACCCAAGTATCCATCCATGGGTGAATGGATAAACAAAGTGCGTGCGAATAGATGATATAAGCCTACAATGGATATTACTCAGCCTTAAAAAGGAAGGAAATGCTGACCTGTGCTGCCACATAGATGAAGCTTGAGGGCATGCTAAGGGAACTAAGTCACAGAAAAGACATACACTGTATGATTTCATTTGTATGAGATACCGAGAGTATGCGAATTCATAGAGACAGAAAGTAGGATGGTGGGTGCCAGGAGCTCAAAGGAGAATGCCATGGGGAGTCTTGTTTCATGGGTACCGAATGTTAGTTTTGTAAGATGCAAAAGTTGTAGAGATTGGTTGTGTCACGGTGCGGGCATACTTAACAGTACTGAATTGACTTTTCAAAAAATTTTCTAAGCAATTTAAAATTTAAAAAATTATTTTAAAAAGAAGAAAAGCCTCGCTGCCCAGATTAACTTTATAGCTACTGCGTAAGTTCTATGCTAGTAGAGTCTTAGAGTTCCCCATGCCGATCAGGCAGAAGCTCTTCAGCACAGCCTTCAAGGGCACCTTGGAGGTACCCCCTCTCGCCCCGCCCCCGTGACCCATCCCCATCGTCTTCCCTCCCCCCCACCTCCCTCAGTCCCTGCCCTGGTCTGCGCTATCCTCTCCCGGCACCATGTCCCTTCTCTGTAGTGCCCCCCTTCACCTTTCCAAAATCCCATCCACACCCTAGATACACTCAAATGTCCTGGGGAGCCCGCACACGTCACCTCCAGGGCTGTGCGCTCCCCGCGGGTGGCTTTGGGGTTTGAGGTCATGACGTCCTGCCCTGTGTTAGAGGAATTCCTGCAACTCACGGCTGGGCAGCTCTCCCCAGGCTGGGTCGCTGCCCTGTCTTCCTGCATCTTCACAGCGCAGACAGCCACACCTCTTTAACCTAAGGCAAATCATGTCCCTCTGCCTGGAAGTCCACCGGTGGCCAGGGGACTGGGCGAGGGCTGCAAAGCACTGGCGTGGTCTGCCCGCCTGCACTCCGGCTCCTCCTCAGTCTGACCTCCCACCACTCTCTCCTCCCTCCGTGCGCTCCCGCTCCCACCTCCTTGCTGTTCCCCGGGGTTAGTTCTCCCTCTATGCCTCCAAGTGCACTCATTGCTCTTCCGGGAATGTTCCACCCCCAGGCTCCTACCGGGCTCAGTCCTGGTACCTCCTTCAGGCCTTTGCTAGAAGCACCCGTCCCTAACCATCCAGCTGAGAACTACAGGCCAGTCCAGCTCCGCCCTAGCACCGGAAACCCCCTTTTGGAGTGGTTCTCCCCCCACTTACGCCAGGTGACAGAGATCTTGTTTGGTTCTTCTTCTTCTTTTTTTTTTTAAGGACATTATTTATTTATTTGTTCATGAGAGAAAGAGAGAGGCAGCGGGAGAAGCGGGCTCCCCACTGAGCAGGGAGCCTGATGCAGGGCTGGATCCCAGAAGCCCAGGATCATGACCTGAGCTGAAGGCAGATGCTTAACTGCCTGAACCACCCAGGTGCCCCATCTTGTTTGGTTCTCACTTCTTCACTGGAATGGAAGCTCCATGAGGGCTGGTGTCATCATCACCATCATCATTATTATTATTATTTGAATCCTCGTTACTTCATACCATGCCAGCACGTAGGGGACTTCCAAGAAATAGTCATCCAGTTAATGAAATGATGGAATGGCCAGAGAAAGCACTTCCCCTCTAAGGTACTGAATACTAATTGTTTGCAATCTGAATCTTTTTTTCTCTGAGCACTCATCCTGGGCTTGGGGGGGAAACATTGCAATACAATTGCTTCTTTGTCCTTACTGCATAGGATTCAACCTGTACTAAGTAGCAACTGATTGATGTTTTTCTGTGGGCACACTCTTTAATCATTTCCTATCAAGAATTAAAGCAAAGGTCATGTTGGAAAAGCACTCAATTAAGTGTTTGGAGGATGGTGATGTGTAAACAGACTTATTAGTCCCTACGTGTAATTAATTCTCTCATTAGCTCACAGGTTGCTTTAACACTGTGGTAACAGGATTCCTGATAGCAAGCTATCTGTATTCCATTATGAGTCCTAGTCTTTGGGTAAGCCCTCCCTCCCAACATTCTGTTGTGAAATTTCAAAAGTATAGGCAAACTGAAAGAGTTTACAGTGAATCTCTGTATACCTGTCCCCTAGATTCTATGATTAACAGCTTAGCATGTTGGCTTCAACATTTATTCATTTATCCATCCTAATTACTTCGTTTGGGGGGTGCTGAGCACAGTGTACTGTATTGGCACGTGGCAAGGTAGGGCTCCCTAAGCCCTTCCCCTTCTTCAGGGGGTCTGGGATGAGAGCTGTGTTAGGGGATCGAGTTGGGGGCGAGGACTCCCCAGTGGCCGAGGGCCTCTCTCTTTCTCACGTGCTCTAGCCGGGGCTGGTGGCCCACGGGGCTCTTACTCCTTAAAGGCCATGGGGACCATAATGTTCACTGTTTTGTTGGGGTAGCCAAATTCATGGGTATGCCAGGAAATGAGCTTGATGAAGTGGTGGTTGAGGGCACTGCCAACCCCAGCTTTGCAGGTAGGAAAGCAGATGCCCTTCGGGGGGCCCTCTGTCACCTTCTTGATGTCATCTAGAGTCATGGGAGGTCATGGCAGGGAGCTTCTCCTTCAGCTCAGGGATGACCTTGCCCACAGCCTTGGCAGTGCCAGGAGAAGGAGGGGTCATGTTCGGGGCAGCCTCTCAGCCATCATGCCACAGTTCCCAGAGAGGCCATCCTTGGTCTTCTGGGTGACAGTGACAGCAGGGACTACGGCCATGAGTCTCCCCACGATGCCAAAGCTGTAGTGGATGAACTTGGCCAGTCTTCTTTTAAAGGATCTATTTATCCATCCCAAATTAAGTCTTTTCCCCCCTCAAAGTGTGGTTCTGAGTTAGAAAGGCTAAGTATTGAATATTCCCTTAGACTTAATGAATTCCAAATTGGGAGGGGGCCTGGAGGGTGGGGGACGGATCATAACCTGGTTCTTCAGCAAATCAGATGATTCTGAGGCTCACCCAAGTCTGAGGAGCACTGTTTTAAATAAACCAATATGACTTAATCTGTTCCCATAGACCTCTACTCACATGGTCGAACCAGGGAGTCTCCTCAGGGGCTTAACCAAAAGAGACCCTGAGGTTATGGCTGCAGCACGAGCCTTCCCCTGCCGGGCGCACTCCAACTTCTTTGTTAGCATAAGCTGGTGCCACGGCATCTTAGTCCAGTGGTTAAGAAAGTCGGGCTCTGGGGCCACACAGATCTGGGCTGGGGCTCCAGTTCTGCCAAAAACAAACTATATGACCTGAGCCAAGTTACTTTTCCTCTATTGGCCTTGTTGTCTGATCTGTACAATGGGTTTCGATACGAGAATGCACAGCTCACGACAAATGGTTGCTGAGCCTCCCCTATGTACCAGGCATGGTCGGTCCTGTTCCGGGTGCTGGGGATATGGTGGGGAGGCGAACCACAGCCCCCCTTCTCCTGGAGCCTCTATCCCACCGGGAGAGACTGACCACAAACACACACACAAAATAAAGACTTCCAGGGAGTGGAAAATGTCAAGGAGAATATAAATAGAGTATTGAGACGGTGTGATGGGGCGGGAGGAGGCTTATTTTATTTTATTTTTTAAATTTTTATGTAACCAGCTAGTTAACGTACAGTGTAGTATTAGTTTCAGGTGTACAATAAAGCGAGTCAACACTTCCCTACAACACCTGGTGCTCATCACAAGTGCCCTCCTTAATCCCCATCACCTGTTTCACCGGCCGCCATCAGTTTGTTCTCCAGAGTTAAGATTTCTTGGATTGGACCAGAGGCTTTATTTATTAATTAATTAATTTATTTATTTTTAAAAGATTCTATTTATTTATTTGACAGAGAGAGAGATCACAAGTAGGCAGAGAGGCAGGCAGAGAGAGAGGGGGAAGCAGGCTCCCTGCTGAGCAGAGAGCCCGATGTGGGGCTCGATCCCAGGACCCTGAGATCATGACCTGAGCCAAAGGCAGAGGCTCTAACCCACTGAGCCACCCAGGTGCCCCCAGAGGCTTACTTTAAAATGCACGGTCTGGAAAAATCGTTGTGAGAAGGTAAGGAAAAGCGGAGGAGTGGAAGTGTGGGTGCGCGACAGTGAGGAAGTGGGCAGGAGCCGAAGCAGAACGAGCTTGCAGTGTGGAGAATGTGCATTTAATTTTCATGGCAGTGGGGACCCATTCCTGCTTCCTCTCCATGTCCCATGCCATCCCCTGAAAGAACTGTTTCAAGGGCATACTTCTTAATATGGTTCCAATCCAGTTATGCATACCTCTTTCCTCCTTCCCTGCTCCCCGTCCCCGCCTTCCTATCAACATCAAGCATCTAAGAAATGTCGTTGCTACATTGTAGGAGGACGAGGGGTTGTTTTAAAGACTAAAATCTATTTGGAGACATAGAAGACCCACTTAAGGAGACTATTGCAGGGGCACCTGGCTGGCTCTCAGAAGAGCATGCAACTTTTGATCTCGGGGTGGATTCGAGCCGCACGTTGGGTGGAGAGATTACATTTAAGGAAAAAAGAGAGAGAGAGAGGGAGAGACTAATGCAGGCCTTTTTTGGCAAGTGGGTGGGACAGCGTCAGTAATGGTACTCTGAGGGAGAGCTCACACATCTGGGCTTCTCCGGGCTCATGAGACTTTGAAGGTACAGTGGTGTTGCGTGAGCCTTTGTCTAGCTGAATGGGTTTTTAAATTCTTGTGCCAGAGAGAACCCAAACCAAAATTAAACTTGCATACAATTCAATTCTGGCTTGCTTTGTTAGCAACTGAGCTCCAGGCATTGATTCTGGAACAGACATTGTGCTTTTGTTTTTGTTTTTAAGATTTTATTTATTTATTTGACAGAGAGAGAGAGATCACAAGTAGGCAGAGAGGCAGGCAGAGAGAGAGGGGGAAGCAGGCTCCCCGCCGAGCAGAGAGTCCAATGCCGGGGCTCGATCCCAGGACCCTGAGATCATGACCTGAGCCGAAGGCAGAGGCTTTAACCCACTGAGCCACCCAGGCGCCCCAGACATTGTGTTTTGTGCTGCTCTGCCAACGATGGAGTAGTGCAAGTCCATGAATGACTAGGTGTCTCTACAAAGAATCTTTTTATTTTAAACGAACCTGTAAGCCCTACTTGACCAATCTCAAATTGCCTAAGAATTTGCAGAGCCAAGACACAAAACTGCTGGAAATGAAAATATTAGGGGGTAATTAGAAGTACAATAGGTAGGGGCACCTTGGTGGCTCAGTGGGTTAAAGCCTCTGCCTTTGGCTCAGGTCATGATCTCAGGGTCCTGGGATCGAGCCCCGCATTGGGCTCTCTGCTCAGCAGGGAGCCTGCTTCTCCCTCTCTCTCTGTCTGCCTCTCTGCCTACTTGTGATCTCTCTCTCTCTGTCGAATAAATAAGTAAAATCTTTAAACAAACAAAAAAAAGAAGTACAATAGGTAAAGCAAATAAAGAGGAGATGCTATATTTGCTTTTAAACCACTTGTGCTAGCATCTTTTGGTGAACTTTAATTGCAGTAGAATTTACATAAAGAAAAGACACTATATATATATAATATATATATATATTATATATATATATAAAAGCATGTGTTTTGGTGGATTTTTCAGCATCCCAAAGTTTCCCTTGTCTTGCCTACCGATCTGAGCATTCCCTCATTCCTTAACTCCCTGCAAATGTAATAGCTACACCGACTTGTATGCCATTTTACCCGTTTTTATTTGTTTTTTTTTTTTTTTCAAAAAGGGGCCATATAGTATGCACTTTTTTGTGTCTGGCTTCCTTTGCCTAACTTTATGTCTATGAGTTTCGTTTGTATTGTTGTTTGTAGCAGTAGGTAGATAGAAACCATAGATGTATTGAATTCCATTGATACACAAAGTTATGCTCTAAGAATATACCATAATTTACGCATCTGCGATTGATGGATATTTGGGTTATTTCTAGTTTCTTGAATATTATACATAATGCTTCTATGAATATATGCATGCATTCCTCTTGGCTAGATGCCTATGAGCAGAAATACAAGGTAACTCTAAATTATACATATGTTCAGTTTTAGTAGAGCTGCCAAAAAGTTTTCCAAAGTGCCTACACCAACTCACACTCCCACCAGCAATATCTGAGTGTTCCAGCTGCTCCGACTTCTCTTTCTAAACTTGGTATTGTCAATTTTTATTTTTATTTATTGTATTGTTTTTTGGTGTCGTCAATTTTTAAATTGTAGCCACTCTGGTGAAAATGTAATATCTGATTGTGGTTTTAATTTCCGTAACTAATGGGGCTGTGTGTCTTTTCATATGCTGATGGTTCATTTAGATATTCTTTTGTTGTCAGGTATATATCAACATTTTTGAATATTTTTTTAAAAATTGGATTCTTATTTTCTTGCTGATTTAGAGAAGTTCTTCCTATATTCTGGGTGTGGGGCACCTGGGCGGCACGGTCAGTTAAGTGTCCAACTCTTGGTTTTAGCTCAGGTGGTGATCTCAGGATGGTGGGATCGAGCCCCAGTTGGGCTCCATGATCATCGCAGAGTCTGCTGGAGATTCTCTCTCTCTCCCTCTGCCCCTCCTGCTCGTGCTCTCTCTCCCTTGCTCAAATAAATAAATAAATCTTTTTAAAAAGGTATATATTCTGGAAATGAATAATTTTTCCAGATTTTATATATATAGCATATATCTTTTCTCACCCTTTGGCTTGCCATTATACTTATTAAATGAGATCTTTTTGTGAAAAGAGGCATTGAAATTTTAATAAGTGCGGCTTGTCAATCTCTGCTCTTATGGCTAGTGCTTTTGTGTCTGGTGTAAAGTATCTTTGCCTACTTTACATTTATAGTCATGAAGATAATGCTCTTTTGTTATCTTCCTGGAGCTTTACTGTGTTACTTTTCAATGTTGTATTACCTATCAAAGATCTAAAATTCCTCTGGAGTTAATTTCTGTGCATGGTGTGAGGTAGAATCATGCTTTTTTTTTTTTTATATGGATATTCAATTATCTAGTACCACTTGATTGAAAATATATTTTTCCCCATTAAATTTGGGAACAGTATATGTGTGGGGCTATTCTTGACCTGTCTATTCTGTTCTACTAGTCTACTTGTCTATCAGTAATTCATTAACACACTGTTTGCATATACATGCTGCTTTATAATAATCTTCATATAAGTTAGTCCTCCATCTTGTTCTTCTTCGACATTTTTTGGCTATCTTGGCTTTTATGTTTTCTGACTTTTTTTTTTTAAAGAGAGGGAGAGACAGAGAGAAGGGGGGTGTGGGAAGGGGCAGAGGGAGAGAGAGACAGAGAGAGAGACAGAGAGAGTCCCACCAGGCTTCATGCCCAGCACAGCCCAATGAGGGATTCAATCTCACAACCCTGAGATCATGACCTGAACTGAAATCAAGAGTCAGATGCTTGACCGACTGAGCCACCCAGGTTTCTTTTTTGTATTTTCATATAACATTTAGAATCAGCTTGTCCATTTCTACAAAAAAATCTTAAGGAAATTTTTATTGGGGTTAGATAAAATCCACAGATTAATTTTAGGGAAAAGTCTTTATAATATTGATTCTTCCAATCCATAAACATTGTAGGTTCTCCCATTTATTGGAATTTTCTTTAAATACTCTTGGTAATGTTTTGTGATCCTCTGTGTAGAGTTCTTATACATCTTTCATTATATTTCTCTTAGCTATTTTTATGCTGCTTTATATTGTTTAAAAGCATTTTCTTTTAAAAAATTTTTAATTTAAATTCTAGTTAGCTAACATAGTGCAATATTGGTTTCAGGAGTAGAATTTAGTGATTTATCGCTTACACACAACACCCAGTGTTCATCATAACAAGTGCCCTCCTTAAACCCCATCACCCATCTAGCCCCTCCCTCCCACCACCCCCCATCAACCTTCAATTTGTTCTCTATCGTGAAGAGTCTGCTGTGCTTTGTAAACGCATTATCTAATTGTTCATTTCTAGTATATAGAAATACAAAAATTTTGTTTTTTATGTGTAAAGTGTCAAGCAACTTTGCTAAGTTCACTTATTAATTCTAATGGTTTATCTGTGGTTTTTTTTGAAATTTTACATATACAATTATGTCACCTGTGATTATGACTGTTTTACTAATTCCCTTCCAGTCTTTATGCCTTTTATATCTTGTCTCACCTTTTTTTAAAAAAAGATTTTATATATTTTGAGAGCAAGAGAGAGAGAGCACAAGTGGGGGGGAGGGGCAGAAGGAGAAGGAGAAGCAGACTGCCCGCTGAATGGGGAGCCTGACGTGGGGCTCCATCCCAGGACCTCAGGGTCATGACCTGAGCTGAAGGCAGATGCTTAACCGACTGAGCCGCCCAGGTTCCCCTTATCTTATCTTTTTGCACTGACTAGGACACCCAATAAACTATTGAATAGGAGCAGTAATAGGGGAGGAACATCCATGTCTTATTCTCAACCTTAGCCAGAGAGCTTTCAATATGTCACATTAAATGTGATACTTGTGGGGCTCCTGGGTGACCCAGGCGGTTAAGTGGCCGATTCTTAGTTTTGGCTCAGGTCGTGATCTCAGGGTCATGAGAATGAGCCCAGGTTGAGCCCTGCATCACACTCAGCACAGAGTCTGCTTAAGACTCTCCCCTCTCTCCCTCTGCCCACCCAACTCCTACCTGTATGCTCTCTTTCTCTCTCTCCCTCTCAAATGAATAAATAAATCTTTAGAAAAGTGTGATACTTGCTACAGCCCTTTTACAGACACTGTAAGATGAAGGAATTCCCTTTTGTTTCTATATTGGGAGGAGTTTTTATCAAAAATGAGTGAATTCTATCAAAAGATCTTTGGGATCATCAGTTTTTCTCCCTTGTTTTATTGTTGCAGTAAATTGCAATGATTCATTTTCAATTACTATACCAACCTTATATTCTCAAAATAATGTAACTTGGTCATGATGCATTATCCTGTGTGTGTGTTTACATTTTTTGCATCTATGCTCATGAAAGGAATTGACCTATAATTTTCTTGTAATGTCCTTGTCAAATTTTGTTATAAAAAGTTATTCTGGCCTCAAAAAATAAGTTGTAAGGTCATGTCATCTGAATAAGTCTGTGGTAGATTAGTATTATTTCTTTATTACTTATTTGTAAAAATTCCTGGTGAAGCCACTGGGTATGAGAGTTTACTTTATAAGAAAGCTTTTATTTATCAAGGCCTTTGATTTCTTATTTCCCTTATGGTAAGTTATGATATTCAAGAAATGTGACAATTTTATGACGATGTTCTATTTATTAGCATGAACTTGCTCATAATATCTCCCTATTATCTCAATATGCTTAGAATCTGCAATGATCCTCTCTTTTTTTTTTTTTCCTGGTCTTGATAATTTGTGCTCTTTACTATTGATCAGGTCTGCTAGGAGTTACCAATTTTTCAAAGGACCACATTTAAACTTTTTATAAATTTTTTCTCTGATGTATTTTTTTTTCTATTTCCTTAACTTCTGCTCTCATCCATATTATTTCTTTCCTTCTCCTTTCTTTAGATTTAATTTGCTCTCCTTTTCTCTAGGTTCTTGTTTGATCATTTGCTTTTAGGCTTTCTTCTTTCTTAATACATATACTTAAGGCTATAAATTTCCCTCTAATTGTGATCTTAGCTGCATGTCAAAAGTTTTGACATATTTATCAAACAGGTCCTGGGGGTTAAGACTTCAACATATGAATGAATGGAGGTGCACAATCCAGCCCATAACAGTCATTTAATTCTGTTTTGGCATCAGCTTCTCAGATGCCAGGTTACTCTAATAGGAAAAGTGCTCAGAAAGAGCAGTGATTCTCCTGCTCCAGCCTGACCCCATAAATCCAATCAGAAAAGAGTAATAAATTAAAAAAAAAAGGAAAAATATGTTTTAATTATGAAATCAGTCTCATTTCTTGGGACATCACTAATCCTTCATAAATTAATAAGAGAGATATTATAACATAGAAAGGAATAAGCACCAAGAAATGAGTAAGATTTTTTTTCTTTTTAAATATTTTATTTATTTATTTATTTATTTATTTGGGAGAGAGATAGCGAAAGAGAGCATGAGCAGGGAGGAAAAGGAGCAGCAGGCTCCCTGACGTGGAGCTTGGTTCCTGGACCCTGGGATCATGACCTGAGCTGAAGGCAGATGCTTAATAGACTGAGACACCCAGGTGCCACCAAGTGAGATTCTTCTTATCAGTGGCCCGTCTAGGTAGAGAAGATGGCCTTCAGGTCAGTAGTACTTCAAGTGTGATTGACATGAAGAAAGCCAGGGGCCAATCCTTTTGAGTCTCACACTGAATTCCATCACCAACAGGGGAACAGTCTGCTCCAGCCAACATGGCAGATGCAAAGTCTAAAAAGCTTGCATTGGCAAGAATGTGAGTGAAAAATAAACTCTAGCAGAAATTTGGTGACTCTGTCATTTGTTGGCTGACATCTGAAAATTATTGGCTGTCGTAGGGCATATTTTGCTTTAACGAGTAGAGAAAATGCTTTAATTGGTGCCCTTTATTTACAGCTTTCATCGTTCATGTCCACGGAAAATTTCATCTTCCGTCTTCATAATTTCTGGGGGTTTGGCAGTGTACCAGGCTGGCAATTGTTTCAATCGAGAGAAATCTTTTCTCTCACTCAACAAACATATTTTATTGCTTGGAAGATTGCTCTCCATTAATACTAGCTGGTACATCTTAAAGTGATCCTCACAGTTCAGGGCTATCCCCCCTCATAATTGTTTTTGCTATCATCCCATCTTCTGAGGGTTAGTCAACATTTAATGAGTGCTCACGTATTGCAAATTTTACACGAAACAGGATTGGGGTTGCTCAAGTGAGATAGAGTCTTTGTACACAGTATGTGTTGTAACTTTTCTTGAAGTCAGAATTTCTTAACTGCACTTGGGTGACCTGGTTATTTTTACTTTTTTTTATTGTGATAGAATACATATAACACAAAATTTGCCATTTCAGCGGTGAAGTGTACAATTCTGTAGCATTAATTCCATGCACAATGTTGTACCACCATCACCACCATCTATCCCAAAGCTCTTTCATTACAGAAACTCTGTACCCATTAAATGATGACTTCTCATTTCCCCTTCTCCCCAGTTCCTGACAACTACCATTCTATCTTCTGCCTCAATGAATTTGCCTAATCTATATATTTCATATAAATGCAATCTTATAATGTTTGTCTTTTTATGCCTGGCTTATTTCATGTAGCATAATGCTTTCAGGGTTCATTCATATTGTATCATTTCTTTTTTATGGCTGACTAATATTTCATTGTAGGTGTAGGCCAGATTTTGTTCATCTGTTGATCTGTTAGACATTTGGGTTGTTTACTTCTTTTGGTTATTGTGAATAATGCTGCAATGAACATTGGCATGGAATTTTGTTTGAGTCCCTGCTTTCAATTTTTTGGGGTATGTATCTAGGGTTAAAATTGCTGGGATTTATGGTAATGCTGTGTTTAGGTTTTTGAAGAACCACCAAATGGTTTTCCACAGTGGCTGCTCAATTTTATATTCTCACTAGTAGTGTACAGGAGACGCAATTTCTCCACATCCTCACCAATGCTTGTTATTTTCTCAACACATCACCATCATCATCATCATCATCACCATCATCACTATCCTAGTGGGTGTGAAGTGTTATCTCATCGTAATTTGGACTTGCAGCTCCTAAATGGCTAGTAATGTTGAACTTTCATTTTCATGTACTTATTAGCCACGTATCTTCTTTGGAGAAATGCCTATGCAAGTTCTTTGCCCATTTTTTAATAGGGTGTTTTATGGTTAGTGTCTTTTCATGCAAACAAGTTTTTAATTTTGGTGAAGTCCAGTTTATCTATTTTTTCTTTTATTGCTTATGCTTTTGGTGTCTCATCAAAGAATCCACTGCCAAATGTGAGGTCATGGAGATTTATGCCTGTATTTTATTTGAAGGGTTTTATAGTTTTAGCTCTTGTATTTAGGACATTCATCTATTTTGAGTTAATTGTTTTATAGGTGGTAGCAGGTAGGAGGGAATCCAGCTCTATTTTTTTTGCACATGGATAACCAGTTGTTTCAGTATCATTTGTTGAAGAGACTATTCTTTCCCTATTGAACAGTCTTGGCATCCTTGTCAAAAATCAATTGGCCATGGGGCGCCTGGGTGGCTCAGTGTGTTAAGCCTCTGCCTTCGGCTCGGGTCATGATCTCAGGGTCCTGGGATCAAGCCCCGCATTGGACTCTCTGCTCAGCGGGAAGCCTGCTCCCCCCTCTCCCTCTGCCTGCCTCTCTGCCTACTTGTGATCTCTTTTTCTCTGTCAAATAAATAAATAAGATTTAAAAAAATTTTTTTCAAAAAAAAAAATCAATTGGCCATAGATGCATGGATTTATTTCTGGTTTCTCAGTTTTATTCCACTAGTCGATGTGCCTATCCTTATGATTCTACCCCACTGCTTCGAATACTGTAGCCTTGTAGTGAGGTTTGAAATAAAAATTGTGAGTCCTCTAACTTTGTTCTTTTATAATATTTTTTGGCTGAGACCTCTTGCACTTCTTTTTTTTTCTTTTTTTTTAAGATTTTATTTATTTATTTGAGAGAAAGAGAGACAGAGCGAGAGAGCATGAGAGGGGAGGTCAGAGGGAGAAGCAGACTCCCCGTGGAGCTGGGAGCCCGATGTGGGACTCAATCCTGGGACTCCAGGATCATGACCCGAGCCGAAGGTAGTCGCCCAACCAACTGAGCCACCCAGGTGCCCCCCCTCCTCTTGCACTTCTATATGAATTTGAAGATTGGCCTTTCAATTTCTGCAAAAAAAAAAAAAAAAAAAAGCATTGACATTTTGATAGAGATTGTATAGATTCTGTAGTTTTGGGAGGTATCAAAATCCTAACAACATCATTAAGTCCTCTGGTCCATGAACATAGGATGTCTTTCCTTTTTTTTTTTTTTTTTTTTTTAATGCATTCTTTCATTTCTTTGACCAACGTTTTGTAGTATTCAGAGTACAAGTCTTAAACTCCTCCTTGGTTAAATTTACTCCTAAGCATTTCATTCTTTCTGATGCTAGTGTAAGTGGAGTTTTAAAAAATTTACCTCTTTGAGTGTACAGTGTGATAAGTTTTAGTAAATTCATACTGTTGTGCAACCTTCACCATAATCTAGTTTTCGAACTCTTGCATCACCCCCAAACTCCCTTGGGTCTATTTGCAGTCAATCCCTGTCCACACCTCCCAATCTCAGGCAGCCTTTGATCTGTTCTCTGTCTCTGTAGTTCTTCCTGTTCTAGACTTGTCATGTAAGTGGGTGCTTACGTGTATATAAAATGCATTTCTAAACAACACACCATCTTCTCTTTTCCTTCCTTTTTTTCTCTCTTTCACTCAGGCCACAAAAACATACATCTTGGTTCGTCAAAATCCTGGCCTGCCCAAATGAACTCATCTCTTAGAGCATCGACTAGTTACCAAGTGAGAAAATGTTGGCTCATCCTTATGGCAGATGTCAAGAGCCAGGCTAGTTGTCAAGAGAGTGGCCTAGCTCTTGAGAAAACACCAGCATCTATGTCTAATCCTCCAGGTATTTGAGGCTTGTGAGGGTGTGCTGTCTTTCTGTTGGACAAATCCATTGCAGAGAGAGACTCAGTAGGACTGAGGGCTGTTATGGTTTCTTTTACGTGGTTGAAAATCCCAAATCAGAGGCATTGTTCAGTCAATGTTTAGAATCCACTTGAAACTGCTAATATGTAGTTATCTCATTAGTCATGCTCTGACTGAGGCTCAAAACCAAAAACTTGAATTATGTGAAATGTTTGCATTATTGCAAGATGAATGAAATGCAGATAGGGGCTGGATGGAGGATGGGAACCAGTCACCGATTGTCAATATTGGATTCAAATACAGCTCCATAGTTCAAATCTAAACTCTGTGGATGATGGCCCAGGGACTGCAATAACCACACAGCTTCCCACACTCCCCTTCCCACTGGTAGCCTGTGTTGACCCTCCCTTTGAATTTCCAAGATGCCTTATTTGTGTTTTTGCTCAATAATTCTCGTAAGGAGGGCCAATCCTTGGCTCACAGTGACTCAAAGTGCTTGCATTAGCTCAGATAAAAAGCTCAGTTACTTTAACCTGCTTCTCTCCATCAACCACAAAGGCAATGCAAGGCTCAGATGTTTCTAGGAGTTGCTGAACACTTTGCCCTTCAAAAGAAAAATAAAAGTAGGTCTCTTAGAATATACCCAAACCTCTTATCCTAAGATTTATAAATTGTTCAAAGCGTGGGAGCTGGGGTAGTATTTTTGGTTGGGATGAGGGGTGGAGTCCTAGAAGTTTGATCTATTTGAAATTAATTGGGGAGATATGGACTCGGAATTCATCTGAGTTACTGTTGTAGCCTTGTCAGCTTTCCGGGGATTAAAAAACAAAACCAAAAACTCCCAACTCTGGAAATGATGAGGTGGCTGTGGGCAGGCACAAACATAAACTAATTTTAACTGATTTCTGTACTCACAACCTCACTCCCGTTGTCACTGCCTCACTTGGCACCCTGCAAGGGGTGCCCATAGCCAATGGGAGAGTCTACGCCTTGGAGCTGGACATTCATTCCAGCCCTCCTGTCATCTCCATAACCTACCGTCCCAGCTCATCTCTTACTGTCTTCTAGACTCTCTACTCTCATTTAATGTTGCATTTAGCAATCCACTGTCCTTTGGATGGATTGAATGCCTTCCCCTCCATCATCTTATGCTGCTCCTTCAGCCCAGAAGAATCATTACAGGCAAGAGGAACTACATGAAGGTAAAGTTTCTAACTCTGGCATGTATCCAAGGAACCCAGAAACGATGAAGGTGTCACACATTTCAGAGGACCTCAATCATAGTATGGCCCCTCCTTGCCAAGAGTAGTCAGCGGCTTCCTATTTCCTGTGGAATCAGATATCAGATCGTGAGACTGGTAATTAAAATCTTCCAAAACACAGCCCTGAAATACCTTTGCAAAACCATCTCCCATTACATCACCCCTTGGTCCATATATTTCTGTGCACACTCTACTGGCACTTGTCGTTGTCATCTATGTTCTTTGCTCAAGCTGGTTCTTATTCCTGGAATGTCCTTGTCTTTTTAGCCATTTATCAAAGCCCCGAGTTTAAAGAGTTTCAGCAACTTGCTCAAAGTCACAGAGTTTGGGTGAAGCTCACTTTTTCCAGGAAAACTTTTTAGGTCAAGTTCAATCTTTTCTTCCCAAGACTTGTAATACTTTGACCCTACTATGTATCAAAACCTACTTCGTCTTTTAGTTATTTACGTATATAAGGAGAGAGATGTGGGTAAGCAAACAGCTCCAGAATTACATGGCCTTATTCCGTTCCATTCATCAGAATAAAAAGAAATATGTTTAAAAACAAGTAATACCATCATTAATAACAAGGGTTTATTAACAGCAAGTACTGTAGGACAATAATGTGGAATTGGGACAGATTAACATTTTAAATGAGGAAATAGGAGTCTTCTTCTTTTTAGGAAATATGAATTTTCTAAAGGTTAAACCTTAAGCTAGAGGTACCGTGATCTATACAGAATCCTGCATATTGTCAATGCCTCGTGATACTGTAAACTGTCACACTTCAGACTAAAATTTCCAGAGGAAGAAAATTGTAAACAACAGGATGTTAAAATGAGACTTTCACTGGCTTGGTTTCAGCCAAGCTCCCCAAAGCAGAAGACAATATAGTAGTGCCCAGTGTCCCCCAGTTGATAAAGGAGGGTCTCCCCTTGCTGGGCTTGGCCCTCCCATGCATAATGTGTTGAGACAATTGGAAACCAGTTTTGCCAGCATTAGCCAATTACCTGCACTTGCGTTTTCAAGACTGAATATGAATGATCTATACTGGAAGGAGATGTTTTTTGGTGAGAATTTTCAATATGCTGGGCATCCAAACCCCACAAACAGGAAAAAGTGGGCTTTGAGTCAAAGAAGGAGTGTTTGAAGAGAACCACATGCAAAGCTTCCGGTTTGGGGACTAGCGTCTGACTCTTGCCAAGGGACGTCTAGAGGTGAGAGAACACGGCTGGAGCTGCCCCTCTCTCAGAGTGGAGTGAAGGCAGGCTGCCCTGTGGGTCAGCTGTATTTCCACTGCATTCTGGTATGAACTGGATCTGAAGGTGGCTAGCCTGGGATTTGCTTAAACATAATTCTTCCCAAAAGGCCTGCCTGGAGGGGCAGAGGGAGTGGACATTGGAGGCCCAGGGGTCATGAGCAACCCAGAGCGGGGTGGGGGGGGACACGTCGTCTCCATTGAGGATTTGTTAGGCAGATCTCCGAAGAGTCTGCAGAAGCTCACTGTGAGAGAAAACATCTGCCATCCAGAGGGACCAGCAGCAGGGTCACAGCTGGCCAACTGAGCCCCGCTGTGTCCTTGTCCCAAAACTCTCTCCCCAAACCCTCTCCCCAGGCTGTAGCCTGGTGGGGCTACACAGAGCAGCTTGCAAGCAGGGGAGCAGAAGAAGGGGGAAAGAGACTGAAAAACTGACTCTGCCCTTTCCTGCCTCCTGGCTTGGGCCAGGCCCAAACTCACGAAAGAAAGAAGTCTTAATTGGGTAAAATAGAAAGTTCTGATTTTTATACTGGACTCAAGAATTATGTGATTATCAAACAGATTTACTTTTTAATGCCCAAACAAGGGGCTTTTCATTTACTCTCTAAAAATGACTGGGAAAGCCATAGGGGATGCCCATGATTCTGTCCTTGGGCAAGGAGAAATTAGACCATGGAGTGGTTTGAAAGGACAGGGGAAGAAAGAATAAAGTTATTTTATGCTTATACTCCACCAAGTCCAGCTCTTACAACAAAATGACTATGAGTGTTTATGAAAAGGAAGGGTGGGTCCTGCCGCCAGGAACCTGCCTCTGGCCGCAGAGGATCCATGGATCCCAAAGATAAGAGTTTCCCAGGGAAGATCCTAGATGTCTTCCTCTTAAGGAGAAAGACTCCTGCCCTACTATGCAGGCCCTCAGAGTACACAGGGAACACCAGTTCCAACAGCTGCTAAGAGCTTTTATCTCCTTGAATGAGAAGAATTCCAGTTTCCAGGAGGGGCAGGCCTCTCTTCACCTAATACAAAGCCCACGTCTGTGTTTTCAGTGGTATTTCCACAAAGCATGACATCCACAGGATGTGAATAGGCATTCTGAAGGAGAAGAGGTTTCCATGGTCAAAAAGTTTGAAAAATGCTAAGTTTAAACAAAACTAAATAGTTGTTTTCACTGCAGGACTTCTCAGAGCCTTTAATATGCAAAAGCATGCTGTTAGTGTTTCTCTAAAAAGAGACCGTGGTGTACAACATTTCTTGCAACTTCTTTTATTGCAGAACACTTTTCCTCATTCCAAGGAATACAGTTTAGGAACACTGATCTAGAGAGTTCTACCCAGGAATGGCAGTAACCAGATGACCTACAGCTGCTGGAGAGTCTAGCTTACAGTCCTGGGGGATTGGGGCAACAGATTTTTGAAACCCTCCTTGGTTCTTGTCCTAGCCCCCTTGAGGTATCTGCTTTTCCCACCCAGCCTCTGACATTTTCATGCCAGCCTCCCTCTGGCTCCACAAATTACCTCTGATTTTTGTCCTATACCTACCCCAGCTTGATGGATTGTTCTCTGAAAAAACCCCTGTGTCATTGTGTCCTGGATGTCCACTCCAGCTTACTGGGGCTCACAAAGCTTTGAATTAAGGAGAAATTTCATCTCCCCAAACATCATATGTTTATGCAAGATATGTTGCTGGAAATTCAAGCTCTAGGGGATAATCTAAGATGTGATATTAAATCCCTGCTTAAACATTTCCGGGCTCCCCTTCTTCTAACCCCATACCCTAGCCACAAGTCTGGCCCTGATTACCTCCTAAGCCTTATTTTTTATCCCTTCCAACACTGTTCCCAGAGCCCTAGCCACATTTCTAGATTTCAACCACTTGCAAGTCCTTGCTCTTCCTTTCTGTCCCTCCTGTTTTTCCCTCTCTGTCTCTCTCCCACACCCAGGGACATGGGTGCATTTGCCTGGTTTGGAGCACGCTCTTCCCTCCTCCTCATTATTTGGAAACCTCTTACCTATTCCTCATGTTTCACCTTGCCCCACGCTAACCAAATTAGGGACCTCTCCTTTGTGTTACAATCACTCTGTGGTTGCTCAGGTAACTCTTATCCCTGTGAACTACAATCAACCTGCCTTCTGGTCTGTATTTTTCTCTATAAACTCCTTGAAGTCAGGAACTATGTCCTATTCACTGCCGCACTAGGTCTGGCACGTTGTAGGCATACAGTGAATAAATAAATGGGTGACCCTTTTATTGGACGGATGTAAGCAGAAAGCAACTTTACTTCATTTTTAAATTCCACTCCATTAAAAGTTGCCTGAAGAACCATCCTTCCTTATCCCTAAATATATAGCAAACCATAGAACTTCTTTGTCTGTTGGAATTAAAGAAGTCCTCAGCTCACTGGCCTAGAGTCCGATCCAGTCTGATCTACTGCAGTATAATATCAAAACTGTAAAATTATCTGATGTTAAAACTTCTCCCATTCTTTTTTTTTTTAAGATTTTATTTATTATTTATTTGACAGAGAGAGATCACAAGTAGGCAGAGAGGCAGGAAGAGAGAGAGGAGGAAGCAGGCTCCCTGCGGAGCAGAGAGCCCAATGTGGGGCTCGATCCCAGGACCCTGAGATCATGACCTGAGCCGAAGGCAGAGGCTTTAACCCGCTGAGCCACCCGGGCGCCCCAACTTCTCCCATTCTTCATGGAGGCCTCCTTCAGCATGGTGGCCCAGGGTAGGAAATGAAGGGGCATGGTTGGGGCTCCTCTGTTCTCCTCACTCACTCACTCCCTTCATAAAGAGATGAGGTTTCTGTACCAGCATCCATCCTTGTCTCCTTTCTCCCACCCTCCAAGAGTGACAGATCTGGGGGAGAGGAGATCCGTGGAAAAGGCCATGGTCTTCAGTGGCTGGATAAGTTGTGCCTGGCATTGATGAACTTTTGGACATGTACATGTCTACGGCTTGCGGTTGTGGGCACTTTTCCAAGGGCCTTTGAGATTTCCCTACTGGCGACTGCTAACATTATATATCAGCGATCCATTGTTACATAGCCAATTACCCCCAAACCTTAGTGGCTTAAAACTAGAAATGTTTATTATCTCACACAGTTTCTGTAGCTCAGGAATTCAGGTGCTGCTTGACTGGGTGGCTCTTCTCTGGGTCACTTCCTCATCCCTACTGACACTTCCTGGAATTAACTCCCCAAATCCTCAGGGTCTGCAACAAGAAGAGCCCAACTGGGGCCAGCTGTGTGAGACCTTGTATATGGTTTAATCTGCTGTTGCCATCTTGAAATCATTTTTTTAAGATTTTATTTATTTATTGGGGCGGAGAGAGAGAGAAGACACACAAGCAGGGGGAGGAGCAGGCTCCCCGCTGAGCAAGGAGCCAGATGCGGGACTCAATCCCAGGACCCTGGGATCATGACCTGAGCTGAAGGCAGATGCTTAACCGAATGAGCGACCCAGGCGTCCTGCCATCTTGAAATTATTAATAATTTTTTAACAAAGCACCCCACATTTTCACTTTTGACTGGGCCCCACAAATTTTGTAGTCATTCTTGAACCCAACCTAAGACAGTGGTCCAGCGCTTCCGTTAAGGGTTGGGGTACTTGATTCTTACTGTATTATGCATGGCCTTTGGGATCATCATTCTGTTATAAATGCACAATCAAGAATTCGGAGAGCCACTGAGTTTTACTGTTTGGCAAGATGTTACTCTTGATTTTGTGTGAAGCAATTTCCATTTGTTACCACATAGCTTGGATTGTGATTATTCTTTAAAATTCAAAAGAAAGCTTATATTGTAATGTGTTTTCATTAGTGTTCCACTAGGCCTATGTTCATTACTGTAATTCCACAGGCTTATTTCCCTGCAGAAAAATTTCCATGGCTTCTTATCACTTTTCTCAGTTTTTTCAATCAATTCCTAAATATGTGGAGGCGTTTCATGTGGGAATAGTCAGTTGGTTCAGATTCTTCTGGTTCTCATCATATTTGTATTAATATAGACTCTCGATCCACAAAAATCTGTTCTCATGATGAAGTGATTAAAAGAAATGTGGGACTGTTTCTGTGGAGCTGGGCCCACTCTGAAAGACAAAACATGTATCTTAACATTCAGACTGAAGCAAAAAGAGAGAATCCTTCTCATTTGTTGGTGGTTGTTCAAGCCACAGTCCTGGAGGGGGCTTATAGCCGGGGCTCCCAGGGGGCAAGAGCCCCTGGCTCCAGGGGTCCCACACAGACCAGGTTCGGCCACTCGCCGCTCACAGATTCCAAAAGCCGAGAAATGAGCGGTGGTGGGATTAGAAAGGAATTTATTTCTGTGAGGCCACCACAGGCAAGATAGCGGACTAGCGTCTCAAAGACTGCCTCCGAAGTCCTAAACATACTTCGCATTTTAAAGATCTCATTTATTTATTTGGGGGATGGGGAACACAAGCAGGAGGAGCAGCAGAGGGAGAGAGAAGCAGGCTCCCCACTAAGCAGGGAGCCCAGCTCGGGGCTCCATCCTAGGACCCTGGGATCATGACCTGAGCCAAAGGCGGATGCTTAACCGTCTGAGCCACCTGGGTGCCCCATTTTGGGTTTTAAATAAGGAAAATATGGGATAAAGGTCAGTGGGTACGTCCAGGTGGGCAGGAAAGGTGAGGTGAGTCACTGTCATGGGCAGGGTCCTGCTGACGTCAGGGCAGTCCTTATCGCTTGAGGGGGCCTTTTCGTTCCCTCATGGGATGCTTTGCTGCAGGGTCTTTTTTTTTTTTTTTTTTATTGCGTTATGATAGTCACCATACAGTACATCATTAGTTTTTGATGTCGTGTTCCATGATTCATTGTTTGTGTATAACACCCAGCGCTCATTACAACACGTGTCCTCCTGAGTTAAGGGATAAGCTGGAAAGAACTTAATCGATGAGGAAGTACAGCTTGAGGGCAGAGTGGAGGTAGTTGAAGGCCCTTTCAGGCTGAAAGGGATCCCCGCCTTCAGAGCAGGGAAAACACCCATTCAAGAAATCTTTCCAGTTTCCAGATAGAACATCAACATATAGATTTACTCCTTTGTTCTCACTACGCACGAGTCAAAGAAGACAGTTTCAGCCATTCCAACTAAAAATATCCTCCCACAGAATGTCTAAATATTAAGAAATTATCAAAAGCAGGGGAAAGCAGGGTAAACTGGAAAAAAAAAAAAAAGACAAGGAGATTTTTGGCATGGGAGGGAAAGGCGGTCCTTCCATCTAATTTTAGAGTTAATATGGGGGTCAGGAAAAGCACCAAGAGCAGTAGCCAAAAGATCTTTGGGGAAGTAGTGTCTTTGGAAAAATTTGCTGAAAAATAGCAGGCTGATCTAGCCACATGGAAATGGTCAGTGGGGACTTGAGTGTAGATGCAATTTTATTCTTTCAGTCTGAATGCGATGTTATTTCTGCTCATGGCATCTGCTATACCAGCCCCCTTCCTCTGGTCACTCCCATTCACTCCCCTCTAAGCCTCTGTGGAGACACAATTTTCTCTGGGAAGACTTCCCCGCCCTCTCCAGCTGCCCAGTCCTGGGCTGGATGGCTATGATTAATCATTACTCCGTAGCGGTCCCCAAACTCATTGTCCCTATGTCTGACTACAGAAACAGACCGTCTGGGGATCGGCTTCCCTCATTGGATTATAAGCTCTTTGGGAGCAGGCGTGCAATGCCTTATTCACCTTTAACTTTGGCACATGGTTGGGGCATCTTCCTAAACCTTCGTGGAATGACTTAGAGAACACAGGATCCCCTTCCCCAAATCATGGCCACCTGAGCCTCGCCGGGTGGAGGAGGTAAGGGAAGAGGCTCGGACTTCACAAGGAGCTTGGAAAGTCGAACTCTTCTGGGTAAATGAAAACAACAGCTTGTCAAAGCCCAGACTGTGAGCTGAAAAAGAGTTTGCTATCAGGCCACACCCTGGGACTTGGCTCCCTTCTTCCTTCTTTGAGGGCGTGCCGCTCCCTTTTGTCATGTGTCACACCCTAGAAGGAGTCATTTGCTTCTATTTTAAATGAGGGAAGATGCAGGGGCGCCGAGGGTCCTTGAGCCTCCTGCAGAGTAAAGGGCTTTCATTACAGATATGCTGGTGTCTGGGGATAATGGACTGAACTGAATAGAAAGCCTGAAGGTAAATATGAAGCCACTACCTGACCTCCACCAGTTATCATCCTCTAGGCTCCACTGATGCAAAAAAGGGGACAGATTCTGAGATTGGACACATGGATGGGCTTTCGCTTAGAACTGGACTGAAGTGCTAGTTTTTGGTGTTCTTGGATAAGTCACCTAACCTCGCTCCGTCTCACACTGATCAACTTTAAAGTCTCAATTCTGACATAACCTAATTTTATAATGTTGTTCAGAAGTTTAAATGACATAACTTATATACAAGTTACTAAAAAGGAGATCATTAATCAATAAGCTCCCTCCTTTGCCTCCAAAAGATCTTTTTTGGGTAAGATCACTCACTCTGCAGGTTAGCTCTGGCAAGCTCCCTCTGAAGATTATTTTTCGTCCTTGGTAGCTGAAGAATCATTCAAGACCCTTGTTCAAAGGCAGCTTCCTGGCCCAACCCCAGAGATTCTGGTGTCGTGGGTCTGGGTTCTAAGAAGTTTAATTTCTCACAGTTGTCCCAGGTAATTTTGAGTCAACCTGACTATTGTCCACACTTCTAGAAACATGATTTAGAAACTGCAGTCTTTTTTTAAATGTTATCCCCAAGACTATTACTACTTTCCTTTCATCAGTAACAGTCTGAAGAAAAGCCCCCTTAAGCCAAATATTTTTTTAATTAAAAAAAATTTTTTTTATTATGTTCCATTAGCCAGCATGCCAAATACTTAATTCCATACTCTGTCCCGGAGAGTTGTGAGAAAGACAGATAGTAAGCTGAGGAGGTGGTGGAGGTGATGGTGGACAATGGGAAAAATCTCATCAGGCTACGGAGCATGCTGTCTGGACTCTTGGGGAGTGGATAAACAGAGTGGGTGGCCTTTCTGGAAAGCCAGGATGCAGTGCCGGGAACCAGTAAGCTTGCAGCTTACACCAAGGCAGTGCTTGGAAATACAGGCTATAAATTCTGTAAGGGCTATAAATTCCCTCTACAGCAGACCCATTCAAAGGTAAGCATCCCTATTCATCCATGTTCCCCAACCGACCATCAGAGACTCTGCTACCAGTGGTTTGGGGTTGTCCAATCCCTGCAGCTTCTTTAAAATGGAAACGTGAGAGAGGCATAGACATCTGCTCTGCCTGCTTCTTGCAAAATCCCGCTGCAGAATCCCCACGGAGGCCCGCAGTAACACATCCTTGGGCTGCCTCTGCTTCCCAGGGGCTCAGCTCGGAATTCTGCCAGAGAATACCTGGCGGGGGCTCCCAAACGGGCTGATCCCCCACCAGGTGTGGGCTATTCTGGGAATTTCTCTCCTAATACTTATTTCCCACCCTTCTCTCTTTTTGAACATCTTGGAATTTGGAATTGACTACCCTTTAAAGAAAGGCAATCGCTGCCTTCAGGTTCCGCCTCCCCTGCCCCCATAGCCACCCCGCTTCTGTCCTGGCCGCTGAGTCCCGGGTCTGGAGAGCAAGTGGCTTTCTCAGGTCCCCATCCATTCAACAAACACTTTTTTTTTTTAAACTAGTAAAGTACACATAATATGAAATGTATCATCTCCAGCATTTTTAAAAGTGTGCAGTTTGGAAGCGTTAAGTGTATTCATTGTTGCGCAACCGGAACTCTTTCCATCTTGCAGGAGTAACACTGTCCTCGTGAGACAATTCTCCAGTACCCCCATCCTCCATCCCCCCACAACCCCCACTCTATACTCTGTCTCTATGGTTTGACTGCTGTAGGTACTTGAGGCTCAAGTGGAGTCCTGGCAGTTTTTGCTTTTTTTACCACTGGCTTACTTGACTAGCATAAGGTCCTCAAGGTTCATGCATATCATAGCGAGTGTCAGAATTTCCTTCTATGTGAAGACTGAGTCATATTTCATGGTATGCGAATGCCACATTTTATGTATCCTTTCGTCTGTCAATGCACACTTGAGTGGCTTCCACCTTTTGGGTATTGTGAATAATGCCGCTATGATCATTGGAGGACAAGTACCTCTTCAGGACCTTGTTTTCAGTCCTTTAGGGTATCTAGCCAGAAGTGGCATTGCTGGGTCATATGGTAATTCTAGTTTTAATTTTTTGAGGAACTGCCACACTGCCATTTTGTATTCCCCCCAGCAGGGCCCAAGGATTCCAATTTCTCCCCATTCTGACAATACTTGTGATTTTTTGGTGTGTGTGTGTGTGTGTGTGTGTGTGTGTGTGTGTGTGTGTGTTTATAGTAGCCAGCCTAATGGGTATGAGGTGGTATCCAATGGTGGTTTTGATTTGCATTTTCCTAATGACTAGTGATGATGAGCATCTTTTCGTGTGCTTGTTGGCCATTTATGTATCTTCTTTGCAGAAATTCAACAAATATTTTTGGTCACCTGTGACTTGCCTATCCACTGGCCATTGCCTCTCATCCTCCTGGTTGCCCTTTGATTTCATTTCCCCCAGTGTGGTTCAGGGATAAGACCTAATTCATTTAAGATAGTGGTTCTCAAGTCGGCTACACATTAGAGTTACTGGGAGTGGCTTTAAAAAACACCCATGCCTAGGCCTGCTCCCCAGACCAATTAAATCAGGATATCTGGAGGTGGCCCTGGATATTGGTATTTGTCGAAGTTTCCTATTTAGCCCCAGATATTAAAATATGCTGCCAGGAATATGAAGCATGATTCTAAACCATCCATGATGTTCCCATTCGTCTTGTGATTGGGTTAGGACTGGTCATATGTCTGGGTTATATTCAATGGGATATGATGGCTTCTAGGGAAGAGTTACTTTTTCCTAAAATGAGACATGAGACCGAGTAGGAGGTGGGATGGAATGGTTTCTCTTCCTCCCTTGAGTATGACTCTTAGACCTTGGGCAGTTTTCACACGATTGTGATAGACCTTGGCCTGAGGATATCTGAACAGGAAGATAGAACAGAGCATGGGTAGCTGGTGATTTGAGCGGCTGACTTGACTCCCCTTGGAGCCAGCCTACTTCTGGGATTCTGATGTAGGATAATAAATACCCTTCTTACTGAAGCTATATTGAGTTGGGTTTTCTGTTGCTTGCAGCAGAAAGTATCCCATCATTAAACTTGCTATGGGCTGGGAATTTCACGAAGGCATAGGGCTATCTTTATGGAGTATCTGTTATAACAGGAAAAAGGAACAGACATGGTCTTGAACAGCCTTACACCCTAGACTCTAATGCTGAAAGTCTGAAGCTCTACTGCCCAAGGTTTTAGGCTTCATTCAGATCTCTGGTGAGCTGGGCAAGCTGTATCATCAATAGCCCAGAATGGAACCGGAGGCACTCAGCTTAAATCCCGTCTCTGCCTCAACTTGCCCTGTGGTCCGGGCTAAGTCCTTAAATCTGGGTCAGTTAACATGAGAAGGGAAAGAAGTTGTTTTCATGAGAACATTCTGAGTCCAGACCGCCTAAGTCTTTAGAGATTAAATTTAACACCTTGGTGTGATACCTGAGTGCAGACAAGTAACTTATTTAAATTAACGGCCAGCCAGGTAGTACTTACATGACTCTCAGGTTTAGAGCAGGAGTAACGTTTTTTAGGTTCTTCGTTCCTGGATCTAGGTGTTATCAGGTCAGGCATCTTTTCTGCTACAGTTTCCAGCAATTATACCTGTGGGCGTGACGCCTGGGGATGTCCGCGTTCAGTGAGTCCCAGGGCAAGGCTGAGTGAGGGGGCACGTGTGGTGTTGTGTTGGCAGGTCACTGTTCTCTGCCGTGTGCCAACGAGAGCTTACATTCAAGACTGACAAACCCCAAGACACACTAAAATGTTGGAAAATGACAAATGATCAGCGGCTACCTAACAGCACTGTGTGACAAGAGCCAGCCCCAGGGAGGTCTGGCTCCATATAAAATAGGGGAAAGGGTGTGCCTGTCTTTAGGAAAGCCATCACAGGGGGAAATATTAAAAACATACCTACCGTCAGCTTTTCAGAATCTACTTTCTGACTCATTCTCATAGATAGTATCTAAATTCACAACAAGCACTGGTGAGTGTAAACTGTGTCCAGATCGCCAACCGTCAATAATTCACACCTGGCCTTTGAAATCGCGTCTTGGTCTTCCCCGTGGTCGCTGTAGTGAAGTTAAAGGGCTGCACTAGTATTCCCGAAAACTCGTCAAACGAGAGATTTGTGTAAAGTGCATCTCGGTTTCAGAAAGAATGTGGAACATGTTGGAAAAATGTGAGGAGAAGTCATGGGGAGTTCATTTAATAGGATCAGCAGTAATGTCAGTTGAAACACTACTTCACCCACAGAGGAACCGACTCTGTCATTAGGTCTGTGAAGACCTTTGAAAATAAGGGGATTTTGAGTGTGAAAACCATAAATGAAGACGAATCCCCCTCATTTGCCAAATGTATTCAGAATGACCGCTGCAATCTCGAGGACTCAATGAGGTAAATGTAGAAAACACAGAACACTTTAGGATTAAAGAATCCTACTCAGTGACAGTGGCTGCAAATATTCATAAGGGAGGTGGATTCTTTTTTGTCAAAATAGAAATGCCATCCCAGAGAGAGTGTCACCTTGTCAGGAGAGAAAAGGCTGAATGCTCAGCTGGGACTGACTGGGAGCCACTGGAAGAGAGGAGAGAAGCTTCTGATGACTGGGGCATTTGCAGAGGTTTCACTGCCATCCTTGTGCTTGGAAAGACGGGTAGACTCAACAAGGGGGACAGAGGCTTTCATGGCACTTCTGGGCGAGCCTTTGAAGGCATCTGTATGGGCTACTCTTGCCCGCAAGCCCACCTCAGAGTGCAGGAATACTGAGCAGTGACTATGTCGGAGGGGGAGTGGTGAGTCCACATTAAATTTTGCCAGAGACATTGCCCAACCATATCTCTTTATCCACAAAATAAAGGCCACACACAAAGAATCTGAGAGAGACAACTACCCCCAGAGAAGCAACCAAACATAGAAACTTGCAGAAATGGAGGAGGGGGTGCCTGGGGGAGTGTATGACTCTTGATCTTGGGGTCACGAGTTTGAGCCCCATGTTGGGTGTAGATTACTGAGATAAATATTTTTTTAAAAAAAGGAAACTTGCAGAAATGAAAGGATGGGAGGAAGCATGAGAATTGAAGGTAAGAATTAAAAATGGGCCTCAGAAAGAAGACCAGAGAAAAGGGCAGAATTGAATCACATAGAAGGGTAGCTGTTCAGCCTTGGAAAAAATGTGAAAATTCATGCCTCTAATACAACATTTCTCAGAACACTAGACCGGTGATCAGATAAGTTTGGGAAACACCGTGTCCTATCTAACCACTCCTGTATTTTGCAATTAATAATGCAAAATAGCTTATTAATGGCTCTGAAAAGGGTGCCAATAAAGACACCCATTTAACTCATAAATTTTTTGTTTAAACACAGGACCCCTTTCTTCACACTACCCCACTCTGGTGACATCCTGTGGGGCTAGCTTCCTACGCTATGCCTTTGCTATATGCTGCTATAGAAGATTAAGTAAATGTAGCAGCCACATGTAAAGCATTTATTTTTCAGAAAGAAGCATGCTACGATGGGAAAACCAAACTAGGTTAAGAGTCAGGAGAGCTGACATCAGCTGATAGCTGTCTCCAGTTTCTGCGTATCTATAGAGGAACAAAAATGCTGTGCGCAGCTTATATTGCTGAAAATCCAAAATCAGAGAGAATTCAAATGGTAGCAAAATTCAGAATTCTGGGTTTTCTCCTAAGAAGATGAATCACTTGTCTACATTACTTAACTTCTCCAGGCATCAATTTACTCATTTAGAAAGTGAAAGAAGTGGATATCAAGATCTCTGTGATCCCGCCAAAACTAGAAAAACTTACGCATCAAAGGAGCTCTGATAATCCAAAAAATCCTTTCAACTGGTACCAGGTGACTCTCCTCCCACTGGTCAAAAAGGTCAAACAACTTAATAATAGTTGGATGGCCCACTCAAAACTCAAGGGGAACAAATTATTTTCTTCTGTTATGGAACTCTGAGTGCAGACTGAAAACCTGCTTCGTGCTGCTTTGACATAGGTGTGATGTTTTCTAGAAGCATCTGCCTTGCATTCTCTTAAGGCTCCTTTAGGTGAAAGTCAGAGGCACCTAGTTCAAACTTACTTCAAGAAAATGAGGAATTTACCAGCTCAGATAACTAGGACATCCAGGGTCACATCTAGTTGAGGGAACAGAAAAATTGTGGGACCTACACAATGTTACAGTGGATGCTGTGTTCCTCCACCTCTCAGCTCTGCTTTGTCTTCTACAGGCTTTGTTGTGGGGCAGGCTCTCCCCACATGGGAACAAAGATGGCTTCTTGCAGGTCCAAGCTTCCTAATCATTAACTTCTTTGCTTAACAAAAGAGGTATTGCCTTACCCCAAATAGTTCAAGCAAAATAATAAGTGCTGTGGAAAACAGTATGGATGTTTCTCAAAAAATTAGAAATATAAATACCATATGATCCTATAATTCTATTACTGGGTATTTACCAAGAATGTGAAAACATTAATTTGAAAAGATATATGCACACCTATGTTTATTGCAGCATTATTTACAATAGCCAAGATATGAAAGCAACCTAAATGTTCATCAGTGGACTAATGGATAAGGAAGATGTGGAGTGTGTGTAGGAATATTATGCTGCCATAAAAAGGATTTGGGATTTTGCCATTTGCAACAACATGGATGGACATGGAAGGCATTATGCTAAGTGAAATAAGTCAGACAGAGAAAGACAAATACCATATGATTTCACTTATACATGGAAACTAAAAAGCAAAAGAAATGAATAAACAAACAAACAGAAAGCAGAATCAGACTTGTAAATGCAGAGAACAAACTGATGGTTGCCAGAAGGAAGGGGTTTCGGGGGATGGGCAAAATGGGTGAAGGGGAGTAGGAGGTACAGACTTCCAGTTATGGTGTGAGTAAGTCATGGGAATAAAATGCAGGGCATAGGGAATACAGTCAGTGATTTTATAATAGCATTGCATGGTGACAGGTGGTAGCTATGCTTGTGGTGAGCATAGCATAATGTACTGAGAAGTTAAATTACTATGTTGTGCATCTGAAACTAAAGTTATATTGTATGTCTACTATACTCAAATTTAAACAAAGAAAGAGGCACCTGCCTGCTCATTTCATAGAGCATTTGGCTCTTGATCTTGAGGTTGTAAGTTCAGGCCCTACGTTAGGCACAAAGATTATTTAAAAATAAAATCTTTAGAAAGAAAGAAATCCATAATGGTGATTTTAAAAATACCAGCCCAGGTGGCTCAGTCAATTGGGCATCTGCCTTTAGCTCGGGTCATGATCCCAGGGTCCTGGGATCGGGCCCCACATCAGGTTCCCTGCTCAGCGGTGAGTCTGTTTCTCCCTCTCCCTGTGCCACTCCCCCTGCTTGTGTGCACTCTCTCTCTCTTTCAAAAAAGTAAAGTCTTAAAAATATATATATATACCAACTATTGCATTTTGCTAAAAAGCACTTCAGGTGAAATATACTAAAACTTAAACTTTTGAATTATTGTTAAAAATAATGATAATGATTGAGTGCCTGGGTGGCTGAGTTGGTTAAGCAACTGCCTTCGGCTCAGGTCATGATTCTGGAGTCCTGGGATCGAGTCCCACATCGGGCTCCCAGCTCCACGGGGAGTCTGCTTCTCCCTCTGACCTTCTCCTCTCTCATGCTCTCTCTCACTGTCTCTCTCTCAAATAAATAAATTTAAAAAATCTTAAAAAAAAAAATCCCACACTTAAAAAAAGGAAAAAAATATTAAAAATAACGATAATGATTGCTAAGAATTATTGAGCACTTACCATATGTCAGGTCCTGTTCTAGTGCACTTGTGTAAACTTATTTAGGCCCTACAAGTTTAGAAAGCGGCTATTATGAAATCTCCATTCTATAGACAAGGAAAGTAAGGCTCACAGAAATTAGTTTGCCTACTTTCTGTATGTGTTGTTTTGGGCAAATTATTTGAACCATCTGTGCCTCAGTTTCCTCATCTATAAAAATGCCAACAGCAACTATTCCCCAGGCTGTAGTGAGGATGAAATAAGGGTACACAAGAGCTGAAGGATGGTACCCAACCTGGAGTCACTGCGGTCAACAAGAAGCCAATCATTCGTGGCACCATTTCTACTTGGTATTCTCTTCCCTTTGTCTGTTTCCCTGTAATGGTCCAAAAAAATTCAACTTCATACATTCCAAGATCTCTAAGAGTATTAGATAAGATAGAAAGTGTCATGATGGCTCATAGCTATGGATATAGGGAAGGAAACCCAAAGCCACAGGGCTAGGGCAAAGCTGGGACCCAGATGTAGGACCATGTTGGGACAATGGAGCTGCGGGAAAGAACAGAGTCAAAGCTGCCAATCTAGCCTAGCAGGGAGCCAGTAACAAGGCCAGTGCCCTGGATGGCAGACCCCAGGCAGGGAAACCTTTAGCTGGAGGCTTCTTATATGGTTCCTGCTGGGCCAGGAGCCAGCTTCGGACTGGGCCGGCAGGAGAGCTGCAGGTCGGAGCCCACTCTCCCCACGAGGGAGGTGGTAATGAGTTAGGTTGGCTGGCAGAGAGATTATGGAACCCAAGCGAAGGTCATATCCTGACAGGAAGCCTTTCATTGATGGTGATTACTTGAAGGGATGGTGCTAAATATTACTCATAAATCATTTGGCAAGGTTCACAACAAAGATAGGATCTTATAGACACTTTCACATACAGCCTGGCAAAGGAGACTTCTTAACCCAGTTGTGAAATATCCCATCAACACATGATTGAGAGTGGTTTCCATTGGAGTGGGAGAAGCTGTTCCGGATTTCCTCGCCAAGTGATGGGCGCCCGGAGTCAGAACCACCCTAGGGCTCCATGTTTCTCCCATGTTGTTCTTCAAAATTAATCCACGTTTCTGACCTCTGACCTCTTTTAACATACGGCTCCCAATCTGTTAAACAGAGCTACCAGGTGAAACCTTGAAATCTCTTTATCTTAAATATTTTTCCTCTGCGTGGTCCGGTCCCTTGGCTGGTGTGTAGCGCTATGTCACCTGAGCTGCTGAGGCTCGGTAAAGGGAAAGACTTAAGTAATTCCCTCCAGCAAAGTCCCAATTCCACGGTGCCTGTTGGCAGATGCCAGACATCAGGAGACGTCCAGAGCGCAGCAGAGGAGAGGAGGACCCCTGCGACAAGCATCTCTGAACTGGGGAAGTATTTGTGTCAATTTCACCCTCCCTCCCACAGGATCCATGGTTGCCATGATGATGGGAAAGAACTACATGTGGGAGAGGGTTATAAAACACTGTGCGAAGTACTTTATTGAAAGGTAAATAAGCTTTGTTCGAAAGGGCACATTTTTTTTTATCCATTCCCCCATCCACTTCCCCTCTGGTAACCATCTGTCCTCCATAGTTATGTAGTTTGTGCTCTACAGTTAAGAGTTAAGGGCACTTTGACCCAAGTACATATTAATAAATTTACTACTGCGGTGTTAAGCGAAATGGGCGAATGTTAGTAAATACCCTCAGATGCTCTGAAACACCTGTCACTTTCTCTTTTTTATAATAATCCCAGAGACTCAGAGATCCCAGAGACTCAGTAGATCCCAGTATTGGCAACACAGAGAATCAGTGCAGGCTTAAAACAAACTGTTTCCTCTTCATTTGTTTTGATGAAGCAAGCAGTATTTAAGACATTGATCAGTCTGGAATTCTAGGGTGATGTCATCTTTTCCAACATGCCTTGTCTGCTGTAGCCATCTAGGGTTATCTCCCTCTCCAGAGTGCCTTGAGCGTATCCTTCCAAAGCACTAACCATTCCGTGCTGTATTCTCCTGAGTATCTTGCCCATCTCCACATCAGACGCTTAGTGCCTGAGCGCATCTTTATATCCCCACCACTTAGCACCTTGCTTAACATAGAGTGAGCACCTGGGAAATATTTATTGAGTAAATTCTTGCCAAAAAAGAAAAATGAAAGAGATTTAAAAGTTTTGTGTTTTTATATATTTTTTAAATCTATGTTTTTCTTTTTTTTTTCCTTAAAGATTTTATTTATTTATCTGAGAGAGGGAGAGCACAGGAACAGTGGGGAGGGGCAGAGGGAAAAGGAGAAGCAGACACCCCGCTGAGCAGGGAGCCCTACCCGGGGCTCAATCCCAGGACCCCAAGATCATGACCTGAGCTGAAGGCAGATGTTCAACCACCCAGGCACCCCTAAAACTTTTTTTTTTTTAATTGGTAGACTTTCTTTTCCAGTATGGTTGAGTAAGCTCTAACTGGTCAATCTTTCTAGAGAAAACAACTCTAATCTCCGGACACACACACACAAACACCGAGAAACTTCCCTGGCCATCAGATTTCATGGTGAATTCTAACAAACATTTAAGAAGAAATAACATCAGTATTATATCAATTCTTTCAGAAAATAAAGGAGAAAGGAACATTTCCCAACCTCTTTTATGAAGCGGGTCCAAGCCCAGTGCCAGAGCCTGCCGAAGACATGACTCAAAAAACTGATAAATGTCATACCCCATTGAAATGCATTTGGCTATCCTCACGTGTAGTTGTACATACAGTGCTTCTAGCAAATTTAGTAAGTTCACATGAAGGATTTCTTACTGCTTTATCAGAAAAGAAAAATTGTTGGTTTTCAGATTTATACTTCAGGGTCCATCCACTAGGAGAGGGACAACCTTGTGGAAATTAACTCCAAAATGTAATGGAATTGGCCCCTGGTTTCATCAATTTCACAGTGCGCCCAGATACGTCAATCAGCGGTTTGAAAATGGAAATAAATTGCAGGGAGTTGTGTATCTGGAGAGAAAGGTCATGCGGCTGAAGCCTATTTTGGAGCGCTTTGCTCATCAAAATGCAGAACTGGCTGATGTGAAGAAATTGGAGCAGGAGGCTCCTGCAATTCATTCCGCATCACCGTGCAACTCTGCGGAGCGCCACACAGCCCACAGCCCTGCCAAAGCCAATTTCACGTATTTAAAGCAGCTCTTCTGGCTTGTTTAGCAGCGGGGCCAAACTACCCTCGTGACTGGCAAAACAAACAAACAAACAAAAAAACATATCTAGAAAACATATGCTAACCTAAACTTTCCTGGTGATAATGCAAATTTCTCGATATGATTGAAAAGACTAGGAGCTGAGTTAGAGCCTGCTTAAATTTGTATAAAGTCTAAGTATTTTATCTCTGTAAATTATGATACTTTCATTATGAACCTTGAGACCCCTGCTTTCCCGCGACAGGTTCCTGTATCTTTACTTTTCCTTTGTTCTCAGTTCACAGAGATTATACTGCTTCGTCCTGGGTTCTGCTCAGAGCTAGGCCTAGTCGCATGGCCACACCGAACCACAGAGTCTGGGAAACATGGAGGGCAGACGGAATATTTGGTGAGTACCCTTCTCCCTCCCTCTATCATGGCGTTTGCTTCCCATGTTTTGGGATTTCCAAAATTGAACGTCAGCTAAATGCTACTTAAATGTACTTTGCAGAAGAGCTTGCAATTTGCATGACACATTCACCATTTTGCAAAATCAGGATCTATGAAGTGATTTCCAGGAATACTCATTCCGCAGTGATGAGTCAACTCAATGCAAACATGGTAACAGTAGTTTTCTCTAATTGAAAGTGATTAGATATCTTTATGCTCATTTGTGTTTTCTAAGTCTACTAGGAACGTATGTTACTTCCACAATTGGCAGGGGCGGGGGTGAGTGCCAAAAAAAAGGGCGCCCGGCAGGAGGGGGAAATGGAAGAGAACATTGGGCCCCAGTGTTTCACAGGCCTCATGTCTGCCCCTCAGCACTTGACTTTGGAAGTTCCTCCTCCACTTAAGAGGGAAGCCCTGTAGGACATTCCATGTCCAATCAGAGAGCCCCAGGACACGGTGGGCCAGGCAGCTAAGCAGCACCTTCTCTGATTTCTAAAACTCACAAACACATTTCGTTTTTCTTTCACAAATGGGTGAAACAGGGAAACACCAGAACTCGACTTCCTTCACTTAGAGCCGTCCTCCTAGGACCCAGTCAGACCTCTCTCTCTGGCCATGGAAACAGGCCTCTCTGCACAGCACCCCCGGAAGGCAGCATGGGGCAGACGGTGGGGCACTCGGGAATCGGTGGGACCTGTGCACGGTAGAGGCTGGAGCTCTGAAACTCAGGAGGGCGGCAACGTTTCCTCCCAAAGAGCATCACCTAGGGCCGATACAAATGATGTCAATGGTAGATGTGAGCCACCAAGGGATGGCTGGGGCGTGTTTCTTCTCTAGAGCAGTGGGACCCAATCCTGGCTTCACAGAGACTCACCGGAGGGAGATTTAGAGAAAACGCTTGCTCCCCCCCAACCCGACACCCAAACACAACATGATCTGGTAGTGTAATCATGAAAGGATTCCATCTCTGTCAGTCTCTGCTTCTTTATTTCTTTATTGGTCAAGTCACCCTGACGAGACCTGCCCGGTCTACCTCAGAGATGCTGTGAGGGTCAAAGCTTTGTGGAGCAATTTTCAAGTGTTACGAAAATGTTAGGTACGTTTCAGTTTCTTCATCATGCTGCCTTGGAACCAAAGGGTCCTTTCTGTAATAAGGGTCATGACATATTTGGTGACCATGAGATACAATGAAGCTATGTGGCCCCTTTGGGGCAGAGTCTCATGACTCTGGACTCAGGGGCCTATGTATGCAATGATAAAGAGACTAGCCTCTGGGTCACAGTCTCATTGGTAATTTGGAAATACCATGGTGTTTTCTTGGGTCGGTGTACATGCAAACCTGGATGCTATTTGAGAAAGAAACGGGTGCCTGGGTGGCTCAGTCGGTTAAGCGTCTGCCTTTGCTCTAGTTGTGACCTCAGGGGCCTGGGGTCAGGGCCTGGGGTCGAGCCCCGTGTCCGGCTCCCTCCTCTCCAGTTGTGTTCTCTGTCACTATCTCTGTCTCTCTCTCAAATAAATAAAATCTAAGAAAAAAAATAAAAATAAACACAAGACGACCGACTTAAGGAAATTTGGGACAGGGCACCTGGATGGCTCAGTCAGTTGTGTGTCTGCCTTCAGCTCGGGTCATGGTCCTGGAGTCCCGGGATTGAGTCCCACGTCAGGTTTCCTACTCGGCAGAGTGTCTGCTTCTCCCTCTGCCTCTGCTCCTTCCCCTGCTCATTCTCTCTCTCTGGCTCTCTCTCAAATAAATAAATAAAATCTTTTTTTTTTTATAAAAAAAAAAAGGAAATTTGGGACAAACAGTTGTATTTGTAAAGAACATAAGAACTTTACCAGTGAAAGAGCTACTACCAGTGCCTACATGCCCATATGTCTGTCTGTCTGTCCATGTGTGTAGCCCTAGCCCTTGACCTTTGAGAGGGGTCAGTATGGACTAAGGAAAGATCCAGTTTCTAGTCCTGGTTCTACTCTTAATGACTTGTGTGATCTAAACCAGTCCATTCATGACTCTGTAGGCCTCGGGCGTCACTGGAATCATTTGGAAGCTTTTTCCAGGCCTAAAACGCTATGGCTTGATGCACAATTTCACATGGTCATTCTATATGTGACTTCAGATTTTTGTTGTAACTACTTTGAAGACATTGCTAGTCAAACCACTGACTGATTGACCCGAGTCCTTTGTCAGGAGATTAGCCCTCCTCTTATGTCATTATTTCTGTGGGAAAATATGAGCTGCTCTTCAACTACTGTAATGGATACACCATCCATCACCATTTACAGCCAGTCAGTCAACAAACGTCCATGGTTGGGCAGCCCACGCTGTGTGAGGGGCTCCCGGAAGCTAGAATCCTCTTTATGGATTATTAGCCACCTTAACCCTGAAGTGACTTCTGCAATGGTCCAAGCCCACCACCAGGTGAGGGGAAGAGGAGTACTTTCAGTTCCTCTCTTCCCTCGGGTGTTGATACCACTGCTGGATGTTGGAGAACCAGCACACTGGGGTTGTGTCTGTTCTTCAGGATCAGCCAGAGGATGTGACTCAGACAGCCCCAGCCCTCGAAGTCTCGTGTGCTTGGTGAGATTGGAAATGTGGCAACTGAAAACACGAAATTCTCCACCCAATCCCGACCAAGGCTACCGCAGTGTCACCATAAGGCTTTGTGACTTTCTACAAGTTACTCAGCAACTCACCACAAATCGTTTTAATTCTGGACCAACTTCCCCAAACTACACAGCTACTGACAGCACTTCTCTTTTATTGATGAAAGGAATACCCAGTCTATAAACATTCCTTGGGATAAACATATCCCAACGAGTATTTTTCAGTGCTTACCATGTGTCAGGCAGCGTTCTGGGTACGAGAGATACCACTGGGAACAACACAAACATCTTTGCTTCATGGAGTTTACATTCTAGCTGTTAGAGGCTGACCAAAACAAAACAAAACAAAAAAAAACATGCTGTTTAGATTCTTCTTCAGAACTTTTATTTTTAATTTTTTCATTTTACTTTTTTAAAAAAGATTATTTATTTATTTGACACAGAGAGAGAGACGGAGAGAGAAGGAACACAAGCAGGGGGAGTGGGAGAGGGAGAAGCAGGCTTCCCACCCATCAGAGAGCCCAATGTGGGCCTCAAACCCAGGACTCTGGGATCATGACCTGAGCCGAAGGCAGACGCTTAACAACTGAGCCACCCAGGCGTCCCAGAACTTTTATTTTTTAAGGTGTATTTATTTTTTAAAGTTTATTTATTTTTTGTAATCTCTACACCCAACGTGGTCAAGAGTTGCATGCTCTTCTGAGCCAGCCCCTTCTTCAGACCTTTTAAACATCCTCCAGCTTATCATGATCTTTCTTTAAAATGCGACCCTCTAAAATTGAGCATAAACTCCATCCAAGTTTTCTAAAATGGAACCTGGCTCCCCAGACTGTAACGAAACTGTGTTTTAAACATTTATATTTACCTTTGTCAAAGGAGGAGGATCGGATGTATTTTATTTGACAGATTTGGGTCCATTGGTAACTCCAATATTTAGACCTATGGCACGTGGGACTCCACGTGTGTTCCTGTGGTCTCAGGTCCTGCCAGTGTCAGGGGTGGGGGTGTTGAGGAGAGTGTGGCCCCCTTAGAAACCGTTTCCTACTCCTGCCATCAAAATCAGTAGGGTCAAGCTCAGTTTTCTCCAGACCAATCAGCCCCGCGGTGTAACTTTCGTTGGGCACTTTCTGTTGCAAAGAACAAACCCGCACAGGTTAGCTTCCCTGGAGGCTCCTCCCACTCTACCTGGATTCCTCATACTTGGCTCTTTTCTCTGCCCTTCAGCCTTTCCTCACTCACTGCTGCTCTGCACCCCTCCAACTTGGTGTGCGCTCAGCACCCTCCAGGCACCCATCTGCTGGATTTACTCTGTGTTTCTCAACGTACAACTTCAGGGACAAAATTCTAATGAGATCTCCTTGCCCCTTTTTGGGAAAACCTGTTCGTCCCAGGCCAATCCACAGGCCAATTTTCTGGTCCAGTTAGTACAGTTGGTGGGATGTTGATGGAGAGGCTGTAGTTAGGTGTGCACTCCTACCCAGTCAGCTGCTGCTGGAGAGAGTCGGGCTTATCGGCAGGGCGCGGGGAAGGGCCCGGCAGCCACCATGACAGTTCAGTATGGTAGTTGTGGTGAGTCTTGGCAGTCTCGCTCTCATATTTTCTACATATTCTTCAAGAAGAGAGTTCCTCTCCCTAGTCACTATGAGACACCAATGTAGCATATCACTAGTAGTGGAGCACTGACCACCAGTGTGCATTTCTCCTTCCTGTGGCAGGGTTAAGGATGATTAAATCTGCACTCACCGGTGTGCTTCTCCTCATTTTTCTGAGGCGTGTGGAGTACTGCTTCTTCCAAGGAAAGATGCCTAATTCGCTAAGCGGGTGCAGACCCCACTTGGTGCAGAGCAAGGAAAGGTCTAGATAGGGCTCTAGCACCATGGTGATGGCTTGGGTTCTGGGATCCAGAGTGAGGACTTGCTAGAGAGGAGGTTTATGAATCTGAACCTGAAGTCTCTAGAAAATGCCAAGGAAATAGACTGAGGAAATCAGTCCAGGTGGCGAGTCCAAAGGGTGGAACAAGGGGAAACACAGGGGATGATTCAAGGATCAGGAATTGGGCAAAACTGGAACAGATGGAAGATGATATCAGAACTGCTGAGCCCAGAGCCAGAGCGCGCGTGCTTTTAGGGACTCACCAGGTGCTACACGGGGTTGGAGGCGGGGTGGTTAGTGCCGGCCTAAAGGCACGCCACCAAGGGGACCTTCAGGAATAGACTGTTTCTTCTACATTTACTCCCGGTCACATTCTTTTGTCTCCAGTCTCGGGAGGGTCATCCCAGCTCTCTTCCATCATCTCCAAGCCTTTTACTTTCCGCTGTGATCTGCTGTTCCTGCCTCTCTCAGACCCTCCCCACTCTAATAGCCTGCAGTGGGGTGGGACGTGTTTGCAAGCCCTTTAACCAGCTGGCTTTAAAGAATGCCATCCAGAAGAGGAATTCAGCATCTGCCGTGAGGGTCGCTGCCCTGTTCCCTCAGCAGAGGCACACTCGGAGAGTAGCACCAGAAGCTTTGTGTCTTCCCCGGGGAAACCCTGCTCCTTCATGAAACCATTCCTGGGAGCAGCTGCTGTGTCTTTCTGCTGGGTGTCCTACCCACTCCCGAGTCTGCTTACCCACCAGCTAGAGGGAGTAAGCAAGGTCACTCATTCTCATCTCTCGGATTTGCTCTCGCATCCTCTCAAGGACTCACACCCTGTCCTTCCGGTCAGGTCGTGACGCGATAACAAGTCACACCTCAGCCACATACCACCCCATGCGCTGCAGATTCTCTTCCTGTCCTTCCAGTGCTGTCTGAAAAAGACCTCAGCACAGCTCTCTACTCAAAGATGATGCCATTGATAACTGCAAATAGGAGGCGGTCCCTTGAATGGGCTGACCCTGAGGCCATTAAAATGTCACTGTTCCTGAAGAAAAGTTTTTTTTTTTTAAGATTTTATTTATTTATTTGACAGAGAGAGATCACAAGTAGGCAGAGAGGCAGGCAGAGAGAGAGGGGGAAGCAGGCTCCCCGCTGAGCAGAGAGCCCAATGTGGGGCTCGATCCTAGGATGCTGGGATCATGACCTGAGCTGAAGGCAGATGCTCAACCACTGAGCCACCCAGGCGCCCCCCTGAAGAAAAGTTTTTAAAGGTCAGTTGCCCCACTTGCAAATGACCAAGTCTGAACCCATATCTCTGCCCGAGGTGGCTTTTCTTGCTACACAGCTGAGGATACCTGCGAGGTCACTGACCTAAGGATGACTTCTAAGGGTGAGGGAACAGGGCTGTCCCCAGAAGCCCTATGTGGAAGGCATTTACAAGTGGCGGTCCAGGGTCCCTGCAGTCTTAGCGTGACATGAGGGAAGCACTGAAAGGACAATGGGCTTTTGAGGACTGGCACGGACTACGGTCTCTGTTTTAGCTCCAAAGGACAAACTTAACCTTCTGGAACACTGCCTACTCCTAATTTGGGGGCTATCTCCAGTTTATCCATTATATTTATTAAAGTTGCTGTGCAGTAGAAACCTATTGTTGATAAAAACATCAGCTATTACCTAAAGCAAACTCTTACCTCTCAAAACCATTATTTTCTCCCCAAGAAAAAATTTATTTTATTTTTTTTGGCAGAGGGAGAGATCACAAGTAGGCAGAGTGGCAGGCAGAGAGAGAGGGGGAAGCAGGCTCCCTGCCGAGCAGAGAGCCCGATGTGGGGCTTGATCCCAGGACCCTGAGATCATGACCTGAGCCGAAGGCAGAGGCCTTAACCCACTGAGCTACCCAGGTGCCCCAAGAAAAAATTTATTTTGCTGTGGCTTCTGAGGTCCCCATGGTTTGGTACTATCCCGGCAGCCCTAAACTCTGAGATGTTGACACCCACTGAGAACACACGGTTTATAAAAAACCGGCCACTTCACCTAAAATTTACCCCTATTCGCTCAATCAACTGCAGTGTTAAAGCAGGCCTTATCTTGGTCAAAGCTTTATTTCAATTCAAGAAGTATTCACAGGTTTCCCAGGGCTCTGAACGCTGGCTTAGCATCAAGGGGACTGGTTACTGAGAATGCAGTGTGTGCAATGGGACCAAGTTAAGGGGCGCAGAGAAAAAGTGCACCACAAGAGTGCTCCGGTCACCACTGATTATGAAGAGGGAGACAGACGGATCCTGCCCGGAGCCAACTGTGGAGACTTCTCCCTCCAGGAACACACGCATGGGACAGGACAGCCTTCCAGGCCTCTCCCACCGGGTGTGTGAATGAGGCATGGTCTGTAGTGTTTCCGAACTTATCCCCACACAGGCCTTTTTGCACCAACCAACTAGTATTTCCTGAGTGCCTGTGGTGGGGGAGACACAGGTCCTAACAGACACGTTTACCTCTTCCACAGGCAGCTCACCTGTTTTCCTTAGTCACGTAACTCAGAATCCACAGTTCCTCCATCTCAGGCACAACCAAAGAAGCTGCAAGCTGAACGACTCATGCCCACACCCATCACACAACCCTTCTGTCTCTCAAACTCTCTACAAAGTCTCCTTTCTCTGCACATCCAACCAAAAGAAACAGCTACTTGTACAATATACAGTCACATGTTTTTTTGTTTTTGTTTTTGTTTTCTTTTCACATCTGTTATCTTATTTAAGAGCAAGGGGTTGGGGAGTCTGAGTTGAGTTCCCGTTGTGACTGTCACAGTAAACAAATGTGACCTTGGGAACGTCACTTGAACTTTCTAGGTCTCTGTTTTCCTCATCTCTAAAATGGGATTAATAACAGACATTACCTCCCTGGGTACAGGTGTAAGAATATGCCTAGCTAATATTTGCAAATTTCTCAGCACAGGGAGCACATACTCGATAAATGGCAGATTTATTATTATTCTTAAATAATCACCTCCACCTTTGTAAGTTTGCCAGGCAGTTATAATGATCCCTGTTGGAGAGAACAGATTAAGTGATCCAAGTTTAAACAGTTCATTAGTGGCATACCAGGGCTTTTGCCTGCAGACCCCAGAACCCCCACCGCACCCCTTTACCCCCAGTCAGCTTTGTAGACTTTTATAGAATGGGCTGCACTGTCCAGCACGAGAAGAGCATTCTCCTTGGTGAAGGTCAGTGCCACCGGGTGGGAAAGACCGTGGGTGATGATGGGCTTCAGGGCTGGAAATTCCTCAGGTTTTCCTAAGCATAGGACAGCCTGACCAGAAGTATCTGCAACAATCACATTCCCCTGGTGATCAAAGGTCACCGCCGAGGCAGTTATTCTGGAGGGGAAAAAGAGGCTCAGCCCAAAGCTATCCACCTGGCCGATCAGCTGCATAGTTGAGCTGAACACCTTCACCGTGGTGCTGCTGGACCCACTCCCCGGACCCGTAGGGTGCTCTAGGACCGCAATGGCCCCGGTGAGCCAAGACACAGCCACCCCGCGGGGACTGGACAGATGAACTTGCAACCTTTCCGTCCTCTGGAGGACCCCTTCAGGAAAGTTGACTTCCAGCAGGTGCAGCGAGCCTGCCTCCGCATCAGTCACCACGACCCCATTCTGAGGGGTGGTCTCCACGCCCCAAGGTAAGGAGAACTGGCCTGCAATGACAAGCTTGATCTGGCCAAAAAAATCAAACACTTTGATGGTACGGTCGCCGGCGTCGGTGACAACCACATGGCAGTCGTTAGTGACGGTGACATCGAGCGGGTACCTAATGTCCTGAGCAGCCTCCCCCTTCTCTCCAAACTGATGAGCACATCCTCCCCCGGAGTCAAAGATCTTGACCCGCCTCCTGCCGTCGTGCACCACCACGACCCGCCCCGTCTTGGGACACAGCGCCAGGCCCGTGGGGTTGACCAGGGTCCCCCAGCCTCCGAAAGCGCGGTGGCAGGTGAGGGCTCCAGGGGTGCAGGGAGCGGCGCGGGGGGCGGCGGGGCCTGGGCGGAGCGCCGAGCCCAGGAGCTCCAGGAGGTGAAGCACCGGCAGGCAGTCGCTGGTGTCGCAGCCCCGGCAGGCTCGGCGGCAGAAGGGGCACTCGAGGGCCAGCGTCCGCGGGTGCGCCAGGGCGGCCACGCAGGCCAGGCACACCACGTGGCCGCAGGGCAGGTTGCGCGGACGCCGCTGCTGGCGGTGGCCGAACCTCTCAAAGCACACCTTGCACTCGAGCAGGCTGATCTCGGCCTCGCGCACGAGCTCCTGCAGCGCCGGCCCGCTCCCTGACGCCTCGGCTCCCATCGCGCGGCCGCCGGCGTTCCCGTTGCGCCGCCAGTCCGCGGGGCTGACGCGTCCCGGGCGCCGCGCTCGGTCACGGTCACGGGGCGGGGCGCTGGTCCTGACGTCGCGGGTCCAGCGCGCAGACGCTGGGCCGCGCGGCCTGCTGTCCCCTGGTGGGCGCGCGCGGCACTGACTCCGGAGGGCCCGGGCGCCGACACTTGCAAGCTATATCCGCCGCGCGGCCAGACCCGTGACCTTCACGACAGTCATGGCTGGGTCATCTCCACTTGACACGCGAGGAAACACAGCTATTGAAGAAGCACGAGCGGGTTGCTTCCGATTACCCAGGCTGTAAGTGGCAAAGCAAGAACTAGAACACAGTGTTCCACCTGTGGTACCCTGCAGTCTCCAGTCCGCGGCGCTGGGCGCTGGGTGCTAGGGCGCTCCAGGCACAAAGCGCGTCTCACAGCTCATGACCCTTATGATCTCACTGGGAAAAGGAGACCCATGAGGGAAAAACCGAGGGGGTGAGGCAGGTGTGCCTGTTGTCTTCCATCACACCTGCAATAAAGTAGCTGCTTAGTGAATACTCGTAAAAATGAATTCATGTATGAACAAAGCAATGATAAAGGACAATAGAAGAAACTCTTTAGGTGAGTGAGTGTCAGATGGGGAGCAATGGCTGGGAATGTCTTCTAGAGGAATATGAAATGAGAAAGCTGGCGATCATAATTGCTATAGTACTTAATCCGTGCCTGCCTTCTTTTAAGTGGTTGACATAGATTAGCTTATTTAAAGCTCAGGACAATCCTATAAAGGGCTTATTATTTTCCTCACCCTTTTCTGCTGTAGAGTTCACAGAGCTAAGTATCTTGCCCAGGGTCACCTGGCTAGGAAGTGACTGGGCTGGGATTTGAAGCCGGGCTGTTTGCAGAGCCCACCCTCTTAACTATCCCAAAAGTTCTCAAACTTGGTAAACTTGGCACGTGGTGAATACCTGGGTCTCATCTGGAGGTTTCATTGGTTCAGAGTGCAGTCTGGGCAGCTGGAATTTGTTAACCCTCCCAGGTGATTACAATGTGCGGCTAAGTTTGAAAACCACTGCACTGCAGTCCCTTCAAATCAGCCCCAGGCTCTGTTCTTCCAGCTTCAGTCAAGGCAGAAAACAGAGACAATGTACCATATGCTTGAAGGTCTGCAAACAGAAGGTAACATGAGCTCTCTCAGGAATCCATTGTGATGCTACAATTTCTCATTTTTAGGGGTCCTCCCCATCCCTCCCCACAATGCCTTACATGGACATTGTTTTTATAAGATCACATACCAGATCACTTCCCTTCATTTTAAACCATTATATTATGCCTTCATCCTCTTATTTGCTAGACCTCTGAGAAAACGGGATTTGTATCCTCTGTTAGACCTCTGAAGGGAGCTTTAATGTAACTAAAATCACATCAAATAGAAATTACTTCCTGTAGTAATCTTTGAGTCAAGAAAAACATCCTGGGTGGCTCAGTCGGTTAAGCATCTGATTCTTGATCTCAGCTCAGGTCTTGATCTCGGGGTCATGAGTTGAAGCCCCTCGTTGGGCTCCATGCTGGAAGTGGAGCCTACTTAAGAAAAAAATACACTCAGGAAATGCTTGGGTGTCCCAGTCGGTTAAGCGTCTGCCTTCAGCTCAGGTCATGATCCCAGGGTTCTGGGATTGGGCTCCCTGCTCAGTGGGGATCCTGCTTCTCCCTCTGTCTGCTGCTCCCCTTGCTTGTGCGTTCTCTCTCTTCCTCTGATAAAGAAAATCTTTAAGAAATAGATAAAAAATAAAATATATATATATATATATATATATATATATATATACACACACACACACACACACACACACACACACACACATTCAGGGGGAGCCTGCCTGGCTCAATCAGTAGAGCATGCAACTCTTGATTTCAGAGTCCTGAGTTCCAGCCCTGTGTTGGGGGTGGAGTGTACTAAAAAAAAAAAGCAAAAACAAATTTAAAAAGGGAAGAAATAGGGGCACCTGGGTGGCTCAGTGGGTTAAAGCTTCTGCCTTCGGCTCAGGTCATGATCTCAGGGTCCTGGGATCGAGCCCCGCATCGGGCTTTCTGCTCAGCAGGGAGCCTGCTTCCCCCTCTCTCCTGCCTGCCTCTCTGCCTACTTGTGATCTCTCTCTCTCTGTGTCAAATAAATAAATAAATAAAATCTTTAAAAAAATAAAATAAAAAGGGAATAAATATATTCAGGACACCAAAATACAATATTTTTAGAGCTAGCGTTGTGTAATAGAAATAGGAGAAGGGCCTCTGGGTGGCTCAGTTGGTTAAGTATCCAACTCTTGATTTTGGCTCAGGTCATGATCCTGGGGTCATGAAATCATTTTAAATCAAACCCCACGTCAGGCTCCCTGCTAGGCGTGCAGCCTCCTTAAGATTCTGTCTCTCCCTCTGCCTCTCCCCACTCGTTCTTGCTCTCTCAAAAAAAAGAAAAGAAATATGAGAGCCACATATATAATATTAAAATTTCCAGGAACCACCTTTTAAAAAGTAAAAGAGAAACTAGAGAAATTAATTTGATGCATATTTTATTTAACCCTCAAATACCCCAAATAATATCGTTTAGAGATGTAATCACTATAAAAATTATTAACAAAATTTTACAGCCTTTTTTTGGTACTTAGTAAAATCTAGTGTGTATTTTACAGTCACAGCACATCCTAATTCAGACAGACCCCACATCAAATGCTCAGTTCCCACTTATGGCTGGTGGCTACTGTATGGAACAGTACAAATAAGAGACAAAGTCTGTGTTCTAATATATTGCCTTCCCCGAGATGCTTTCCAGATTGACTTCATTGAGCCTTGACTTTCTCCTAACTTGTCTCTGCTCTGACATTGTTTTGAGATGGACCCAAAGACTCCAGCTTATTGTTGACTATGGCAAAGCTTCAAGTGACCCTTCAGTGTGACTCTCAGGCCGCCTGGGAAACCTACCCACTTCTTCTTATCCTTTGCTTCCCCCTGCGGGGTAACTAGAAGTACTGCATGAAGAGGCAGAGGCGTTCAGTGAGGCAAACCAGAAAAAGCTTCAATAAATCCCACCTATTTAAGACTGTTAGCAGTAATTGCTCTACCACGGGGTGGTTAGACAGCACGGTGGTTCTGGAAAACATCGTGGCACGCACGCAGACCATCCATCCCAATGACGTATAGTCAAGACTCTGATGCTAAATTTAAAGTGTGGAAATCTGTTTGGGGCATTTGACTGGGAGTTCAGGTTTTCTCAATTACACAGGGCTTCCAAACTAAAACGTGGATGTTTGAGTCTCACAGTTGAGGATCTCCACGTTCTAGCCAGGCACGCTTAGAGGTCGTTTTCTTCATAGTTTGCTGCCTCTCTATGGAAAGAAATACAAACTATCTACCTAACCCAGCCACTCCCTCCCTCCCCGCCTGTCCTTCTCCTGCTTTACCAAAACATAGAGTCCAATTTTCCTTTTTGTACAATCCCAAAATTACTCTTTATCTTCATCCCCTCTTTCTTTTGCTCTTATCTCTGGAAAAGATAAAGTCCTAGGAGAGCAAGAACCACATCTGGTGTTGGGAGACACCATATCCCCAGCACCTAGTACGCACCTAAGACACGGGAGAAGCCCAGCAAACATTTTATAGATGGGTGATTGCATGAATGCTTAAAGGATACAACTTACACGTATTCAACGCAGATATTGTACCTTCTTGTTCCTGATTCTCTAGTATTATAGGAAGCATTGTTTAAAAAGTAGCATTTAGGGGCGCCTGAGTGGCTCAGTGGGTTAAGCATCTGCCTTTGACTCAGGTCATGATCCCAGGATCCCAGGATCGCAGGATCGACTCCTGCATCACGCTCCTTGCTCAGTGGGGAGCCTGCTTCTCCCCCTCCCTCTGCCCCTCTTCCCAGTTCATGATCGTTCTCTCTCTCATGCTCTCTCTCTCTCTCAAATAAATAAATAAATTCTTTTTTATTTTAAAGTAGCACTTATCCAGGAACCGTGCTAAGCATTTTGCTTATCTCTAGAGTCAATGCTGATAGGTTTTTCAAATACCTTCTCGAGTCTAATCCTCATACATACATACACACGTTGATTAATAAAAGGAATGCCCTGTGTCTGACTCTTAACATTTGGAGCTTCCTATGATGAATCTTTCCTCCCTCGTGGTTGGATCTCCGTGGATTTCCCCCATGCTTCCCTCCAATATGCCTCATTTAGAAGGTTCTGGAAGAGCCTGCCTATGCCTTCCTGCTTCTACCTAGAACAAGTGCTGAGGGGTGTGGGGCAAAAAGATCTGAAGTACAGAACTTGCAGTCAGGGGCTGACCTCTGTGCAAAGTACCACTTGGCAGGGGAGGGGAAACTGAGACCCAGCTCAGGTTACGGAGAGGTGAGGCTGAGGAATCTGAGGAGGGAGTTAGTGCTCAGGCACGTGGACTCCTGGCTTTGCAAGTATGGCAAGATATGCCACTCACATGCAGTTCTGAAGGAATCCCAGAATGACTCCAATGACACTGTTACATCCCAGTCTGTACCTGACAGTGACCGGAAAGAAAGGAAGTGGGAGAAGCCCATAGAAAAGAAGCATCTCAATCAGGGAGGAGATACACAACCTTCTAAAAGAGAAGCAAAGACAGCAGGAGCTTTAGCACGGGCTTGAGAGAGTGAGAGAACGCCCTTTGCCAACCTGAATCCCTCTTGCTCTGGTCAGGTTTGGGTTTCGGGCCAGCCTGTGATTCCTTGGACCCTGCCCTGGGCTGTGGTGATGTCTCCGCCCACCCCCTTCCCCCCCCCGCCGCTGGCCATCTTGTCTCACAGCACCCACTTTGACCAGCTTTCTGATTTTGTCACTCGTGCCTCATGTGTGTACTTTCTCAGGGGCGAGAGATTTGGTGGCGACAGGAATGGTGATTCAGGCTCGAATGTCTGCAGTGCCTGCAGAAAAATAAGCCGGGAATGTACGGTGGGCAACGGAAATCTGGACATTTTAATGTTTCTCAGTTTGAAAAAGGTGTCGCAAGGTGCCATCCTTGATCTTCTCTTCTCTTCCCACCTGCTCTCCCTGAGCAGTGTCACCCTCGCTCATGGTGGGAGTGGCCATTCCCTGCACGCACCCCTAATGCAGGCTTACGATACTGTAGAGGAACGTTCCAAGTGCAGGCTTGGAACAGGACTGCCTTCAATCATCCGTCCATCTTCCTCCAGCACATTCAAGACTACTTACATTTGGTGGACGAATCTATTCATGGCGGAAAGATTACATAATCGTGGTACAGCCATATGGTAGGACATGATGAAGCTATTTTTAAAAATCTTGTTTTTAAAGAATCCTTAGTGACATGAGGGAAGGGGAGATGAAACACCAGAGAAGACAGAAAAGATACAATACTGTCTTGTAATTGATCACAACTTTGCAGAAACGTACACGTGGCCTCAGCATCCCCCCTGGGAGCAGACAGACAGGAAAATGCAACACAGAATTATCAGTCATTCTCTCTAGTGATAGTATTTGGCCACTTTCATGTTTCTTCTCTAGACTTTCCTGTGCTTCCTGAGTTTGTTTGCAGTGAGCAAGTATTATTTTATTATTATTTCAGTATAAATAAGTGTTAATGTTTCATGGTCTATTTATTGCTAAATACTTCTCTAGATTATCTTTCTTCTAGCTCCTAGAGTTAAACACCAATATTGAAACAAATTTCTGTTAAGGCCCAGTGGTTAGGGGTCACAGATTTTTAGAGGTATCTTTTCAGTTCATGCATTAAAGCCACACACACCGAACAAAACTGGGATGTGACTTGGTCGAAACCCAGCAGAGTGACTTTAAGCTTTAAGGTACGTAGATGGAATTCTATTGTGTCTCCATCAACTTAGCCACTCTGGTGAATTTGTAATGTAACGCTTGATAAGAAAGAAAGCACATCAGATAAGAAGTGAGGGAAAGTCAGAGCTGTCAGGATGAAAGACCATTTTTATTTTTTAATTAATTAATTAATTTATTTTTTAAAGATTTATTTATTTATTTGACAGAGAGAGAGATCACAAGTAGGCAGAGAGGCAGGCAGAGAGAGAGGGGGGAGCAGGCTCCCTGCTGAGCAGAGAGCCCGATGCGGGGCTCGATCCCAGGACCCTGAGATCATGACCTGAGCCGAAGGCAGAGGCTTTAACCCACTGAGCCACCCAGGCACCCCCATCTTTATTTTTTTAAAAGAGACCTTCAAAGAAAGTGTACCATATACATATATATATATATATATATATATATATATGTTTGCATAAACACTTCTAAATTGCTCTTCCTTATTCAAATAAACAATGACAGGTATGCACTACAGTGGAAAATGGGAGAAATTTATTTGGACCACTTCTTCTGCGGGTCATGGTTTTATTTGTCCCTTCATTCTTTTGCCCAGAAATCCCCTTTATGGGTCAGTAGATCTCACATCTCTTTCCTGAAACCTTCTGTGGTCCCTACGCCATTAACCCTTTAGAGAACCCAATCTCCAGCTCGCCACAGGCAGGTGATAAAGCTTTGAAAAGCTTTGTATTTTTCTTTCCACACCCATCCAAGTAGACTATTACACACTTTACTTGTTTTGTCCCACCTGCCAGAAAAACACTGAGTGTACACACTCATGAATTCGTGCCTGCTTCTTAGGGCAGGCATTTCGTAGATCACTGTTCACAGGGAACAGAGGTTCAGCAAAGCTATTCTTTAAAATAAAATACAAAATTAAAGTCATTTTTTAGAAAAGGCTAAAAACAATTCAGTAGCTCTAAAACTATACATAGTATATCTACCACTTGAGACTTTTTAAAAGGTCAGTATTCTCCCAATGATGGTACATAGTATATAAAAAAATTAATTATAGGAGCGCCTGGGTGGCTCAAGTCAGTTGAGGCCTCGACTCTTGATTTCGGCTTGGATCATGATCTCAGGGTCATGGGATGGAGCCCCAGTGGTGGGCTCCGCACTCAGTGGGGAGTTTGCTTCTCTCCCTCTGCCTCTCCCCCTGCTCTCTCTGTCAAATAAATAAATCTCTAAAAAAAAAAAAATCAACTACATAAGAATATCTCAATTTTATTTAAGATTCTTTGGGTGCAAGTTGGAGAAACCAACCCTAGCTGGAGAAAGAGAAAAGAGGTCTGTATCAGAGGGACTTGGGGTGTTCTCCCCAGGGCAGCTAGGCTTCAGGAAGGGGGAAAATAGAAACCCGGAACACCAGGGACCCCTCTCCAGCTCCCATCTCCACTTTTCTTTCTGCAGATCAGCGTGCTCTAGTTCTCAGATCTATATGGTGGAATGTGGCTGCTCCACAGTTCCTGGGGCCACACTTCGGTTGTGTCTACTCTCAGCAGCTACCTTGCTTTTCCTGCCACAATCCTAACAATCCCCAAAGAGAATTGGATTGGCCCAACTCAAGTCAGTCATCCATCCTTTGTTCATTCAACTGGGTACAGGGATGGAGTCAGGTAGACATGGGTTCTGGAAGCCCACGCTCTGGACGGCGGCAGGGGGCAGGTCGCAGAGAGGCAAGGACCATTGTGAGACCGGAGACTCCAAATTAATTGCCTTATAAGGATTAGAATAAGACCAGTGTCTGAGAGCATCTAAGAAGGCAGTTCCTACATGGGGCAGAAGAGGTGCTTGCGGAGGTCGACAACTCTGAAGCCTAAGGAAGTTTTCCCAGTATTCTGCTTATGACATATTTCTGGGGAGAGTGTCTGTAGATTTCATCAATATTGAAGGGGTTTATAAACTTCCCCATTACTAACAGCACACACACACACACACGCACACACACACACACCATCAAGCAACCACTTCTTTAAATAATACACACCATCCTATTAACATGAGCTGAATAATCCAAATCATTTAGGTATGAAGTTGTATGGTTGGAGAGAGATGTCTGAGTTAACAAAGTGTGATACTAATGAAAAACAGAGACGCTGTGAATCTTAAGGAACAGTCATGAATCCAGCCCCAAGTTCACTGTACTTCATAAGATGTTATCACTTAAACAAGATTAAACTTAGAAAAACAAAACAACAACAACAAAACCCTGCCAAACTTAGAGAAAAACCTTCTTTAAAAATTTCATTTTTTAACAGCTTGGGAAAAATATCCTTTCCCATAAAGTTTGGTTTGTTTAATACATTTTAAAATATGCTTCTTGATTCTGTTACCCATAAAATTATCTAAGGAGGAAAAAAACATGAAAAGGGCTACTAGGATTGAGGATAAGATGAGGGTTTATGGTAGTTAATATTTCATATAATTTCTTGGTCTTTTACCTTGAACCCTAGTAAAGTATTACATGGCCTTAGTGGTTCTAAATTTCATAAGGAGTGTCCATTTCTCTGCCTATTCTGTTTCCTTAAGTTATATGCATTGCATTTCTTTTACCTAAAAAAATTACTTATTATTTTTTTTGTTTTTAAATTACTTATTTTTAATTTTATTTTTAAAAATTATTTTTAAAATTTAATTATTTTTTTAAAAGATTTTATTTTTAAGTAATCTCCACACCCAGTGTTTGACATGGGGCTCAAACTCATGACCCTGAGATCAAGATTCACATGTCTACCAACTGAGACAGCTGGGAGCTCTTTTAATTTTTAATTTTTAAAATTATACAACACATGCTGGTTGTAAAAAATTTCTTGCAATCTGTAAGTAAAACAGGTATATTCTTTGACCCCCCCTCAATTACACTTTCCTTTCTAAAGTTAGCTACTTTACCAATTGTTCTTTTCTATAAAGTTATACACATTTGTGAGCAAATATCTGTAATGTGATTTATAAACAATTTTTTTTCAAGAGCCATCCAGTATTTTTTCTCACCTTAGGGTAACTGTCAATTGCCCAAAAACATGTTATCACTTGTTTTTATTCTTCTCATTTACTTTTCAGTACATAGATATAACTTTTCAACAATGTAGTCAATTCCCCAACTTTTATGGTGTTCTTCAAAAACATCAACCTTCTCAAGGCAATGAATGTTGCATATTGAACCTGTAACAAGAAGAAAGGGAAACAAGTGAAAACGTTAATGAAGAAGGCAATCGAGGGGGCACTTGGGTGGCTCATTTGGTTGAGCATCTGATTCTTGATCTTGGCTCAGGTCATGATCACAGGGTCATGGGATTGAGCCCCATGTCAGGCTTCGAACTCAGCATGGAGTCTGCTTGCTCTGCTTCCTCTGTTCCCCCCCTGCTTGCACTCTCTCTCTCAAATAAATAAATAAATAAAATCTTTAAAAAAAAAAAAGAATGCAATCGAGGTTCTTCTAAAACCTCATCAAATCATTTTATAAAAGCAGTGTTACTGAAGATTTTTCTTTTCTTTTGAAGTTTTATTTATTTAGGTAATCTCTACACCCAATGTAAGGCTCGAACTTATGACCCTGAGGTCAAGCGTCAGATGCTCTTCCAGCTGACCCAGCCAGGTGCCCCTCTTTTTTTTTCTTAAGGACTTATTTTTTCAGGTTTTATTTATTTGACAGAGAGAGTGAGCAAGAGAGAGAGAGAGAACGCATGAGTGGGGGAGGAGCAGAGGGAGGAGTGGGAAGCAGGCTCCCCACTGAGCAGGAAGCCCGACGTGAGGCTCGATCCCAGGACTCTGGAATCATGACCTGAGCCAAAGGCAGGCGCTTAACTGACTGAGCCACCCAGGCGCCCCCCTCTTTTGTTTTTAATGAAAATGGGGGAAATGCTAAGGGCAAACTGACCTCTGAATTGCTATTACCACTTAGAGCTCCTAAGACCTAAATTAAACACACCATCTCTCTGGAAGAATTCAAATGCCTCTCACACAAGCACACTACTTAGCTAAAAAGGCACGTGACAGAGATTGGTCCCTTTTCTAGGATAAGATAGCCTTCAGTAAAAGGGTTCTGACTTCCAGATTTTATAGACTTCTAGACACGAATAGGTAGTAACACTTCAAACAGTTAATTGTTGACTTTATTTAAAATATAAATAACTTACCGAATAATTTTTTAACTTCAGCATCTGGAACATAAAATGGTGGGCCTAGGTAAAAGAGAAAGAAGGTGAAGAATAATTTCTACAGATCTAATTCTAAAGAGAAAATCTCAGGGCCCACTTCTCAGCTGATTTGCAGGGACTTAGGTAGAATTATTCCATACACAGCTTAATGACCGGATTGGTGAGGACGTGACCGGTTCCTCCACTACATCTTTTGCACGTGTCATACCAAAGAAGTAGACTGGCTTTCCGAGGGGATGCCAGTGCTGGGTGCCTGTCTCCAGCTTAGATGACACGGCTGGGCCAGCCATGGGACTTGGGATCTTTTATTTATTTTTTCCTTTCTCAAGTTTTTACTTAAATTCCAGTTAGTAAACATACAGAGTAATACTCATTTCAGGTGTAGAATTTAGTGATTCATCACTTCCCTACAACACCCAGTGCTCATCACAAATGCCCTCCCTAATCCCCATCACTCGTCCCCCCCCATCCAACCCCCCCCACCTCCTCTCTAGTAACACTCAGTTTGTTCTCTACAGTTAAGAGTCTGTTTCCTGGTTTGTCTCTCTCTCTTTTTTTTTTTGCCCCATATGTTCATCTGTTTTGCTTCTTAAATTCCACATATGAGTGAAATCATATGGTATTTGTCTTTCTCTGACTGACTTATTTCGCTTAGCATAATATACTCTAGCTCCGTGAACATTGTTACAAATGGCAAGATTTCACTTTTTCATGGCCGAGTAATATTCCATTGTATATACCACATCTTCTTTATCCATTTATCAGTCGATGGACATTTGGGTTCTTTCCATAGTTTGGCTATTGTAAATAACACTGCAGTAAATATTGGGGTGCATGTATCCCTTCGAATCAGTATTTTTGTATCCTTTGGGTAAATACTGAATAGTACAATTGCTGGGTTGTAGGGCAGTTCTATTTTTAACTTTTTGAGGCACCTCCATACCGTTTTCCAGAGTGGGTGCACTAGTTTGCATTCCTACCAACAGTGCACGAGGGTTCCCCTTTCTCTGCATCCTCGCCAACACCTGTTGTTTCCCGTGTTGTTAATTTTAGCCATTCTGACAGGTGTGAAGTGATATTTCATAGTGGTTTTGATTTGTATTTCCCTGATGCTGAGTGATGTTCAGCATCTTTTCACGTGTCTGTCGGCCATCTCTATGTCTTCTTTGGAAAAATGTCTATTCATGTCTTCTGCCCATTTCTTAACAGGATTATTTAATTTTTTGTGTGTTCAGTTTTATAAGTTCTTTATAAATTTTGGATACTAACCCTTTATCAGCTATGTCCTTTGCAAATATCTTCTCCCATTCCAAAAGTTGCCTTTTAGTTCTGTTGATTTTTTCCTTTGCTGTGCAGAAGCTTTTTATCTTGCTGAAGTCCCAATAGTTCATTTTTGCTTTTGTTTCCCTTAGACGTATCTAGTATGAAGTTGCTACGGTCAATGTCAAAGAGGTTACTGTCTATTTTAGGATTTTTATAGTTTCAGGTCTCACATACAGATCGTTTATCCATTGTGAATTTATTTTTGTGTATAGTGTAAGAAAGTGGTCCAGTTTCATTCTTTTGCATGCTGCTGTCCAGTTTTCGGGACTTGGGAATTTTAAAATCAGAATGAAGTTCATTAAATTCCTTGGCATTTCCTTCATCTTCTAGAGTATTAATTTCCCAAGATTCCTGCACTCAATCACTCTCTACACATCCCTCCCACTTTGCTGCAGGCCATTTACTTTAAAGGAAATTTAGCTTCTGCTCCTTTCCAGAGGTATTCTGAATTCCAGCCCCAGGCAGAGCCTGTTGTATATTCTACCCACAAGCCCTGCCTTAAGCCTCCTGTTCAGGAATGGAATTTAAATCAGATTAGCAGGGCTGAGGTCTGTCTCCATTAATTTCCATTTCCATCTGATTGTTCCAGACTTAATTATGGACTCTAGGGCTCATCTTTTAATGAGCTTTTAAGATCTGATTTACTCAAACAGAAAAAAAATACGAGCATATGTAATTATTTATAAAAAGCCACACTTAAAAAAAACACCTCTGTTAAAAAATCAAAAAGGTGATTTTTACAATAAAAGCCTATATATTTGGTTTTCACTTCTTCCTGAAAATAAAAGTTCAGTCACGGCAAAGGTTAAGCATACAATGTTCAAGCACATCAAAAGGAGTCCAGAAGAAAACCCCACTTTGATACGTTCAAAACAAAGATCATTATTAAAGAATGCAATAAATTGTAAAATTTCAGAAGTTAAAAAGCCGTAATAGGGCAGAGATTTTTCTGCACACCTCCAACGCCCACATCCACGTTTCACCTGTTGTCCTATGAGGGTGAGTGTGTGTGCATATTTCCGGCGTGCACCTAACATGTACCCAACAGCAGGGATGAAGCATATATGCTATATTCAAAGCAGGGCAAACAGTCTCTCTTCCTCCTCCTCCAGAGCTCATGAGACCTCTCCTTTATATTAGGGCCATCCCTTTCTCCCTCTCTTCTATAGTCTGAGCTGGGAACCGTGAACGAAACGGAAGACAGGAAAAATGTGTATCAAGTGGGAAGAGGAAAAAAAGGTTTATAGTTTCCACTTACCCAAACCAGACTTTTCTTCCCGTGTAAAAAAGCAATATTCTTCCTATGATCTAAATTAGGAGCCAATATTGCTATCTGTGTCACAGAATTAAATCAGGAAATGAGGCAACATCTTAGAAAAAGAAAAACAAAAGAAACTTTACCTGCGTGTTTCGTGGGATCGTAAGAAAGAACGGCCAAGAGGTAGTGAAACCCTTTTCGCGTGAGGGACAGCATTATTCGTGCATAGCTGAAAAGAACACAACAGAGTAAGGGGTTCCATTTCTCCACAAAGGCAAAGCCTTCAGGGGGCGAGAGGCAGGCAAGGAAACCCGGTTCACAGTCCTCTACATCGCTGAGTTCCATTCTTCTAACGACCCCCTGAAGTCAATTCGCATCCTAAATGTCAGAAACAGTCGTCAATTCTGTCATCTGCCTTTGCTGGGAAATAGTAAAGACAGGACTCGAAATGGGGTGGGCCTCCAGAGCCCATAAGACCGGAAGATGTCACATTAAGCCGAGCAGACGCTCCTTCCAGCCTGATGCGGGACTCCGAACACACACGAACACACACACACACACACACACACACACACACACACACACACACGGCACTAAAGCTCTGGGGCTGGGCTTCCCGGACCAGGCTAGGGATCAGTCATCCGAACACTTGCTGAAAAAAAGCTGCTTGAGCTCCATCCTCAGAGCCTGATTCGGTAGGTTTATTGTAGGGCCTGGGATGCTGCTGTTTAACAATATCCTTGGGGGCTGGGTTCTCGCCAGGGGCATATGTGAGAAGTACAGAACACAATCCCTTTCCCTTATGGAGTTGGAGGGACAAGACTAACAAATGGGGGGATGGGGGGCGCCTGGGTGCCTTTCCACTTAGTGGCTACATAAGCTTACACATTCTTAACCTCTGTGGGCCTCAGTTTCCTCATCTGTAAAACGGGGATGAGATTAAGAACCAACTCACAGGTTGTGGTGTATATTCAATGACTTTACACACATGAAGTGCTTAGAACGTTGCCTGGTGTGAGGTAAGCGCCCGGGTTAGTTTTTGTTATTCTCTTTAGCGGACTCCCCCAGCTAGGGCTGGCTTGAGGCGGGGGTCACACGTTCTTGCAAGAGAAAGTGCTGGACCAAAGCAAACCTTTGAACAAAAAACCCTGGGGCGCCTGGGTGGCTCAGTTGGTTAAAGCCTCTGCTTTCGGCGCAGGTCATGATCTCAGGGTCCTGGGATCGAGCCCCACATCGGGCTCCCTCCCTGCTCAGCAGGGAGCCGGCTCCTCCCTCTGCCTCTGCCCCTCCCCCATGCTCATGAGCTCTCTCAAATAAATAAATAAAATCTTTAAAAGAAAAACCTTAACTTTCTGATTGTTGGTCTTAAGAAGAAGGAAGAAGTGGGGCACTGGGTGGCTCAGTCTGTTAAGCAAATGACTCTTGATTTCGCTTAGGTCATGATCTCAGGGTCGTGAGACTGAGCTCCAGGTTGGTTTCCCCACGCAGCGGGGGATGGGGAGGGGTTCTGCTTAAGATTCTCTCTCTCTCTCTCCCCCTGTGCCCCACCCCGCTCACACTCTGTCTCTCTCAAAATAAAAAAATAAATCTTTAAAAAAAAGGAGGAGGAGGAAGAAGTCTCTTGCCGTCCCAGTGAAGGTGATCAGTCAGACTGGTTTGGCAGGGTCTCCTAGGACTGACATACTTCATTCCCTTTGGAATGCGGACTTTCTCAACCATTTCCCAAAAAATTCAGAAAAATGAGAGAGGTTTGCCCCACCGATTTATGTCAGGCCAGACACCTGAGGCGCCCAGCAGCAAACACCTCAGGACTTGCCTGTGTGCAGTCAAAGCAGAAAAGATGCCCAGTATTAATGATAGGAATGAGGTAAAGTTCAAACATGCTAAGTACCAGGACGAAGGTAAAGAAATGTATTTTTCTGGTGGCTTGAAGTAAGTTGTTATTCTGGTTACGAAGGCTAACGTGTTCTCAGGTATGCTTGGGGCCGTGCTCACTCACACTCACACATGCACGCGCGCGCGCGCACACACACACACACACACACACGGGGCTGGGCTTCGAGAAAAGAGAGAGGGGAACCAGGGAGGACACAGAGACTGTGGCTAAGCTAGAACTGGATGCTCTAAACAAGACTTCTATATATATATTTTTTATTAACATATAATGTATTATTTGCCCCAGGGTACATGTCTGTGAATCATCAGGCTTACACATTTCACAGCACTTACCATAGCACATACCCTCCCCAATGTCCATAACCCAGCCACCCTATCCTTCCCCCCTCCACCCCCCAGCAACCCTCAGTTTTAAACAAGACTTCTAGATGGGGTCTCACTACTCATTGTTAACCATGAAACAATAGTTTCATGGTTTCACTTAGATGGCCTTTCTGTCGAGGACAGAGGAGGTGGTAGTGGCTGGTAGGAAACAGTGGATTTCCTTTGTTCTGAGTCTAGTTGGCTTTCATTCGTTTATTTGACAAGTGTTTGTTAAGCTCCTACTATGTGCTAAACGGACTCTGCCAGCTGGTGGGGAAATTAGACAGTGTGCCTGGGCTGCCCTTCGAGTGAGCTCTGTGACTTCCAGTTTGCTCCCCATCCTGTGGATTCGAGCCACACAAATCAAAGCCCCTGCAAGGACTAGCCTCAAAGAAGAGGATGAACATCGTCAGGGAGGGGGAAACATCCACAAAGGTAGACATCCAGCAGATGTGGGTTTAGTAGACATACGTGGTGTTTTATGGAAACAAAGAGGCTGCACAGGATACTGTGAGTTGCTAAGGGACACTGATGTCACACAAGAAATGCAAAGCAGACACTGAAATGTGTGTGGATTTCCGCACTGAATTTCACACTGAAATGTGAGGCAGAAGAACAGAGCTGGAAATATAACAAGGAGAAAGGCAGGTACCAGGCACGATTTGTTCCATTATTTCCCCCAACATGGGGCACAGTGTATATTTAGAACATGATAGGAACTTAGTACATGTTTGTTGAATGACTGAATGAAAGTAATGGAATTGAAAGTAACAGACAGGCAGACACAAGCAAACGCTGAGGGTGGTCCCTTAGGGGAGGACGACCTCTAGGCGTATGAGGAAGGGGAAGCTTCCAGAAAGAGGTGAAGGAGGAGGAGTGGCAACAGAAAGAAAAAGGAACACAGGAGTGTGAATTATCACCAAAGGAAACTATATATTAAGAAAATGTGTGGGGCTCTTGGGTGGCTCAGTCAGTTAAGCGTCTGACTCTTAAGCTCAGCTCAGGTCCTGATCTCAGGGCTGTGAGTTCAAGCCCTGCGTTGGCCTCCAGGCTGGGTGTGGAGCCTACTTAAAAAAGGAAAAAAAAAAGGAAAGAAAAGAAAATATGCCATGAGGGGCACCTGGCTGGCTGGCTCCTTCAGTAGAGCAGGGGACCCTTGATCTTGGGGCTGTGAGTTTGAGCCCCACGTCGGGATGGAGATTACTTAAAATCTTTAAGGAAAAAAAAAGAAAATGTGGCATGGTCTACTTAAAGAAGATTAGGTTTGGCAATCAGCTTGACTCATGAAATAATTAATTTTTAAGAAATAAAAATTTTATTTCACTGATGTGGATAGAAGCCTGTGGACATGTGTTAAGAGTCGGCCTCCATACCACGAAATAATTCAACATTTATATGCTATCTCCAAGTAAGTACGTGAGTGATATCTGGATTGGAAAGTACATAGGAGCGGCCATGTTTTACTCCGTATGCTTTCTCATATTTTAATTTTATTTTCTCATAAGAGTAGGTATAATAGGAATGGTCAAAAACATCAGTAACCAAAGCTCTGACATCATGGCAGCTAATATTCAGACAGCTACAGAGAGTAGCCAGGCACTTTCCACATACGTCCTTCCCTTTAATTCCCACAACAACTCCTGCAGGGAGAATAAGGCAGGGATGGTGAGCGTGGGCTTCAACCAAACTTACCCGGTCTGAGTCTGAATTCTGTCTCGTGCCAGCTGCCTGACTTCGGTCAAGCAACCTGCTCTCTCTGACCATAACTCAAGACCTGCGTTGGGCTCCGCCCTCCATCCTTCCTCAACTATAAAATGGGAATAATGGTGGCATATACCCCACAGGGTTGTTTGGTGGATTGAAGGTGTTGATAGAGAGTTTCAAGCAATGCCTGGCACATGGCAAGTGCCCCAGACAGCCACCAGGTGAGGTTAGTGGAGGCGGTGGGGGCCGTATTAGAGACACTCCGCCATCTTGCAGAGGAGTCAACAGAGACCTGGAGAAGTTGAATACTTGGATCAAGGCAATACAGCTTGGAAGTGACAGAGCCACAAGCCTCTACCAGCTCCCCACGGCCATGGCCAAATCCTATCCTTTTTACACAAAGATGGTACTGAATTTAGGTCTTCTAATTCCGGATACAAGAAGCTGTTTCAAACTAGTGAAGGTCTTAACTGATTTTCTGGAGCTCATGAAAAGTACAGCGTGTTAAATGAAGAAGGGCCAAAAGGGAAAGCCAGCGTAATTAAAGCAATTAAAGCAAATTACTAACCGTTCACGATCGCCTGGGTTAACAGCAACTAACGCTCCTCTATCCCAGATCCGGTCAAATTTGCCAATATTGGCTCTGTCAGGAAGAAAAAGAAACAGAAAATCGATTATATATAAGAATCGAATTATATAAGAATTATATAAGAAAAATCGATTTTCCAACAAGCAGCACAGCGTCCCCAGTGGCGCGTGCTGGTATTGCACTAGCTGTCAAGGGATTGGGATCTCCGGTAGCTTTCCTCGCTTCTGCAGGGATGCGTGGATGTGGGCGTGAGGAGCTCCTTCCAGTTTTAGGAGCTGGTGGCAGTAGCCTCCCCCTTCTGCTCTGACTTGAGAGCACAGAGGAGAGCTAGAGGGCAATTTGTGACAACCTGCGCCCGGCCCCCCGAGGAAGCATCAGGGCCTTTCAGGAGATAAGACCACCTTCTGCACCTCGAAAGTCCTTTCTATAGCCAATCAGGTGTGAAGCAAAGACACTGTCTTGCTCTTCTTTCCTCTTCCTAACCCCCCTGAAGTCATAACGATGTTCTCCATATTTTGGAAGCTATCCAAGGACGAAGCTATCAAGTGTGCAGACACGGGAGGCTGTGGTCCAAAGAACTACAGGCCAGAGACTCCTATCCATGCTACTCCAAGGGGACGAGGGTCAGCAAAAGCCCTCCCTCCCCCAGCACTGCCTGGCCAGCACTCAAGTTATTCAAAGTACAGATGTAAGATTCAGTCCTACCTGGGAAGATCAAAAAGGTTGCAACAGTACAAGGAAATATTCCCTTTAGAGCTCTGTAATGAAAGTCAAGAAAAAAAAAAAGCTGTTTAGTTAGGAGCTACTTGGATGGTTAAGGAAAGACAAGAGGGGCAAAGCACAGCAAAGGTGGTGGGGAGAGAATATGGAATTAAACACGAAGAATGTAATTGTACTGCAAAGAATATTTTTAACAGAAAATAAAATAAAACCTTACTATAAATAATTTTTTTTTTAACAGCACCATGTTTTTTAGTTTCCGTTGCATTTGTTTGTTTGTTTGGTTGGTTTTTTTAGACTTGTCTGGTCGTGGGTTCTTTGGGATCCACTCAAAGAGAAAAATCATAGGTTAACCCTGAAGACGAGTTAGCGATTATTTTGGGGGCTTGTTCCGTTTTAGCAATATTGACTTTAGCAGAGTCCTGATATTTTGACACTGTTAAAGGTAAATAAACGGGTTAACCAATGACCAGGCAGGCTGACAGAGGAAGGTCAGATACTTTGAAAGGCATTCGTGCCAAGTACAGTTGTGTGGACTCCTGGCTTTTCTACTCTTTCATTCATCGGCTAGCGGGCATTTATTGCCTGAGCCCCTGGTGGACAGGACCACCCTGGATTCTAGGGAGTGGGTGTGGACCTGACGCGTTCCCTGCCCTCAGCAAGGACAGCCTGGTAGAGCAGAGAGGCGTGGGCGGGAGATGCATTGAGGACGGGATGGCCTGGGCTGTTCTGGTTGCGTGCCCGAGAACGTGGGGACTCAGAAGGTGGAGCAGGGAGCTGCCCGGAGAGCATCTGCTAACGTTACGGGAGGGGGAGCTGGGGTTGCAGTCCAGGGGCATAAACAGACATGGATTCCGCTGGGTCCAGGGGATGTGAGAAGCCTGGGGGCTGGGGGAAGGGCAAGGAAGGAGAGGTCAGGATGTGCAAGTGTTGGATTGTATTCTGAACTGAGGCACCAACAGGGGTTTATGACTAGATGAAGGGTCTCTAAAGGCCAGTCTGGAGGCACCGTGGGGGTCCACCCAGAGGAGCGGGCGAGGTGGCAGAGAGGACAGCCAGTGAGTCTCAACTTTGGGGAGCTTTAAACAGCACTGAGGCTGAGCCCCACTCCTAAAGATTCTGATTCAACAGGCCTGAGGTGAGCCCTTGGACTGGGAATTTTGTAAGACCCATAGGAGGCCTTTGCAAATGTGCCCCCGAGGCTGAGAACCACTGTTCCAGGACTAGCCTCTTTGGACTGAGTAAACTCCTGGGATGATTTGAGAACAGGGTGGGAGGAAGCTGTAAAATAAAGTACTATTAAGCCTCCTACGGACCTGCAATTAGTTTCAATATTTAGAAAACAGAGTATCTTGCGAGGGACTGAATGTACCAACGGACAATGGCCAGACCATGTCAGACTAGAGAGAGCTTGGACCGACCGCAGCAGCCAGCCTGGGAAGCCAAGCCACAGTCTGTGCTCGATGATGTGTCAGTGACAGTCAGCCTCCCTAATTTTCATCACCTTTCCCCCTTCCAACTCAGGATTAACCAGAGAAAGCCAAATACACTCCCCAAACCAATCCCACAGGATGCCCCCTCTCTTTAGCTCACCTCTGCCTCCCCACGCCCACAGCCTCCAATCAGCCTCCCTGTGGTTTCCAGCACAAAGCTCTCCCACCCCCTGCCTGCCTCTGAGCTTTTTCAGAGGCTGGCCCCTCTGAAAAAACAGCCTTGCTTGTTCTCATTTGGGTGGTCTTTTATTCCCACATCTTACCCCAAGCAAGCAAAGCCATTCCCCTGGCTCGTTGTGGTCAGGATGAAGACAATTCCCAGATCTATCACTTCCAGCCCAAACGCCGCCCACTGCCCCGGAGATGGAACGCCATTTGCCACCTACACCTTCACCATTCCACAGTTCTCTTGAACTCGTCATCTATTTTCTTTTTAAGTGACTTCTCCACCCAACATGGGGTTTGAACTCACAATCCAGAGATTTAGCATTTCATGCTATCCACTAACCCAGCCAGGGGCCCCAAACTCATCATCCTGAGAACAAAACCCATTTTCTCTTCCCCTTCAGCTTGTTTCTCTTTTATTCTCCGCCATTCATTGCAGTCATCTGGGCTGGAGATGCAAACTCAGCTCCCCCTTCATCCCCACTCAGTGAATCCTAAATCCTGTCCGTTTGACATCCTATGCATTACTTTGATCTGCCTGTCCCTCTATACGCCCTATGGCCCTCTGAGTGCAAGCCTCCGAGAGCTCTTCTCTGGACCTCTGCTCACGGCCTTCCATCTGGTCTTTCTTCCGGGAGGCGACCTCCCTTGAGGCTGCAAGGGTGGTTCGTCTCAAAAGAAACTCCAGCGGAGTCATGCTCCTCCTTAAAATCTTTACTGCTCAGGATGAAGAACCAGCCTCCCAGGGCATCTGAGACCATGCACTGGCCTGCCCACCTGTCCCAGCTCCACCTGTCCCCACGCTTCAGTAAGCATTCCAAGGCTGGGTTAGGGGACACTCCTCTTGGCTCCCTTTAGACCCTGTGTCATTACGCTTAGCTCTGTGCATGACAAGCAGCTTTCCTCTGTGTTTTTCTCCTAAGCGAAGAGATTCTTTAGGGCAGGGACTGTGTTTTTATCTCTTCAGCGTCTTACACAGGGCATGACACAAGACATTCTCAGAAATGCCTGCTTATAAATAAAAAAAATTAAACAAATGCAAACCAAAACTATGAGTATAGATAGACTTTGATAGCTGTAGTATATATTTGTGCGTATCTAGCGATCACCTATCTTTTTCAGCCCTAGCTCCTTAAACTCTATAATGTGCGGGTGAATCTGTGTGAGAAAGTGGGGTCACGTGACACTTGTATAATAACCCAGGCTAAGAAAAACCTTTCTTACAGGGACATGGAAATCATTATTTACCAAAAACAAGACAAACCTTGAAAACTTTGGCTCCAGGAATTTCCATGATGGGTTCTTCTGAGTAAGAAAGATTCTGCTCTGTAAAAAATTCCCGTATCCCAAGTTCACTGATTTCCACACCTACAACACTGTGTCCTAGGTCAGCAAACCTGCATGAAATCATATATTTACACTTGAATTTTTATTCCAAATACAGTACTAAATAAAAGGGTATATCCCCATAAACATTCATTTCCCTTAATTTTAAGGGATTTATATGAATTCAGGGTCACAGGGTTTCATAGAACTTGTAGAGAAGTGGATCTATTTATTCCGAAACTTAATAGTAGATGGAATTCTGAAAAATTGATTTATATGACTTTAGGAAAAAATTTAAAATTTGGAAAACTATACCTTAAAATGCTGATCTACTTACAAATGGGTTTGATTAGAAGAGTTTCTAATTTAAAAGCATCCTGTGGATTTTTTTTAAAGATTTTTATTTATTTGAGAGAGAGAGCACCAACTGGGGAAAAAGCAAAGGGAGAGGGGGAAGCAGGCTCCTGCCTGAGCAGGAAGCCCGACATGGGGCGTGATCCCAGGACCCTGAGATCATGACCTGAGCTGGAGGCAGATGCCCACCCGACTGAGCCACCCAGGTGCCCCACATCCTGTGGATTAGAAATGCTTTTCAATTTCTCTAAATCAGCCCTGTCCATCAAAACTTCCTGTGCTGGTAAGAGGTGTCTACACCGTACCATCCAGTCCAGCAGCCTCTAACCACGTTGAGATGTGGCTAGTGTGATTTAGTTTATTGTTTTATTTATTTTTTTAAAGACTTTGAGAGTGTGCATGCACAAGTGCGTGGGGTGGGGGAGGGAGGAGCCGAGGGAGAGGGAGAAACTCAAACAGGCTCTGCACTCATTGGGGCTCCATCTCACAACCCGGAGATCATGACCTGAGCCGAAATTCAGAGTCAGAGGCTCAATGGACTGAGCCACCCAGATACCCCCAGTGTGACTTAATTTAAACTGAAATAGCTACATGTGGCTAGTAGCCGCCATGCTAGAGGATAGGGCTCTAGGACATTAGCATCCATTTTTACAATCTTAAAAATTCCATTCACCAACAATAAACATTATCCAGAAATTTATCTAACTGCCATATACAAATAACTAGTGCTTTCCTGGTAAGCTTTATAATTACAGGATCCACAGTCTTGGGATCTTGGACTCCGGAGGAAACAGTGTTAGTGGCACAGCACTGATTTTTGTCAAATTAAATAAACACAGTCAGTTCTGCTATAGTGCAATATAGGCATCCCTAAAAATCACTATGCTATGCAAAATCATGCCATAAAAATTGAAAGGCTTATGAGGAAAGGGGGAGTGGGGCACAACATTGAAAAACGCTGTCACAGTGGAATATTACTCAGCCATAAAAAAGAATGAAATTTTGCCATGTGCGACAGCAGGAATGGACCTTGAGGGCATTGTGCTCAATGAAGTAAGTTAAACAGAGAAAGACAGATATTGCATGGTCTCACTCGTATGTGGAATCTAAAAAAAGAAAAAAAAAAAACCAACAAAGCTCATAGATCCAGAGAACAGATTGGTGGTTGCCGGAGGTGGCGGTGGAGGGTGGTCAAAAGGAGCGAAGGGGGTCCAAATTCCCAGTTACGAAATAAATAAGCCCCATGGGGATGTAATGTGCTGCTTGGTGACTATAGTTAATAATATTTGAAAGTTGCTAAGGGAGTAGATCTTAAAAGTCCTTATCACAAGAAAAAATACATTCTGTAACTACGTCTGAAGACAGATGTTAACTAGACTTATTGTGGTCATCATTTTATAAGATTTACAAATATCAAATCATTATCGTATACACCTAAAACTGACACAATGTTATATGTCAATTATACCTTAATTAAAAAATTTTTAAAAAGCTATTACACATTTGCCATCACTTATCTCTGTGAATCAGGATTTTCTCAAAAATATACAGTTACACCGTAGAAATAAACTGAATAAATAATGCATAAGGAAAAAAAAAACCTTGTCAGTGTCACATTAAAAAGAAGAAAGACAGGGAGCGCCTGGCTGGCTCAGTTGGTAGAGGGTGTGACCCTTGATCTCTGGGTTGTGAGTTCAAGCCCCATGCTGGGTGCGGAGATTACTTTAAAAAATAAAATCTTAAAAAAAGAGAGAGGGCTCCAGGAGCCTAACAGAAATGGTGGCAAGGTGTTTTAAATATGTTAAATCGTTACAAAATATATAAATACCCCAGTGTGTTGGAAGGGCTGCAGCTTGTGAGTTATTGTTCACTGACGGAGGGGGATTACTGGGAAGGTCTAACCCCGGCTGTGGATGGGAGGGGCTCACAGTACACAGGTCAGCAGGGGTGTCCAGCTGACCTGGTGGAGGAGTGTGCACAGTGCGTCCTGTCCCTTCACACTCGGCTGCGTTCAGCTGCGTGTGGCTTTCTGCTCTTACCTCATGGTTCTTGCACACAAAATGACACATAAACGAATGTGAAATTCACGTCATGCTCAAGTGGTTCCCTGATTTATCAATAGAGTTGGACTGAAGTTAGCATTTTCAAAACAAGAGGTAGAGGAAAACTAATTGTACCTTTTGCCCACACAAGACTACCACTTTCAACGAGATCAGAGCATAAACTGTTTACGGGTCTAAAATAAACACATTAATAACTTGCCTAAATTTGTAAGTTAACATACAGGGGAAATCTTTTAACGTCTTATTTTATTATTTACTTATTTATTAAATAGGCTCTACGCCCAATGTGGGGCTCGAACTCATGACCCTGAGATCCAGTGCTGCATGCTTTTCCAACTCAGCTAGCCAAGTGCCTCCACTTGAGGACAATTTAGTAATTTTAAATTCTCCATACAAAGTTATCCAGACTGGCTGTGAGGATTTTTTTTTAAGATTTTATTTATTTATTTGAGAGAAAGAAAGTGAGAGAGAGAGAGAGAGAGCACAAGCAGGGGGAGCAGCAGAAGGAGTGGGAAAATCAGGCTCCCTGTTCAGTGGAGAGCCTGATGCGGGGCTTGATCCCAGGACCCTGGGATCATGACCGGAGCCGAAGGCAGACGCTTAACTGACTGAACCACCCAGGCACCCTGGCTGTAAGAATTTTTATTTACATTTGAAAATTAAAGCAGAGCCTATTATAGACCGACATAGGCTGGATTATATTGGACTACATCGTCCTTAAAAAAAAACCCCAAAACCTAAGGAAAGGTGTTAAACGTTTTACTCTGATGCTTTTGGGCCTTGCCTCATAGTTATCTATTTACATCTGACATCTGGACAGACCTCAATACACAAATTAGATACATAAATGAAAAACCCTCTAATACAAAAGCTTACCTGCAATTGTAATAGCTCAGTTCTGGTATTTTTGTTACAAATGACTTTAGACCCCAAGTATTGCACAATCACATTTAATTGTCTGTTTTATCATTCCATTTCCTAATCTTGTCTCAAAACCTCTGCTAGTCCCCCGACTGTTAACACTTAACAACAGCACGATAAGACAATCTGTTTATAGAGTTAATATTTTTCTTGCAAGTAGTTTTCAAAGCAACTCTTCTGGTTCAGTGAGTTGGTTAGGTGTAAGTCTAGTGATATAGTTTAAATATTCTCAATTTCGTGGCCACACTAGAATCTGACACCACCACTGCTGTGCCCCAAACACTCAGCTATGAGTTGAGCATGTGGGTGGGCTGGCTGCAAGAATGCCACATCCGTACTGGAAAATCAGCTCCGACTCTGGGTCGGCCACCTAAGTTTATATAGGAAACAGAGCATTTCTAAGTTACTAGATTTTTCATATACTAACCTTTTTTATAAATCCTTTGAAATGTTCTTTCCTGCCTAATGGCCAGAATTCTCAACATTCAAGCTTATAAATTAATGGTACATCTTGGCGTGTATAACAGCGTCCGTGCAGGGCGCCTCATTGGCTCAGTCGGTTAAGCATCTGCCTTCGGCTCAGGCCATGATCTCAAGGTCCTGGGATCGAGCCCCATGTCAGGGTCCTCGCTCGGCAGGGAGTCTGCTTCTCCCTCTGACCCTCCCCCTTCTCATGCTCTCTCTCTCTCTTAAATAAATAAAATCTTTAAAAAATTAAAAAAAAAAAATAGTGTCCATGCATTATCACTGCAACTGAGTTCTGTATAGAAAACGATTGTCGGGTTTGTGACTTTAGGGTAGTCTATAGTAATAGTGGCTTACTAAAGTGAATTCTCTTCACAGAGAATTACTCACAAGAAATACTTTCCTCATCACTGGTTTTATAACAATGATTCTTGAAAATAATGGCCTATGTGCTCGTAGTGGGAGGGGAGACCTGGGTAAACTGTGGGCTACACATTGTCTTGCCGAAGAGTTCTAATTCATTTTGAATTTTTCTGTCCACCTCTATTAAAAATATCTAAAATTAACTCAGCCAAATTCCTAAACCACCTACAAAAATGAAACTGTGCACAAAGATGTTGCAGATGTAAGAGAGAAAGCTAGTCCTCTGTACCCCGAGGCCCCACCATTGGTTCCAAGCTATTTTTTTTCTTAGAAACTCAATACAGAAAGACGAGACCACACCAGTGGTTTGTGCTGTGTCTGTTTGAGAATATTATCTCTATGAACCCATCAGTAATAGTCTACCAAAAATGAAGAATCCCCACGCATTTCCTGAGAATGGGATTTTTAAACCTACATCCTATTAAATATTCACCCTACGTATTTGTCATCAAGACAAGAAAGTGTATGAATGCTTATCTGCTCTTACCATTTCATCTCAACCGCTTTTCCACAAAGAGGAAAAAATACTCTCAGTCCGTTCTCACCCTTAAGAAAAGTATCCAAATGCTTCTTTAATAGCCTGGGGAGGAAAAAAATATATTTTTGTTTTCATTAGCCCAGTGCATGGAGGAAAGGACTATACTCGGACGATGTTAAGTACTCATCATACATCATCTCCCTAAATATTCCCCGAAACTTTACAGAGTAGAAAACATTCATTATGATTCTCTCCAGTTTATATATGAAGGAAGAGGGAGGTCAAAGAACTCGCTTAGTCACATAGCCAGTGAGTAGGGAATCTGACTTAACCCCGGGACTTTCCTCATTAGTAACTTAAAGTTATTTTTTCTTTTTTTAAAATTTTATTTATTTATTTGAGAGAGAGAGAGAGAGAGAGATCACAAGTAGGCAGAGAGGCAGGCAGAGAGAGAGAGGGAAGCAGGCTCCCTGCTGAGCAGAGAGCCCGATGCGGGGCTCGATCCCAGGATCCTGAGATCATGACCTGAGCCGAAGGCAGAGGCTTCAACCCACTGAGCCACCCAGGCGCCCCTTTTTCTTGATGTTTTGAAAATTCTTTATTTTCTGAATGTGTGTGTGTGTGTGTGTGTGTGTGTGTGTGTTGTTGTGAGAGAGAGAGAGAGAGAGAGAGAGAAAGCGAGAGATGGGGAGTGTCTGGATTCAGTGAATTTTCAACACTTTTTTTTTTAAGACTATATTTATTTATTTGACAGACAGAGACAGCAAGAGAGGGAACACAAGCAAGGGTAGTGAGAGAGGGAAAAGCAGGCTTCCCGCGGAGCAGGGAGCCCGATGCGGGGCTTGATCCCAGGACCCTGGGACCATGACCTGAGCCAAAGACAGATGCTTAACGACTGAGCCACCCAGGCATCCCTTCAACACTTGTTTTATGGGAAGCTCTCTAAACATGTACTGGGGTCTAAGACTAAAGCTGGGCGAAGTTTAATTCTGTAGTTAATTCTCTCCGTAGAGACATGGCTCTTCTAAGGTCACCAGCATGACAAAGATAACCCATATGATAACCCATATGATGGCTCTGGGAAGATGCTCAACTACCACTCAGTGTGCAAATGTGATGATGATGACGATGACGATGATGATGATGATGACGATGATGATGATGATGACGATGATGATGATGATGCTGTCCCCTGGGAAGTCAGGGTGGTTGCCTAGAATAAGCCTGACCGCTTGACCTGGCACTGGCCCAGATATACCACTGCTGTTTCAGAGCCTAGTACTACTAACCCATTGTTCAACATCCGAGCTCACGTATTAACTTCTCTCAGCTTCTCTTCCTCCACCACACAGATAACACTTTACATGTGAACACACACTGTCAGAAAGCAAAGTCAGCACACCACCACTTTTCATGAGGTGCCCGGGTGGCTCAGTCAGTTAAGCATCTGCCTTCAGCTCAGGTCATGATCTCAGGGTCCTGGGACTGGGGACTGGGGAGCAGACTGGGAGTCTGCTTCTCCCTCTCCCTCCGCCTCTCCCCACTCATGCTCACTCCCTCTGTCAAAAGAAAGAAAGAAAAAAAACAACAACAACACTTTTCAGCTTAAAGAGATATATACATAAATGTGGGCATCAGCTGTATATATAAATATGCATGACCAATACCCAGGTGCTACGGGGGCCTAAAAGAAAGACGTATTTCGTAAATCTCAGACGCCTGCAACTGTAAGTTGTAAGCTCTTATTTATACACCCTGGGAAGAGAGAAGATTGCCCAGCAACCTGTGATGCGGCAGAAATGCTAAAACGTGGAAAACAAAACACATGCTTCGTAAAATCCATCAGATAATGTGTACCTATGTTACTATTTCTATTTCCAGAGTCAGAAACTGACTTTGCGTTTCCTACAGAGCGTTTCTCCGTCATAAACCAAACGTTTCTTACCGATGTCCTTGCTCCTGATGGAATCCAATTTTGCGGCTCACCCACTTTTCTTGCCATTCTTCCAGAGTCAGTACTCGGTTCCTCTGGACCTCGGTGTCGGGGCATTCTTTAACATCGAGTAAAGTTCTTGTATCCTCCATGGTTCCCGAGACAACTTTGCCTTCCAAGCAGAGGGCTCCAATGCCTGCACTGAAAATATTTGGATCGCTGTCCTTTAAGGGCACGGCAATTCTATTAATGAATGAAATACAAACCTATTATCCTTAGCAGCCTGGGTTTTAAAAATATTTCAACATCCAAGGAACAGCCATCTGAAAAATCACTTTTCAGTGAGTTTGATAGTAGAGGCATACCTCCTATTACATATTAGGAAGGATCTTTAAATAAATAGAATTATATCTTACTGTTAGAGTACAAAGGGCTTAAGGTTTTAAAAAGGAAAGGACCAAAAAAAGAAACAAAAAAACCAGGCAGGCCACACTTTATAATTTTTATAAGCTTAGAATTTTTTCTAGCATCTCGCTCTTTAGTTTTTAACATTTCATTTCAAGCTGGCTTATTTTTTAGTCATTGTAATGTATATGACTGAAAGAGTTTCAGAGTTATGAAGATAGTAGTCCCCATTCCCAATGAGAAAGGCAACCATCTTGAACTCTCTTAGCTGAGTCTTGAAATCTAACTCTGTATCTCAGAATAGCATGCTTATTTTCTATCTTCTTGATTTTTCATTTCTAGGTAACATGGAGAAAAGATAGCCATTTCGCTCTCTTTCAACTTCCCAACACACACACCACCTTCTCATTTTCCCCAGCCTTTCAACATAGACACAGCCTATTTATTTTCAAAGTTTATTTACTTATTTAAGTAAGCTCTCCAACCGACGTGGGGCTCGAACTCCCAACCCCAAGATCAAGAGTCACGTCCTCCTCCAACTAAGCCAGCCAGGCACTCCCTCATAGCCTATTTTTGATTAAATAATTGGGGTACACATGATTATGACCAGGTAAATACTATTCACAGCTAAAGCACATAGTATTCTATGATTACTTTTCCTTTTGTGTACAACTTTTTTATTCTGCAGTTAATAACTGCCTTGCTTTTTTCTTCACAAAATTCCTATGTGCTTGTTACTAATTCAGCTCCAAGCTCCACCAGTTATCCCAATATCCTATCAATACTGATATAGTCCATGAGGCCAATATGCTTTTCTCTCTTGCAAGGCTTTTCTTTGCCCCTAGTTTTTCCAATTTCATAATTCTATGCTTTCTTTTTTGTTTTCTGTTTTCAACCATTTGCCCGAGTTCTTTTAATCTGGAAGGTCATACCCCTCAATGCTGGAAAAAATCTTGAATTACGTAGATGATTTATGTCCCTCTTTTGTTTCTATTTCTTTCTGGGACCCCTTTTATTTGGCAGTAGAACCTCATGACCTAGGATTATAAATTTCTCATATTTTTTTTCTACGTTCCAGCTCTGCATCTTTTTGCTCTATTTTCTCAGAGTGCACCTTAATTTTTATCTTACTACCTTTCTATTTAGTTTTTAAATAAAATTTCTTTTTATTTGGCTTTGCTGTCATCAAGCCTTTCATTTTCAAGAGCGTATTTTTTGTTTCTGATGTTCTTTTTATATTATTTTCTTATTTCATATATAGAATGGATATATTTTCTCTTCTTTACATATTCTGCTGCTTACAAGTCACTTTTCCTGTTAATTTGTTTTCTGTCTTTCCAACTAGTGACTTTCCTCAAATGCCAAGCAATTATTATTATCTGCTCCTGTTTAAGAGTAGTCCCAAAAAGCTAATTAGGTGTTTAAGTATGTGGATGGGCTCACTGACTGTAAGCTTCACTGTAAGGATAGGAGTAGATTTCATGTGAAACCTAGATGTCATTATTTTCATTATTATTATTTTTTTTTTTGACTGGTCAGACTTTCCATAGATGGCTCTCCCAACCCCTGTTGTAAGGATCAAGTCTTGGGGGGCCATGGTGCTATACTCAAATGAGGAAAGGATAAAAGTGAGAGAGGGTCCCAACATTCAGTTTGCGTGTGTTCAACTAGTCTCCATTTTCAGTATGGTACTCAAACCCCCATCTGTATATTTGTCTCTCCCCAGTCCAGAGTCCTTACCTTCTGCAGGGAATAAAGTCTCCCCCCAAACTATACTGGTGCCACAAGAGACAGGTAGTTACCTTGTTGTGGGAAGTTGTGAAAGGGATTTGGGGATTTAGCCTTTTCTGAACCAGAATTTCAAGCAATGTTTTTAGTTTCAATCATACCCTTCTACCTCCTGGAGGAACCTGGTACTTCTAATTCCTGAGCATTTGGGCATTCTATAACACAAATAGGGTTGTTTATTGGCTGTTCCCATTGCTGGTTTAGAATTTAGCTTTCTTCAGTCTGCAAAATCCTTTACCACTTGTCCATCTGCTTTCTAGACTTCAAAATTTTATTGCATTTATCTCATCTGTTCTCTCTACCCTAGTGGCTTATGCCTTTAAAAAACCATGTTGTTGTTTTGGTGAGGTTTCAAGAGGGAGTGAAAATAGATATGTGGGTTTGATGTCCTATCTCTATTCCATAAGTTTGCATTTTCTTTTGTAGTTTGTAGTTTCTTTTTTTGCATGGGAAAATGCACACAAAGAAACTGAGAAAAAAAAGGACACCTAAACATAACTGCAAATCTATCTGAAGGTATGAGGAAAATGTCTGTCCTTTCAATGTGAACTCTGTGATACTAAGGACAATATAACTTGATTAATTCTAACATTCCCTTTGAATCAGTGAAACTAATTTGGTTTGGATTATACTAGCATGCTATTATTGGTGGGTCTAATTTAATGATTTATCAATGAGAATAGCAAATATCACCTACAAGCAGGTATTTCAGGAAAAGTTCCCTTTATTGCAAAATTTGGTTCCAGGGAGCTTAGGATTTAAGGAGAAGCCACCCCCCCCCGCCCCCCAGGAATTGGGAACATAAATTCTCTTCTCTGAAAACATTTGTCAACAAATGCTTTTGCAAGGTCCTGTTGATGTCAGGAGGTGACTCTCAGTTTTCTGAGAAGTCAGAGGGAAGTATCTGATTATATTGGGTAGGGAAAAGCTAAAGAGAGTTACAGTTTTCCCATCTACATTTTCAGCCAGAGACTTTGGAACCTGAGCTTGAGCCTTCATAAAGAAGTTCTCTACTTAAAACAAAACGGAAGCATAATTTCATCACAGAGCTAGGGCAACCTGAAATTGGACAATTCTATCCCTTTCACACAAACTAGAAATGTAAGCTAACATCACGTATATCTAACCACTTCTTAGCTGTTCTAGTAGCATCTCAATGTGTACTTGCCTGCGTGCTTTTTGAGAAAAATAAAAAGTTTCTTTCTATAACAAGCTAAAAGTGCAAATTATAAGAATCAGGAAAGGCAAAGTTCGCAACTGTTCCTACCCATACACGGAGGCAGCAGATGTGCTAGATTGGCCCCCTAAGTCCTCTTTAGAGGGTCTCTCAAGTCTGGTTTCCTCTCTCACCTTTCAAAAAAAACATGTTTCTGCTTTAGATTTATTTTTAAATGTTGTTAAATTGAACAATAACTTCTCTAAAGTGCGCAGATTTTGAGTACGGCTCAGTGAATTTTTAGATATGCATAAACGTGCATAACAACCTTGGAGCAAGACAGAATATTTACACCACGCGATTCCCACTCCCCCACCCCCGCCCTCGCCCCCAGAGCATCACTCACTATTTAGTAAGTACTTCTCTTTTCTTAAAAACCACTAATACAGAACGATGCTTTGGGGGCACTTCAAATCATGAAGTCAGAAAGGTCATTCATTGCCCGACCTCGTTATTCCCAGGTCCCATTCTGCTTCCTGAATCCCATTTCAGGGCACGGATTGCCGGGCTGCCCACGCACGTCAGGACGCCCCAGTCCGGAATCCGATCACAGGCTCGCACCTAGCAAGTCGTGCCAACTCTCCCGCACCCTCTCTGCGCCCAGGGAAGCCTACCTCGCGCGCCGCCAGCAGCCTGCAGCTGGTTCCGGCGCTGCCGCGGGCTCCCAGGTCTGACCCGCACGCCCCGCCCCCGGGTCCGCCCCCGGGTCCGCCCCCTCCCCCCGCGCACAGACCCCGCCCCTGCCCCAGGCGCCCCGTGCTTGCGCAGCGGCGGAAATGGCCAGGGCGGGGCGAGCGCGGCGGCGAAGGCGAAGGCGGGGACCCTACTCCTCCCTGGTCCCGCCGGCTCCTCCCACCCCGGGTCACGCCGTGACAGGGGCGGAAGCGGCGGCGGCGGCGGCGGCGGCCGAGCGGGGGCTGCGGCTCGCGGCGCGGATCCTGCTGTCCTGTGCGCGCGGCGCGCGGCTCCGGAGAGGCGCCGGCAGCCCCGGGCGGCGCGCGGCGTTTCGCCCGCGCTCCCAGGTGCGGGGCACGCGGCTCCGGGGGCGGGCGCGGGGGCGGCGGCGGATTTCGGGTGACAGCTCCGCACAAAGCGGCTTGGCTGGGGTGCAGGCTGCCCTTCTCTCTCTGTGCAGCGCCCCTCGCCCGAGTGGGAGGTGGAGCGGTGCACCGGGGGCTTCCCCCGCCCTCCCCGGATTGGAAAGGGGGTGCGGGGTCTGAAAAAGGGGGGATTCCCGGGCTGGTGTGTAGCCGCCACGGGGTTCCCCGATTCGGCGCAGGGTTGAGGGTCTCTTTTAACGCCCCTCCAATGCCTCGTTTCTGTGCAGCGGTGCCTTCTCCCCCCGACTCCTTGCACCTCTCCGACGCAAAGGTGAGCCCCGGAGGCTGTTGCTTCTCCGACTTCTGGAAAGAGACGAGAAAGCGCTTCGGAGAGCGAGGCGGCTGCAGCTGGTGCCGGGAACGTGGGGGCTCCCTCCTGGGGACTGTCAGAGCCCTGTCACCTGGGGAGTGCCTGCGGCCCGCGGAGAGCCCACAGCCCGGGGGTAGGAACTCCCCGGCGTGTTCTTCCCAGCAGAGGTGCGGCGGCGAGGAGCCCGCACAACCGTGCAGGTGTAGTAGGAACACTCCGGCGCGGCCACCACGCGTTCAGACACGAGCGGCATTGCCAGGTTGCTGGGGTAACTCCTGCGGGCCCGGGCGTCCGGAGGGGGCGGCCCGATTACCGGGGCTGCTCGTCAGCAGCCCGGCAGCTGGCAGGTGAAAGAGGAAGGAAGAGAGGCAGGCCCAGCTGTAGAAAGTTAAGGTTCCGTAATGTGGAATCAAGCCAGATGGAGGCCCAGCCCTCCCTGGGGTGGGGTGCGGGCGTCCCCAGACCTCTCCATTTGGGGAGACCGTCTCTCTGCAAGTATGCACACCGCTCAGGGCTGCTGCGTTTTGTTCGGTCATTTTTTTTTTTCGGGGCAGATTTTTTTTTTTTTTTTTTTTTTTAATGTGTTGTAGTGGAAGAAGGGGCAGGATGGAAGATTTCTTCAGGAGGTATAGGAGAAAATGACCATCAATAATTAAATTGCCTGTCCGGCAGAGAAAGTAGTCAATGAGGCATTCAGGCAGATGAACGGGATCCATATTTCGGAAAACTGGATTAGCGTGGGTGCAATAAGGTGCTAGTCATGCTGTCGTTTCAGCGGCCCTGAGGGAAATTCTTGTTTTTGTTGTCTCTGAAGAAGTTTCTGGTAGTTTGTTTTATTTTTAGACACGATGCTGGTGCCACTATACATTTTTATTCCAGCCTGAAGTCTTTTGGATTCATGTTTTTGTGAATTCTGGGGTTTTGTTTTTTTTTTAAACAAATATTCAATAGGCTACTTCAGAAAAAACCCTGGGAATTACTAAAATAGAAATCGAGACATTGCTATATCCAGGTATATATTTATCTCCCCAAAAAACCTCACTTTTTTCTTCCTTTGGTCACTTTAAAAGAAAACCAAAGCTATATATTTAAAATTAGGAGGAAATATGCTTATATAATGATATTGAACATGAAACAGATTGGTTATATTTAGGTGTGTTTATCAATTTGAAAAACCAGGGGAGAGCACTTTGAGTATACTAGTTTGTTAGCACTTGTGCTCAGTATTTCTAAGATTATATTGAAAAGCATTAAAGCTGTAGTCCTTCCAACTTAAAAATTTTTCCCTTCATCTTAAGCCCCAAAACCTCAGCATCAGTGAAAACACAGAAATTATAGTATTAGAAAAGGATGAGGGAATATCACCGTGAATTATATAATTAAAGGTGAAAGTGTACAAACACTAAAAAATTCTTATATTTTTCCTAGGCAACACTGATTTAACAGTGGCTTTTATAGTTAATGTTTTCCTTTCCTCTTAACCATTTCTTGAATTATATAATTCTTCATTGCAATTAAATATATATTTTCTAGTACACAATTGGATAAAATGTTTGTTGAAATTTCCAGAAACTGTGCTTTCTTTTGAGTTGCCAGTATACCTAGGTGACAGGGCCAAATGTTGCATGAAACGAGGCTGATTATATTTATGCTCCTAAACCCCGCATTAGACTCAAATATTTTTGCTGCAATCCTTACACATAGTAAACATTTACATATACTATACATATATATATGTGCTTTGTGGCTCATTTTATGAATAATGTGGAATATATGTATCATATAAAGAGATTTGTTAGATTGGAGAGTCTTTTGAAAATATAAATGTGATCCAGAAAGCCTTTGGGTGTGAGAATTATACGTACACAGTAGTTCTGTTTACATTAGTAGTGCTTTATCCGGTATAATGAGTGGTATAGAACCAAAAGGCAACTTATTTAATGCTTGACTCTAATGCATTTCAGAATATGTATAGGGTTTATGCGTTCATAACTAACATAATGGTTTTGAGAAAGTGAAGACTGAGTTAGAGGAAGGTCCTCTTTACCACCGATGTCAGGATTTCTCAAAGTCAGTGTAGGTGGCAAATGAAGTTTTCGCATGTGATGTTAATAATCCGTGAAAAATGCTCTTATGAATGTTGGTACAACTCACGGATACAAAACAGTAGGATTACAAGGACCTCAGCTTTTCTCCAAGATGAAGATTATATTTGTGGAATTTGTATCTTATAACACTTTTCCACTTTCAAATTCCTTACCCATAGGTATGTCCTGTTTTCATATTATCGTGTGTGTGTAGTAAATATGCAGATCAGAGAAGAAATTGTGATGATTGTAAAATCTGTATGTTATTGCATACTTAGGGTAAGCATTTTTATTTCTTATTTAATTGAAAAGTAGTAATTCGATAATTCTTAATCTTTCATGGTTACTATGCATTACTTTTCTTACAGAATTTGGTTCTTAATGCTTATTTAACTGCGCTGTTATTAGGCCAGTTTGAAAGCTCAAATTTTTCTAGTAGAAGAAACCAGTGACTGTCTAACCCAGATTCCTAAATTCAGTAGTGACTGGACAGTGTGCTTGAGATTTTCCTGAGAGGGAGCAAATGAGTTTTCTTTGTAAGGTATAATAAGATCAAAATTCAGGTGCTACTGAGAAGACACAGAGGGAGAGGAACAGACGAAGACCAGGTGTTTTTACTCATTAAATTTTATAAACAGTATAATTGGTTTATTGGTCATCTGTGTGTTTTGTTTCTTATTTTTATATTTTTAAATGTACATACTACTAATGGACAGCATTTATTAAGTACTTATAGTATGCCAGGTCTGGTGCTTTAAATAATCTTACTCTTCACACCACTACTATGGTACACACTTGCTGTGCCCATTTTACATATGGGAACAGTGAGGCTTAGTCTTAGATTAAGTACCTTGAAAGCAGTGGCTTCACACTAGGGCAGTCTAACCGCAGAGCATGTGCTCTTACCTAGGAAACTACATAGTAACTTTGCTCCAGAGTGTTGAAAGTATTACTGTTTACTTATTTAATTTAATTTTTTTTTTGAAGATTTTCTGAAACAATGGCAACACCACGGAGGAGGACAAAGAAAAAAGCATCTTTCGATCATTCTCCGGATAACCTGCCTTTGAGGAGCTCCGGTAGGCAGGTATTAATGCACCTGTTGGGTTTCGTTTGTTTGTTTTTAGAGAAAGAGTGTGAGCAGGGGTGAGGGAAGAGGGCAAAGGGAGAGGAGGAGGTGAGAGAGAATCCTAAGCAGGCTCCATGCCCCAGTGTGGAGCCCCTGCAGAGGGCTTGGACTCACGACCCTGAGCTGAAATCAAGAGTTGGCTGCTTCAGGGGCGCCTGGGTGGCTCAGTGGGTTAAAGTCTCTGCCTTCGGCTCAGGTCATGATCTCAGGGTCCTGGGATCGAGCCCCACATCGGGCTCTCTGCTAGGCGGGGAGCCTGCTTCCCCCTCTCTCTCTGCCTACTTGTGATCTCTCTCTGTTGAATAAATAAATAAAAATTAAAAAAAAAAAAGAAGAGTTGGCTGCTTCACCGACTGAGCCACCCAGGTGCCTCAAGTTTATTTATTTTTAAGTCCTCTCTACACCCAGCATGGGGCTTGAACTCACAACCCTGACTGAGATTAAGAGTTGCACGCTCCACTGACTGAGCCAGCCCGGCGCCTCCACAGCGTTAGAATGATTGGGGCTGAAAAGGTACAATTTCAGTCCTCAAGGAACATGTAGCCTAGCAGAGACATTCCCCTTGGAACAATCACAGGACGGTGTGATAAAATGAGAGAATTTAGAAAAAAAGTGTATCTGGCGGAGGGAACTGCAAAGACAGGGGCCTAGAGTGGGAATCGCGTGAGCGGCTCAGGGAACCACAGCTGTGTGGTTGCTCCCAGGATGTGAGCTGAGGCCAGATCGTGCCTGGCTTGGCGTCACTCATGGGAATGTGGACTTCAGTGTGTAGTTGGTTGGCTGCTGTTGGCAGGTTACTTGCTGCCATCTCTTTTCTAGGGCTTTTTTTTTTTTTAAAGAAAAATATTGAATGATGTAACTCTTTTTCTAAAATTATTCGGCTTTTGGGAGCACCTGGCTAGCTCAGTCAGAAGAGTGTGCCGCTCCTGACCTTGAGGTTGTGAGCAGCCTCGTGCTGGGTATAGAGAGGACTTAAATAAATACATAAACTTAAAAAAAATAAAATTATTCAATTTTTTTTAAACCGCAGTACTGAGAGGATGTGACTGCTCTAATTAAAGAAAAAAAAATCTTGGGGTGCTTGGGTGGCTCAGTTGGTGAGTGATCTGCCTTCTTGATCTCAGGGTGCTGGAATCGAGTCCCACATCGGGCTCCCTGCTCAGCGGGGAGTCTGTTTCTCCCATTCCACCCCCCCACCCCTGCCTCATGGTCTCTCTCACTATTTCTTTCTCAAGTAAATAAATAAAATCTTTAAAAAAAAAAAGGAAAAAAATCTTGATTTGGGAGTGGCTTTTGTTTTGACTAGTACAGTTTTTTCCTAAGAAAGGCTCCTGTGCATTTTAGCTCTGTCTTCAGAGGCCTGTCGTTCAGGTGCTGCTGCTTTATTTCCAGCACGTCAGTGAATTATTTGCACGTGCGGTCTCAAGGAACTTGCTGTATTGTCAACCCCTTACCTACTGGCAGGGTGTTGTTGATCTTCACAACGTGGAGGTTATTTCAGTTGCGAACCTTCCACCTCCTTCCCCCGGGGGGCCGTTCTGGGGAAATCGTGTAACCTCAGCTGGTTCTTCCTCAGGCAAAGAAAAAAGCAACGGAGACGACAGACGAGGACGAAGACGGCGGGTCAGAGAAGAAATACAGGAGATGTGAGAAGTCAGGCTGCACAGTAGCGTGTCCCGTGTGCTTTGCAAGCGCTTCCGAAAGGTCTGTGTGGCGGGCGTGCGCCGGCCTCCCCTCCCTGCCCGGGAGAGCATTCTTGGTGGGAGTCCTCCTCCAAGATGGCTTCCCTAAAGACAGATATAGATGCTGTAAGTCATCTAAGAATAGAGACACTTCCCTGCATTTCGTGCGTACCACACCCTCCTGGATGCTTCCCCCGGGAGACCCAGTTACGGCAGCTCTAAGCAGCTGCCAGTCAGTGCCCCCGGTCCCGCCCAACGTTGACTGTACCTCTCCTGGGGGTTGAGGGTGGGAGGGGTCGGGTGGGGATGCAGTAGAGAGGACCCTGGGCTCCCCGTGGGGACCGGCATGTGTTCACTTTCCCTGCACTGCTCCTCCCCCTCAGAAAACATGCCTCCTCTTCCAGCAGACACATTCAGGGCTCCCTGAAACCCGAGGCTCCCTGCACTCTTGCCGCTTTTATGGGGACGACCCAAGCATGACCTTTTATGTCCCAAGAAAAATCTTCAGTGAAGCTTTCCAAGTCAGTAAAACCTGGAAAACAAATCTCATTTTTATTTTTAATTTTTATTATTTATTTTATTTTTTAACCACCGAGAGGTGGTGGTGTCAGGGTTCACAGCGGCGTCGGAGGTCATTCCTTGGCTACGTTATTGGCCATTTGGCAGGTTCTGTTCGCTGGAGAGCCTGCTTGATGGTCGGATTGCAGCTGGAGATTCAGTGTTGGGCCGTATGTTCCTGCCGGAGACTGTCCTTGTCTCCTTCGTACCCACGCCGCTCGCAGCAAGCACAGCGACACTCCTTGATTCATGTCCTGAAACTCATTGCTCTGGGGGAGTCTCGCTAAAACTTCTGAGCCCCAGGCCCTTCTGGTTGCAGCCAGCTGGGTTAGGTACCGCCGGTCTTTAAGTCCCTGTGTCTTCGTTAGGTTTTATTGTGGATCAAACACCCTTTTAAGTTTCCCCGCCATCAACTCTCGGTTGTTAGGATTCTACGTGGAGATTGTACAAAATGGGCTCATAGGTTCTGCTTAAGACTTGTTTTGGAAAAGCAAGAAGAAATGCTTATTCATTACCAAAGCTACACATTTTTTGCTATTTTCAGATGTGCCAAAAATGGCTACACATCCCGATGGTATCACCTCTCCTGCGGGGAGCATTTCTGTAACGAATGCTTTGACCATTACTACAGAAGGTTTGTTCACTAATTGCTGGAGCTCGTGTGATGGAGGGGACAGTGACAGGGGCGGGGGACTGCGGAAGGGGTCGGACAGTTAAGGCGGAGCTCCCGGGCTTACTGAATTTTTCCACCCTTTCAGCCATGTCTGTGCCAACGACAGCTGTGCAGAACTCTGATGCAGTGGCTATGTGTGTGCACGCTATGTGTGTGCACGCTCAGTGCTCAGAAGGCACCTGCTGTGAGACAGTTTTTCATTCTAGTCTGCAAGTTCTGAAAAATCTGGGCCCTGCTTTGCTGTTCTGTGACCGTGCACGGGGGCAGCGATACAGAGACTGGGGAGGAGGCTGACAGCTGTGGGGTGCTGGACAGATGGGGAGCCATCCGTCTTAATAGTTTTCTATACTACACTGGAAGGAAGGCACCCTTCCTGTCCACCTGTTTGATGGGTGCTGAGATCATTTGCCCTCTCTTTATGATATGGCTAGTTAAATCCTTCATAAAAGACTTGCTGACCTGCCTCCTATTTGCAAAAGCTGGTGAACTTCTAGCTTGATACATTTATTTTTATTCTTTTTCAGCCATAAGGACGGATATGACAAATACATGACCTGGAAAAAAATATGGACTAGCAACGGAAAAACCGAACCTAGTCCCAAAGCTTTCATGGCGGACCAGCAGCTCCCCTACTGGGTAAAAAGTGTAATGCTGTATTGTCCTGGAAAATGTTTGTGGAGTGAAAGGCAGGAATGGATGACAGTACTGATTTTCAGGAAATCTTTCTGTTACTACACTCATTCTTCTTTCCGGGTCTGTTAAAACACATCACATTTTTTTACTTCTGTTGAAAACTTTAGCAATTCACATAGTACAGAGAAGAAGCGTACAGATCCTAGTTAGGTTGAAAATCATACTTTGCATATAATTTCTTGTAGCTTTTAGTTTATTGATTTAATTTTGCTTTTCCATGTATCCATTCTTTGAAAATGTATTTTAGTGATTATCTATATTAGATAAATATGCTATCATTTAATAAGTGATTTGCTAATTTTTAAAATATATGTAATTTTGAGCTTCTCTTGCACACTTAAAATTTTTTTATCAATGCAAAGTTCACATTACATAAAATTAACTATTTTTTTTTTTTAGTTTTGTTATTTTAAGTACTCTCTACACCCAACATGGGGCTCAAACTCATGACCCCAAGATCAAAAGTCGCAAGCTCTTCCCCTGAACTAGTCAGGTGCCCCCAACTTAACCATTTTAAAGTGTACGATTTAATGCCATTTAATACACTGATAATCCTGTGCAACCAAATGCTAATTCCAAGGCATTTTCATCGTTCACAGAGGAAGCCTGTGCCCATCGAATAGTTACCTTCCATTCCCCCTCCCCTAGCCCCTGGCAACCACTGATCTTTGTCTTTGTGAGGTACCTATTTCGGATGTTTTATATGAAGGAATCATGCAGCATGTGACCTTTCATGACTGGCTTCTTTCTTTCTTTTTTTTTTATAAAGATTTTTATTTATTTGATACACACAGATCACAAGTAGGCAGAGAGGCAGGCAGAGAGAGAGGGGGAAGCAGGCTCCCTGCTGAGCAGAGAGCCCAATGCAGGGGCTCGATTCCAGGACCCTGAGATCATGACCTGAGCCGAAGGCAGAGGCTTTAACCCACTGAGCCACCCAGGTGCCCCGACTGGCTTCTTTCATGTGGCATTGTGTTTTTGAGGTTCATCTATGTTGTAATTCATTCCTTTTCATGGGTAATGTTCCGTTGTATGGATTGGTCAGATTTTATTTATCCATTCATCATTCATCTGTTGATGGACATTTGGGTTGCTTTCGCTTTTTAGTTATTGCATACAGTTGCTGCTGTGGACGTTTGTGCATGAATATTTGAATACCTGTTTTCAGTTCTGTTTTGCACGTACCTAGCAATAAATTACTGGGTTGTATGGTAACCGTATAACCCTTTGAGGGACTGCCGGACTCTTCCATAGCAAACTGCTGCATGGTCTTTATTCCCAGCAACACTGTGTGACGGTTCAAATTTCGCCACATGTTCACCAACTCTCGTTTTCCGTTATTTTGATTCTAGCTATCATAGTAGGCATGAATGATAGACACCCCTAGTGGAAATATATCATTGTGATTTTGATTCACATTTTTGTAATGATTAATGCATTTTTTGTGTGCTTATTGACCATTTGTTTATCTTCTTTTTTTTTATTTTTTTTATTTTTTTAAGATTTTATTTATTTATTTGACAGAGATCACAAGTAGGCAGAGAGGCAGACAGAGAGAGAGGGGGAAGCAGGCTCCTTGCTGAGCAGAGAGCCCGATGTGGGGCTCGATCCCAGGACCCTGAGATCATGACCTGAGCCGAAGGCAGAGGCTTTAACCCACTGAGCCACCCAGGTGCCCCTGTTTATCTTCTTTGGAGAAATATCTGTGCAGGTCTTTTGCCCATTTTTAAAAAAATTATTGATTATATTCCCTATGCTATACTTTTCTTTTCTGTGACTTACTTAATTCCTAACTGGAAGTTTGTAGCTCTTCGTTGCCTTCACTGTTTCACCCCTCCCTCTACCCACCTAGCCTCAGGCAACCGCCAGTTCGTTCTCTGTATTTAAGAGTCTCTTTTGTCTTTTTGTTCATTTATTTTTGAAGTTCCACATATAAGCAAAATCGTACGGTATTTATCTTTCTCTGATTTGTTTCACTTAATACAGTGTTCTCTAAGTTCGTCCAGGTTGTTATGAATGGCAAAATCTCATTCATTTCTAGGTTTGTGTTATATCCTGTTGTGTATATATACACCACTTTTTTATTCATTCGTCTGTCGATGGACACTTGGACTGCTTTCATATCCTGGCTATTTTAAATAGTGCTACAGTAGGGACGCCTGGGTGGCTCAGTTGGTTAAGCAGCTGCCTTCGGCTCAGGTCATGATCCCAGGGTCCTGGGATCGAGTCCCGCATCGGGCTCCTTGCTCGGCGGGGAGCCTGTTTCTCCCTCTGCCTCTGCCTGCCTCTCTGCCTGCTTGTGCTCTCTCTCTCTGACAAATAAATAAATAAATAAAATTAAAAAAGAAAAATAGTGCTACAGTAAATATAGGGCACATGTATCTTTTCAAATTAGTGTTTTTCTTTTCTTTGGGTAGATAACCAGGAGTGGAATTACTGGATCATATGGTGATTCTATTTATTTTTTGAGGAAACTCCATATGTTTTCCACAGTGGTTGCAGCAATTTACATTCTTACCAACAATGCACGAGTGTTCCTTTTCCTCCACATTCTCACCAACACTTATTATTTCATGTCTTTTTAATACTAGCCATTCTCACAGGTGTAAGGTGATATCATTGTGGTTTTGATTTGCATTTCCCTGATGATGAGTGATGTTGAGCATCTTTTCATGTGTCTGTTGGCCATCTGTAGGTCTTCTTTGGAAAAATTTCTATTCAGGTCCTCTGCCCATTTTTAATCAGATTATTTACTTGGTGTGGTGTTGTAGAAGTTCTTTATATAGTTTGGATTTTCATCTTTATTGAATATATCATTTGCAGATATCTTCTGTTCACTGGGCTGCCTTTGGGTTTTATTGATGGTTTTTTCACTGTGCAAAAGCTTTTTATTTTGATGTAGTCCCAATTGTTTATTTTTGCTTTTGTTTCCCTTGCTTCAGGAGACCTATTCATAAATATGTTGCTAAGGCCAATGTCCGGGAACTTATTGCCCATGGTTCCTTTTGGAAGTTTTATAGTTTCAGGTCTCACATTTAGGTCTTTCATCCATTTTGAGTTTATTTTTGTGTATGGTGAGAGAAAGTGGTCCAGTTTCATTCTTTTGTATGTAGCTGTTCAGTTTTCTCAGCGCCATTAAAGAGACTGTCTTTCCCCCATTGTATATTCTTGCATCCCAATTGTAGGTTAATTGATCATATAAATATGGGTTTATTTCTGGGCTCTCTATCCTGTTCCATTGACCTGTGTGTTTTTGTGCCAGTACCATAGTGTTTTGATTACTACAGCTTTGTTTACCTTGAAATCGGGATTGTGTTACCTCCAGCTTTGTTCTTTCTCAAGATTGCTCTGGCTGTTTGAGGTCTTTCGTAGTTGCATACAAATTTCAGGATTATTTTAGTTCTGTGGAAAATGCTATTGGTATTTTGATAGGAATTGCATTAAGAGGCACCTGGGTGGGTCAGTGGGTTAAAGCCTCTGCCTTCAGCTCAGGTCATGATCCCAGAATCCTGGGATCGAGCCCCACATCGGGCTCTCTGCTCAGTGGGGAGTCTGCTTCCCCCTCTCTCTCTGCCTGCCTCTCTCCCTACTTGTGATCTCTCTCTCTGTGTCAAATAAATAAATAAAATCTTAAAAAAAAAATAAAAGGAATTGCCTTAAATCTGTAGATTGCTTTGGGTAGTATGGACATTTTAACAGTATTACTTATTTCAGTCCATGAGCATGGTATATCATTCCTTTTGTGTCATCTTCAATTCTCTTCATTAATGTCTTACAGTTTTCCGAGTACAGGTCTTTCACTTCCTTGGTTAAGTTTATTCCTAGGTGTTTTTATTCTTTTTGGTGCAATTGTAAATGCAATTGTTTTCTTAATTTCTTTTTCTACTACTTCATTATTAGTGTGTAGAAACATAACTGATTTCTATATATTAATGTTATATTTTGCAACTTTCCTGAATTCATTTATTCTAATAGTTTTTTGCTGGGGTCTTCAGAGTTTTCTATATATAGTATCATGTTATCTGCCAATGTGGTGGTTTTATTTCTTCCTTACCAATTTGGATGCCTTTTATTTCTTTACGCAGCAATCAGACAAGAAAAATGAATAAAAGTCACCTTTTTAACTTTTTTTAAATTTTTTTTTTTTAAGATTTTATTTATTTATTTGACAGAGAGATCACAAGTAGGCAGAGAGGCAGGCAGAGAGGGGGGGGAGGCAGGCTCCCTGCTGAGCAGAGAGCCTGATGCGGGGCTCGATCCCAGGAACCTGGGATCATGACCTGACCCGAAGGCAGACACTTAACAACTTAGCCACCCAGGCGCCCCTAAACAACCCATTTTTAGATTGGGTTGCCGATATCTTTCATTGTTGAGTTGTAAGAGTTCTTTATATATTCTGGATTCTAAATCCTTGTGATACATGACTTGCAAATATTTTATCCTATAGGTTGCCTTTTCACTTCTTGATAGAGTTTTTTGATGTGCAGAATTTTTTATTTTGAAGTTTAGTTTATCCATTTTTTTCTTTTGCTGCTTGTGCTTTTGGTGTTCTATCCAAGAATCTGGCCAAGTCTGAGATCATGAAGATCTTTTCTTCTAAAAGTTTTTTCACTTTAGGCCTTCATTTGGATGTTTGATCCATTTTGAGTTAATTTTTTTTAAAGATTTATTTTAGAGAAAGAGTTCACATAAGCAGGAGGAGGAGCTGAGGGAGAGGGAGAGTCTCAAGCAGACTCCCCACCGAGTGCGGAGCCTGACACAAGGCTCAGTCTTACAGCCCATGAGATCAAGACCTGAGCTGAAACCAAGAGTCAGATGCTTAACCAACTGAACCACCCAGGCACCACCCCCATTTTGAGTTAATTTTTGTATGTGTGTGAAGTAGGCATTCAGCTTAATTTTTTCCATATGCATAGCTGCACACTTAAAAAAAGTCTTATATTTTGGAATCTAAAATTTACAGAAAAGTTATAAGGATAGTAACAGAGAATTCCCATATATCCTTCATATCCAGTTTCTTCTAATGTTACCATCCACCAACCATAATGTAAAGCTCAGAAATTACCATTGGTACGGTACTAATAACCACATTACATACTTTATTTGGATTTCATCAGTTTTGTCCTTTTTACTATTCCAGGATCCCGTTCAGAATATCACACTGCGTTTATGTGATACTTTTTGACTAAATTAAACTCTGATCATTTCCTTAGGTTAAAGCTGGAAAGCCTAGTGCTTAGAAACACTAGAAAACTGGAAAACAGTGCTTAGATAGATCCCTTTGCACTTTCCTACTGCCTGAGCTAGTACGGAATCAGAAGTCATTACCCCAATGGAGTTAACGCAGATTATATGGGTGGTGGTGATGTAAGGGAAGGAAAAAGTACTTAGAAGTACAGAAAGGTTGTTCAGATCTTGTGGAAAAGATGGCAGAGTGAGTGGTGGAGGATGGCCGTGCTAGCTCAAGATTAGCCAACTCACTGACCTTGACATACTGCTTTCCATTTAGGTTCAGTGTACAAAACCCGAGTGCAGAAAATGGAGACAACTTACCAAGGAAATCCATCTCACTTCACAGATAGCAAGGACCTACAGATGTGGTATGAAATTGAATACTGCTATGAAGGTATGATCTCTGTTGGTTTCCCTTTGGAATTAATGAGTAGGTTAATTTAGTTGTAACTAAATAGTGGTGGTGTATATTTTTCCTTTATTGTATTAATCATTTTATCGGGCTTGTATCAGTTCATGTATAACAGGACCCCAACTGTGATGGCTTAACCAGTTTTTTTTTCCTCATGATAAGCAGTTTGGAAATAGCCTGTCCAGGGCTGGGGTAGTTGCCCAGGGAAGTCTCCCTTCTAGTTTCCAGTCCCACCCGGAGATGGTTGCCGCACCATCAGCCATTGTGTGCAGATTCTAAGAAAAGATGAGCAAGGCAGAGGGCGAGAGGGGTGTGCCAACTGTGCTTCTCCCTCTCCTACTGGTAAAACAATAGCTTTCCAGAAAGTTCCAACAGTAGATTTCTCTTTACATCTCATTGCTAGAACAGGATCATGCCACTACTGTGAAAAACAGTAGAGATAAAGGAAGTGTAACTGAGCATGTTGCAAAATCAACCAAAACCAGGATCCTTTTAGGAAGGAAGAAGGGAAGAATGGATATGTTTGGGCAATTAGGAATCTGACATAGTTGGTATACTGTGCTTTTTTTTGTGGACATGTGGCAGTTAGTATTTAAAATGTCTAACTTTTTTTTATGTTGGTTTCAGGTATATAATCTAGTGATTCAGTAATTCTGTACTTGGTACTCATCATGATAAGTGCCCTCCTTAGTCCCCATTACCTACTGTCCCATCCCCTACCCACCTCGCCTCTGGCAATCACCAGTTTGTTCTGTATATTTAAGAGTCTGTTTCTTGGTTTGTTTCTCTCTTTTCCTTTGCTTGTTTGTTTTGTTTTTTAAACTCCACATACGAGTGAAATCATATGGTATTTGTCTTTCTCAGACTGGCTTTTATTTCATTTAGCATTATACACTCTAGATCCATCCACGTTGTTACAAAAGGGATTTCATTCTTTTTTTATGGCTGAATAATATTGCACAGTGTATGTATACCACATCTTCTTTATCCTTTCATCAACAACCGTACCCAAAATAATAAGATACCTAGATGGACCCTTGAGGTGCTTCTGTAATTTGGCAATTGCAGATAATGCCGCACTAAACAAACAAGTGTACGTATCCCTTCGAATTAGTGTTTTTGTATTTTGGGGGGTAAATATCCACTAGTGCAATTATTGACTCATAGGGTAGTTCTGTTTTTAACTTTTTGAGGACCCTCCCCTGCTGTTCTCCACACCAGCTGTACCAGTTTGCATTCCCACCAACAGTGCCCGAAGGTTCCTTTTTCTCCACATCCTCATCAACACTTGTTGTTTCTCGTGTTTTTGATTTTAGCCATCCTGACAGGTGTGAGGTGATACCTCATTGTGGTTTTGATTTGTATTTCCCTGATAAATGATGTTGAGCATCTTTTCATCTGTCTGTTGGCCATTTGTATGTCGTCTTTGCAGAGATGTCTGTTCATGTCTTCTGGCCACTTTTAGTTGGGTTATTTTTTTGGGTGTTGAGTTGTATCGGTTCTTTATATATTTTGCATACTAACCCTTCTTCTGCTAAGTCATTTGCAAATACCGTCTCCCATCCAGTAGGTTGACTGTTTTGTTGACTGTATTATTCATTGTGCAGAAGCTTTTTATTTCGATGTAGTCCCAATAGTTTATTTTTGCTTTTGTTTCTCTTGCTTCAGGAGACATATCTAGAAAAATGTTGCTATAGCCAATGTCAGAGAAGTTACTGCCTGTGTTCTCTTCAAGGATTTTTATGGTTTCAGGTCTCATATTTAGGTCTTTAATGCATTTTGAGTTTATTTTGGTGTATGGTGTCAGAAAGTGGCCTGGTTTCATTCTTTTGCATGTAGCTGTTCAATTTTTCCAGCACCATTTGTTGAAGAGACTTTTTCCCACTGGACAGTCTTTCCTGCTTTGTCAAAGATTAACTGGCCATATAATTGTGGGTTCATTTCTGGATTTTCCATTCTTTTGATCTCTTTGTCTTATTTTTTGCCAGTACCATACTGTTTTACTACACCTATGTAACATAACTTGAAGTCCAGAGTTGTGACGCCTCCAGCTTTGCTTTCCTTTCTCAAGATTGATTTGGCTATTCAGGGTCTTTTGTGGTTCCATACAAATTTTGTGATTGCTTGTTCTTGCTCTGTGAAAAATGCTGGTGGTGTTTTGATAGGGACTGCATTAAATCTGAAGATTGCTTTGGGTGGTCTGGACATTTTAATAATATTTGTTCTTTCAATCCATGTGGATGGAATGTCTTTCCATTTCTTTGTGTCACCTTCAGTTTCTTTCATCAGTGTTTTATAGTTTCCAGAGTACAGGCTTTCACTGCTTTGGTTATGTTTATTCCTAGGTATCTTATTATTTTGGGCACAGTTGTAACTGGGATCGTTTTCTTAATTTCTCTTTCTGCTTCGTCATTATTGGCCTATAGAAATGCAACAGATTTCTGTAGATTAATTCCGTATCCTGTGACTTCACTGAATTCATTGATCCGTTCTAGCAGTTTTTTGGTCGAGTCTTTTGAGTTTTTTGTATGTAACATCATGTCATCTGCCAACAGTGAAAGTTTTACTTCTTTCTTACTTATTTGGATGCCTTTTATTTCTTTTTGTTGTCTGATGACTGTGGCTAGGACTTGCAGTACTACGTTGAATAAAAGTGGTGAGAGCGGACATCCTTGTCTACTCCTCATCTTAGAGGACAAGCTCCATTTTTCCCCCTTGGAGGATGATACCAGCTGTGGGTTTTTCCTATGTAGCCTTTATTATGTTGAGTTATGTTCCCTCTAAACCTGCTTTGTTGAGGGTTTTTATATGAATGGATGTTGTACTTTGTCAAGTGCTTTTTCTGCATCTATTAAAATGAGAGTATAGTTCTTACCCTTTCTTTTATCAATGTGATATATCACATTGATTTGTGAATGTTGAATCACCCTTGCAGCCCAGGAATAAATCTCACTTAATCATGGTGAATGATTTTTTTCAAATGTATTGTTGGATCTGGTTTGCTAGTATTTTGTTGAGGATTTTCGCATATATGTTCATCAGAGATACTGGCCTGTAGTTCTCTTTTTTGTGGTGTCTTTATCTGGTTTTGGTATCAGGGTAATAACCCTGGCCTCACAGAATAAGTCTGGAAGTTTTCCTTCCTTTTCTAATTTTTGGAATAATTTGGGAAGAATAGGTACTCTTCCTTAAATGTTTGGTAGAGGGGCACCTGAGTGGCTCTGTCGGTTAAATGACTGCCTTCAGCTCAAGTCATGATCTCAGAGTCCTGGGATCAGGCCCCATGTCAGGCTCCCTGCTCAACGAGGAGTCTGCTTCTCCTTCTCCCTCCACCTCTCCCCCTGCTTGTGCTCTCTCTCGTCTCAAATAAATAAATAAAATCTTAAAAAAAAAAAATAAAAAATAAATGTTTGATAGAATTCAGCTGTGAAGCCATCTGGTTCTGGATTTTTGTTTGTTGGGAGTTTTTGTTGTTGCTGTTACTGATTCAGTTTCTTTGCTGATAATTGATCTGTTCAAATTTTGTGTTTCTTCCTGCTTCAGTTTTGGTAGGTTATATGTTCCTGTGAATTTATCCATTTCTTCTAGGTTGTCCAATTTGTTGGCATATTGTTTTTTATAATATACCATTGCAATTATTTATATTTCTGTAGTGTTAGTTTTTATTTTATTTCTCCTCTCTTGCTTGTGATTTAGGTCCTTTCTCTTTTTTTCTCAATGAGTCCGGCTAGACATTTATCAATTTTATTGGTTTGTTGTTTTGTTGTTTTTTTCCAAAGAACCAGCTCCTGGTTTCATTAATCTGTTCTATTGTTTTTTTGTTTCTATATCACTTAATTCTGCCCTAATCTTTATTTTTTCCTTCCTTCTGCTGGCTTTAGGCTTCATTTGTTGTTCTTTTTCTATTCCTCTAGGTGTAAGGTTAGGTTGTTTGAGGTTTTTCTTGCTTCTGGAGGTAGGCCTCTATTGCTATTACTTTCCTCTTAGGACTGCTTTTGCCGCGTCCCAAAGGTTTGAATCATCATGTTTTACTTTCACTTATTTCCATGTACTTTTTAAATTTCTTCTTGTATTTCCTGGTTGACCCATTCATTGTTTAATAGCATGTTATTTAACCTCTACATACTTGTGCCCTTTCCAGATTTTTTCTTGGGGTTGACTTCTCGTTTCGTAGCATTGCAGTCAGAAAAGATGCATGGTGTGACTTTGATCTTTTTCAATTTGTTGAGGCTTGTTTTGTGGCCTAATATGTGATCTTTTCTGGAGGAGGTTCCATGTGTACTTGAAAAGAATGTGTATTCTGCTTTAGGATGAAATGTTCTGAATATACCTTAAGGATTTAAGAGATACCGTTGTCATCCTGTCCCAGTGTAACACTCAAAGCCATTGTTCCTTTGTTGACTTTCTGTTTAGATAATCTGTCCGTTGATATAAGTCAGGTGTTAAAGTCCCCTACTATTTTGGTATTATTGATTAGTTCCTTTATGTTTGTTATTAACTGTTTTATGTGTTTGGGAGCTCCTATGTTGGGTGCATAAATATATTTTTTAAAGATTTTATTTATTTTAGAGAGCGAGAGAGCAGGGGGAGGGGCAGAAGGAAAGGGAGAGCCGGAGAATTTCAAGCAGACTCTGAGCTGAGCGAGGAGCCCAACATGGGGTTCAACCCCATGACCCTGAGACCATCACCCAAGCCCAAGCTAAGAGTCAGACACTTAACTGACTGAGCCACCTAGGTGCCCCAGGTGCATAAATATTTACAGTTGTTATCTTTTCTTGTTGGATTGTCCCCTTTATTATAGTGTCCTTCTTTGTTTCTTATTACAGGCTTTCTTTTAAAGTCTATTTTGTCCTATAGAAGTATTGCTACTCCAGCTTTCTTTTAACATCCGTTTGCATGATAAATATTTCTCCATCCCCTCACTTTAAATCTGGAGGTGCTTTTAGGTCTAAAATGAGTCTCTTGTAGGCAGCATATACATGAGTCTAGTTTTTAAATCCATTCTGTCACACTATGTCTTTCGAGTGGAGCATTTAGTTCATGTGCATTCAGTGTCATTATTGATAGATATGTATTTATTGTCATTTCATTACTTGTTTTGTCGTTTGTTTTTGAAGATTTTCTCTGATCCTTTCTTGTGTTTTTCTCTTTCATGGTTTGCTGGTTTTCTTTAGAGATATATTTGGATTTCTTTCTCTTCGTTCTTTGCATATTTGCTGGTGGTTTTTGATTTGCGGTTACCATTAGGTTTGTACATAACCTTTTCGTCATATAGTAGTCTATATTAAGTGGACGGTCTTTTAGGTTTGAACCCAGTCTTTTCTCCTGTCTTCCCCACATTGTAAGTATAGGGTGTCATGTTTTACATCCCTTTATTTTGTGTGTTCCTGACTGATTTTTTACAGAAATACTCATTTTTACTGCATGTGTGTTTCCTAACCTCATACAGTCACTTTTGGTCTTTCCTTTCCACTCAAAGAGTCCCCTGTAATATTACTTGTGAGGCTGGTTTAGTGGCCGTGAACTCCTGTAGGTTTTGTTTGTCTGGGAAACTCCTTCTCTCTCCTTCTATTATGAATGATAGCCTGGCTGGAAAGAGCATTCTTGGCTGCAGGTGTTTCCCATTCAGCACTTTTCTGGCTTGGAAAGTTTCTACTGAAAAATCTGTGGATAGCCTTTTGGGGTTTCTTTTCTCTGTAACTGTCCTCATGTATATGATTGCTTTTAATATATTTAAATATAAATATATAAAATATATTTAAAAATATATATTAAAATATATATATAAATATATATAAAATATATATAAAAATATAATTAAATATATTTAATATATTTTAATATATTAAATATATTTAATATGATTGCTTTTTCCTTAGCACTATATTTTACCGTTTTAATTATAGTATGTCTTGGTGTGGATCGGCTTTTTTGATTTTATTGGAGGTTCTCTGTGCCTCCTGGATCTGGACATCTCTTCCCTTCCCCAAATTAGGGAAGTTTTCAGCTATTCTTTCTTTCTTTCTTTTTTTTAAATAAGGTTTTATTTATTTACTTATTTGAGAGAGAGAGAGTGAATACACTGGCTGGGAGAGGGAGAGGGACAGGTGGACTCCACACTGAGTGCAGAGCCCGACTCGGGGCTCGATCACATGACCCCAAGACCGTGACCTGAGCCGAAACCTACAGTAGGATTCTTAACTGACTGAGCCACCCTGGTACCCCTCAGCTGTTATTTCTTCAAGTAAATTCTCTGCCCCCTTTTCTCTCTCTCCTCCTCTTCCAGGACTCCTATAATAGGAATGCTATTATGCTTGATGACGTCACTGAGTTCTCTAAATCTATTCTCGTTCACGTATTTCTTTTCTCTCTTTTGTTCAGCTTGATTACTTTCCATTACTCTGTCTTCTACATCACTGAATCTTTCCTCTGCTTCTTTCATCCTGCTGTTAATTCTATCAAGTGTGTGTTTTTCATTTCACTCTGCTATTTTATTCCTTTTCTCTGTGTCAGGGGTCTCAGTGTTGTCCTCTACTCTCTTCTCAAGTTCAGTGAGTATCCTTACGATCGTTGCTTTAAATTCTCCATCAGGCGTGTTACTTATATCTGTTTCCCTTAGAACTCTGGCTGTGGCATTGTCCTTTAATTTGGGGCACATTCCTCTGTCTTATCTTGTCTAAGTCTCTATGCCTGTTTCTGTGTGTTAGGAAAATCAGCTACATCTGTTTTTGAGGGTAATGGCCTTATGAAGAAGAGGTCCTGCAGTCCTCTACCGCGTAGCATCCCGTTCCCCAAGGCCTGGCACTCTGGGACTGTCTCTGGTATGTGTTATAAGCACTCTACAGTTGTGTCCTGGACAGTTTATCCTTCAGGCTAGTCATCTGCAGAGGCCCTCTTTGCCTGTTGTGGGCAATGTTTGGTTCCTGGCCTGATATATGGTGCATTTTAACTAGATGTGTTCTGGTTTGCTTGTGAAATGGGACCTGTGATCACTGCCACCAGAACTGAGGCCTCAAAATCCTCCAGGGTAGGGAGATGTGATGTGGGCAGGGGTTTGCACTGGCCTTTGGGGGAAACAAGCCTGCCATGCTGGGACTTAGGCAGATGTGACTGGGAAAGTTGGTTCTCCTGGAATACAAGGCTGGGGAGAGTCTTGACGTAAGCAAGTTAGGTAAGGTGAGTGTGGGCACTGGTCTGGCTCCTCTGGGTGTCTCTGTGTTGATGCCGAGGACGGGCAAGAGAAGTGGCTCCTGCCAGTTCCTTAGTTCCCAGAGGGGTCTCTCCATGATCGCTGCTTCTCTGGGACATGCTCTAAGATGAGCAACTAACCTCCCCACTTTGTGCCCCAGGTACCCTTCAGATCGCTCTTTTTTCCATGCTACCTGTCTGAGGGCTGTTTGCCCTTCCTTCTCTCCAAGAGTAACCCCAATAGCTTCCAGGTTATATCCCAGCCAACTCTATTGACCTTTAGAACTCCGGGCTTTAAGTCCTGCTGGCTGCAAGAACTCATGAGATTTGGTCCTTCTTACTTTCCAAGCCAGTTGCTATGGGGATTCGTTTTCCCCGTGCACTCCCCTGTGTGCTAGTCTGTCTCTTGCCCATCTCTGCAACCACAGCTCCCTCCTCCCTACTGCAGTGACCAGGATCCATTTCTCTTCCAAGCCGCATCTCTGCACTTCTACCTTCTTCAATATGGCCTTTTCTCTCCCTTTAGCTGTGGAGTTTGTTCTGCCAGTCTTCAGATCAATTTCTGTGATATTTAGGATGATTTGATGGTTATCTAGTTTTATTTGTGGGACGGGACAAGCCTAGGGTGGCTCTTCTCTGTGGTCATCTTCCCCTCTGAAAATAAAGTTTTATTGGAATACGGCCATGGTCATTCATTATGTATCATCTATGGCTGCTTTCCTGCTACAGTGGTAAGGAGTTTGTGATGTAGACCATAGGATACACAGGATTTAAAATATTTACGCTCTAGCCCTTTACAGAAAATGTTTTCCAACGTCTGTTCTGATCCATGAGCATGGTATATCTCTCCCGTCTTTTCAGGGTCTTTAATTTCTCAACAGAGTGTTTTTCTAGTTTTCACTGGGGGTGTCTTTTGTTAAATTTATTTCTAGATATTTTGCTTCTTTCTGTAATTATAAGTGGAAGTTATTTTTAACTATATTTTCAAGTTTGTTATAATTATGTAGAAATACAATTTATTTGTATAATGTTGACTTTCTACCCAGAGACTTTCTGGAATTCACTTATTAAATTTCAAAGATCTTTTTGTAGATTCCTTTGGATTTTCTACCATCATAGCAATTGTGAATAAAGACTCTTGTGCTTTTTTTAAAAACTAAATTTTTTGTATCTTTCTTCTTGCCTTACTACTTTGGTCACGACCATCCACACAGAGTTGAGTAGAAGTTGGAGAACAGCTGTCTTTTCTTGTTCCCAACTTAAGAGGAATGTGTTCAGTATTTCATCATGTATAGTGCCAGCCGTAGCTTTTCACAGACATCTTTGATCAGACTGAGGAAGTTCCTCTCTTTCCCTAGTTTGCTGAGAACGTTTTATTATGAATGGATGTTGGATTTTGTTAGAAACTTTCTCTGCATCTTTTGTGATGATCATGTGGGTTTTTCTCCTTTAATCTATTAATGTGGATTGCGAATTGCACGGATTCTAGCACGTTGAAACAACCTTGTATTCCCTGTGCGGGCGCGGGAGGGATCCCCCTTGTTCTTAACACATTATCCTTTAATGTATTGTTGGATTCTGTTTGCTCATATTTTGTTGTGGAATTCTGCACCTGTGTTCATGATGAATACTATCTGTTATTTTCTTTTGTTGTAATATCCTTGTTGGGTTCTGGTGGTGTCCAAGGTATGCTGGCTCCGTAAGATGAATTGAGAAGTATATCCTTCTTTTCTGTTTTGTTAAAGAGTCTGTGTAAGGTTGATAATGATTTCTTTTTTACTGTTTGGTGTAATTCAGTAGTGAAGACGTTGGGCTAGTTTTCTTTGCGAGAAGTTTTGCAATGACAAATTCAGTGTCTTAAATGGATACATGACGAGTCACATGGTTTATCCTACCAGTTTTAGATAGTTGTGTTCTGTGGGTTTTTAAAATTTTTTTAATTAAAAAAATTTTTTTAAAGAGATGGTGCGTGCATGCATGCAGGTGGTGGGGGAGGGACAGAGAAAGGGAGAGAAAGAATCTTAGACAATAAAAAGCCCAATGCTGGGCTAGATTTCACCACCCTGAGATCATGACCTGAGCTGAATCAAGAGTAGGATGCTTAACCAACTGAGCCAACCAGGTGCCCCTATTTTAATTTTTATTTTTAAGTAGTCTTTACAGTGCAGGGCTCACATGCACACCTGGAGATCAAGAGTCACCTGTCCCGCCTGTTTCCACCGACTGAGCCAGCTAGGGGCCCCTAGACAGTTGTGGTTTTTTTTTGTTTTGCTTTGTTTTTTAAAGATTTTATTTATTTATTTGTCAGAGAGAGAGAGCACAAGCAGGCAGAGTGGCAGGCAGAGGCAGAGGGAGAAGCAGACTCCCTGCCGAGTGAGGAGCCCAGTGTGGGACTCGATCCCAGGACCCTGAGATCATGACCTGAGCCGAAGGCCGCTGCCAACTGAGCCACCCAGGCGTCCCGACAGTTGTGTTTTTGAAGAAATTTATTTCATCGACATCGTCAAATTTGTTAACGTTGTTTGCACTGTTCCCTTATTCTCTTAGTGTCAGTGGGATCTATAGTGGTATCCCTATTTTATTTTCGATGTTGGCAGTTTGGGAGTGAAGGATGGAAAGCACAGATCCAAGCCTGGGGGACCAGGGTCCCGGCGTTAGCAAGTGTCCTGCTGAAGCCTCGTGCTCAGTTCAGCACCTAAATTGGTGCTCAGACTGGACCTTCGGAGCAGAAGCCCTGTTTGCAGGACATGAGAGAACAACGAGGGAGAGAGCTGATGTTGGGGGGGTGGGTAATTCATTTTCCAGGTTGAGTGGGTCCAGAGACGGGAATTGGGGTTCGAGTGTCAGGCGAGCTGATCAGTATCGTGGTTGCACTGAGCTTAATGACTAGCACCTGTGCCTCAGACGACTTCTCAAGTGGATTCCATTATAACATTTAAAAGGGGAGCTCGCCAGGGAGCAGTCAAAAATAGCAGACTATTTTAATAGATACTAGCCTTGGGGCCATGTTCACCCAACCTGTTTTTGTGAAGCTTCCAAACAATTGTTCTAAAGGATTAAACAAATATCTTGGATGACTTGCCTAATAATGTTATGTTACTAAATAGTAAGTGTGTTTTACATGCAGCGTTTATATGAAAATAATTTGTCCTGACTCTGGTTTAACTGGGTTTGGAGTTCTCCATCATCCCTCTTCTCTTTCACCTGTGATAACAGAAAGTACAATTTCGACATCGTTTCTACTCACTCTTCAGGTCATCTGTGTCCCTTTTCCCATTTACTTGATTTTTCTTCTGGTGGTCGATGTCTTTTTCACTTTCTTCGACTTGAGCTGCTTGAGAAAAGCCCAAGGTTTTCTGTAGAATGAGCTTGTTTTTTTGAGAAATGACATGTGCTCATCTTTGAAACATTGAAGCAATACACAAAAGAACAAAGATAATAGCAAAAAAGCAAACTCATGTGGTCACCCTCATGAAATAACCATTGTCTGATGAGGTTCATTGGAGAATATTCCCCCCACCATGTGTCTAAGAAGAAGGCCTGGCTGACAGATCATTTTGGAGTGAAAAATAATACCACATGTGCTGGTTTGATGTTTTGTGGTTGCATTTCATACAACCAAACTTAACATAAGAAAAAGAAACCAAAGTGAAGTAACTTGCTGAACATGGAATAACGATTTCTTCATCACAAGGAATAGTTTCTAAAACCTCCCTGAGGGGCACCTGGGTGGCTCAGTTGGTTGAGCTTCTGCCTTCGGCTCAAGTCATGATCTCAGGGTCCTGGGATCGAGTCCCGCATCCACCCAGCTATCTCCTCAGTGGGGAGCCTGCTTCTCCCTCTCACTCTATGCTCTCGTGCTCACTCGCTCTCAAATAAATAAAATCTTTAATAAAAATAAAATAAAATCTCCCTGAAAGATTAAGAAGATACGTGATGAAAATGCTGGGAGGTTGGAATCACCCTCCCTTCTTTTTTAAATTGCACGTTTCAGTCTTAGATGCTCATTGACACTGGGCCATGAAAGAGGAAGAAGTGAATTACATCACACTTCAGGCCACCTCGCCTTTTCCTCACTCCCAATTCCTGTTAGTGTTTTGGGTAATGTATTTTCAGTCACCATAATCTCTCCGTTGTTTACTCTTGCTTCTATGTTTACGTGACTTTACTGCCCCCCACAATTTCTGTACCACAATTCCTTTTGTCCCCACATCTTTATTGTGGTTTCTCACACGGTTGGATGTATTTTAACCGCAAGTACTTTTCCCCAGTGGGGGCTCCGAGGTGTCAGATTCCGTTTTTGAAAACTTAATTGTCTTTCTCTCCTCTTGCCTCCCACCATCTTAAAGTTGAAGGATTTGCGGCCTTGAATTCCAGCTTCTGATGATGGTATCACATTTTCTCATCTCCTTCTCCCCTCCAGAGATCCCCCTTTGAGACCTACTGCTCCGGTCTCAATTGATTGCCATCTGTAGCCTGAGCTTTTTGAAATATTTATTGAAATGGTGTTTATTGACCCAGAGTCACTTTGGTCTTCAGCTTGGCGTTCTATCAAGGACAAAGTCTGAAAAGGTTTATTTGTAAGCCAGCATTAAGCAGCACGGTAGTGAGCTCCACCTGCTTTTTTGGGGCTTTGCTTTTGTCGGTTAATATATCTTTTTTAGAGAGGGGGAGAGACAGGTGGGGAGGGGCAGAGGGAGCAGGAGACGGAGCAGGAGAGAGAGAATCTCCAGCAGCCTCCATGCCCAGCTTGGAGCCTGAAGTGGGGCTTGATCCCACAACCCTGAGATCCCCATCTGAGCTGAAATCAAGAGTTGGACGCTTAATCACCTGAGCCACCCAGGCACCCCTGTCGGTTTATATAAAGATGCTTCCATATCAGTACGTAAAGATCTCTTTTTTCTTAAAGACCATATAATATATAGTCCACTGAGTTGGTGTATCCTGATGAATTTAGCCTGACTAAAGGGTATTTAGGTGACTTTTAAATGTGTTTACTGTTAGAGACAGTGCTATAGCGAATAGCTTTGTATCTATGCCATTTTCAGTCTACTTGTAGGATCAATTCCAGGAAATGAAATTTCTGTGTCAAAGTATATATGATCATTTTCCTTCTTTCTCCTTCCTTCCTTCCTTCCCCTGTCCCTTTCCCCTTCCCTTTCCCTCCTCTTCCCTCCCCTCCCTTCCCCTCTTCTGTTCTCTCTCTTAAGTAGGCCTCATGCCCAACTCGGGGCTCAAACCTCCTAGCCTTGAGATTAAGGGTCGTGTGCCCTACTGACTGATACAGCCAGGCACCCCGATACGGTCATTTTAATATGAAATAATACATAGACACAAAAGAGGGTTTCTTTACAATATGTAAGGAATAAAGACTTAAAGCAAGCACTCAGGTGCCCAGCCCCCGTTTTAGAAGCAGAGCGTCACCAAGTCCTCTGTATGTCCCTGGGGTCCCCTCGGTACTTCTGTTTCTTTCCCTCCCCTGCAAGTGTTCTGCAGTGTTCTGAATTCTGCATTTATTATGCTTCTGCTTTTTGTTACAGAGTTCATGCATATTTATGAAACCAAAACAACCTGTAAAGTTTTCTATATTTCTGAATTGGTTATAAATTATGTCCCATAGTTTGTATTCCTCTGCAACTTGCTCTTTTTACTCAACACTGAGGTTTTTCACAAGCGTCCATGTTGACGCTCAAGCCCTGGTTCATTGATTTTCCCTGTGGTGCAGTGTTGCCTTGTATAAGTCTACCCGCCACAGCGTATCTGTTCTCCTGTTCGTGGACGCGAGGTGGTTTCTCGTTTCGGGCTGTGAGATACACCAGCATTCTCTCCTGGTGCGTGCATGCAAGAGTTTCTCTGGAATATTCCAGGGGGCCATATGGTATGCCAGTCTTCAGTTTATTTAGGTAACTTTTTTATCGAAGTATAACATACAAACAAAGTGTACAAATCAAAATGCGGAGCACAGTGAAGCTTCGGAGAGTCCCTCTTGAACCAGCTCGCAGTAGAGAAATCGAACTTTTCCCAGCCCCGCAGGAGCCCCCCCTCTGCACCCCCTTTCGCTCACAGCCTCCGTCCCTTGCTCCCCTACTCATTGTGCTGGCTTACTGAAGTTTATGTAAGTGGAATCATACAGTATGTGTTCTCTTAGGCCTGGTTTCTTTGTCGCCATTATGTTTGTAAGGTGTGTCTGTGTGGTGGTGGGTAGTTGGTGGTTGGTTCTTTCTCATTGCTGTGTCGTGGGCTGTTGCTGGTTTTGTTTTGTTTTGTTTTAAAGATTTTTATTTATTTGGGAGAGAGACAGAGAGAGCACACGAGTGGGGAGGAGAGGGAGAAGCAGACTCTACATTGAGCGGGGAGCCTGATGCGGGGCTTGATCCCAGGACCCCGAGGTCATGACCTAAGCCAAAGGCAGACGCTTAACCGACTGAGCCACCCGGGTGCCCCAGGTGGGCTGTTGTTTGAAAATAACACTGTCCTGCTCTTGGTGGACTTCTGGGCTGTGTTTAGCTTTTTTCTATTACAAATAGTGCTCCTTTGAACATTTTTTTAAAGATTTATTTATCTGGGGGCACCTGGGTGGCTCAGTTGGTTAAATAAAATTTATTTATTGAGTGAGAGAGAGAAAGAGAGTGAGTGGAGGGAGGGACAGAGGGAGAGAGAATCTTAAGCAGACTCCTCGCTGAGCGGGGGGAGCCCTACGGGAGGCTCAGACTCAAGACCTTGAGATCACAACCTGAGCTAAAACCAAAAGTCAGATGCTTAACTGCGCCTCCCGGACACACCTGAGCATTTCTGATACTTGTGTGGGTGCACATGTTTGAGAGTCCCTGTCGAAAAACTGGCCAAGTTTGAATTGCTGGGCGCATACTTTGTATGTCTTCAGCGTGCGAGATAGTGCCAAATTATCGTGCATTTAAATGTTGCATATTTTGTCAAATTGCCCTCCGAAGTCCTTCCATTCCTTTAGCTTTCCACCCGGGACATCTTTATGGGAGTAGCTGTCTCCTCCACACCCTCCCTGCTGCATTGTTTTATCCCACTTTTCGCTTTTACCCATCGCGCAGGTGAAGCGGGGTATCTTACTGAAAGCAAATGGACACTTATGTCTGTATTTTATAAGTAAATCTAATTAACAGTTGGTTTTCTTTTGCAGCCCGAGACCTCAGATCATTGTTCCCTTCCAGAGGATCTAGTGAGTATTTGTGTACATCCTAGACTAGGTTCATTGTGCCCTTGATGATAAAAGTATTATCTGTCAGCGACAATAACAGTTTTATAAGTTTCTCTCTATTTGGTTGCTGATCATAGGCTTTTGATCTAACCTGATATACCTGTATTATGAAAATGTTCGCAGTCGTGGTATCATGGGTGATCCTCTGCTCCCTTTTAGAGAAAAATAATACTGTGTCACCCCATGTTAAAAGGCATTAAAAAGAAATGGGTAGGTCGGCTTACTCCAAGGATCAGCCTTGTTACCCTTGTTTCTCATGGGTGGCTTTTGTGACCTTATCTCTGTTGGAGTCCTTCCAAGAAAAGAACGAGAGAGAGGCCCGTAATTTGATGGTCTTGGCCCAGATTCAGCCGCGAGAGAGTGTTCTTGTGGATTCTGAGCTCCGTGTGACTGCTCCTTCCTGTCTCTGCCCCGTAGGGGGAGGGGAAGCAGCATGTCCGGCAGGCCAGCCTCCTCACGTTTCATTTCTCATGTGGAACTTTGCTCCCTGAGCTGGCAGACACCCCCTCCACCCCCCCACCCCCCGGCCGTATGGCAGATCCCACGGCTGTTGTAGAACATGGTGTTTTGCATTTCCGAGTTTCTAAAATTTGGAGATTCTGAGTTATTTTGCATTTCAGTAATACAGGGGTGTTAATTTGCAGTTTTTCTACATGTCTGAAACTCGGGGACTGTGATTGATTTTTAGGCAAACGGAGAATTGACATCTATTAAGTCTACTTGAAATCCATTCTGTTACATAAAGGGGTGTGCGAGATACACACATTTTTTTAAAAGCCTCCATGCCCATCGCAGACCCCGAAGCAGGCTTGAACTCCCAACCCTAAGCTCAAGACATGAGCTGAAATCAAGAATCAGATACTTAACTGACTGCGCCACTCAGGTGCCCCCACACACATATTTTTAATAATTAGTTGTACCCTCAAGCATTTCCATAGGAAAGCAGTTGCCCAAATAATTTTGGGATTTAGGGTAGACAGATACACAGGAAAACGTAACTAAGTACATTTGCAATGCCTGATGAATCTGTCCCCTAACATTCAGACCCTTTTGCACACAGAACAATCTGCACTTTAGGACAGAGGCCGTATTCTTAGGATATAAGAACTTTAAAAAGTGTGGAAGAGTTCTGGATTTCATCTGCCACTTACTTACTTTTGTGTAGGGTTAAGAAAGAGTCTAGAGCAGGTTTATAGCCAAATCTCCTGCTTTACCCTTGTTCTGTTCCTGTGGATTCTGGGGTCACTTTTATTTTTTTATTTAAAAAAATTTTTTTTAATTTATTTTTTTAAAGATTTATTTATTTTGTGAGAGAACGAGAGAGCACAGGGGGTGGGGGAATGGCAGAGGGAGAAGCAGACTAATAAATAAAGGAGCCTGATGCGGGACTCGATCCCAGGACCCCAGGATCATGACCTGAGCTGAAGGCAGACACTTAACCGCCTGAGCCACCCAGGCGCCCCTGGGTTCACTTTTCAAGCAGGTTCTAAATTTTGAGCGGCTATATTAGTTTCCTAGGGCTGCTGTAATAAATTGTTATAAAGTCAGTGGCTTAAAGCAACAGTTTCTTCCTAGTTTCAGAGGCTGTGAGTGTGAAGTAAAGACGTTAGCAGGGCCGCTCCCCACTGAAGGTCTGGGGCTGCATCTGCCTAGCCTTTTCCAGCCTCCGGCGGTGGCGGCAGCAATCCTTGGCGTTTGTTGGCTTGTCCGCGGGTTACTGCGGGCTCACGTGACCCTCTCCCTGCGCGTCTCCCCCGCTCTGTCTCTTCTCTTCGTGTAAGGACACTGGCTGCACTGAGGTTGGAGCTCCCCCTACTCCAGTGTGACTGATGACGTTTGTAAGGACCTCGTTTCCAAATAGGGTCGTGGGCTGAGGTTCTGGGTGGACGTGGGTTTGGGGGGAACACTACTCCACCCAGTGTAAATATGCTGATGGACTGACTATATCAAGTACGATTTCGTCCGTGGTTTGTGTATTGGTGAGAGTGGGGGTTCTTGGTGCATTGACAGTGACAGCCAGGTGTCCGGGGAATGGCGAGTGTGCTGGGCGGACAGGCTCGGAACGGCAGGACGTTGCACGGGTTCATCGGTTGCTGTTGGAGCTGCTCACACTCCCATGCAGAGACGGCTTGGAGCACTGTCAAGTAGGCTTCTTGGGGAGGAAGGCCTGGGAGCAGGTAGCAGGAGGGCAGGGCCTCTGTTGGGTCCCGGACGCAGGAGAGCTTGGGCTCGTGTTCATCTAGCTACCTCCATTCTGACCTCTCTGCAGTCCGTTCTGAGTGTCGGGATCTGAACTCTCAGTGTACTCTCTCCTTGGGGCTACAGCAGGAAGGGGTCCATAGAGGCAGCCCTGGTGTGTTGGGGGAAGAACTGAAGCTTCTCGTCTTCGTCGGTACGGCCCAGGCCGGCCGAGGGCAGCCTTGAGAACTTAGGGCAGACCAACATGCCTTCGAGGCCTGAGCAGGTAAATGAATGTGTGAAGCAGCTGGGAGTCCTTTATAGCGGGTGTCGGGGCTTGTCTTAAACTGAAAAATGCTTGCCCCAGAGGCGGACCCCACGAAAGCCGAGGGGCAAACAAAATACAGTTGAAAACTGGATTCTCCCTCTGGACCTCGAGGCCGCAAACCCCTGCTCGACGGCAGGCGGCATGTGCTTGGAGCCCGAAGAGCTGACATCAGAGGCTCCCGGAGCTCAAGGTTCTCCTGGGTCAGATTCTTAGAATTCTTGGAACATGCATTTAAGATCACGTTTAGAAAAGGCCGTTGAGCATAGGCTTGGTGGCAGTGTTGCTCTGGAAGCCGAGTGAATTTTATTCTTACTGCAATTGTTAGTCATCATGGGGATGCTTTGATCCAATGACTCCATATGTTAAATCAACTCCGGAATGTGATCACATATTTTAAGACCAAAAATAGCTTTCTTGTTCATTTCTGCATTTAGCATCTTATTTCGATAGTTGTCGCGTACTTCTCCCTCTGAAAGTGTTTAGTAGCTTCTAGCAAAAAGGAGTCCTGCTTGACTGCTTCTCAGGAGGACGATTTTTTTCTGCTCCGTTCCATGACTTCAGTCATCTTTAGATCCCTCGTGAAGTTGGGGGTGGGGGCGGGGTGTGGGTAATAAGGGATTACTGAACAGAGAGAAGTTTCTCGTGTCAGGCTGAAACCTAGACTTCAATTAGGGGATTGCACTGGCTGTTACATGACCTGTGATGACGCTGCAGGGATGGAAGGCTGTCCCAGCTGCAGCCGTGAGACTGACCTGGTGTTGGCAGGGGCATCGGTGGTTGGGGTGGGGGGTGCGGCGCATGGGAGGAGGCTGTTGCCGCCGATCCGGAAGAACTCTGCTAGGACACGTTGTCTCCGGGCACCATCGGCCGTCTTTGTTTCTAAATATGAGTGTGCCGAGCTCTGGTGTGGGGTTGTGGAGGGTGAAAAGGCCTCAGAGGGGGCCCCGGGTGAATGACAGGAAGCTGGCCGTCCTCGGCTGAGCCTGTGTGTCCCGTTTCTTGTCTGCCGTTGTGCCTCTCAGTCTTGCTCTGCCCTGTTCCAGAGAGTGTCGGAAGTGTCCAACCACTGGTGGTACTCCATGCTCATCCTCCCTCCTTTGCTGAAGGACAGCGTGGCCGCACCCCTGCTCTCTGCCTACTACCCCGACTGCGTCGGCATGAGCCCTTCTTGTGCCAGCACGCACCGTGCAGCCGGCAGCACCAGCCCCGGGAAGCTGGAGCACTCCAAGGCCGTCCCCTCCACGCTGGGTGAGAGCTGCTCCTGGCCCTCCCTGCCTTCCTTTCCCTCCTTTCCCTGGAATTGTGTGGGGCAGCAGAACACAAAGGATTTTTTTTTTAAGTGTGTGCAACATGATCTAAAGCACCGTGTGATTTCGTGGCTTTGGCTATGCCGTGGCTCAGTCATATTGTGCGTATACATCAGCGTGGTTCATTTCCGCACATGTGGTCCCTAACGTGGGACGTCCGTCACACTGGTCCAGGAATTGTATCTACCACGTTTGATGAGCTACTTAATTGAAATTTGAGTGGCTGCATCATTTGATGATAACCCAAAACTCTGACATGCTGGAAGAAAGTTTTGACCATATGAGCAGCCCTTCTTTTTTTTCCTGAGTCTTTTTTGCTTCTAATTAGGCCGTGAGAAAACTCAGCGAAGTGATTGACTTGAAAAAAATCCAAAACTTCAGGTCAGGCCAGATGTGCTGTTGACCACTTAACTCTAAATGGATCTTTAAAGTTCTCCACCCGAGTTCTTGGTGTCCCAGCAAGAATTCTAGACCTTCCCCTGTCTGCACATTAACAAACTTCACGTTTGATGGTGCAAATAGATTTTGACCTAGAAGCCCTATTTTAAGGGTTTCTTTAATTTTTGTTTTAAAGTTTTTAAAAAGATTTTATTTGAGAGAGAATGTGAGCAAGCACGAGTGTGGGGGGAGGGGGAGAGGGAGAAGCAGACTCTGCTGAGCAGAGAGCCCGATGCGGGGCTCGATGATCCCAGGACCCTGAGATCATGACCTGAGCTGAAGGCAGACGCTTAACTGCTTAAGCCACCAACGCACCACCCTATTTTAAAGTTTTTAACTGAGAACACTGGGCCCTCTAAAAATGTGGATGTGGTCTGAATTAAAAGCCCAAGCAGTAAGTCCCAGGGTTAATGAAGGTACCGTGAAACAGGCTCTCAAAGGCTACTAGTGGGTGTGGATATTGGGAGGGACAATTTGGCCATGAATCGAAAACCTTAAAATAGACCCCCCTTTATTCTAGGAATTCGTCGTAAAAAATTATCAAAGTAAATCCTCAAAGGTTAAGCCAAAGATTTACATGGCATTGCTCACAATAGTGAAATAATTAGGTGACATTTAGGGGCCCAGGAACAGAGGAGTGGTTAAATAATAGGAAAATACTCTGTGTCTGTTGGAGTCAGGTTTGAGGACATGGGACAGTGGTCTTGAAAAGCAGGTTAGGAAACAGCATGTTTTTCTGGCTTTTAAAAAACAAGTGCCTGATACATTAATAGTCTGTGTGCATAGAAACAGCACAAAGGATAGACTAGCCTTAAATGTTACGCACGGCTCCGGGGTTATCTGGGGTTAGTGACTGTTAGGTACCTCTCTGAACGGATTCATGTTTTAATCAGAGAAATTCCAGCGAAGGTTACTTTTAAAATTTATTTCCACGGGGAGTTGGCCTTCACAGAGTTGCAGTCTTACAGGATACCAAGTATCAAGATGTGTTGCCCAACAATGTGAACATCCTTAACCCGGTTCAACACAGCACACGTACACACGGTTAAGGTGGTCGGTTTTGTGGCAGGTGTTTAACCCCCATGAAAACCTTAAAAAAATTTTTTTTTCCATACCATGGAAATTCAACAGGTGAAGACAGAACGGGAGAACTATGCAGTTCTCGTGTATTCTGTCTAACTGGGGTGGGGGGCGGGAATGTGTCCATGGGACAGACCGTAGCCCTGGCCGAGGCTGTCCTTTCTGGTGTGTGCCTGCTTTGTCACTTACCCAGGTGTGCCATGTGTGCGTCCGCGTCCTTCTGTCAGTCCCAGGCATGAACCGGTACTTCCAGCCTTTCTACCAGCCCAACGAGTGCGGCAAAGCCCTGTGCGTGCGGCCGGACGTGATGGAGCTGGACGAGCTCTACGAGTTCCCAGAGTATTCCCGAGACCCCACCATGTACCTGGCTCTGCGAAACCTCATCCTCGCCCTGTGGTACACGAACTGCAAAGTAAGGAGGGAGGGTCCGCCAGCGCACACGGACGGGGGCTGCTCTGGAGGGAGGGGGGCTGCCGGAGGCCGTTAGATCAGGGATTCTCTGCCTTCCCACCGTGGACACTGGGTGGATATTCGTTGTGTAGGGGGCCATTCGGTGCCCTGGCCTCTGCCCGCTAGATACCAGGAGCATCCCCGGTTGTGACAACCGACGACATCCCCAGGCATTGCCTCCTGGGCGCTGAGTCTCCCCATCCTGGGAACCACCACCTCAAGACCATATGTCCGAATTTTTGACTCTCTAGTGATTGAGTATAAGGTGCAAAGTCCGGTTCAGAGAGTCCCAGCATGAATGCCGAGGGGAAAAAAATAAAACATTAAAGATTGCGTTATAACCCCTTGAGAGCAGGGATTCTTACATTCTTATTCTCCAGCAGCCCGGCGCTTTGCTGTCTGCTGGGACCGAATATATGTTGGGGGCCTCCTACAGCCCCCACCTGGAAAGGGGCGAGACCACATGAGAGGGAATAGGAGCTTTTGTTACTATTATCTAAACAAAGGCTTTCCTGATTTCCTAATTTTTCCTGCAATTATTTGAGTGATTGCTGAATGCGGAACATTTGGCAAGGCTGCCAAAGTAATTTTTGATTCAAGAAAGATACTCCAGATCAATCTTGCTGTCTTACTGGAGTAGAATCCAGTATGAGGTAGCCTGATTCGGTTTATGGCTGTTAAGGCAGTTTCTACGAATTCTGTGAGTGGGTTGGATGAGGCAGAATTGTTCATTTCCTCCCCAGCAGGCTGGAGGTAGGTGCTCAATAAACATTTGCTGAACTGAACAAAATTGTGGTCAGAATTTCCTGTAAATAAGTTGTAAAGATACACTCTTCAGAAACAGCCTTGGATTCATTTTTCTTCACAGTTCTTTTGGTTCGACTTTGAAAATTGATTTATAGTGGTGAAGAACCTTACAGAAAAATATCCTGAACCTTGTCAGCCTGGATCTATTTTAATATTTAATAAAATAGTATGGCTTATGTTTAATATTCTAGTGGAAAAACACAAAATATATTTGCCGTGAAAGAATCAAAGATTTTGAAAAAAATTTCTTTTTAAATTCATGACTACAAACAAGTGTTTTGTTTTTTTTTTTTACCTTCACCAACCCAAGCCGATGTTATTTCTTGAATATGGTTGACCCTTGAACAATGTGGGGCTTAGTGGCATAGGCAACCCCCCCAGCCTAGTCAAAAATCCACATATAACTTTTGGCTCCTCCTAAAACTCAACTACAAATAGCCTAGTGTTGACTTGAAGCCTTACCAATAATGTGAACAGTTGATTGACACATATTTTCTATGTCGTATGTGTATTATATATTGTATTCTTACAAGAAAGTAAGCTATAGAAAATGCTATTAAGTACTGCACTGTGCTTATCAAAAATGTCCATGTGTGAGTGGACCCACGCAGTTCAACCCCGTGTTGGTCATGGGTCTGCTGTAAGTCCTCTTCCTGTGTTTGGTCGGGTTCTTTCAGAGCTGGGGGGGTTGGGGACAAGTAGAGGACGAGCCAGAGGTTGGGACCCCCACTCTTGAGCCTGTTCTAACTTCGGATCAAGGCTATGTTAGTCTTGTATCTTTGAAACGTTCCAAGGCCTTGCCGATGCCGGGGTGCGCAGGGAAAGGCAGTGTCTTTTTTTTTTTTTTTAACAAGTTCCTAAATCTGTCTCCTCACATCTTACTGGTGGTGAGAATCCAGCTTTTCCTGCTGCTGGTACAAGTGGCAGCGTGAGCTTCTGCTGTGGCCCTTACTGTGTGTGTGGCATATCGAGTCAGGAACGTATCTGCGACGTGATCAGCCCATGGTCCCCGAAGCTGTCCTTCTCTGGGAGGAGAAGATGAGCTGATGAAACACAAATTGCTGTCTCTTCCTTTTGTCCCTTTCTTCTTTTTTTTTCCTTCACCAGGCAATCCTCCCCACCCCCTTTGATCCTACTGTGTCTTAGTGACACAGGATGGCCTTGAGTACCCCAACAGGGTTTTTGTTTTGTTTTGTGGTTGGTTGGTTTTTTTATTGTGGTAAAAACACAACGTAAAATTTACCATTTTTACCATTGTAAAAGGTACAGTTCAGTGGCATTAAATAGTGTATAATCATCCATGCATCTCATTCTAGAACTTTTTGTTACCCCCAGAGGAAACCCCACAGCCATTAAGCAGTGACTCCCCATTCCTCCCTTCCCCCAGCCTCTGGCAACCACTAATCTACTTCCCGTCTCCATAGATTTGCCCATTGTGGGTTGATCATACAAATGGAATCCTACAGTATGTGACCTTCTGTGAGTAGCTTCTTCACGTAGCATCGTGTTTGTAGGATTCCTCCGTGTCGTAGCATGGATCAGTACCTCGTTTCTTTTTATGGCCAAATAATGGTCCACGTATGGATCTACCCCATTTGGTTTATCCATTCATCCATTGATAGACACTTGGACAGTCCCACCTTTTGGCAATTTGAGTAGCGCTAATACGAATTTTGTATGAGCCTCCGTTTTCGATTCTTTTCAGTGGATACCCGTGAGTGGGCTTGCTGGGTCACAGAGGAATTCTGTTTAACTTTTCGAGGAGCCCAGAATTCCGTATATTTGTTTGTCTTAACAGTCTGGTTTTGTTTCCACACACAGGAAGCTCTTACCCCTCAGAAATGTATTCCTCACATCATCGTCAGGGGTCTCGTGCGTATCCGGTGTGTTCAGGAAGTGGAGAGGATACTTTATTTTATGACGAGGAAAGGTCTCATCAACACGGGAGTTCTCAACGTCGACACTGACCAGCATCTTCTTCCTAAAGATTACCACAACGTAGGTGACTGTTGCTCTCGCAGTACCACCACCGCCATCATAAGTGCTAGTATGTGGTAACAGTGTTAGTGGATACTAGTTAATAATACCAGTGACAGCCACATGATCACCACAGAAGCTACAAAGCAAGAGTTGTGTAGAATAGGTGCTTCTCTGGGGAAGAGACTATCAGGCTCTGGTTCCCTAGACTGTGGAAAAGAGGAGGGGATTACTTAGCACAATCATATTCTTTAGGAAAATAACTTTCTATGAACGTCCAAGAAATGTAGATGAACTAACGTGGCTTGGCAGTTAGTACCTTCTTAGAACAACTAAAACAATATATTGCTTTCACTTCTCTAATGGGATCCTTTTTTTTCCAAAAAAAAAAATTTTTTTTTTTTTTTTTTAAGAAATCAGTCATCATTATCGGGGCTGGTCCAGCAGGATTAGCAGCTGCTAGGCAACTGCATAACTTTGGAATTAAGGTAAGAGTTTTGGGGACATGGAGTTGATAATGGATGGTTAACCATGCCTTTCGTCTAAATTTTCTAAGATTTAGAAACCGGTTTCTGATTTTAGTGGAGAATGCGAAATACACTGTATATCTTTATGATCTTCCTAACCGCTCCTGGAAAAGATACAACATTTGAAATGGGTTTAATAAGAGAAAGGCGGAGGGAATAGCAATTCTCAGCAGCTTCAGGACAGGGTTTTAGACTCCTAGTGAGCAAATCAGAAGGGAGTCTGTGCAGAAACCAAAGCAGAAATTCTCCACAGGCTGTTATCGACACCATAGAGGGCACGTTGGGAAAAAGTCCTTGTTTCTGTAAGTTCGAGACAACAAAGAGCAGCTTGGAAATTCACCGTTTCTTGTATAAAAGTTTCCAAAACACGCAGTTAAATTTTCTTCTGCAAATCAAAGGGATCCTTTTTTGAGTAAGTTCTGTGCCCAATATGGAGCTTGAACCCACGACCCCATGATCAGCCATCATGTGCTCGACCGACTGAGCCAGCCAGGTGCCCCTCAAAGGCATACTTGGGAGTCTTACTCTGGAAAACCATCTTTGCTTTTGGAAGCAAGATTGAATTGGTTAATCCATGGTTCAGACAGAATTACACGACTTTTAAAGGGCTGTACATATTTGAGGTGGCCTGCTTCTCCAAGGTAGGATAGTTTTTAGCTAGTGTGTGGCCTTATTCTAGTTGTTCAAAATTAGCCAAAATAGAGACAAAAAAATACCATGCAATTCAGAATCTCATTTCCATTAGATTGATTCGAATTAACCATCCCCTCGATTTGTGCCTTTCTAGGTCTGACACATTTCTCTTTTTTAAAAACTTGTTTTTCAAGGACTTTGGTTTTCAGTTAAACCAAACATGAACATCAGTTTGGTAGAACTGAATGAGTCTTATCACTTTTCTCTGTCTGGCTGAAAGAAATGACAACTTTTTCCACAATGTCTTCTCTGCCGAAGGAGTTTCAGAGATGAGAAAAGTTTTCAGTAGCTAGATCTAAGAGAAGTTTTCCTCGGTTGAATGGAAGATGTAAGTCTTGGGTTACATTATTTTCCTCACAAAACAGAAGAATCTGAGTTGGATTTATGGGAAGCGTGTTTGCATTTCAAAGTATTTTCTGAATGGTATTAAGCTAGGACGTGTTTGAATTGATCATTTATTTATTCCCACATTAGATATTAGGGCCAAGATCTCGTTTGTTTTTGTTGGGGAAACTCACAGATGATATTGCAAGGAAGGTTATTGATATCCAAAGTCTAGGGGGCTGTCTTTAATGTCCCGCCTTTCTCTTACACTAAAACAGAACTAGACATGGATGGGTCTGTGTTAATCAGAATGAAATCAGAGAAAAGAGGGTGGGGAGGGTTAGAACCTCAGGTTGTAACTTTCCTTGGAGAAAATGAGGGATAAGAATGTTCAGAGGACCCCTCTCATTCTCCCCTCTCACTCACCAGGTGATGAGAGAGACCCCACAGAGACCACCCATCCTTCTTATGTTAGGAAAGAGATTCCCCGGGGTAACCGAGTTGGTTGACTTGGGGAACCTCCTTGAGCAATTTGAAGGAGTCCTGTTCGGGATCCAGAAGTGAAATGGAGTAGGATTCACATTCCCCCTGGGTTACTGTGACCCAGGGAAGCGTGGCGCTCGTAGTCAGAGCTGTCCACCACCAGCAGCTCCTCATGCCTTTCCGAAATTTGGGGGAGGTAAAGTTGTCTGGGTGTGGGGCCAGCCTGCTTAGGCCACGCCCACCAGGTCATACTTGGATAGTATGATCAACATACACTTTTATTTTTAACAGTAGTCCTATCTTAGGGAAGTTAAGGCTTACTTGCAAAGCTGAAGGCATCTTGCTCCACACAGAGACGTTTTATAGGAAAAACTCGTCTCTTTAGTTTCTTATAGTGCTTTTTAATTTATGGACTAGTATTAAGTAAAAACTTTCAGAGTATGTCTCATGTGGTAGTTTATCAAATCTTATCATTATGGGATTGGAGACAAGACAGTTTGAGGTATTTCTCCAGCAGACCACTCAATCCACTCCTTGCTAAAAGCTGGATGATTTGTTTTAACATCTACGTTGGCTTCTGTTCACACTGCCTTCTTTTTAAAGTTTTTTCTCAAGTGATATCATAATTAACCAAATATGGAACTTATTTAACTGTGTGTCATTCTGCATTTATAGCACTGCATTTAATATGGTTTCTTATCCTATTCAGCTTCCCTGATCGCCTGTCTTTTTAGGTAACTGTTCTGGAAGCCAAAGACCGAATTGGAGGCCGAGTATGGGATGATAAATCTTTTAAAGGCGTCACAGTGGGAAGAGGAGCCCAGATTGTCAATGGCTGTATCAACAACCCAGTAGCACTAATGTGTGAACAAGTGGGTTTCTTTAACTTTTGTGTTGTAGATAATAAGAAGAAAAAATGGTCTAATTTTGCTTGTGTGTAGTATTAATAATGCTTCTAGATGATACAGAACCACCCCCAAATGATTTCTTGCCCCCTCATCCCCCCTGAAAAGTCAACAAAATTAGTTACAGTTCTTCCTTTCAGAGAAGCGGGAACTGTAGCGTGCATAAAAGATTTTTTCTGAGACCTTTAATTATATTTGTGTGTTATTTGCAGGCCACTCGATTAGCTCATTTTACGGTTGCCAGATGGATCAAATAAAAATACAGACTGCCCAGCTAAATTTGACTTTTGGATAAACAGCAAGGATTTTATTTAGGATAAGTATGTCCCAAAGATTACATGGGATTTTTGCATGCAATATTTGGGACATACACTAAAAAAACAAAAACAATAACAATAACAGACACCAAAACCCAAACTGTTCATCTGAGAGTCAAATTTACCTGGGCACCCTGTCTTTTATCCGGCAACCCTCTGTAGTTTCTTTGAAGACCTGGTAGGCCTAAGGTTTTTTCCTGAAGTATTTATTGACGGTAAATTCAGCATCACCTTCCATGAGTGTCTGTGTGGTTGCGTGCTCATTTACGGGAGAGTCCGCGGTGGGGCCGGAATGTCAGAGCAAGGAGAGGCAGTGCTCAGCCGTAGCGTTGGAAGCATTAATAACTATTGCCCCAAAAGCTGTAGAGTGCATGGCATGGACGCTGCTGCTGTCACTTCACCTCCTCCTAAAATAAGGTCTCGTAGATTTCATGCTCTTTTTCTCACTGCCTCCCTTTGCTGCCATTCCCCAGGAAGCATATGTAGCTTTCTCTTCGAGAACTGCTAGACCATTTTCTCCATGAGAGCTCTGTCTAATTTCAGCTTAGAACCTGTAAGTATTTTTTCCAGGGCAAATTTTCACCTTCTTATTCTTATTATTTTGAAGCTTGGCATCAGCATGCATAAATTTGGAGAAAGATGTGACTTAATTCAGGAAGGTGGACGCATAACTGACCCCACTATTGACAAGCGCATGGATTTTCATTTTAATGCTCTCTTGGATGTTGTCTCTGAGTGGAGAAAGGATAAGACTCAGCTCCAAGATGTTCCTTTAGGAGGTATGGGAGAATGGCGTTCTGAATGTTCCGTTGGAGTCTCCTTGTAACTCTAGTTGGATTAGCACTAACAGCGTCCACCTGTGCGGTTGGATGTCTGCAGTCGGAGGAGTCCTGTGAAGGGGCCCCTGGCTGGCTCAGTCAGTAGAGCTTGTGACTCTCGATCTTGGGGTCATGAGTTCAGGCCCCACGATGGGCGTTGTTTATGTTAAAACACACACACACACACACACACACACACACACACACACACACAGAGGAGGAGTCCTGTGAGCATTCCTTTTGGACTGATGAGTCCTCCTGACTGTTCTGCTCTGTGGAGAACTTCCTCAAGGACCGTTAGAGGTTGTGTGCGTGAACACGCTCAGATCTTACTTTGCATAAAATAGCTGATGTTTAAAATAATTACTAAATTTTCAGTTTCCCGGAGGAGCTTATTTTAAGAAACATGTTATAGGCCCCATGTGAATAGTCCCTACATAATGTCCCTTCTAGATAAAAAGAGTTTCTGCATGCCAGGATTTCTTTTCCCTTTTGGGGGGGCAATAGCTTGAGATTTTTTTTTTTTCCAGTAAGTTTTATTTAAGAATGCAAGAATGTGTGTTGCAATTGGAAAATTTTAATTCAAAATTGTTAGGCTTTGTTATGAAATGGACCAAAATATTCTGTTGATTGTACTCTTTGGAAGACTTGACTGTGTAACCATTCATTTCCACAAGGGTGCCAGTGGAGATCTGACTGTACTGCTTGAGTTGATGTTTGGTTAGCCTGCAGTTCTTATGACCTGGATGTATCACTCATAGTTCTTGGCAGCCTATCGGGGTTTCTTCAAGTGCGATCATTTGAACTCTGTTCGCAGGATGTTAATTTGCTTCAGGTGTATGTTTCCTGGTAAGGGTTCTTAGTTCGGCATGCTGGTATCCGCTCCCTCACTGTTTGGGGTAAAGGTCTCAGTAGCAAGCACTGTCCCTTCTCTTTCCCCTCCCCTCAGCCTCCTGCTTGAGACCCATCCGTCCCCTCCAGTCACCCTTATTTGTAAGTGTCCCCCTAAAGACTCTCCCAGAACATTTTCAGAAATTGGGATGCACAGGGATCATTTAATCAAATGGAGGTAATGTCCAGACCCAGGGGTACATTATTGAATGTTCTGGAGTTGGGGACAGTTCCTAGGCTGACTTGGTGAATGTGCTCAGAATTTAGTTAGTGTTGTGCCACGTGGGTGGTAATTGCTGGATTGGGGGTCTTCACCCTTTTCTCAGGGCACAGGTTAAAAAAGTTAATACTGCTTCGTCTTAGCCAATTAAGAGAAGTTATCAAGGGAGGGTCTGCAACACCAACTGTGTAAGTTTTTCTCATATTTTCTGGAAAAGGTTTAATAATGGTGTACACATGTCTGCATAACGAAGGTCCCAGTTCTCTCTTGCCTGGTAGTGTCTGAGCTGAGATTCCAGCTCATTAGCACTTAACTGAAAATACCCAAATAGAAATACTAAGAAGCTAGAGTTAATTTCACAGGGCATACGTATTAAAGTTTTTAAATGTAATTTGCATGAAAATCACATTAAGGCTTTTCCCAATCTATGAATACTTAATTTTATATACTGTTCTAGCAATCTTGGTTCCTCCTGAATCTCTACAAAACCTAAAGGAAAATAGAAACCAGGTAGCAGGAGGCAGGAATGGGACTGCAAGATGGTAATGAAGGTAGCACAAAGGCCCTGCGGCTTGGGGGCCGAAGCCCAGCACAGACCAGAGGTGCCGTGGCCATCCGCATATCCTGATGTAGCATAAATTTTAATGAGAGCCTGCAGTTGTCAATTTTTTTTTCTTAACTCACTTTCAGGTCCATTTCTAGTTGAGCAAGTGCGCAGACTTGATAGAAGAAAGCGTTGAGTCTGCAGCCTACGTGTGGGCTGGTGGTCATCACAGCAAAGGTTACGAAGATGTGCCCTGTGCTAAGAGGGCACTTACAATTTGTCAGACATGAGCCTCCCCCCACCCCCTTCCCCCACAAAGGGAATCTAAGATAAGAGCCAAGTGATGGTACCACAGGGCTGTGTGTCTGTGTAGTTGAACGTTCCAGTTGTGTGGCATGGATGAAGGTGGGGGTTGCTCGTAAGCAGGATTCCCAAGGCATGTGGTGGCCGGCGGATGCTGGACTCGAAGGGGGCCAGGCTGGGCTGGGCCGGGCTGGGGGGGCTGGCCAGTGAGGGGAGAGGTAGCAGCAAGCCTCCCACGGTTGGAATTTACTTGGAAGAGACTCAGCCGCCCACTCAGCAGAGCGTGTGAGCCTCAGGTAGTAGGTACTATCTTTAGAAAGGCTGTAAATGTGCTAGCTTGGTCTGGCTGTGGGTTTGGGAATTTATTACCCAGGCAGTAGAAAACCAGTAATTAAATTTAGCATCGAGGCAGAAGGCTCAGGTGAGGAAGGCCTGTGATGGATTATTCTTGTTTTGGAGGGAATGTAGCCAGTAGTCTATGGTGGGTCTCTGGGTTGAGGTCAGAGGTTCGAAGAGCTGGACTTTAGGCGGTCAGGGTAGGACCAGAGAGGGAACAGGGATTCTCTCTGGGGCTACAGGGGGTACTTCCCCCTCCAATCTCGAGCAGAAAAAAGTTCAACTAGGCAGAAACGAAACATGGTTGAAGATACAGGGCCTACAGGCTTCGTTTCCAGTTAAGATAAGCTTTTCCTTCCTGAACGAAACCAACCTTATCAAGATGTCCTTTCCCCCCACGCCACGCACCCCCGGGTGTCCTTGGGAAGGGGCTTCAGCCGTTTCGGGGTTTGTGGGGTTTCCGGAGGTACAGAGCGCAGGATAAGGGATGAGGATTAACGTGACCGCTCTTTGCTTTGCTCCCTTCCCGTTGCAGAAAAGATAGAGGAGATCTACAAAGCTTTCATCACGGAGTCCGGCATCCAGTTCAGTGAGCTCGAGGAGCAGGTGCTTCACTTCCACCTCAGCAACCTAGAATACGCCTGCGGCAGCAGCCTCCGCCAGGTGTGCCGGGCTTTGCGCGTGCGCGGGTGCGTGTGCGGTGCTCCGGGTTTGGGCCCTGACCGGGCTCCACGCGTGCGGGGGTGTGTGTGCGGTGCTCCGGGTCTGGGCCCTGACCGGGCTCCACGCGTGCGGGGGTGCGTGCGTCGTGCTCCGGGTCTGGGCCCTGACCGGGCTCCACGCGTGCGGGGGTGCGTGCGTCGTGCACCGGGTCTGGGCCCTGACCGGGCTCCACGCGTGCGGGGGTGCGTGCGTCGTGCACCGGGTCTGGCCCTGACCGGGCTCCACGCGTGCGGGGGTGCGTGCGTCGTGCGCTAGGTCTCGGCCCTGACCGGGCTCCACGCGTGCGG
>CM052886.1:121198638-121260676 GCA_028534135.1 Potos flavus
GGGGTGCGTGCGTCGTGCACCGGGTCTGGCCCTGACCGGGCTCCACGCGTGCGGGGGTGCGTGTGTCGTGCACCGGGTCTGGCCCTGACCGGGCTCCACGCGTGCGGGGGTGCGTGTGTCGTGCGCTAGGTCTCGGCCCTGACCGGGCTCCACGCGTGCGGGGGTGCGTGTGTCGTGCTCCGGGTCTGGGTCCTGACCGGGCTCCACACGTGCGGGGGTGCGTGTGTCGTGCTCCGGGTCTGGCCCTGACCGGGCTCCGCGCGTGCCGGTGCGTGTGTTGTGCACCAGTCTCGGCTCTGACCGGGCTCCACGCGTGCGGGGGTGCGTGTGTCGTGCACCGGTCTCGGCTCTGACCGGGCTCCGCGCGTGCCGGTGCGTGTGTCATGCGCTAGGTCTCGGCCCTGTACCTGAGCTGCTCTGAGTAAACAGGAAATAACAGGTTTTGCTGTTGGAAAGTTCAGAAACCCTGTCTTCTGAGCGAAGTCGCCCCACCATGGTTTAGACTTTGTGTTTTCTTTTTAACACAAGAGAAACCTTCCTTCAGAGAATGTGTCTGACACGGGCGCAGGAGGGCCCTGGGGCTGGATCCGTGCGGGGCCCGGAGCCCGGTGCGCTCGCTGCCCTCTTTCCCCTGTGCGCCGCGCTCCGCGGAGGCCCTGCCGGCGGCCCTGTGGGGCCCGGCGTGGTCTGAGAACACTGCTCTCCAGAGACCAAAATAGAGGAGCCGTGCCCTTGTGGTCTGTGTATCTTGCTGAAATAAATTTAAACTTGCCTCACTCCTATAACCACTGTGGTCTTGATAGTCAGATCTTCTATATTTTGAACTGGGGCTCCACAGATGACCCCAGCTTATTATCCAAATCAGGATCTCTCCGTTTTCATTGGATTCTTTTTTTTTTTTTTTTTTTTTAATATTTTACTTATTTGTCGGGGAGAGAGAGGGAGGGAGAGGCAGGCAGAGGGAGGAGCAGGCTCCTCGCTGAGCAAGGGCTCTGGGATCATGACCTGAGCTGAAGGCGGACGCTTAACCAACTGAGCCACCCAGGTGTTTGTCATTGCCCTTGGAGTAACACTGTTTTCCAAAATTGTGGAGGATTTCAGCCTCTATAGAAATGCCACGTTGAAGGCAAATAGTTGGCCTGTTTACAGATGGGAGTTGTGCAAATGCAGTTTTATTCATCGAGTTGTCCTTTTCCAGGATTGTTGATACACAATATATCTTGCTATCAAGGAGTGGCACCCAGGTCCAAATCATGTCTACCTTTTGTTCTAAAATAAGCTTTCCTAGAGCGCCTGGCTGGCTTAGTTGGTGGAGGATGCCAGTCTCGACGTTGGGGTCATGAGTTCAAGTCCCACGTCGGGGGTAGAGTTTACACAATAAATTAAATAAACAAAATAAACTTTCCTGCACAATTTCATTTCCCAGGTGTCTGCTCGCTCCTGGGACCACAATGAATTTTTTGCCCAGTTCGCTGGTGACCACACTCTGCTAACGCCTGGCTACTCCGTAATCATTGAAAAACTGGCAGAAGGCCTAGACATTCGGCTCGAGTCTCCAGTGAGTGTCAGCAGCGGTGGGGAGGGGCGGCTCTGAATGGACCTCGTGTTTGGAGGATGGGAAGCGTGGGGGCACGTGGATTACACAGGAGACAGGTGCTTGCTGTGACCTCGTTCGTTAGGTAGCCCCGCTGTTTGGAAGCAACAATGGCACAGATGTGTCTTGGTTACTGATGTGTGCGGGAGTCTCATGACCTCCCCAACACCATGCATTTGTGTTCACTCTGAAAATTTCGCATCCTTGTCCCCGTGCCTTCGTATTGTGCATTACTCTAATCGCAGAGGCTGTAACTTACGTGTATATTTCACTTTAGATAAACGATTATAAAGATTTTCCATATTCTGACAGTGTTTATAAATTTTAATGACTGGGTGAGAGTTCCCTGAAGTAAGCTGTAAATGTCGTTTGGATCTCTGAATGCCAGGAAATGATTCTTTGGAGTCTTGGAGATAGAAATCCACACGATAGACTTGGAGAGGATCCTGGATCATATGGCTCTGTCCCTCGTGGTTTTCATGATTGTTTTTCTTGAGCAGGTACAGAGCATTGATTATTCTGGAGATGAAGTGCAGGTTACCATTATGGATGGGACCGGGTGTACAGCACAAAAGGTAGGTGCTAGAATTCCACTAGGTGCTGCCAGGGGCCGGGGGTCTTGGGAAAACTGTGTTTTCCAGCAAAAAGTTTGCCTTTGGCAATCTGCCTGGAGATTGTTCGAGTCCTGAAGAGTTACCTATCTCCACTCAATTATGTGTGAATCTGCAAATCGGATACAATTGATCTAAGACCATGTAGATTTCATGGTAGATGGAATTCCGAAAAGTGTTTCTTAAAAGGGGTTCTGTGGTATGTTGAGTCCTGAGAGTTGAGTAAGAAAAGAAATCCTTTGGCCAAATAAGTTTGAAAAGTATTGTATACTGCAGTTAGTCTGCTTTTTGGGTTAAATATGAGTGTGTTAAAGGCTCTGAGAAGTTGTGTATTACAAAAAAAAAAAATTTGTTTAATTCAGTACTTTCCAAGTTGGCGGTGTGGGTTTTTTTTTTTAGTTTGTGTGTTTTGCCATGGGATCATTTTTCTGTTCAAGGCAGCTCTGTGTGTTTTTTTGAAACTGGCACAAGGGTTTTTATTGGAATTTTTTTTGTAAACTTCAGTAGGTGGACAGTGGAAGGTGTTACACTATGTGATATCACATGGAGATTTCTGTGGTGTTGGGAGAGCAAAGGTGCCTCCATGGGGCAGAGGGGATTAATAAGCCCCATAAATTTATTTCAGTTTATTTATGTCTGAAATGAGGACCAAATTTACAACCGAGAAACTATCACTGGTTCCTAGATGAGCTGTGTTCTGCACTTTCCAGTTATTTCCAAGTACGCCACAGTCCATGATGCTCCTACAGAAATAAAGGATCGTGTGTCACATGAAGAGACGGGGTCTAGTGTATGAGCCCATGGGGCGGGTCCGCCTATTACTCCTGCCATTGGCTGGCGGGGGCGTTGGGGGTGGTAGGATGCTGTCTTTGGACTGTAGTGCTTCTCAGTCCTGCTCCCATTGGAATCGCCCTCGAGGGGCTTGCAAAGAAAGACTGCAGCCAGAACTCCTCCCCCCAGAGATTCTCAGTGATGCTTCCCCAGGTGAGTCCAACATGCGGCCAGGCCAGCGACAGCGTCCTCAGCTGTGAGCCCCGAAGTGAGAGGCTAATATCTAAGGCTCCTCCTAGTGGTAAAAATTTTTTAAAAATACCTTTTTAAAATTGCAAATCAGCAGATGGCTCAACCTCTGGAATTTTGTGACTCTGCCTCTTGGTGGCCCCTGCTGTGTCACCCTCTGCTGGTCACCCCCTCCTGGGTCACCCTTCGCCTGACCCTAACCAGGCACCTTTGCCTTCCTTTCTTTGGATCCGGCTCTCCAGGGGTATTAGGGCAGAGCTGTGTTTCAAAGTCTGCTCCGAAACATTTAAAGGAAGTGTTTCTATTTTTATGGTAGTCCACACACATCACACGGTTTGAGTTGGAAGTTTCCAAATCAACTTACAAGTGAACGATAACCACCCCAGCCTGACACAATGATAAATGTTTGATAAGCTGTAGTGCGGGTCTCAGGCTCTTTGTGATTATAATACTCCATCCTGTTTTTGATGTTTTTTACCGTTTATGTGACATATTGATGTATATTGTAAGAGTTTTTGTTTTAAGCCTTACCTCAGTTCTTTGAGGTTAGTAGGGCAGGTATTGGCCACACATTAGAAAGTGTCAGTAATGGTACACAAATGTAGTTCTTCTGATTCCATATTTAGGGCCATTTCCTCTTACAGTACTGCTTTTCAGGATTGGGATCTATTGACTCTTTTTACCCAGAGTTATCCTAAACCATCAAGACCTTTCTGTGAGTTTCTCCATGTGGATGCCACTTCTTCTCAGCCAGGCACCCTTGTGCAGTGAACAACCTGCCCGATGATACACGACAGCCCTTGTTCTTCCCAATATAACATGGGACGTTGACAGTCTCATGATTGGCAATAGAGCAGAATGTCCTTTGTGTGTTGAGATTTCCCAGTAGTTCTGGTGTTAGGTTCAGTTGCTTTTGTGTGTGTTCACTGTTCGTTTTTTCTCACAGGTATTAGTCACTGTCCCACTGGCCTTACTGCAGAAGGGTGCCATTCACTTTAACCCACCACTGTCAGACAAGAAGATGAAGGCTATCAACAGCTTAGGCGCAGGCATCATTGAAAAGGTGACTAGTTAACTCAAGCCTCAGAACTAAAGAGATTAAAGTCGGGTGACTGGAGTTCCTTAACTTCTGATATTGGGAAGTAGGGGATAATTTTTTAATTCAAATAAGATTCGAAGATTTTCTTTTCATTTGAATAATCATTCATGAAGAATACAAAAGGGTATTATCAAAATGAGAGGAGGAGAGCTGGCCGAGGTCTGAATTTTGACATTAGGAAAATGAGTCTTATTGTTCAGAATTTGAACTTGGCATATAAATATGTAAATAAGGTAGCTCTTTCCCCCCCCTTGTCTGCTTTCTATGCCTGCCCTCCATTAATTGGTCCCAGTGAGGAGAGAGTTTCAGTTCCTCTGCCTTTAAAATCTTCTCTAGCAGAACGTGCCAGGGCTGCAGGGGGTCCTGGTGGCCCTGGGGGTGGCTAGAATTGATCGTAGGGACATTTGCTTCAAGACCAGGTCTCAGGGATGCTTTGCATCTTCACCTCAGCCCGGCGGTTGTTGGTGGGTCCCACCGTCATCGGTGGGAGTACGGGACTGAACAGCACAAAAAGCCAGATGCTCACAAGAGAACAAACGAGACAGGCGCATGGAAAGGGAGCATTTAGGGTTGTTTTTTTGTGCCTAGCTCTTTAGTTAAGAACTATAGGTGGCTTCTTAGAGATTGCCCTACTCCTGATTCCAGACTCCTAACCATCTTTCTCTTGCTCACTTTCCAGATTGCCTTGCAATTTCCTTATCGATTTTGGGACAGTAAAGTTCAAGGGGCTGACTTTTTTGGTCACGTACCTCCTAGCGCCAGCAAACGGGGGCTTTTTGCTGTGTTCTATGACATGGATCCCCAGGTAAAGTCGCTGGTGAAATGGGGCTTGAATTCCCCTGCTGCAGTTAGAATCCGGCCATGCTCGGGAACCGGTGGGCACGGTGGACGCTCTAGGTCTGTGTTGATGTGCTTGAGGGTGCTTGGCCTGGGACGTTCTCCTGCAGGAGCCCCGCATCCTTCAAGGGCTAACGTTGCTCCTCAGGCAATGGATTAGTTGCTCGTGGAAACTGTGATTTCTCAGGCCGGTGGGGCGTCCTCTTGGGGCGAGTCAGCGCAGCACGGTGATGAGTGGACCTGAACACCGCCCTCGGGGGTCCTCCTGTGAGCGGCCCAGAGGAGGGCGGGCTTGCTATCAGCCGGTGCGATATGTACCACTGGTGTCCTGCAAAAGGGTCGCCCTTGTCCCCTTTTCTTCTTCCTCCCAAGAAACTTCATCTTAAAAGGTTTCCCTTGAGAGCCACAGGCAGAATTTCTTCACCGTTTGAGGATTTTCCCCCTTATTTTACCTGCAGATGTCCCTTCTCCATCCTCAGTTTCTTCTAGAACAAGTTGTTAGAAGGGAAAAGCCTAGAGCAACCCTGAACTTGATGTTTACTTTTCAGCCGCGAACAACAAAATGTATAGATGAATAATGAGTTTTGGGAGGGAAGCGGGCTGGGGATTGAGAGGGAGGAGGGGCGGGAGGAGATGAGGTTTGTGAGCATGGGCATTTGGGGACTTGGGGCCTCAAAGCGGAGTGTGACCTGCCAGTGCCTTCCTCCCGCGTCCGCAGAAGCAGCACAGCGTGCTGATGTCGGTGGTCGCCGGGGAGGCCGTGGCGTCCGTCAGGACCCTGGACGATAAGCAGGTGCTGCAGCTGTGCATGGCCGTCCTCCGGGAGCTGTTCAAGGAGCAGGTCAGAGAACCCGGCGCGCGCTCGGCAGCGGGAGCCCCAAGCCCGCCAGGCCCGCGATACTGAGGATGAGGGAGATCGGGCCCGGGCTGCGTCCTTCCTCCTTCCCGGGTCCGGCCTTCCGCCTCCGGACCTGCCCTGGGCCGTGCGGGCTGCGGGAGCAGACGACAGACCCGGTGGTTTAAACTGCGGGGATGGGTTTTCCCCCAGTGCTGGGGGCCGGAAATCCAAGAGCGGGTGTGGGCAGGTCTGCTTTCTGCGGAGGCCGCCCTGTTGGCCTGCAGATGGCCGCCTTCTCCCTGTGACCTCACCCGCTCGTCCCTCCCCGCGTGTCTGTGTCCTCCCCGCTTCTCGTAAGGACACAGTCGTGCTGCCGTAAAGCCCACCTTGGGGACTCCCTTGTAATGGGATTCCCTCATGAAAGGCCTGTTCTCAGCGTCCCCGTAGGAGGGCCTGGGGGTTAAGGGCTTCAACATAGGTACTTTAGGGGGACGCACATGAGCTTATAGCAATGTTCCATACCACCTTTCCCACCGTTGTCTTCCTTTTTTGCTCCCGTCCCGCACTCCCCTCCTCCCTCTCCTTTTTTGTGCTAATCCACAGAGCGTGGCTGTTCGCTGGGGAACTGCCCAAAATGTGCAACGCGTCATGAATTTGCACGTCATCCTCGCACAGAGGCTGTGCTCATCTTTGTGTGGTTCCTATTTTATTGTGTGTGCTGCCGCGAGCGCCGCACCCCCTGCTTTCCCAGGGATGTCAGAGGCTCCGCATTTCCCCGACATCCTGTATTAACCCACACCCCCGCAAGCTTTGACAACTTTCCTTCCAAAGGGATATTGTCCAGAATTGTCTCCAACCCCACAGACGTAGCGCATCCCTTTTCTGTCTTTTCTCCAAGGAGCTCAGGGTACTTCCTATTTGCCAGTTCACCAAATCTCACGATCTCTGGAGACCTGGAAATGGCACAGCTTGTATCTTTTTCAAATAAAGGAGGGGGACAAGAAAGAACTGAAATGACTCAAAAGTTACATAAGTTAGAGAGAGGCCACCTGGGGGGGGTGTTGCTTATTTTATGTGATGTGATTACATCTCACAGTTGTCCCTTGCTCGGGGTTTTTGCCCCGAAACTTGTTTTCATGCTAGTTATTTGGAACTGATCACATTGTTTCCATAGAAATATTTTTTCTGCTGGTGCCTGTCAGGGGCACAGAATTATTTGAAACTTAGCGAATGTGAAACATAGCATCTTACGGCCGTTCTGTGGAGAAGGCTGTTGAGAATTCAACCCAGCCCAGGACTGCCCCCTTTCCTTCCACTCCGGCCAACACGCCCCTCTTCTGCCATTGCAGCACCTGCCGGGCGCCGGAAGGGGGGCGCCCCAAGTCTTAGCCGCTGGCGAGAGCCCGCTGGGTGGGGGGCCTGCGTCTCTGGCGGGAGAGGGCGTAGACGTGAGATGTCTGGGCGTTTGCAGAGTTTGGGCAGGACATAGAGGATGCCGCACAAGTCCAGGGCCTGGGTGGATGTGGGGGGCGGTAGGGGACAGTGCAGAGGGACGATCCTGTTTCTAGAGGCGGGGGACTGGGGGTCGCTGCACTGGGCCGCAGCTGTCTCCGTCCCTCTTGGATCCTGGTTCATGGTTCCTTCCGCTTGACACAGGAAGTCCCAGATCCTACAAAGTATTTTGTCACTCGGTGGAGCACAGACCCTTGGATCCAGATGGCGTACAGCTTTGTGAAGACGGGCGGGAGCGGAGAAGCCTACGATATCATTGCTGAGGAAATACAAGGAACGGTCTTCTTCGCTGGCGAGGTGTGTGTCAGGATCCTGAACCCGACCCCTTTTAGTTTGGTTACTTTCTTTTAATTGAAGTGGGGTATGTCCAGGATTTTAAAGCAAAGTCGGATATGGTCAAAAGTGTTCTGACAGCGGGGGTACCCGGGTGGCACAGTCCCTTCAGAGTCTGACTCTGATTTGAGCTCAGGTCCTGATCTCAGGGTCGTGAGATCGAGCCCCATAGTCGGGCTCCACGCTGGGATGGAGTCTGCCGCAGACTGTCTCCCTACCCCTGCCCCCCAGCTCACACACTCTCTCTCTCAAATAAGTAAATCTTTAAAAAAAAAAAGTCATGACACTGGATAGCAGATGCCCCCTCAACACCCTCCTCCCACTCCCAGGACAGCCGTTTTTAACCCTTCCTATCATTTCTTCAGGAATTTACTTCCTGTTTTCAAACATTTCTGCTGTTGACTTGTGACGTGACAAGGTAGACTTCGGCTGCTGGCTTCCTCTCAGGTTGAGGATCTGGCCCGCGCAGCGTGGCGAGCTCCCACCGGGCACGGGCATCGGTGCTGCTGTGACGAGGCTTCCTGCAGAGCCGAGGCGCTCGTGCAGCCTTCTCGACGGTCGTAGTGGCCCCGTAGTCAGTAGCTCGGTGCTTCCTGCAGCCCTGGCGTCCTCCCCAGAGCACCGCCGAATCCCTGGGGGCTGGCGCGTTCGCTCCACTTTTGGAAACCCCCTTCCTGGCGTCCCCGGGCCGGTGCACTGGTCTGCACTGGTTGATCTCCGGGAGCCCTCCTTACCACTCTCCAGGGTTGGTGTTTCATTGTCTAGATTCCTCTCTCTTTAACATTTGTTTTTTTTAATTGTGGTAAATTTTGCATGACATACAATTTCCCGTTCTATTTTTTTAAGTCCGTAAAGAATTTTTGTTCAGTCCGCAGTTGTCGCTGTCAGTCAGCCCGCAGTTCTTACGGTTGGGCCTCTCTGATCTCCACTTGAACGTGGACAGACGTCACAGACTCCCCACCTGTCATCTTGGGGATCCAGTTTCTTTGTTTGGGCCTGAGAAGTCAAACTGTAGGAAGTACACGGGTTGCTCTTTTGGCAAATGATCTAAAAATACTTTTCTTCCTTGTTTCCAATATTGAAGTTACTTGCACTGCACTCCAGGAGCCTCGCAGAGACTCTTAGGGGTCTTGGGGGTCACCCCTGCGGTACCCTTGCTGGGACGGCAGCGCCCCCCATGGCTCGGTGTAGCCACAGTCAGGTTGGGGACACCATGAACGACAGTGCCCATTTCCATCTAGAATGAGGCTTTTACCATCTTGACTTGTTAGGTTTACGGTTCAGGGGCATCAAATACGTTGACGCTGCTGTGCCCCCATCACCACTCTCATCTCCATCATCCTGAGAAACTGAAACTCAGTCCCCGCGAAACAACACTCCCTGTTCCCCCTCCCTCAGCCCCTGGCCACCACCTCTCTACTCTGCGTCTCTACGGCTTTGTTCTGGGTGCCTCAGCCACCACAAACATGAAGGAATCGTGTTTGTTCTTTTGTGACTGGCTTACTTCTCTCAGCAGAATGTTAAGATTCATCCACGTTGTGGCACGTGTCAGAATATCCTTCCTTTTTAAGACTAAATATAGTCCCATTGCATGTATAGATCACGACGAGCAGGCAGAGGGAAAGGGAGAGGGAGAAGCAGACTCCCCACTGAGCAGGGAGCCCGATGCGGGGCTCGATCCCAGGACCCCGGGATCATGACCTGAGCTGAGGGCAGAGGCTTAACCCACTGAGCCACCCAGGCGCCCCACAGATGACAATTCGTGTAGGCATTCACGCCCTGGATGCTTGAGTTGCTACTACCTTTTGGCTGTCGTGAGTAATGCTGCTGTGAACATGGGGTACACGTATCGTCATGAACCTCCTTTGGGTTCTTCGGGGCATATGCCCAGAAGAGGCCTTGCTGGATCATATACTAATTCTATGCGTAAGTCTTTGAAGAACCGCTACGCTGTTTCCTACAGTAGCGGCATCAGCTTACACCCCCACCAGCAGTCACAAAGGTTCCAACACTTGAGATTTTTTAAAGATTGATTTATTATTTTAGAGAGTGTGTTTGGGTGGGGAGGGGCAAAGGGAGAGAGAATCTCAAGCAGACTCTGAATTGAGCGGGGGGAACCTGAGGCTCGGTTGTCTCACGACCCTGAGATCCTGCCTGAGCCAAAATCAAAAGTCAGACGCTCAACCGAGCCACCCAGGCGCCCTGCGATTTTCTGCGTTTTTTTGATAATGGCCATCATAATGGGTATGAAGTGGCACGCCTTCTGTCTTGGTTTATTTCTGCTGAAAAGTGTTTTACTGTTTTATCACTAATTTTTTTCTGTGCCTGTTTTTGCTTGTGTGTAATCTAGATGCTCATATCCTTCGGTCCTTGGTTTTTCCACTTCTGATCATTCTCTCCCCTTTTTTTCCTTATTTCTAGATCTTCTGTTACATATATTGGCACTCCTGAATTATCTGATTTTTCCTTTGTGGTTACTCAGCTCTGTCACCTTGTCCTGTTGTGGTGGGGAGAGTCACCTTCCCACCCTTTTATTCACTTTAGAAATTTTGGCTTTTATGTGCACATTCTTGTCCTCACATTATTCTTTTGGTAGCATTCTCTTGCTTCATGACTCCTGAGTACCTGTTTTGTTTCCTTTAGCCTCTGCCTCCCATGTGTCCAGATATCCCATCCTTGACTGCTTAGATTTGAGCGAGGCATTTTTAGAAAAGCCTACTGAAAGCTCCCGCAAGCTTGCCAGCGGGTGGTTGGATCCCCAGATGTCAGTGTGTCTATCCATAGCTCTCTGCTCTGGGAACGTGGAGTTTCTCCTTGCTTGGGGCAGTTTTGCTCTTAGTTATGAAGACCTGACTCAATCCCCGCATCGTTCGGTGCCTCACCCTTGCCTCCTCAGATCTCCGGGCTGGTTGTGGCAATGGGAGCGGGGAATCTGGTGAGGGGCCAAATTGCTCTTCGTAGCCTTCAGTCCTGTTTTCACTCCTGCCCAGCCTGTCTCTGTGGTTCTTGATGCCTCCAGTGGCTGAGAATTTTAAAGGATTCTTTGGGGGTGAATTGGTTGCTTTTGACCCCCACCCCCACTACCCTTCCCAAACGGAGCAGAGTGAAGGCAATTCTCAGCACTCTTCCATCTGTTTTCATACTTGGTATGTTAGCTGAGGACCACACACGTCTTCTAGTGTCATCGAAAATGGAGTGGGTGTTTTTTTCTCTTCCTGACTTTTGGAGGATTACAAAAGAACGTTACTTCAAAGCTGGCTAGCGTGGAGTGGTCGTCAGGCTGCAGCCAGTTTCGTGGGGACAGAGCAGGACCGCAGGCCGGGCAGGAGCAGCTCCGCTGGGCTCCTGTCATACAGATGGTACCTCACAGTTAAAGAACAGTTAGAAACCTGTTTCTGTGAGGCTTCTGCCCTCTCCCCCACTAGTACCAGTACCAGACTAGTACTTGTACCCTTACCTCCCAATCACAGTACCTCCGTTTATTGACGTCGTTAGCCCTGGACGTTTTCCCTCCGTCCCAGCCATCGACCTAGGTGACATGGCACATAGCTGAGTTCCCACGGAGCTTCCTGTTTCATGTCCTGCCCCATCTTCTGAGGCCTGCTCAGCACCACACCTGTGACTCTCCCACAGCTACCTCCCAGACCTGGTAACTGTTCCTGCCCCCGACGGCGCAGATCAGGACCGGAACCCATCTTGGCTTGCTGGTTCCGTTCCAGCCCAGCTAGTCTCCTGGAAAGTGGGCTTCTCCCATTGCCAGTCCTCACCTTTTCTTTCCCCTTCCTGTTGAGTAACGTAGCTCTGTCCTTCTGTTCCAGCCATCTAGCCAAACTCCCAACTGTGGATGGAAGGCTTTGTGTTCAGTGCCTCCCTCGTTGCGGATCTGAACAGCGAGATTACTTGTCTGATGGGGGCGGGGGGAGGGGGGGCAGCGACTGTGTCTTATTGTTTAGTTCCAGTACCTGGTGTAGAGAGGTATACCCTAAGGCTCAGCACACAACCTCACAGGATGTAGAGGAAGTTGTGAGATGATCTGGCGAGGTAGGGCGGGATACCCAGAGAAGTTCAGGGGCAGTGATGGGGGCGTAGCTTTCATAGGAGCACAAAGGAGTGCCATCCATCTCAGGATCAGAGGAAGTGTAAGCTTGTATTATCTGTTGGTTATCATCTGAGTTCCTCCAATTATGCAATTCTTTCTTACAGGCAACAAACAGGCATTTTCCACAAACTGTTACAGGGGCATATTTGAGTGGTGTTCGAGAAGCAAGCAAGATCGCAGCATTCTGAATAGAATTTGTCTGGACCCAGCTTTCTTCTGTGCCCCAAATGGTAAAGTTTGAAACACATGTTAAACCTCACTTTCAAAAAACCAAACGGAAAACCTCCTCTGAGAGCATTAGCCCCAAGAATCCCTTTGAAGCACTTAGATTTAATTGCTTTTTCCACAGGTTGATTAGGGCTTAAGTCTTCTGTATTTCAGAATAAGGCAGAAGAGAACCTTAAATTTAAGATTTTGGATAGGATTTCTTCCATGGTTGGAGACTCCCTTTAAATCTGGCATTTTGTTGGGCTCATCAATTTTCAAACATTGAGAAACCAAGCAGCAATCATTAAAATACCAGATAAAGCCATGTATTTTTCTTCTGTGACAGTTTATCAGTATCTTTGCCAATGAGCCTTAAGACTTTTATATAGCTCCAATATTGAGCTTTTAGTTAAAATTTAGATACAAATCTTTCAGTTTTGAATACAGCAAACTCTTCAGTTAAAAGTAAATGAAACTTCTGGACTGTTTTATATTGTACATATTTCTTTCCATTGGGTTATTCCAAAGAAATTTAAATTCAGGTATCTTTTGTGATACGTTTTATATTTGTGCACTCATTGGCAAAACAGCAAAATTTTCAATTCCTTAAACAGGTATTCTGTCATTTAGAATGGGGTAGAGATAGTATAGTCTTCATACTTTAGACCATTTAGAATATGGCTGTTTTTTTTAAGAGCCAAGTTTGGGTGGATGGCACACTTTAAAGAGCCTTACTTTCGGCAACCGCTAGCAAAAAGATCTTTAATACTCCTTCTACTGCCTCTTTTAAAATAACGGATTCAAACTCTTAAGAGTATTTTTTACAGCATTATGTTTTCAGTATTCCATAGGCAGGTCCACTGGAAAACTGCAGAAAAATGTGACATCCTGGTAAATAGTACACATTTAAAGCCATATCTTAAAAGCGTGAGAACCTGGCAGATACTTTTTCCTTTTTTCACTCATGACAAAATAATTCAATTAAAACAATGGTTTTAAGGTCTTCAGGATGCTTATCTTGCCAAATTAGAAAAGTGGATGGTAACTTAAGTGCTTTTGTTTTAAAAAGTCTGAACAGTTCTTTCAATTATATTAGTCTGCTTCAAAAAGGGACTCAAAATGACTTTAAAGACTTTGCAAAATATTAGGTATTTTTAAAGTCAGCTTGTAAGCAGAGATAGTATTTTATGGAAACTAGAATTTAGACACATCCCTCCCCCTCAAAGTATGTTACAAACACAGAAAAACAAACAGCAGTAAATTGGTTTCAAAGTTGGGTTAACACAGGAAAATGTTGATATTTAGATTATCTGATGAGATTCACTGGTACTGATTGGGAAGTATTCTGCTTTAAAATGCTATGTATTAAAATGTTTAAAGAATAGCATGTGTTCAGTGATAAATGCAAAATATTTTAAGTTTGAAATGGCTCACAACTGTTTATAGTCTCTGGGCACTTAAACTTGTAACTGTGCTATAAGCAAACTAAGGAAAAACCTAGTTTAGCTGAAGTACAGTAAATGTGTATGTAAAAAATTTCATCTCAAGTGACATCATTTGACTTTTTGTTCATTAAGGAACCAAGGTACTTTTCTTTTCCTCTTGAGTTTGATTATGGTTTTTCACTGTTTGAAGATTTTGTAATTGAATAGCAGTGAATACAGTGTTTTAACTGCAGATTGTCAACAGATGGTTGTGTAAAACTACTTAATAAAAACTAGACTTGTTTTTCAAATAGACTGTGCACTGTGGTGACAAGCGCACTCATATTAGCTACACCTTCTACAGACTTTGTTTGTACCTCCTAGGTCTTACTCTGCTCACCCCCCTTTCAAGTAAATGATCATAAAATAAACAATTGTTAACCATAATCACTTACCTTCTCTGAGATCACTTCCCGGTTTCCTTCGTGATCTCTCCATAGTGTACGTGCTCGATGGAAATGTGGTCCATTATCACTGAACAGCACTCCAAATTAAATGGGTTGCTAAATCCACCTAAAAACCCATTCTGAAATCCTCAGCTAGGGGGGGGAAATGCTACAGGAACCAAAAGACATTAATGCAAGAGACAAGAGCATGGATTTATTATTTTTATTGACAAGGTTTCTAGGAACAAATATTTAAAATCAAAGGCCAATTCTTAGGTCTCATTTAGTTGTTTACTCCATTCATTTGTATTTATCAATAAACAAGTCAAACCTGTTAAAAAACCTAACAGTCAACACATACCATTTTTATGTATTTCTACGGATGGATTTTTATTTTAAACGCTCAATTGGTTTACCAAAGGCCTAATTCTCTCATAAGTAGCACTGTTTTATTTTAAAATTCAGAGATTATTCAATAAACTGATTAAGACAATTTAAAAGACAAAATAGTCTCATTCAGGAGTGGTCTGTATGTTGATCACCTAGAATCCTGATTGGCCAAAATTTAAAACCCAAAAGCCCTGATTCCACAAATACATTAAACTTCTTTAATGTTAAAAATAAGTCTTTTATCACTTTTGAGAAATACTTTGTCAGAGATACCCACTATTGCCTACACATTATCTTCTAGCATTATACTTGGTACATTTGTCATAATTATAAAGGTGGCCCGGTTTCCTGTAAATATCAGCATTTTATATGGGCAAAAGCAGTTAATAAAAATCATTTATTACAAGCCAAATGTGCTTGTACTTAATCCCACCCTGTCCCCAAATTTTGAAGTTCTGATATATTGATTTGGTTGATCCCTAATATAAAATGTATCTACAGACACTTGCAGAATTAACACTAAAACTACAAACGGATGACACTTCTGAGGCAAAGCAGAGAACGATCTGTTCCTTCAGTGTTTTCTCCACTGAATTCTTTCACTGCTCCGTCATACCATATGGCCGAACACTGACATTTCATAGTTTATAACTGTAAAGATACCTACCTAGAGGAGTTTAAAAATTGATCTGCACAAAAGAAATAAAAAAACTTTATATACAACAAATTTGTTTTTAAAAATACAAAAATAACATCTGTCACTTTTGTCATGCTGACAATTTGACATATATACACATGCAGAAAAATTCCAATTTAATCTCAATAGCTGAAGCCTGTATACTTTTAATATGATGAACACACTGCCACTGACACATGTGTATTCAAAATATTTCATGTACTAAATACTGCCATAGTCTCTGCATGTATAAATGTCAGTAATAGTTTGTTCTACTTGATTAAAAGTATGTCCAAAACAAGCGAATACTACTAAGCGCGCTAAAACTACAACAGTTTGAGAATCTACGATCTCATATAAGGAAATCCAAAATGTACAAAATACAGCTATAAAAGCAAGGAACAGTTACTGCCATGCAAAATTTTAAACTAAAAACTGCACAGAAATGCAATTTAAAACAAGAAACTCAAATTTACTTAACACTCAAGATAAAAAGATCAGCAATAAGTTCTACCAACACAATGCTTGCAGGGATTTAGAAAAGGAAATACATTCTCTTTGCTGGTATAATGGTATAAATCAGAGCTTTACATCCATGGGACAAGTCATCTGTCTCCTCGGCCTCAAGAAATCAGCTGCAACGAGAGAAACATCATTTTCCTATGCCCAAAGCACATTAGAAACACAAAAATCATAACCCTCCCCCCCCCCAACTTTTTAAACTGTTTTACCACTGTGACCTTGAGAAATCCAATATTGGTCCCAAGTGGGACCAATATCAAACTCTAGCTACTGTGGATCTTCCGCCTCTGGTGGACAGCAACTGTGCTGTGCTGTGAGTACCGGGATGCGCCCGGCTGCCCACTTAACCTGCGAGCCTCACGTTGCTTTCATCACTACTGTTCGGACTCTATTTTTAAACTTTACAATGGGAAAGAAAAATATTTTCCCCATCTGTTTTGAGAAAATTTGAGGGTCAAATGGAATATATTCAGTGACATGAATATTTTGAAAAATATGCAGTATTTGATATACATCATTCCTTTGTCTTAGATGTTCAAAATAATCAAAATTAGAAAAGATGGCGATACTTACCTCTTTAACAGTTGTTTTTATGAAATCTTTTCTTTCAGTTAAATCATAAGCAGGATAGTTTTCATATACCTACGGTAAAAAGGAAAAAGACTGAAAGTAGATTCAGAAATCCAGTGACATTCTTTACACCTTTGGATAAAGAAATGGCTGCCGTGTGCGAAGAGCTGCGCGTGCACTCGGTGCGCTCGCTCACCAGACCCAGAGCGCGCAGGCAGGAAACTAGCGTGCGAGCGCTCTCACCGCTGTACACGCTGCTGGGAATCTCAGCTGAGGGAGCAGACGCAGGCGAGGCCAACACCTACACAGAGATCTCAGGGAAGGGGACTAAGGTCTTTATGCTGGCGGGTTTTCGGTCAGATGATTCCTAGAGACTTCCTTACGCTTCCCTGTTACGTCCTCCACCACCACTGAGGCTCCTCCACTCCACCACTCCCTCCCCTCCCCTAAGTGAGATCCCCGAGATCGGGTGGTCTCAGGAGTCCTCTACTCCTAACCCTTTCCAGATGTCCCTCTCTTCTGCCGCCTGGCTCCTGCTGCCTGACTTCACAGTGACTCCTGGGCTGGCGCCACTCGCAGCACAGGCTTCACTCCTGCGGGGCAGTGAAGGTAAGGCAACTCTCAGGGAAGGGCCAGACGGAAAATGGTTTCAGCTCTTCCAGGAAGTTTCTGTCACAACCACTCAACTATGCCACTGCAGTATGAAAACTGCCACAGACAACGCTGGGATGAATGGATGTGGTTGTTGTCACATTAAACTATTTACAAAAACAGATGGGAAGATAGATTTGGCCCACAGGCTGCAGTCTGCCAATTCCTGCGAAGAGAGTCAATCATTTACATCACTCCTGTTGTTCGCCCTTGTTCTTTCTCTGCAAAACTCTACCCCTGAGCTGGTCTACCCAACTTTTCTACACCGCTTTTAAAGGACTGGCCCCAGGGCGTCCAGGTGGCTCAGCTGGTTAAGCGTCTGCCTTCAGCTCAGGCAGCTCAGGGACTGAGTCGGGCTCCCTGCTCAGCGGGGCATCTGCTTCTCCCTCTGCCCCTCGCCTCGCTCGTTCTCTCTCAAATAAATCACTAAAATCTTTGAAAAAAAAGTAAACATAAAGAATGAAAGACTGGTCCCATTTCAAGTTCATGGTATCCAATGCCAGAGCCTCTCTAGCAATCCCTCCAAATATCTCATCAGGTCCTCCTTCATTCTTGTCAATGGCCTTTTTATCCCTTTCTCCCTTGGCCAACAAGCCACTATTATGCATTCCTTCGACTTTCTGACATACCTCTTCCCCTCTAGCTTATTTGTATCTGATCTATCAATATTCCCCATGTCCTTTACCTCTGCAAGGGCCCTTTCAATAACTCTCCCCTGCCGTCTCAGCACTGTGTCCAAGCCTAACATATGCTTGTGCTTTCTCTCCCCAACCTTCTTAAAAATCTTTTATCAGCTTGTATCCTCACCCTCCATTTAGCTACTATTTCCTTTCTAAAGAAAGCTGCTTAAAAAAGAAGCTTTTATTTACTTTCCTCACTAGTAACTCATTCTCAATCCAAGGGTAAATAATCCTTGCATTTACCATCCTCGAAATTGCTCTTATTACGTGAATGACTATCTCCTACTTGCTGAGTCCAAAAACCCCTCAAGTCCTTCTCACCTGACCTCTCCATGTTAATAATCCCCTTAAAAAAAATTACATAAGTGTCTTCACAAAAGTCGAAGGCACAGAAGGCACAGAACTCATCGTTCTCCACTCCACTCTGCCCTTGTCCCTCCCTCCCCGCAGAGGAAACCAGTTATTGGTTCGCTGTGTATTCTTCCAGACCTTTAAAAACAAGTTTTTACACAAACACATAAATGTATCAATGGCAATATTGTTTTTGGTATTTACATAGACGGGGTAATATTCTATATGTTTTAAAAAGTCTACAATACCTGGAAGATTCTTCCATGTTCTTTTGAACTTGCTACATAAAATTCCAAAAATACAGATGTACCAGTTTAAACATTTCCCTATTGATGGCCAGTTAGGTTCTGATTTTTCAATATTAACAGACATGCTGAACATAACTGTAATCATTCTGTGCAGACGTGGCTATGTCTTTAGCATAGAGACCTAGAAATGGAATTGCTAGGTTAAAGGGCATTTGCAATTTAAATTTTAAGATACTACTTAATTGTTCTCCAAAGCTGTTACAACTTTAAGCAGGGATATGTCTCCCTATACCCTTGCCAAGCATGAAAACTGTTCATCTTTGTATTTTGTCAAGCTAATAAGCAAAAATATTTCGACTTTTGTCTTCAAGCAGGGAAAGTGTTTTCATGTTTACAGGGCATTTCCATCCCCTTTCCCCCAACCCCAGCTGTTTTCCATAGCCCTTGCCCATCGTCCCATGACCTTCCCCTTCTGGAAACTGTCTCCTCTCTTTCTCGGCTTTGACAGCACCTCTCTACAGTTTTTTATATTTTGTAGAAATCACTTCTCAGCTCTGATGTGAGTGGTCTCCAGGACTCTCTGTCCTTTGCTTTCCTCTGTCTTCTTGCCTGGGCCACCTTATCTAATCTAGGCTTCCGGATTTAACTCCCAGCAGTCCCCCAGTCTGTCTCTCTCTCCTACCTTGCAAGGATTACAATGGTCACAGTTTCTCTCACTGGGATGTTCCCAGCACCTCATCTCATAATGTCTAGAACAAAACTCTTTTTCTCAGAGTGTACCCTTTGTTCTGTTCCCTAGCCGGTTAATGCAGCCGCGCCCTAACACCCACGGCTGAGCCAGTGCTGACCAGGCTCTCTTGATTTCTGACGTGGTCATCGTCACTCTGTAACTTTGATTATGACAAACTTGGGTTTCTTGACTTTCATCCCATTCTTTATTCTGTCCTTCTTGATGTGTCTGGGATGGCTCTTAAAAAATCAGATTGTGTTGGCCCCGGCCGATCAGCTCCCAATATCCCATTGAGCCTCCCAATTCTCCCACTAGTTTCAGGGAAAAAACTAAACTCCGCAACAAGGCATATATGAGTTCTACGAAACTTCTCCTTTTCTTCCCTAACTCCTGTGAAGACTTCTTTCCAACTCTAGTCTTCAGCCAATGTAATTACTATTCCTTGTGGTTACTGTCCTATTTTCCATGTTGCTTGACTATATGGTGCAACTGATGCTCTAAGATCTCTTTCCTCCTCCCATGCCCAAGCAGGTGCAGCTTCTTCTGTGGTGGTGTGCCACCTTCTGCACTCTTCCAGCCCAGCCCCCACCAACTGTCCCCAACTCACTGCAACAGCCGTCCCCTCCTATCTCACCGAACAGTAAGCCCCCAACAGCCAAGTAACAGATTTCCTGGCTTTACCCCCAAATCTATCCCAGTACCTGGTACACAGTAGGGGCTCAGTGAATGCTAAATGAATAAACAAAACAATAATCAAGGTCTTCAAAAAGTATAGAATATTTACCTTTAGTACATTTGAAATTTTAATTTGGTTTAACCATGACACACTGGATTCTAAAATCTCCCAATTTGATCTAGGGTATGGAATCTCTATGGAATCATATTCAAGACTAGGACATTTTATTTTCTGCATATTAGAAAAACTCACAGAAGTCTGAGCTAAAAACCTGATCTATACCATCTTATAATAGTAATGCTAAAAATAAGGTGGTCCATGAGATTCTGTTTTTTAAAATATTGATTTAAGTAATCTTAATCTCTACACCCAACACAGGGCTCGAACTCATGACCCCGAGGATGAAGAGTCACAGGCTCCTCCAACTGAACCAGCCAGGTACCCTGAGACTCTGCTCTTTTAAACTAACATAATCTAAGGATGCATCAATAAAAACAGTTTCCAGATCAGGAAAAGAAAGTTTTCTCTGCAGTTTGGAATGTATCACTTTTAGCTTTATTCACTGTACACATCCTACTGTTATTTATGAAGTAACTTCAATAGAGCAGAGACTTTGAATGACTGACTTAATGCAGCATCCCAGCACCCACAAGGATGCCTGGCACGTAACAGTTCAGCAGACATTAAGTCAGTGAATGCATGCACAAAAGAATACTGCTTTGAACTGAGGGCTGAGTGGAAGAATTTTTCAAATAAAAGCAAAATGATCCAAGTATTTGTCCAAGTACCTCCTTGCAAATCTGCTTCATCGTGACTTCTTCCAAGTTGGCACTGGCCAGTAATTTCTTCACGGTTTCCTTTAACTCTTCATCTGTAGGAGGTTTCTTTAATTTTTTAATTAAAGGTTCATCATCTGAACTATCCTCAGATTCACTTTCTAAAAGTAAGATAAGCATTCATTAGATTCTCAAAAGGGTATCAGGTAAAATGATAACATCACTCTATAAATGAGGTATAGAACATGCACTGACATTTTTGTCAATTTTGAAAAATTATAATTATTAAAAAAAACTGGTATACCACTTCCCCCTAGCCAATTTTCTTGGCAGTTTATTTTCCACACACACTTCAAAACTGTTAGAGCACATGAGTTCTACCTTTAGAGTTGCTGGAAATGTGTCATTTCTAACATACCTTTTTTGGAACTGTTTTGATTCTTCTTGGTGGTGCTGCTATCTGCCTTCTTAACATTAGCACTTTTTACAGTTTTCTTACTTTTAGAAGTGGCTTTCTGCTTAGGTTTTTCTCTTTTAGATGTCTTTTTCGGTGGCTGGTGGAAAAGAAAGCAAAGAATATTTATCAATGAGATTAATTCCACTCCTCTATTCCTCTGTACCTCTCAACAATATTAGAGAAAATTAATGTATTCAACATCACCAATGAAAAATCATTACTAGTTATCAATTTGAGATAACCGATAACCTCAACAAACTTCACTTTATCCAAACACAAAACTAGTCACGAGAAGAACCAAACACTAAAAATAAGATGCCCAAATTTTACACACTATAAATAGAAAACTTTATATGCACTGCCTTAATCTTAAAAAATACCTCTAGAATATAGGTGCTATTAATATTCTTCTATTGTCTCCCAGCTAGAATGGAACTTCCATGAAGACCACGATTTTTATTTTTTTATTTTATTATTATTATTTTTATTTTTAAATTAACACATAATGTATTATTTGCCCCAGGGTACATGTCTGTGGATCCTCAGGCTTACACATTTCACAGCACTTACCATAGCACATACCCTCCTCAATGTCCATAACCCAGCCACCCTATCCCTACCCCCCTACCCCCCAGCCACCCTCAGTTTGTTTCATGAGTTTAGGAGTCTCTTATGGTTTGGAGGACCACGATTTTTTTTTTAACACTCTAAGTTCACTGATATGTCCCTAACTCCTAAAATAGTGCACCACGCACAGCAGTTGCTCAGTATTTCTGAACATATGAGGAGACTAAGGCTTGAGAGGTACTTTGTTCACAGCCACATAATTAACAAAATACACAAGTGAGGTTCAACTAGATCTGACTCCAGAACCTCTTTTCTTCAACACTGATTCATAGCTGATTAAACAAAAGCAAAGTATATACACATGGATAGATTAAAATGACAAAATTATAATTTATACTTTGTCACAACCATGGTCTCTGAAATTAGGGAACATTAACTCAATTTCCCCAAAGTAGAAACATCTAATATAAACAAATAGCTCAAGATCACCTAAAATCTCACCTTTACACATCAAAAATACTGCAAATCACTCCTGACAGAATGTCTCTCCAAATGTTTTACACTTAAATTTCTGATTATCATATTCCTTTTTAAAAAAAAATGATGGATATTGGTTTGAACTTAAAGAAAGTAAAGTACATAGACTGATCTGTTCTAGGAGTTCAGTGGGCTCAGACGTATCTCTCCCCTCTCACCACACTGCCATCGCTATGTGCTCACACCAGGACACCAGCAGCAGCAGCCTGTCTTACCGCAGAAACGCACTGGTGGCGGGCAGCTGGCTAACCTAGCTAATTTAACTGCCACTAAAAAATGCATTTGAAAGGTGGCAAGGGGCCGAAATGCTTTCTAAAAGTAAAGTATATGAGCTCTACCTATGCGTTATTATTTAGGGGCCATTTTTACTTATTTCCTAATTCCTGGAGGTGTTCCAAATATTGGGGGGAGCTCAAAAGGTGATTCATCAATTCTCTAATTTGAACTACATTTTACTAAGTATCCACCTAATTCATAAGAACCACCTTAAACTCTAAAAGGGAATACTAAAATACTAAAATTTCCTAAGTTCCTGTTGGTGCTATTTCATACATAGAATAATCACTATTATGTATTACATTTTAGTCAAAGTTCAATAAAATCTGGATCTGTAGGTGACTGAAATACTTTACAAGAAAATAAGAAAGGGTTGGGGTGACCAAGGGATAACATTATAAGCATTATTACTTGATCCCCATTCAAATTAGATAATTAGAATCATGTACTTAAAGTATTTCCAGAGCCTTTTAAGGCCAGGGTATACAGCTGTCATAAAATTTTAGAAGGCACACAATATGGCACTATTTTAAAACCTGCAAATCGGGAGTAGTGCTAGTTTGACAAAGTATAAAAATTCACAGTGATTAAAAAATTCATAGTGATAAAGGATAATCAAGCCATGTCCACAAGATGTCACCACTGGACAAACACAAAGAATTAAAACTATGCTTCTTTCTGTATCTCACATCCTCATCTAGCAGGGACAGTGTTCCCTAGTTTTTTAAGTGAACAACCAGCCTATTAAGAGAAACGCTGTACACATATGGTCACACACTATAGAAACCTAACAGGTAAGAGTGTGGGCTCTGGAGGCTAGCTGCCTGGTTTCAGATTCTGGCCCAAGTTCCTTCACTTATAAAATGAGGGAAATGGGGGAGTAAATGCATTAATACATGGAAACTACTTTTAACAGTGCGCCAGGCTCATAGGAAAAGTTAATGAGTATTAGCTATTATTACTATCATCAATGCTTCCTTTTGTAAAGAAATTCTTTCATGAAACACATGTAGTAACTCGGAAGTTTTAGTTTTCTTTAAAAGCAAGGCACATATAGATATATAGATATAGAATAGATACACAGAACCAAAGCAGTAAGATAGCTCAAAGACCCTGTGTTAACTAACCATGATGCACTGAGCTTATTTCATTTCAGTCCATTCTGGTAGATAGTACTGGACCCACAAACATCCAGCCCTGTAATAATAAACTATGTTATTTATACCGGATTTCACTTATCTTTAATAACCAGTTACAAGTTATTCTGTGACAAACTGGAGGTAGGAATTCAGGAAAGTGATAAATGTTGGCATGGAGTAGCAGTGAAAACACAGTAGTAAAATTAACCGAACTCTATAGAACTATGTATCTTCAGGTTTCATCCTGAGCAGAGAGGCAGAGTAACTCCCATTAGCCTTGCAGATGTAACGAATCGCCTGCGTGCTGCCCTAATGATAAGTTTTAGATATGTACAGGAGGAGGTTACTCTGAACAATGGGGCATCGCAAAGCACCTTGGTACTGGGACACAATGGACAATCTCTGGTACATAAGGTGAATGTGAATAATCTGGTATTTTGGCGGTAAAGAGGAGGAGAGTGAAAGTGTGCCCACTTATACTCTACAGGAACTTTCAAATCCTCATTACACTACTTACTCCCCTCCTCTACTTAGGAAAATCTCACTCATGAGTCTAAATCCAGCCCACCAGTCACCTCCTCTGAATCTTTCATTTTATCACCAACTGATTAATCTGTGGTCCCACAGTACTTGACCTACAATTCATGTATCCCTACTTCATGTGAAGCAGTGATAAGAACACAGGTGTGAGAGCCAAACTTCCTGGTCCAAATCCTGACTCCACTACTGACCAATTTTGTATTCTCAAGCAAATCACTTACCTTTCCTGGGCCTGTTTCCTCATCTGTAAAATGGAGGTAATAATACCAGACTTTGCTGAATTTAAGACTTTTTTTTTTTTCACATTTTCTCATCTCAGCAGTATCTGACTGGGGTGCATTTTATAATTTACATTAAAATGATGCCTTATAGGCATTGGAGATTCCATGAACTGTAGCCATATCTGTAGAATTGTTGTGAGGATCAAATGAGTAAATAAATATAAGGGAGCAGAGAAAACAAACATTTAACATACAGCTTTATTAAACTAGTTATTTACAGCCTGTTTTCCCACCCTATTACAAGTTTCTTTTCTTTTTTTTAATTTTATTTCACAGAGAGAGAGAGAGCTGGGGACACAAGCAGGAGGAGTGGGAGAGGGAGAAGGAGGCTCCCCACTGAGCAGGGAGCCTAATGCAAGGCTTGATCCCAGGACCCCGGGATCATGACCTGAGCTGAAGGCAGATGCTTAATGACTGAGCCACCCAGGCTCCCCTTTATCACAAGTTTCTTAAGGGTATTTTTGACAATCTCCATGAGAAGACACCTGACTGCCTTATTTAGCTCTATCAGTCCCCAGCAACCTTAAAAATGTTTGGCGTAAAGCAAACATTTAAATATTTGTCATGTTCATCTCTGTATCATTTTTAGGATCTGGTTTACTTGCACTCGGAACCCAGGACGTGGTTAAAATGTAATTAAGAGGAAAAAGAAAAAGGCATCTCTGTAGTCCTGCTTTCACATACACTACCTTATGTGAGCTTAAAAAAAAAAAAAATCCAAAGACAAAACAGTTTATTACAAAGGAGGAAAACACATCTGAGTAGTTGAAAGCCAATGCCTTATAGATAGTAAGAGGCAAGACCTCGGATTCAGAAGTTTGGTGTGCCTCCTACCATAGATTAGTTGCTTAGAGAAATGACTAACATACCTATATATCTCTTTTAAGCCAGAACTGAAATGACAGAAATAAGCCAATGATATCATAACCTATTTATGTTCTTAAATTTAACTTTTCCATTACTTACAAATGTTACCAATAACAGAAAGTAAAAAAATGTTGGTAGAAAATGCAAAATAGCAACGAAGGATCACCAAAATCTGTATTAGGGCTCTTTGGCTTTTACCCTTCAAATTTTATAGGGGCCCCAGGATCATTTTTTTTTAAAGATTTTATTTATTTATTTGACAGAGAGAGAGATCACAAGTAGGCAGAGAGGCAGGCAGAGAGAGAGGGGGAAGCAGGCTCCCTGCTGAGCAGAGCCCGATGCGGGGCTCGATCCCAGGACCCTGAGATCATGACCTGAGCCGAAGGCAGAGGCTTTAACCCACTGAGCCACCCAGGCGCCCCGGATCATTTCTTTACAATTTTTTTTAAAGCTAAGATGGGCCTTAGTGTAATCCTATTTTGTATAGTTTTTACCAGATCTCTCTTTGACTCTGCTGACCTCTCCTGTTTATCTTTAAAAGCTCAGATCAAATCATTACCTCCTGTGAGGCCTTCCTGTCTGATCTTTGCTCCCCATACGTCCCTAGAAAGAGGTAAATACCCTTTATCTTCTGATATCTCCTCCACATTATCTTATCCAAATCTTTTTTTTTAGCTTTTAAGTTATACTGTACTATACTTTTTTCCTCCTGATCTTTGATTTCTCCCTCTCTACCAATAACTGCTGAAGGCAGAGACCCTGTCTTACTTGCTTCTTGATCTCCAGCCCACGGCTCAGAACGGGCACTTAGTAGTTGCTATGTAATTATCTGGAAGATTGAGATGGGAAAAGATTCTTGGAAACTAGGTAACTACTGAAGATCCCCTCTCAACCCTGAGGTTCTGTGTCGTCAGCACCACTCTGCTTGCTAGGAGAACACGTTTGCTACTAACAGCAGCCAAACTTCCTGATTTTTTTAATGTAACTGTCTTCTGGCACAACTTACCTATAAAAGTCGTACATATAAGAGAAGGAAAAGAGACCATCAGGTAAATTATCAAGGGTGAGGCCTGGGCACCTATGTATTTTTTCAAAGCCCTGCAGTAGACTTACCCAGCTATAAATCTTCTAAGATGACAGATAAATTTATAGTCTGAATCTCTCACCAAGCTTTCTCTATAAAGTTCCAGAGGGTACTTTAGGCTTTGCTGCCTACACGTGCTTACTGTTGCAATCTTCATTTTTTATTTTCATAAATATTTCAAAAATGGAAAAAACCATCCTCAGTTTCTAGGCTATACAAAAACAGGCCATAGGTTGGATCTGGTGTACAGGGCTATAGTTGTCAATTACTGATCTAGATTACAAATTACTGATCTACATTATAAATCACTGATCTAGATTATAAATTACTGATCTAGATTATAAATTACTGGAGCTATATAGGTTAAAGGCAGGAACTAGATAAATTAATCAATAAGATAATTTCTTAAATTACATATATTTAGGTCAAAAGCTTTTAGTTTTTTTTAATAATCAAAAGTGGGTATTACTTATTAAATTATCTAAAGCTACTGCTTGGGTGCCTGGGTGGCTCAGTTGGTTAAGCAACTGCCTTTGGCTCAGGTTATGATCCCAGGGTGCTGGGATCAAGCCCTGTGTCAGGCTCCTTACTAAGCGGGGAGCCTGCTTCTCCCTCTCCCTTTGCCTGCTATTCTGCCTGCTTGTGCGCTCTCTCTCTGTTAATTAAATAAATTATAATTTAAATAATTAAAAAAATAGATAAAGCTATTGCTTAAAATCAAATCTAAATCTAAATCAGTAGTTCTATGTTGACAACTCTGAGGATAGAAGCATATGAATTAGCAGCTCTGGAAAGAGTAATATGGACAAGACATTACAAAATATTACTGTACACCTGAAACTAATGTGACATTGTGTGTCAACTGTACTTCAATACTAAAAAAATACATACATGTATTTATTATATCCTTGGAGTGCATCCTCTCTCTTGGAGTCAAGACTGACTTAGATACAAGATATGAAAGTACATGGCATGTCGGAGATTCTCAGGATGTCTGCTCCTTGTATTTACCAAGACATCCTTACTGAATGAGTGGTACCTCTCCCCAGGTAGACTATTCCTAGAAGATAGAGGCCAGGTCTCTTTTTCCCTTCTCAGCAAAATTTAGGTAGAACAAGACCATCATTCTGAATAAACGAGAATGATGCATCTATTATTCATACCATGCCCAACCCCCTGAGCTCTCCAGAGTCTGGGTTCACCTCTCAGAACTTTACTTCTGGACACATTACCTAACCACGAACAAGTGTGTCTCTCAGAGGGACCCTGGACTTTCTTGCTCCCCATCTGTCCACATGTCCAACTTTCCTTTCTATTCCCAAGGTCAATTTCAACTGGTACTTTCTCTCCAAAGCTTTACCTCAGTAATAGATAGGAATATTTTCTTTGGGAATCCTATATTAAGTATCATTCACATGCCATTTGGGTAGAAAATATTTTCTGGAACCTCGACAGCATTTAGTGTACCCTCAGTTTATTGAACTGAATAATGTAAAAGTGACAACATGAGACACCCCTGCTCTAAAATCTCTTAAAATATTTTGGAAAGTTTAGTAATTATAGCAAACCCATTATGTGGCATTACAAAGGAAAAATGTTGGAGGTACTCATGAGAGTTAACTAACGTTTTATTACTTAATCAAACAAGAGTCAAGACTTAAGTCTTTCATTAAAATACATGGGAAAAAATTAGGTGATTAAGTTTAAAAAAAATTAAGAAAAGACTAGTTTCCAAATTGTCATGTGATTTATTAAGATTCTGGCTTGTTATTTTTGAATCTGCTGTGAGTGGTTCAATCAGAACCATCAGTATTATAGTAAGTTTTAATGCTAAACAGACAAAAGGGAAACAGACAAAAATTGACAGCTGCCATTTTTTTCAGATAGTACCATGTACTGTGATCTAATTTTGTAAAAGATTAGTAATAGAAATTTTTTAAAATTTGAAAAGGATTTTGTTATCTCTGATAACCGTGAAGGTATAGAATCAGAGGAAGGTCACAAGCACTTTTTGAAGGAAGGCAAAAAAAAAAAAATCTTGGGAGAAAAGGCTTACCTATCTTTTATAGGCAGCAGGGCTCTTGAAGGAGGGTCTCCAAAAAAGACGCCTGTCACAGAGCCAGAATCCTGTCCTCACAGCAGAAAGGTTGTACTGGGTGAACAGATGAACAAAATAAAAATTAGCTTAAAATATACTATTCTTTTAACAACTTGGCTGAGAAAACTCAAGAGTGCCAAGAGTAAAGAACGTGCAAGGCTCATTATATTTCAAAAAAGATTATGAGAGCGAGTTTAAGTCTAAGATTTTATTATGGTGATTATTCAACTTTGCCTTCCAGCAGAAGATTTTAATAATTGATACAGTTTTTTAAATCCTCTGATCAAAGTATGAGGCGGGGTGGGACTTTTTTTTTTTTTTAGAACATAATTAAGGACTAACAAAACTTTTACATTCACTCTCCCACTACTACCAAATAATTCCCTGAATGGTCCAAATATATGTTTACCAAAAACTATAACTGAGAGTTTCTCTGATCTGGCAAACACTGTGGGATGGCTTACTCAACATCTTTATTTGCCTTTCTCCACTGATGCAAGAAAGCTACCACCTGGATCTCACAGTTTCCCCTGCAGCTAGAGGTAGAGAGGTGATAAAGTTCTGGCCAAGGCAACATACACGGAGATCTCCGGGAAAAAAGCTAACACATTACTAGAAGAAAGCCTTTGCTCTTCTCTATCAGGAGCAGGGATTCAAGGCCTAACGGGAAAACCACCATCTTGTGTTCATGAGGTTAAGTGCCACATACGCAGATAGTGGCTCAGGAAGAAAGACGATATTAAAATTCCGGATACCTTTCTCGAGCTGATGTACTGGCCCCAAATTGCCTGTCTGTGGACTTCCTGTCATGAAAAAAAAAAAAAGAACTCCTGTTTTGGACATTACTAGTAAGGTTTTTAAGTATTTACGGTTGAAGACAGTCCTGATACATATGGGTACATTCAGATAAATTTTAAATACCAAGTAATTCAGTTTGTTGTATACTTTTCCAGCTATAAGAGTGTTATAAAAATACTAAGAAAACAGAAGGAGTATTAGAATAAAATTTTAAAAAACTAAGTATGCTTTTAAGGGTCTAAGAGTTTATTAGAACTCTCTTCTCCAGGGCAGGAAGCACGGCTTCTCTCTGTACTCTCCAGTACTTTCCTAAGCCTAAGGTCTAACACCCGTGGTAAATGACATACCTAAGCATGGTTTAATCTCTCGGGTTCACTTTAGCATTCTTCCCCTAAAAGATGCTAATCCAATATAGGAACCAGATGATTTTCAGAGTAAGTTATAGAAAATAACTAAACATGTCATCTTCCTATTCCCTCATTTTTAAGAAATTTCATCTACACTACATATTTCCTAATTCTAAACTGCTCTCCTCCTACTGCCCTAAGCAAACATCCAAGAGCCAAGATGGTAAGTTTAAAACAGCTCTTTTATAAAGTCACTCTTGGAAAGAAAGGGCAACTTCTTAAGAAAAGGAGGATTTAAAACCGCTGTGAGCTCCAGGTACAGAGAACCTTCAACACAATGTCTTAGCAATTACTGGCTAATAGGCTTAAATATGACACGTTTTCTTACAAAACACTTAAAAAAATCTGACAATTATTTTAACTATGTGGTTTTCATAACTTTAATCTTACATTTAAGAGGTAATAAATTTACTTATAAATATCCTGGTCTTCCACACAGCTAAATATGAAAATGAGCAGGTGAATGAGTAACACTGAACCTCACATAACTGGTCAATGGACAACTATAACTTGAACTGGATTTCTGCTTGAGAGTCCTGACTTTAGCGATATGATATAGATTATTTAGTCCAAAGCCCTCAATTTACAGAGGAAACCAAAGTTAACATTTATCTACCCAACTTCATAGTTAGTTACTCTAAGAATCTAAAATAAAACAAGAAAATATTAATGGGGGAGAAGCCTTTTTTTTTTAATTCAAGATTTTCTTTATTTGACAGAGCACAAGCAGAGGGAGCAGCAGGGGAAGAGGGAGAAGCAGGCTCCCTGCTGAGCAGGGAACCCGATGCAGGGCTCGGATCCCAGGATCCCAAGATAATGACCTGAGCCGAAGGCAGATGCTTAACGCACTGAGCCACCCAGGCGCCCGGGCGGAGAAGTTTTTTATTTAAATAAAGGAAAAATCTGTCTCAGGAAATAAACAGAACAACTAATATTAACTTAGTAATTTTCTATGAAAAGAATCTACAAAAAAATTCTATCTACAGGCAATTCACAACTTTTCCCATTGACCTGTAACTCTTCTTTATGGCCTCTTAGAAAAAGAGGTCCATCGGGTGCCTGGGTGGCTCAGTCAGTTAGGCGGCTGCCTTCGGCTCAGGTCATGATCCCAAGGTCCTGGGATCAAGCCTCACATCAGGATCCTTGCTTAGCAAGGTTCTCAGGTTCTTAGCCTGCTTCTCCCTCCTCCTCTGCCTGCCCCTGTCCCTGCTTGTGCACTTTCAAGATCTCTGTGTCAAATAAATAAAATCTTAAAAAAAAAAAAGATGTCCTTTCATAATAATAAACAACGCTGCTTATGAAGCCCTAACAAAGTTAACACTTAACTGAGTCCCCAAAAAAATGGAATAAGGGAAAACAGTTACCACAGAAATACTGTACCTCCTGCTAGTACCTACCCTTCATAGGAACACAATCAGAAATAAAGTGTTTTGGTTTTTTTTTAAAGATCTTATTTATTTGACAGAGAGTTAGAGAGCACAAGCAGGCACAGCGGCAGGCAGAAGGAGAAGAAGCAGGCTCTCCACTGAGCAGGGAGCCGGATGTGGGGCTCGATCCCAGGACCCTGGGATCATGACCTGAGCCAAAGGCAACTGCTTAACCGACTGAGCCACCCAGGCGCCAGAGAAATTAAGTTTTTGAGAATAGCCCTAAATTTGAGATAGCCTTTAGAGCCATGAATAATAGACTTATCAAGGAAAAAAAGTATTTCTCAGTCCAGATTTTACTGGATTGTATTTTAGGAAGTTTGTCAGTACCAGCCCAAGGAGAAAAACCGAAGCAGAGAACAGAGCGTTATGATACAGCATTTATGTTGTGTGACTTTATATGTCTGTAAAAGCCTATTTGTATTTTCTTTTTTTCCTACATGGATTTTCACCATTTGACCTGGGTTTCTAGCAAATAATCCTTTTTTATAGTCCCGTAGAAAGGCTTTGATTTGTAAGTGGGACAGTTCCACCTGTGATCACTGTCCAGGAATCAATATGGTCACACATCAGAGGTCATCTAAATTCACAAATTCAAGTAATTCTACTTAGAATAGGATAATCATCTGGAAAACAAGTAAGAAAATGAGTATAAAACACCCTCACCTTTTAACCTGAACCTTAGCAATGATAGGAAGATTAGGTTTAGGAATATTACATATGATAAAAGGTTATCTTAATACTACTAATAATAGCAGCAGCTAATACCTAGTACTTGTGCCAAGCACTGCTCTAAGTGCTTTAAATAAAGTCACTGAAATCAACCCTTTGAGGCTGGTCCTGTTATCAACCCCATATTACAGATGAGAAGCTGAGGTATACAGTTTATAAGCAATCTGCCCAAAGTCATACTCCAAGGTACAGCTGGGATTTGTACCCAGAATAGTTTCCAAAGCCCATACCCATAATCACATTGCCGCTATGGAAAAATTACACGTTTATATTCTATGACAACTTTTCATGCTTTAAATCTGCCTTTAAAAAAGGTTTAGGAAGCATAGTGAATACATGTAGTAACAACCCAAAATCTGTCGAATGAGGATGATTATTACTGCAAAACTGCTATTATTATAGATTCACATATAAACAAACATGTTTCCCTCTTGATGTCCTTAGAATCTATTCCATAAAAACTTTAGGGCTGAGATTTCTCATCTTCCCTTGCTCCAAAAATATATTATGAAATACCTGCTAGACTTGTAATATCCTTTTGTAAATTATTAAGCATTTCATACTTAGCTTTATAGAAGTCTTTACAAAATCTGACATTAAAATACTCATGGATTTTTAAGTACCTAAAAACAAATACAAACACATATAAAATCAGAGTTCATCACATCTTTATTCCTTCTAATCCAGTAGTTACCAACTGGAGGTGATCCTCCCACCCCTACCCCCATGGACATTTGGCAATGTCTGGAGACACTTTTGGTATTCACAACTGGAGGTTTGGGTGGGTGTGGGGGAAGGGGATACTGTCCTCTAGTGGGCAAACATTCTATAATGCACAAGACAGCCCTCCACAGCAAAGAATCACCTTGGCTCAAAAAGTCAAGCCAATTAATCGAGTCCCTAAATAAGACAAGGGAGATGACCCAATTTACAGAGCAAGTTCTGACAACTGAAGGAGACACCAGAGAGTCTACCAAAACACTATTAGCCCTAATAAGAAGTCATCTCCTTGACTGAGGATATGTATCAACGAGAGGCTAAAGCTAACTTTTTAAATGATTCAGCAGCTCTCCTCTTCCTGAAGTTTCACTTGGAAAGCTAAATATTCTCAAAATTTTAGATATGCCCAAGTAAAAGAAAATGGCAGACATTCCTAAGTGATGGGTTGGGTTGGGCAGCCATCAAATAAACTTCAAACACTGTTCTTTTCATTAAATAATCCTCAATGAGTTGAGAAAAACTGGGGTCCTTAAATAAATCTTGTTTTGCATAAAACAGAAAATGGCTCAAATCAATCATAAAATATTAACGTAAAAAAATTCCCAATCTACTTCTTTGCATTCCTGTTCAGTACATGCATTGCTCTCCTTCCCTATTTACCCTAGTCTTCAAAGTCCAGCTCAAATCCAGGCAACCTCACTCTTCCAACTCCAAGCTCTCACATGGCATAAAACCAAAAGCTCCATAAAGGAAAGAAAAAATCTATACTTAACTATTTTTTGTCTTTGGGATTAAAAACAACCAATATGGTAGTAGTTTCTAGAATCTGTTTTCTGGCTATACCTATCACATGACAGGAATATTTAACTCTCCCCATGGAAAGAAACGAGAAAAAGAAACCCCACAAACACCCAACATTTTACCTCCTCTTCACTTTCTTTATCTTCATCTGAAGACTCTTCTTTGTTTTTCTTTTCGTCTTCATCACTGCTAGATTCATCTGACAGAATTTCAGGACATTTGGTTCGCTTAGCTTTCCTTGCCATTCCAGAACTGTTTCGTTCCTTTTTGTTGCCTTTGTTAGAACTTTTTTTAGATTTTGGCAATGGCTGTGTACAATAAAATAAAGTTAACGCCAATGGGCTATTAAATTTCCAGGTCAATCATTTTTGGTAACTACTTATCAAATGATTCTTATTCCTGTCTCAAGAACTATTTCCAAACTTAGCAGCTTTACAGAGAACAATTCATTTTTGAAGTGTCAAGTTGATCTTTTTGTCCACACTACTCTTTCATTTGTGTTCTAACACCTAGGTAAAACTTTTCACAAATGCTGAAATACATACTTTGTGTTCTGACATGGGATTAGAAGCCTAAGTACACACTGTATTAATCTCAGTTATTTACACTTTAACAAGGCAATATTTTGAGTTAGGCTTGTAATTTATTTCATTGCTGTAAGCATTAAAACTGTCAATGCCATCAGGGAAATACAAATCAAAACATCAATGAGATACCACCTTACACCAGTCAGAATGGCTAAAATTAACAAGTCAGGAAACGACATGTTGGCGAGGATGCGGAGAAAGGGGAACCCTCCTACACTGTTGGTGGGAATGCAAGCTGGTGTAGCTGCTCTGGAAAACAGTATGGAGGTTCCTCAAAAAGTTAAAAATAGAGCTACCCTACAACCCAGCAATTGCATTACTGGGTATTTACCCCAAAGATACAAATGTAGTGATCCAAAGGGGCATGTGCACCCCAATGTTTATAGCAGCAATGTCCACAATAGCCAAACTATGGAAAGAACCTAGATGTCCATCAACAGATGAATGGATAAAGATGTGATATATATATATACACATGTACACATATACAATACATATATATACACACAACCTATATATACATACACACACAATGTAATATTATATAGCCATCAAAAATTGAACTCTTGCCATTTGCAACGACGTGGATAGAACTAGAGGGTATTATGCTAAGCGAAATAAGTCAATCAGAGAAAGGCAATTATCATATGATCTCACTGATATGAGGAATTTGAGAAACAAGACAGAGGCTCATAGGGGAAGGGAGGGAAAAATGAAACAAGACAAAACCAGAGAGGGAGACAAACCATAAAAGACTCTTAATCTCAGGAAACAAACTGAGGGTTGCTGGAGTGGAGGGGGGCAGGAGGGATAAGGTGGCTGGGTGATGGACACCGGGGAGGGTGTGTGCTATGATGATGCTATGATGTGCTGTGTACTGTGTAAGAGTGATGAATCACAGACCTGTACACCTGAAGCCAATAATACCTTATATGTTAATAAAAAATTAATAATTTCATCCAAAAAAGCAAAAACTTGTTAATGCCAGAGGAGATTTTTGCTTTAGGGGATCCTCCAATCAAGACTGCAGACATCCATAAAGGAAATAAAACCTCACTTTACACATCCTGAATTTATGATCTATATAGTTTATATTCATATTACCTCTGGGCTCTACTTTTAGTAATGCCAGAATTATTTTCTCATTAATGATTCTAAATATGCAATTAGTGTTGGGTATGTTAATTATGAAGCTAATTAAGAACCACAAAATACATGTATTGCTTTTACTGATATTTAATTAAACCACACATATTTAAAAAGCAGAGATCAGCGAGGAAAACAATTGGATTATATTAACCAGCAAATTAATTCTTAAATGCTTTTTTAGGGGAGTATTTGCTAACTTATGAAACTGAAAACCATAAAATATCCTTGCATAAAAGATCTGAAAAGATATATCCTGAGGAATTACAATTTCCAAAATTATAGGTACCTTTTGTTTTTATTTTGCCTTATCTTCTATAATAAGCAGAAACAGTAAGGAAAATTCCATAACATAACCTTGTTATACAATTGTATAAATGTTAGAAGTAACTTTAGGCAAAATCTTTCATGAAGCTAGCAGAATCAGATTCTTTCTCTTCTAGAAACTTCCAGTCTTAAAGGCCACTGTCCCCTGCACAAAAATTAAGAAAAGGTGGCTGTTTTTGTGTATGTACTGTTCTCAGGCTATGTACAACCACAAGATAGCCTCTAGCTGCCCCCAAAAAACCTATTCTTCCTAAAGGCAGACTGGGCAAGAGCCAATGTAGGTCACTTCAAGAATTTTTAGTTAAAGTTAGAACCCCTCTCAGAAGGGTTCTCTATAAGGGTTTACTAAAAAACTTCCTTGAATGTATATAGATATCCTTATTATGTGACCTGTTACTATTACCAACTAGTACCAGGAACTAAATTTATTTGTATAAATTCTTTGATTTCACTGGAGCAAAGGTGACTCACTGTCCAAACTCTCCCTATTCATTATATGAAATCCAGGACTCAAATATATTAGAAAAATGTGGTATTCCTTACTATCTCAGTTCAGGAACCAGATATAAGTAGTAAGAATAAGATCTATATACACATTCAGTAATAATATGATGGGTGCAGGATAATCTATGCAGGAGGTGGAAGAATATGTTAAATAATTCAAGGAACCAATCAAGAAAATACAACTTCCAAAAATAAATAAGGAGCTTTAAAAAAAAAAAGTAACAATATATAAATGTTTTAGAGCTTTCTTATACTGGTTCTAAAAATAGTTGACTCTATTAACCAGAATCCAGTCTCAACAGCATCATCCCTTTTTAGAAACAAAATCTGAAAAACAGATAATCAAGGGAGAAGTACAAAAAAAAATATAGTGAAACGTTAATTCAATAATTTTATTATTATGGAGAAATTAGTACTAAGTTTATAGTGTTTTTCTTAAATGACAAAAAGGTACAGTAGTGTAGAAAATAACTTGAGATTGGTATTATTAGATTGAGGATTAGTTCTCACAGAATCTTATACAGAAAGTGGATGTAAGAGTTGGATTCCGTGGTGGGATGGGTGAGCCTGGTGGTGGGTATTAGGGAGGGCACGTATTGCATGGAGCACTGGGTGTGGTGCATAAACAATGAATCTTGGAACACTGAAAAAATAAAATTAAAAAAAAAAGAGCTGGATTCCCTAAGGCTAAAAGAGTGGTTCTCAGAATATGGTTCATGTACCCTGGGGTTTCCTGAGGTCTTTTCAGAAGCCCATGAGGTCAAAACTATTTTCATAATAATATCAAGATATTATTCACTTTCTCTTTTCACTGTGTTGACATCTGTGCTGACTCTGCAAAAGCACAGGTGATTGTAAAACTGCGGGCACCTTAGTACTAAAGAAGGTGGAGGCCTCCAACTGTGCTAGAAACTAGAAAGAAAAAAAAGGTGTTTCCTTTAAGAATGTCTTTGATGAAGCAGTAAATACTGTATTAACTCTCAACCTGTGAGTACTTGTCTTTATGCAATCTGTAACAAAATGGGAGGTACACATAGAATATGTTTGCTACGCACTGAACTTCACTGGTTTTCTCAAGAAAAATCACGTGCACAACTGAGCTGTGAGCTAAACTAGCTACCTCTCCCATGAAACAGCGTTTGTAAAAGAATTGTAAAAGTATGCCTATGCAGGGGCACCTGGGTGGCTCAGTGGGTTAAAGCCTCTGCCTTTGGCTCAGGTCATGATCTCAGGGTCCTGGGATCGAGCCCCGCATCGGGCTATCTGCTCAGCAGGGAGCCTGCTTCCTCCCCCTCTCTCTGTCTGCCTCTCTGCCTACTTGTGATCTCTGTCAAATAAATAAATAAAATCTTAAAAAAAAAAAAAAAAGTATGCCTATTCAGACTTAGGTATTTAAAAGACGTGTTCAAAATGAAGATGAGCCTGTCACTGCAAGGAAAATAACTGATGGTATTTATTGCCAATGACAAATGTCAAAACTTTACATGGATTATTCACATCCATCACCATGAACTAAAAGCCTCCCAATACCTAAAGATTCTTCTGATGAGATGGTGGTTACATTAATGAATGTAATGTGGAAATGTGCCCACATTTGGAAGATCTGCATAATCCAGAAAAACCAATAATTTCCAAATGGTGAATGCAATTACAAAATCATAGATAAAGAGCCTAAGAGTTCACTGACTTGGTTTCAGAGACTACATTACAACGAACCTTTAATAAACTACCACTGTGGAGTTTTGGTATTGTATCAAGGGAGAATACATATAATTATCTCCAAGTTTTTAAAGTGTTCCTTTTTCTAACTACTTACCTGTGAGAAGATGATTTCCTTTACATACTTTAAGCAAAAAAGTAACATGTGCAATAAAATGCAGAAGCAAATGAGAATAGCCAGACATGAACAGACTTGCAAAAATAAAAAATACCATTCTTCTAGTTTTTTTGGTAGTTATTTTTCATATAAAATATTACTTGTGTTAACATGTAGTAGGTTTACCATTAAAAATTTTTTGTTTTTATTTATAATACAGTAAATATCAAAATAACCCATATAAAAGCTTCTGGAGTCCTCATTAATTTTTAAGAGTAATCAAGCCCTAAAACCAACAGTTAAAAAATCTCTGAGGAAAAGAATATAAACATGTCCCTCATAACTTAAGCAACTTAGTAATGTCTTCCAGAGAAATGGTATTCAATTGTCACATGAAATCGTAGCAGTCTGGCCATAGTAAAAATTTAGAAAAACAGATAATCTCTCATCTTTAAGCCAATTCAAAACACCAAAACAAAAGATTTACCATGGCCGTTGGGGTTTTAGCTGCATGACAATTTATGAAAATACCCTTTATCAGTCTTTGCCCAGCTAATGGTAAACTGGACCAGCAGCAGATAAAACCAAAGTCCCAGAGCTATTTTCTGATTCCTAATCTTTATGCCTTCTCCCCTCATCGATGGTATTCCCCTGAACTCCTAGGTCCTCTAGATCTCTTCATAATTTCTTTACTATCAAAATAAGGAATATAAAAATATTTACTGACAAACTTCAAACGAACTGAAAATGCAGGGTCAGGTAAGTAACACTTCAATAGACATTTCGAGTCAGTGATGTCATTTGTTAAATAATTTGGGCAAACCTAATCTAAATTTAAGGAAGAATGGGGGAAAGTATAAGGCCATTTTACTTCCCTGTCCAGCTCCTGGGCTCTGCTGATTCTGGAAACCCAATCCAAGAAACTTGTAAGAGTCAGTTTATTTTTTTGTTCTTTTCTTGATGTTCTATTTTCATAACCTTATTCCAGTGTCTAGAAAATATCCAGTTCTGATATATCCCCATCTTATCTTTCCTGACCTGGCTGAAGGTTGTACACCCTCCCTAACCAATTCAACACCTCACCCTCAATTCGACCTGTTTCTGTTCTTCCAGTGCCTTCTAGATAGATATATAACCCTGAAACTTCGTATTTCTGTCCATTTAACATCAATTTAGTGAATAATTATTTTTCTGAATCTTATACGTTTTTTATAAGAGCGGATACATCTTTGTGGCTTTTATGTTATTTCTATCATGAAACTGTTGCAGATGTCAACAGAGGTGTATTATTTGAATGTAGAAGGCAATACTGAATATTGATGAGAAATGCTGCTAACAAACTAAATTGTTCCGTAAAAAAGAAAGTAAGGAGAGACTATGAATAATTGATGTTACTGAAATAATAAAAATTGGTCCTCACTTTGCCAGAAGGCTTTGGATGCATTAAGAAATTCAAGATCCTCTTCACCAGTTCACTATTTACACCTGATCTCTCCAAATCAAGAACCTCACAGATGCTCTTTAACATGGCATTTCTAAATCTAAAACAGAAAATGAAAGAAACCAAATTTATTATATAGCAAAATTTATAAATATTCTCCAAACATAAAAGACAATAGCTAACAAAACTGGCTCAGGTACAAACATTAAAAAAACATCCAATGTTTTTCTGAATCTAGAAAGTACTTTCCTAATAATCTTGACTAATGTACAAAATACAACCGCATATGATCATTAATAAATTGAAAACACCATTTACCAATTAAGTTTTAAAGATAGTAAAAAGAATAGTTGGGGCATTTGGGTTGCTAAGTCGGTTAAGCATTCGACTCTTGAACTCAGCTCAGGTCTCAATCTCAGGGTCAAAATTCAAGACCCAAGTTGGGCTCCACGCTGGGCATGGAGCCTACTTTAAAAAAAAAAAAAAAAAAAGTCAATTCCCTAGGAAATAATGTAAAAGGTTTTCAGCACTATAAAATTCACGGATTTGACAATGCTTCGGGTTGGTGATTAAATACTACATTTTCCCCTCAGCACTCCTACTATGACAACATTTTGATGAAGAAATAGGTAATCATCTTTATTTTTATAACTCTTAAACTATAGCGGATTTAACAAACAAAAGCTCTTAATATAACATCTTGCTTGCATTATGGTAAAGAACAGTGTTCCTATCAAATTGATTATCTTTGAAATAGTTTAAATGTTACCTGTAAGTTGAGGGAACAGAGTGGCTGGCAGAGAACAAGAGTGGGGGAGTTTTTTCACTATATTCCCCTTTGACCTAAATTTTGGACTACATGAACAACTTGTGTATGCAGTTCTTCTAAAGAAGCAGAAATGTCATTACATGTGAGTTTTTAATACTCTTAATAGTCACTACTGGAAAGTAATGAACATCCCAAGTTGATGATCCAAGTCAGATCTTGGCACTTAAAGCAAAGAATTAGCAGTCTACTAAAAATGTCTGAATGGTCATATTTAAACGATTAAAAATAAACTTATAACACATTGATCAAAACACAATACTTATGAAAATAACTTACTTTTTCAACATTTCTTCCTTCTTTTTATATTGGACACTTCCTTTTTCAAATGGAAAGCCACTGAACTGACCCACATTCTTCTTTAACGAGGACACCTGAAAATGTTTCCTTTATTATTAATGCTATTTCTTACCCAGTAATATATATAAGAAAAAAATTCAAAGCCAACATCTTTATTTTCATATATGTCTCCCACTTACAACAGTGGTTTATTCAACATTTCTTAATCACAACTGAAAACTGTACTTGTTACTAAAATATTAACGTTATAAAAGGCTTTTAAGTTTAATTCTTTAAAAATAACAATTTCACTTTGAATGAATTGCCATCTGGGAATTTTTACTGGCAATTATAAAACCACAACTAAATGTTATCTGACAACACTGGGGGATGTGGAAAGTTACTTCTCAGAAAAACTCCCTTTTCTTAAATAATACAAGTCACCAGTAATATTTATTTCCCAAGTCAGACAGAAAAGGATTTTATTCTTTGAAAAGAACAGAGGATGTTCAAAGGTTAATACCATTTAGCAGTAATAAGACCTGTGTATATTAGACTGTAGTGAGGATGACATGAAATTATACCATGCTTCAGACACTTGATTCTAATGGTAAACTTCACTTTGCCCGTGCATAACCTGAAGCAGTTTCCTCAGTTATATGAAATACTGAAGTTGTGTGTACAGTGTAATTTGGTAAATGAAATACTGATTTGTTCTGACAAATTCCCTGACAAAGAATTACCACCTAATTTATCAGATATTTGCTCAAAATGAGATACAATTATACTGTATCATTTAGTCTGAATAGCTAGAAACATCCAAAAAATAAATTTCTTCTAATACATTTAAAGATCACTAAAAATCACCACTATTTGGATTTAACATTTTGAAATTTCAGTTTGGCATAAAAATAACTATAGTACAAAGCCTGGATGTTACAATCCTACTGCTAATATCTAACTATATATTCTATGATAAAGCATTTAACAAATATGTTTCTCAGTTTGTTCACTAGTATGGTACAGAAATTGAACTAGTTGATTGCTGAAGTCCTTTCCAGAACTAAAATTATGCTTCTTTTGTGAAATATTTTAATACATAAATATGTTACTAGATTAAAGATATAAAAAAGGTCTTAACTGTGCCTGGTCTGTTGTAAAGCAGTTTATGTAGATTTCTAAGTTCATCTGTTTTCTTTTTACTCAGGAAGAAATGTATCCTTTCAATTTCACAAAGTTTCTGTCCCTTTCCTAGGAAAAAAGAAAAGAAAAAAAACCCACTGTAATAATTAAATACCCTTTATGTGTTAATACATTTACGAAGTCATTTTAATCACGATTATTTTACAGCATAATTATATATATAGCTTTTGCTGAATAGGGCAAACTAAATAAAATTATACCCATAATATAGAACTACTTAGTAAACACTAAAAACTAAGCACTGCTGACCATCATTTTGTACATTTAGGCATTTTTACCATAAAACGAAAAGAACAGAATAAACTTACCTTGTGCAATGGTAAATGGCTCTCTCTGTAAGGAAGAGACTTGCATGGTCAATCTCTCTACTTTTTTCTTTTCCCTCTTGCCTTCCACGATGAGACTCTTTTCTAGAAATTAATTTAATACTTCTTAAATAGCTAAAAAAGCTTAAAAAACATATTAACTTTACTGGATAAACATGTAGAAAAACCCTGCAGAAACCTCTAATACCTTACTCTTCTTCTGAGCAGACTCTGAGAAGCAAATGATGAAAGAGAGACGAAAATACTTAATGATAAGTTAATAGTATCACAAAGTGTTTTTTAGAGTAGCATTTTACTTACCTGGCAACCTCACAAGGGATCCAGTTAAAAAAAAAAAAAATCATAGAGAAAACAAAGTTTTATTGAACTACAATTGTTGCTAATAAAAGTCTAGTCACTGTGAAAAATCACCACCGCCCTAACTAAGCCTACTCTTTGATTAGACCTAATTCTGTTGATTGCGATTTGGTTTATGGTACATCATCAAACAGCAAGTTTAGACTGAGATTATAACAACTTCAAAAACATACAAAGAAAAGCAGTAATTCAGTAAGCAGATGAAAGAAAAAGAAAGACCTTAGCTGAGGCAGAGCAGCCTGAAGTTGCTATAAATAGGGTAAAATTCTACAAGTTTACATTTACTGCAATGGACTGGGTGGACGTCACTTTGTAGTTCAGTAAATGTTTATAACAGCGGTCATAAATCATTCTAAAAAAGTTAAATTGTTTCTAGTACAGACTGCTTTTATTTAAAAAAAAAAGGGTGCTAGAAGATAGAGAACATATACTTTAAAACTTAAAACATTAAGCTTAAATTTCCAAAACCATTTAACTACTGAGATAAATTCAAATAAAAAAGAGGACACTATATCACTGAAGGTCCTTTCATTCATACAACTGAATGCCTGTTTTGTGCAAAGCTTCACTAGATACTGGGGGGGGGGGGATTAACAAATGGTTAAGACACTGAATAACTCTTGAAAGAGAGCACATCTGGTAGTAATGAGACACAAACATACTCCAAGCAGAAGATGATAGAACACTAAAGGAAATCTACAAATAAAAGTTCTCTGAGTTGAAGAGAGTAATTATTTTTGGATTAAGGAAAAAGGATGAAAACATTGGAGTTGGCTTTGAAGGACAGGTAAGATTTGGAGATGTAAGGAGGTGCACAGAAAGAATTAGGAAGGATAAGGAGATTCCAGCAGGTATATTCTGGCAATGGTGTCAGAATGAAGAAAATGCACTCTAAAGCAAACCCTGTTATCGTGCTACTTCCTTTCCGAGTGATTTAAACCACCTGCTCAACTTTGATTACCATCTATAAGCTAATGACTTTCCTGATCTCTCTCTAGTCAGGAGTTTCCAATCAGCTCTCAGGGGCAACAACTGGACAGTTCCACGTCTTGTCGTACTGGTACCTAATTCAGTGCGTTCAAAACAGAAGTCCTAATCATCTCCAAACTCGCTCACCTTTGTGACTTCTATCTTTCAGAAACAGTAATACTGTCAACTCAGCTGCGGAAGACAGAAACCTGAAAGTCATCTTTTACTAGCTCCTCCCCCACCCAAGTCAGGTCAATTCCACCTTCATTTGGCACAGACTACATTGCCTTGTTTCTGTGATGCCTCAGCAACAGAATTAAATTTTCAGGGCTAACCAGGATAAAAACCTTTACAATTTTAGTTGTTCCACAAACACCTCAAATGAGGGAATAGAACAATAAGCAATTAGAACTATAGAATTGCTTCAGGGTAATTTTGAAAAAAAAAAAAATCACAATTTGAACTATCATCAGTCCCCCCAAGCATTACTATATCTGCCATTTCTAGTATTTTTACATTTCTATAATTTTTCCTGACACATAGGGATGCATCATCTAAGCGGTATCACAACCCTATCTTTAAAAAGAGACTAAAAACAAAATATTGGAGGAAAAAAACGCTGAGAAAATTTTGGACTAGTAGTTGAGATACTGCAGCCAATTTTCAGTTACTGCATTATGAATAATTTAAAAGTAATTTGTATTTTTTCCTAAGCATTTTTGTTCTTAAGTGTGCAAGTGCTCCTTTCTCAGTACACCTACCACTTTAAACAAACCATGTAATCTCAACCCAGACTGTATTTATAAAATGCTGACCATGGGCGCATTTAGACTTAAAAAAAAAAAAAACCTGACAGTTAAACCTGGGTCTAGAAAGAAAACTTCAAACTTCTTCCCAAGTACGGCTCAGCTGGAGCCATATGTGAAACAAACCTAGACTAGGCTAATATCAGAGAATTCTAAGAACTGTGATATGGATTTTTAAGTGGCTGCAAACGTTTTCGGAAGCTGGCACTGCCCCACGCGTGCTGGAGAAAGCGATGCTGTACCACTCTCGAATTTTGTAAGGTTCTTCGTGCCTCCAGGTAAATAATGGTTAATGGTTATACTGCTCTTCTGCAACTCCAAAACTGAGACAGCTTTCGGAACTCTTTCACTGTTCACTGCTTTCATATTTAACTACTTTCTCAAGTAGCAACAGCTTTCACTGGTGTTTCCCCGTGAAAGTTAACTCCCCCAAGCCTTTGCAAAGGGCCTCTGCTGAAGTTCAGCAAAGATTAGTACTAAAGTTGTCCAAATATTTCCAGGACTAGCATAATAACTTCTTTAAGTCTTAGTGTAGTTTTCCATGAAGGACCTCGCAATAACGTCAAAAGGCAAAACACCTGTACTTAAATTAGCAAAAGATGAAAATTAAAAACGACTACCCTAGCAACTTCAAAAGCTAACGGTTTTAAAAGCAGATCTGAAACTTAGAAACATCCTGTCAAGTGAGAAAACGTTACGAACACGCACTGCTGGCCAGAAGTCAACCGCACTCCGATACGCAATAACAACGCTAACAAATTATTTTCTACCACCTGGAATCCACCAAGTTAATTCTCTGCTATTGCTCAACACCAGAAAGGGATACATCTCGCAAACATTCTCGCTAGAGATCCCTCCGATTTGGCGTGTCCAGGCGCAAAAAAAAAGGGGGCAGGAGAAGGGTTTTCTGTGAAATTCATCACCGGGGACCCGACTTTCTCCCACCTTTTTCTTCCTCCTCCTCCTCTTCCTCCTCCTCGTCGTCCTCGTCCTCCTCCTCACTTTCCTCTCTCTGGCCGGGCATTTCGGGTTCTTTCTCGGACGCGGGCTGGGCGGGGGTTCCCTCTCCCTCTGCAGCTGGGCCCGAGGAGGACATGCTGTGGACCTGCGGGCGGCCAGGGAGCCACACGTCTCGGTCCCCTCGCTCCCCGCGGCAGGACGTCAGGACCCGCCTGACGCTTCCCGGCCCCGGAACGCCGGGGGCCGCGGGAAACCCGACCTCAAAGTTGCCTCCTCCCGCAGCCGGGACAGCCGCGCTCACTCCCCGGGGGCGACTTCCCGGCGGCTCCGGGCATTCCCGAGGCGGGAAACCGCGGGCGCCGCGCCACCCCTCCCTCCGCCGGACCCTCACCGCCGGCCGCCCGCCCGCGCCGCCGCCGGCCGCCCCGCGTCCCCTCCCCCGCCCCAGGCCGCCGTCCAAATGGCCGCGGCGGTGCGGGCGGGCGGGCCCGCGGCGCCCTCTCGGCCTCCCCCGCCCCGACGCAGCCCTCACCGCCGGTGCCGGCCGCCGCGGGCCTGGCGCGCGAAGGCACGAAGAGGCTCCGGGAGGCGCCGGCGAGCGCCGAGGAGGAGGCGCACGGGCCGCTCTCTCGCGTGACGCTCGCGCCGTGCTCTCGGCTCCCCCGAATCAACAAGATTTTCAAAATGGCGGTTCGGGAAGGAAAGCGGGAATGCGGCGGCCAATCAGAGCCGCGAGCTGGGAGTTGGCGCGCGCGGGTGGGGGAGGCGGGGCGGCCCGGAGCCTCCGCGGGGAGCCCGGGCCGGGGCGGGGCCGCGCGGGGTCGCCCGGGCCGGGGGCGGAGGGGCGCTGCGCTCTGGGGCCTCCCGGGCTGCGGGCCCTGGCTGGTGGGATCTCTGCTGCGGAAGCGAGCGGGCCGCGTCCCGGGCGGCCGGCCGGCCTGGCTGGGCTGATCGCGAGAACGCTAGGGGGCCTGCCAGGGTATTGTCTCCTCGGTTCCTTCCCGGAAAAGGGGGGCAGCCTGCCCCCGGGAGGGGGCGGGAGGCTGGTGGCAGAGAAGTTTCCATCCTAGCAAGTCGCTACCTACAGTATGTCACAGCGGTTGAGGAGAATTACTAAATGAGTGGTCTCATATAGGTTCCAGAGATCGTGCTGGGGGTGAGTCCTGAAACTACCGTATTTCTGAGGACCCCATGGATTGTAAGTTGCACCGTAAGGAAGAAGACCGTACGACGTTGAAAGTTCACGTCACCAAAGACAAATCTATTTCCAACCTGTAAATATAGGGGATGTGTGCGCGCGCACGACTTCCAGACCTGTAAATGCAGGGGGGTGTGAGAGAGAGCAAGAATATGGGAGATACGGTCTTGCCCAGTCCAGACTTGTAAATGTGGGGGGCGTGTTTGTGAGTGTGATAATAGAGGAAGCACAGTATTGCCAGTCCAGACCTGTAAATGTAGATGTGTGTGTGCGTGTGTGTTTGAGATAATAGAGGAAGTATGGTATTGCCCAGTCCAGACCCGTAAATATGGGAAGATAATAGAGTAAATACGGGAATGCCCAGTCCGGACCCATAAGTGTAGGGGTGTGTGTGAGATAATAGAGGAAACACCGTATTGCCCATTCCTGACCCGTAAATATAAGTGTGTGTGTGTGTGTGTGTGTGTGTGTGTGTAAAAGAGAGATAATAGAGGAAGCATGGTATTGCCCAGTTCAGACCCGTAAATGTGGGGGAGATCGTACAATAAATACGGTATTGCCCAGTCCAGACCCTTCTCCCGGAGTTCTAGGCCAGCTGCGCAGATATCTTTTAAACTCAGCATTTCAAAACCTGAACGCAGTAATTTCGCCCCTCAATGGCTCCCCCTTTCTGTATGTGTTTCTTTTCCCTACTCCTCAACCACTAGGTGCCCAAAGGATCCTTTTAGTCAATGGACTTAATGGAAATATGATGAGTTAAATTTGCCTGAGTGGAGTCCAGATTGCATGGCAAAAATTAGATATTTTCTTGGAATCCTCTCCTTTCCTTTTGTGCCCCTACCGAAAACAGAAGCCAATTCTGTCATTTCTACCCCAAAATTGTATACCAATTTCCCCACCGTTCTGATGCAACTCAAATCCTGTCCACTCTTTTGCTTGGATTTCGGAGCAGCCTCTCACTGGTCAGGTGGCCTCTACATTGCCACTCCCCACCCCCTGCTAGTGGCACAGCAGCTAAGGTGATTTTTTTTTTTTTAATTATCAGATTGTGTACTCTCTTGCTTAAAACTCTCCAGTGGTTTCTCTTCATACTTGGAATAAAATTCAAAATACTTATGGTTCCTAAAGTCCTATGTAGTCCAGTTGTTGACGGTCTCACCTCTCTGATACCTGTGGCTGTTGCAGCCACACAAGCCTTTGATGTTCCCCCAGAAAGCCAAGTTCATTCCTACCTTTGAGCTTTTTGCTTTTTTTTCCAGCCAGGACCACTTTCCCTCAGAATCTTCAAACCATTTGCACTTTCACATCATTTAGCTTTATGCCCAGGTGCTTCTGCTACCCCCCCATAATACCATCACTAGTCCCTTTCCATCCTTTTTCATTCATTCATGTGTTCATTCAAAAGTGTTTGCTGAGCACCTACCTCCTACGCATCACTAGGAGCTCGAGATCAGAAGTAAGTCTCTGCAATCTTCAAGCTTGCATTCTGGTCGAAACAATGAACAAATAAGTGAAAATGCTGAATGACTAATTGTGATAAAAAATAAAACAGGTTAAAGGAGATAGGAAGTAACCAGTAGGGTGGATGGGATTTTATTTTGCATATTTGGTAACTGTTAATAAGATGACATTTGAAAACAGACCATAAGTAAATGAGAACGCTGGAGAAAGACTGGATATATTCTAAAGAATTCTTTCAAGTATTGAATGTGGGGTATTAGAGGCAGAGAGTAGTCAATGATGACTTCCAGTTTTTGGTTCAATAACCAGAAGAAACAAGTAGCTAGTTACTGAAGGATGAGGAAGACCTTAGGAGTTGGGGATGGGAGGGAAGGGCTTCTTTTTTCTTTGGGGGGAGAGAATGGGGAAGGGAATCAATTGTTTTGTTTTGGACACACTAGGTTTGAGATTCCTATTAATCTAAGTGGAAATTCAGAATAGACAGTTGGATGTGAGAGTCTGGCATTCAGGGGAAGAAGCTCTAGTCAAGACATAAATTTAGCAGTTGTCAACGTGTAGATGGTATTTAAAGCCCTGAGACTAGAAGAGATTAACAGAGTGAATATTGGTACAGATGAGGAGAGGGTCAAGATTATACCCTGGAGCTCGCTAGCGTTTAGAGGTTCAGGAGAGGAAGAAGAACAGCAAAGGAGATGAGAGGGAGTTACTGTAGCCAGTGAGGTGGGAGGGGAATCATGGGTTGTGTGAGTTGTGTCTCAGAAGGCAAATGATTAAGAAGTGTCTAAAAGGGAGAGAGCGATCTCTTGGGTCAGAAGCTGCTAAAAGGCCAGGTGGAATGAGAACCGAGAATTGTCCGTTGGACGTAACAATGCTGAGTTACCAGCGACACAGACAACAGCTGTTTCTGGGGAGGTGGTATGTGGGAAGGTGCCACGAGTGGGGCTCTCGCGAGACAGGTAGGCAAGGAATGGATTCAGACACTTTCCAGGAATTCTGCTGTTCAGTGGAGCAGAGAAATGGAAAGTAGCTCAAAAGGATTTTGGTTTTTAAGAAGGGAGATATTACCGAATGTTTATATGATGATGGGAATGAATCAGTAGAGATTGAAAAGTTCATGGTGAAAGAGAGGGAGGGGCTGATCTCTGTAAGTGGATCCTGAAGCCAAAGTTGGGGTGCCAGGTAGTTATGGGGGACCAATACCTGTGAAAAGAAGGGGGAGATGCAAGATTGGGCAGAGGAAGAGGTCAAACTGAGGCAGACCTGGCAAAGCCTTAGCCAATTCCATGGGGAGCTCTCGAGTGAGCGCTGCTCTTCAAAGTGTCCTTCCTCGTTGGACTTTTATAACCCCGCCTTGCTCAGTCACTGCATGCAAGCTGCCCCAGGAAGGGCATGACTTTAGGCAAAGTGACTCTATGGCTGCAGCAGACCCTGGGGGACTCTGCAACTGGGTGGCAGGTCTGTCCTTGAAGGGGGATCTGGGTGGCACATCTCCATGTCTACTGCAGATAAGAGGAGATGGGTTCTGGTACACAGAGTAGGGGTCATCCTTAGATGGGATAGTGCACAGTTTCTACACAGTAACAAGAGGGAAGGTAGAGCATATGAGTCCTGACACTGGGTGGGGACTGGCATGTGTAGTGGGAGTTTTAGAAGTTCTTATTCTTTTAAGTTTCTCAGTGAAATCAGGAGCCAAATCACTGACCACGAGTGTGGGAGAGGACTGTTGGAGGTTTCGGGAGAGCGGAAATGTGAGCTAGCCATGTCGGAGAATGGGGAAGGATGGATTAGGGAAGGTAGTATGGTTACCAGCATGCTTCAAGGAGGACCCAGCGAGATGGGTGGCTGTGAGGTCAAAGTAAGGACCAGTTAGATTATGGTTTTTGTCCAGCTGCATTCATCTACCTGGGAGTACCTGTGAAGATGGCAAAGATTTGGGTTTAACAGGTTGGGATTTTGCCAGGCAAGTACAGAGAAAGGAGAGAAGGGGAATGAGGTGAGGAAATGGACAGGACACTGAATATAATGATGGAGGGTAGAATCTGAGCTGAGCAGGGAGGAAAATAAGGCAGTGAGAGACTTGGTGAAAATGGAGCAAGAATACAGAATTTCACTACCTGGGATGCCTGGGTGGCTCAGTCGGTTAAGTGTCTGCTTTCGGCTCAGGTCATGATCCCGGCGTCCTGGGATCGAGTCCCGCATAGGGCTCCCTGCTTAGCGGGGAGCCTGCTTCTGCCTCTGCCTGCCGCTCCCCCTGCTTGTGCCCCCTCTCTCTCTCCCTGACAAATAAATAAATAAAATCTTAAAAAAAAAAAAAAAGAATTTCACTACCTGAAAACCATCTTGCCCGTTAAAACGTGGGCTCCTTGTAGCTGCCCAGACTTTGCATTATTCATCACGGTATTCTCAGCCCCTGAAGCAGTGCGCAACACATACTAAGTGGTTAATAAGTAGATGCTGAAGGAATGCATGCCAGACTCTCATTAAACTCTCATTACAAAGATGCAGAATGCTCTTTGTTCAATGCGATGAGATGATGTATGAGGGCAGGACAGGTTATTTCAGCAAAAGTTCACTTAACAGCAGTTCAACAGCTTTGTTTAACCTCAAAAATTTATTTCTCGTGCTGTAAAGCTCCCTGTTAGTGGAGGCAGCTCCCAGGGCTTCCCTCCATGTGGTTTACTCATTGCTCTAGGCCACTTTGATCCTGTGGACCCACCATCTCAACACAAGTGCTTGGAGTTCCCAGTGGTAGAGGAATAGAGCAGGAGGAGAACTCACCCCTGCTCTTCTGGGGTTCTGCTCATTAACCAGTGACCAGGTGAGTCACCAGACCCCACTGAACTGCAAAGAATCCGGGCAAGGTGGGGGCACATCAAGAAGAATTGGTGAGCATTGCTGTTTCTGTACCTGAGGGGCTGATAATTGCAAGCAGCAATTGAGAAAGTTTTTATATACACTGCACACATATTCTCATACACGTAATCTAGCCCTTACGCACACATATCTATCTTTCCCAGACTGTAAGCTTCATGGGCAGAGACCAGGCCCACGCTATTTATTATTCTCTCCCAGTTCCTGGCACAGTGCCCGACACATAGTAAATACTTTAGAAATATTTGTTTAATTGAAAAGAACCCTTTTGGTTCTTAGGGGCATGAGTCTGTTGTCTGAATGCTATTTAAAGACCTTCCAGCAATATCAGTTCAGTAAATTAACATGGCTTGAGTAAACTGATGACCAGATTCTTATTTAAACCTGGTCATAAATATAAATATAGTGACACATTTGGTCCTTCTAAAAACAAGATCTCATACTCTATTTTGGTAGAAAGAGTTAGCCAGAGTACACAGGTTAGTAATTTGAGATTAGGTTTGAAAATATGCGACGGCAACAGTTGGGTGATAAACTGAATATTCCAGCTCTGACAATGGCCAGGGAAGACTATTCAAGGGAAATGGTGGTGAGATTATAAAAGTGGGAGGACAAAGGATAAGTGGTTACCAGATTTTGGCCCCAGTACCCAATTTTGCTCTATATTTATTGAGTATTGTTTGTAACATGGTTCATGAATATATCCCTATCAGCTGTTCCATGGAATGGAACCAAAGAAATAGAGAAGCACGGAGCTTGGGTATCATTTCCCTTGTTCACTGTAAAATAAGGAAATCAGCTCTGGTGAAGGGGGCGCTTGTGCTTATGGGTTAATATTCACTGCTTAGATTATATTTAGCACCACTGCTGTGGGCCAGATCAGAACCTCAGAGGCAGTAAAGTGTTTCCACTACAAGCTGGCTAGAGTCATCACCACTGTCCCAAGATCATCGAAATGGGGTGTCATCTTAGGTAGTAGGTATGTCTAGCTCACACCCGTGTTGGTCATTCTCAGTTGGCTCCCCATTACACATAGGACAGAATTCAAACCTGCAACAAATTGCATGACAATCTGAGCCTGAGTTTACTTCGTCCAGCTTCATCACCTGCTCGTCCTTGCTATTCATAGAGGCAACCTATTTTTTTTCTTTTTTTTTTTTCTCCCTCTCTTTCTCTCCTTAAAATTTACTGGGGTATAATTGGCATGAAATAAAATGTACATAAGGAAAGTATCCCAGGGGTACCTGGCTGGCTCAGTTGGTAGAGCAGGCGACTCTTGATCTCGGGGCTGTGTGTTTGAGCCCCATGTCGGGGGTAGAGTTTTCTTTTAAAAAAATAATGATAATTTCATTTTATTTTTTTTTAAGATTTTATTTATTTATTTGACAGAGAGAGAGTGGTCGCAAGTAGGCAGAGAGGCAGGCAGAGAGAGAGGGGGAAGCAGGCTCCCTGCTGAGCAGAGAGCCCGATGCGGAGCTCGATCCCAGGACCCTGAGATCATGACCCTAGCCGAAGGCAGAGGCTTTAACCCACTGAGCCACCCAGGCGCCCAATAATGATAATTTTAAAAAGAAAGTATCCCGTCTGATGAGTTTTGATATAGTTTTACAGCATGGAACCATGACCACAATGAAGATTGGGAACATACCCACCACCTCCGAGTTTTTTTGTGCCTCTTTATTTTGCTACCCTGCCATCTCCCCGATCCCTACCCCTGGACCATGACTGATATCCTATCTGCCACAATAGAAAAAAATACATCTCTCTCTGAAATCGTCCTATAAATTTTATTTTGAATCTAGACTTTTAGAAATAAAATATTTCTTTTTACAACTTATTCTCTAAACCAGTTAAAGAAGGCTTGGGCAAAGTATTTATCCCATAGGCATTTTGCATTTATAAAATTAAATTTAAAATAAACACCTACCGGCAAATTAGAAAAAGAAAACTGTCCCAGCCACATCTCAATTTAATGGAGTAGTTCTGATGTGGGATGGGGGTGGGAATTTTGCCCACATGGGATATGACACTGCCTGGAGACATTTCCAGTTGTCATGACTTGGGGAGGAGCTACTGGCATTTAGCGGGTAGAGGCCCAGGATGCTGCTAAATATCATATAATACACACGACAGCCCTCACAACAAAGATCTATCTGGTTCAAAACCTCAGTATTGCTGAGATTGAGAAACCCGGATAGGATGGAATGTATTTTCTTTTCCTAGTGCTCTGCAAAACTGCTCTCATCAAGACCAACAATCATCTCCAAATAGGCAATTGGAAGGCTTCTTTTGAATAGTCCTATAATATTGCTTAGTTTCTCTACAGCATTTGACACAACTTACCATCCCCTTCTCTTTTTTTAAAGTTTATTTATTTATTTTTAAGCAGTCTCTACACCCAATGTGGGGCTCGGACATGCAACCCCGATATCAAGAGTCACATGTTCTACCAACAGAGCCAGCCAGGGGCCCCACCATCCCCTTCTTTCAAAAACTCTTTCTCTTGCATGGCAGTGTCCTCACATGTCATTGCTTTCTCTTGGTTCCTCTCCGCTGGCCATCTTGCATCTGTTGATGCTGATGTCCTTCAGGGATCCCCATAGGCTCTTGGTTCTTCCCTTACACATGATTTCTCTGGGTACTCTCATCCATACCCCTGGTATCAATGACCTCTAGATTGATAAAGCCCAAATCAATGTATTTAGCAACTTACTTTCTCTTTGAGTATCCTACTCATCAACTATTGGATTTCTTCACTCAATATCCTGTCGATATCTGAAATCAACATATCAAAAAAACGAAACCCATTCTCTTCTCTAGCAAAGCTCTTCCCTTTGTACTGATTCATTTCATTGCTTTTTTGTCCACCTGTGGCTCAGAATTGACTATTTGAAGTCATCTTTGGCTTTTCCCTTTTCCCAGCTCCTCATGTCAAGTCCTCTGGATTCTAAATCTCTCGATGTCTCACACACCTCTCCTTATCTTTCAGGCCATGTTAGCTCTCTCCCTAACTCCTTTCTGGTCTCTGCCTGAAGCCTTCACCTCACTGAAAAACTAGTCACCAAACAAGGAATAATGCACCAGACTAATTAGTGCATTTGTCTGGCAAACATAAATTAAGCTGTCATAACTCAAATCATTGCCTTCTCCGTGAAACATTCCTTGTGTTTCTCAAGTTGAGACTACTCCTCCCCCTGTACTTTGTTCTTTTAGTATTTTGTTCATATATATTATGACACTTATAAAATTATATTGTAATTATTTATGTGTCTACCCTTATAGTAAACCTTCACTAAGTTGTCTGCCTAGAGTTCTTTCTGAAGAGCTGCCTTACTCTTAACTCCTCAAACACACTTCCCTTTTCACCCCCAATTCTGTGCTGGCCGCCATCTAAATAGTTATATGAAGAACTCTTGCAGGCATGTGTTTACATCATGACCCTGACACTTTGTGCCCCTTGAGTGGCCATCTGACCCAGGGAAGGCCGGTTAATCCCCTCAATCTCAATTTGGAATTGAGAGAGAAAGAATGCAGATGAAAGTGAATTACGGTAAGGGAGAAACAAAGATTCATGATTATATTTAATTCCCCGTTCTAGATTGTTGAGGAAGCTTGTTTGTAACCATGCCTTTGGTTTCCAGGTGACCGGCCTGCTACTGCATTTCTGTTACCAGCAACCATAGTATCCTAATTCATACATTCACTGACTAAGAATTCAAGGATAAGGACCTCCCTTGGTCATCTTTGTATATCCAGCACTTACTATTGAGATACAAAAAGATACTAGATCGAAAAATATTTGTGGAATGAATCAAGGAAGGAAGAAAGGAAAGAGAAGAGAAAGTTAAAGAGAGGAGAAACAAATGAAAAAATATAGAAGAATATTGACAAGACTAGAACTGGAGAGAGAGAGAGAGAAGACAGTAAATCATCTTAAAATAAACAACAACAAGGACTACTGAAGAGAGTGAGCTAGGGGTAAAATGTTTGGCTGTCCTGGGGTGCCTGACTGGCTCAGTGGGGAGAGCCTGCTACTCTTGATCTTGGAGTTGTGAGTTCTGGCCCCACGATAGGTGTAGAGATTCCTTAAAAAAAATTAAGAGAAGGGCTGCCTGGGTAGCTCAGTGGGTTAATCGTCTGCCTTCGGCTCAGGTCATGATCTCAGGGCCCTGGGATCGAGCCCCGCATTGGGCTCTCTGCTCAGCAGGGAGCCTGCTTCCCTCTCTTCCTCTGCCTGCCTCTCTGCCTACTTGTGATCTCTCTCTCCGTGTGTCAGATAAATAAATAAAATCTTAAAAAAAAAAAATTAAGAGAAAAATGTTTGCCTGTCCTGCTCTGGCTCGGCCGACCTAAGGTCAACCTGCTTCCCCTCTCCCCGTTTCACCTATGCCCATTTGCTCTCAGAATCAGGTGGTGGGACCCAGCAGGAGCCCCAGGGCCTCCCAACACCTCAGCCCCGGCACTCACACTTTCCTTTAGACCTGATTACAGCTCACCATGGTTGCTGCGAGGTAACTGAGCTCCCAGCCATAGATGTCTAGAATTTGGCAGATCCAGAGACCATGGCCCAGCAGAAGTAGCGTGAACTTCGATTTCAGACAGATGGGTTCAAACTGAGGAAGGTCATAAAATAATTAGATGGTAGGACTGAAAGATAATAGGAATCAACTAACTTTCAGAAGGAGAGGGGAGCTGGGTGGGAACATGCTTGTCTGCTGTCACACAGTAGGACCTTTAGAATATATATCAAAGTGATTCCTGTGTGTCAAATTCTCCTTTATTCTACCAGTCAGTTACAAATCAACGTGCTTTCTATCCTTGAACTGTATGAGTTACTGTATAATAAAATGTTTCTTAACAACATTTTCTATCTCTGATGTCCATTTCCCTCCATTGTGTTTCATTGCCTACCACCGCTGACTCTGCTCTCCCTCCACAAGGCCCTTCAGCAAATGATTGTCTTTCTTCTTTTTTTTTTAAAGATTTTATTTATTTATTTGACAGAGAGGAGAGAGATCACAAGTAGGCAGAGAGGCAGACAGAGAGAGAAGGAGAAGCAGGCTCCCTGCGGAGCAGAGAGCCCGATGCGGGACTCGATTCCAGGACCCTGAGATCATGACCTGAGCCAAAGGCAGAGGCTTTAACCCACTGAGCCACCCAGGCGCCCCAATGATTGTCTTTCTAAGGACTTGTCATAGGACTGAACTTAGATGCCTCAAAGGCATGAGCATCTGTATAGGTAGTCACTGAGTATGTGGCCCTTCTAGAGCTCTTCTCCGAGTCCCTCCCATCTCTATCCTCCACCCTCATTTGTTCTCTGCTTGCAGCCCATAGTCTTTCTCAAGCAAAAAGCTGATCTCATTGTGACATGGCTTGTAACATTACAGTGCCTCCCTCTTGTCTATGGAATCAAATGCAGTTTTAAAACACGCCCTCGCGGACTCTACATGATCTCGCCTCTGCTTACCTCTCTAGCTGTGTCTGTCCATTCTTCCTCCCAACCGCGGGTACTCCCTCCTCCAAAAAAAGAATCCAACAGCCATAACGAGCTTCTTGAAATTCACTGAATTGCCACGCTCTTTTTCACCTTTGGCTTTCTTTCTTCTTTTTTTTTTTAAGTGTATTTATTTTTAAGAATGTATTTTTTAAATTAACATATAATGTATTATTTGTTTCAGGCGTACAGGTCTGGGAATCATCAGTCTTACACAATTCACAGCACTCACCATAGCACATACCAATGTCCATCCCCAGGCACCCTATCCCTCTCCTCCTCACCCCCAGCAACCCTCAGTTTGTTTCCTGAGATTAAGAGTCTCTTATGGTTTGTCTCCCTCCCCGGTCCCATCTCGTTTCATTTTTCCCTCCCTTGCCCCCACGCACGCCAGCCCTGCCTCTCAAATTCCTCATATCGGAGAGATCATATGATAAGTGTCTTTCTCTGATTGACTTATTTCGCTTAGCATAATACCCTCTAGTTCCATCCACATCATTGCAAATGGCAAGATTTCGGGGTTTTTTGATGGCTGCATAGTATTCCTGCATTGTGTATATATACGCCACATCTTCTTTATCCATTCATCTGTTGATGGACATCTAGGCTCTTTCCGTAGTTTGGCTATTGTGGACATTGCTGCTATAAACATTCGGGTGCAAATCCATGCTCTCCCCTTACTAGGAAACTCTCCTGTCTCTGACCATGTTATATTCACTCTTCAGGTCTCAGCTTAAAAGCCACTTCCTCTGGGCTTCATGTATAGTTTCCTCCTTGTGCTGCCACCTGACATCAGAACATCTGCTTTCAACAGCCTGTTCACCCTCGTAGCCCTCTGTTCATTTCCCTAAGTTTAGGGATGTTGTCTTTCTTGATAACTCTTCTAACCCTAGCAGCCAGCAGTATCTCCAACTAGCAAGCATTTGATAAATATTGGCAGAATAAATACAAAGGCAAGAGTCTCTTTAATAGCTATTTGCATTTTCCAGGGCTCTGTTACAAACTAGTTGCTTCTTAAGGCATCATTTAAGTTATGACTGGCATGACTGACTATGAATAATGCTACACTTCCTCTAACCTCCTCCATACATACACATCATATTGATAGGTAAATGAATGAATGAACCCATGGAGTGCCATTTAACAAATCACCTTCCACATTCCCAATAGGGATTATGTCACTCCCAGCCCCTGCATGATAATGATACAGTGATGTTTTCGCAGATGCCTTCGCGTGGTTCTTATCTCTAATGTTATTGGGTATGCTCTGCCCAGTGCTAGTTCGTCGGCCTTAGAACTCTCTTTGAATACATCCACCTGCTCCTTCCCAGAACTTTGGCTTCAGAAGTGTCTCTCCTGAGAAACGGAGGCTGCAGACATGCTCAGTAACCAAAGCCAGGTGTAATTAACTGCTCTCGCCTAACTTGGGGCCCTAACAGGTGGCAGGTATCCACAGCGCTGGCAAAAGAGACCTATCTTGTCTTGCACAGCTGAACATAGCCTTCCCGAGGCCAATCTAAAGTCCCGGCAACTCGAGTTTCAATAGGGGCGACGTCTGCATTTTTAAAACAGTAAAATGGAAGGAGTTCTTTAGGAAAAATTAAGATGACTGGCCGCAGATCCTGAGAGCACAAGCTCCACGAATATCAAGCGTTCAGTGATATTGTGGGTAAGGCCGGCGGGGATGGAGGCAGGGACCATTGGAAGGGGTGCCTCCCTTGAACCTCATTGGGTAGATCCAAGATTTTAAAAGGGTTTTTCTGAAATCACCTAGCCTCAGAATTTCAAGGATCACCATCGCTCCCCCTTCTGAAAGAGAGCGCGTTTCTGGGGGAGGTGTGTGCGTGCACGCGCTCGGGGCAGGGAAGGCTCGCAGAGGGGCCACCGCTCTCCGGAATAAACAGCAGGGGGAGAAGGGGAGCGCGGCGGAGGGCGGCCAGAGGGGGATGAGCGGGCGGGCGCCGGGGGCGAGGGCGGGAGGAGGGGGCCCGGGGCGCGCGGGGCGGCGTGCAGCTAGGAGACCCGCGCGCCTCTGATACCTGAAGCGCCGCCCGGAGGAGCTGACAGCGGCCCCTCCCTGCGTCCCTGCTCCGGACTCGGACCTCGCGCGCGAGGTAAGCAGGGGCGCCGGGGGCGCCGTCGCCCGAGGGCTGCCGGGCCAGCCGCACCAGGTGTGGGTTCGGCCTCTCTCGCTCGCGCACGCCCCCGCCCGGGTGTCCTGCGCGTGAGGCGAGCCCCGGGCCGGGGGGTGGGGGTGGGGGTGGGGGCGGGGGCGGCGGAGACGCCGACCCTCCGCCAGCTGCGCGGCTACCCCGCGGCCCGGTGGACCCCCGTCTCCTCTCCCCTTACCCCCCTCTCTTGTTCCCCTTCCCCGCCCTCCGGCAGCCCCCAGAACCCGCCGCCCGAGCTCGGGGGGAGACGGTGGGAGGGCAGGCGGGAGGTCTTCCCCCCTCTCCAGGTGTGTGGCGCAAACACCCGCGCACGGTTCTCCCCTAGACTCTGCGGTAATTTCCAGGTCGGAGTATCCCGACTGCTTTCCTTCCAAAACACCCCCCCCACACTTCCACCTCCTGTTTCTATCCTAACTTTGAGGGGGGCCGATAATAACCCTCGGTTCAAAGTAGGTGTGCCGTCTTATCTTTCCTATCTGCACCGAACAATAGGTTGAGGCTCTTTGGTTTTTTTGTTGTTTTGTTGTTTTTTCCCCTGAAAATTAAATACTGTGATGAGTTTAGTAGGTTTTCTGGGGGACTGCGCTGTTACCAGAACTTTATCACAGCCTAGAGCAGTAGGTCCTACTCAAGCGCTCAGATACGGGTTCAGAAATGGGGTGGGGGGGGGAAGGTGCACCCGAAGGCTTCTGTGCATTTAAAAAGCACAGATTTTGCGATGATTGCGATGTGCTCTCCCCCCCATAATCTCTTCGAAGTATCTTAAAGATCCGCAGAAGTGGGAGAGGGGACACCCAACTCTTGGGAAGCATCCCCTAGAAAATAAAAACAGAGCGAAGGCTGGTTTCTTTCAAGTTGATGAATTTGGTGGGGTGGTTGGTTCTGAGTTGGCAATTTTGGAAAGGGAGGGTTAACGTTGGTTTGGAACTCAAATAGAGGGTGGAGCGAAATACCATACGTCTAAGAGCCCTCCTTAAAGAGTTAGCTTTTAAACATCAGTTTTTTTCTGTGTAAGAATTCCTTCAAAAGTACTCTGGCGATTAGAAAGGACTGAGGGTTAAAAAAAATAAAAAATAAAAAATAAAAAGAAAGGACTGAGGCCTATTCCCATGGAAATCAGAAAATCTTCCTTCTCTGTGCTTGCATAGACTTTCTGTCAATGACCACTGTCATCTTTACATTTTGGTTACTTTAAAGCCAAAGATCCAAATGCACTATAGCTCTAGGAAAACAGAAGGAAGAATTATCATATAAATTAATATAGATTCTGTTCACATTCCTAATTATTTGAACCAAGCTTTTCTACCCTGGGTTGTTGGAGAGTGTCTGTATGTTATATTGTATTTGAATTTACACAGATACTGAATGTTTCTCCATCTTGCATTTTGTTGTACATATGTTTCTGCTGCTTTTTGTATATATCTGTATCTGAACCGTTTTAGGTACCTAGCAAACTCTCAGAGTAACTACTGGGGAAAAGAAATATTTTTATTTTATCTGTCTTTGTAAAATTGAGGTAAAGGACTCATTTAAAAAAAATACTCTTTAATGGGTATCATCTTAAATCATACCACTTTTTTGTGACATGAGATGCTCATTATGAAATAGGAATGGTATTTTTGGTACCTGCTTTCAAGGATATTAAGGACAAGTAGGAGACTGTCTGTAAAGCATTTTGAACTTTTAAGAAAAGAGTCACTGTCTAGGTATTGAGCCAATATGATTGTTTTCCTGGCAAACTTTTCCTTCTTTCTAAAATTAACTTTCCCCTAGGAAAAAGAGTGCAGATGCACATGATTCAGCCAACCAAGTCGAGAAAATACTGTGTTTGAATTTTAAAAGTGACCTTAATTCATCCCTATAGATCTAGTGTTTGCAGCCTATGCCACAAAATATGCAGAAATATTCATTGCTTGCTGACCTTTTCAAAGCATTGGCTTAATGAGGGGTGTTATGGACAGGGTACAATATTATGTTTTGAGTTTTGTTGGCTTAGGTAAAACGATTATCATTATTTTCCTAAGGTTTTTGTATAGATGTGTGTACACTGGGTCTGGGACTTACATAATTATGTATATATATGTAACACATGTTTTTAATAGGAACAAAACCCCACAATATTTTTCTCTGTGGCAGAACACTGTAAGCATTAGGTTTTGATTACTTTTTCATGGAAATTTTAATATGACAGAACTAAAAACTTCAAGGAAATAATTCCATAAAGATCTATTTGGAACTGAAGGCCATTTTAATAAAAGATGTTTGGAGCCCTTAGCTGTGTGCTTAGCATACGTGGAGCAGTCCTTTGTGAGTGGCTAAGGGTGGTAGATCCGAGTCTGGCAGCTCAGACAGTGGATGGTTAGACCCTGCCACTCTTTTTCAGACCTTTAATTTGGTCTGTAACTTGATGCTTCACTGATCCCCACACTCTCCCTGCCACGCTAGCTCACAGAGGAATTGCTGGCACTCTGGATTGAATTTTTTTTCCCCTCCCATCAACTAGAACATGTTTGCATTGGTTGCAGAATGCAGTTACATTTTTAGCACAGTATTCTAAGAAATACCTTGAGCCGCAAAGAGAGTAGCTTCAGTGTAGCCACGATCACAAACTGCCTTATTTAATCGGGCTATATTAATTTCCCTTGATTCAGCTATGTAGAAATAATAGAGTCATAGAGTATTAAAATTGGAAGGCACTTTAGAAGTCATCTAGATCCTAATAATTTCTTTCTACAGATGAATACTGAAGCACTCACAAGCCATAATCCAAACTTTGAAAGTAGACATTAAATTTTATATTCTTTCCAGTTCTTGTAGTACTGGGGAATTTGTTCATTCAAAATGAATTTATACATGAGTTCAATAATGTGGGAATGGCAGCAAAGTCAGTTGCAAATCTCAGCTAGCTTTCCTATGAATCTCAAAGTGTCACCTTAAAGGCAACATAGGTCATTTACAAAGGTGGTGAAATACTTTACACTAGTATCCTAGTGCCTGGGGACTGCTTCAGCTGACTGTCGAAGAAAAGGAGTGCCCTAAGAAGGATGAGTATATAGAGAGAAGTGTCGGGTGGTGGATCACACCGTGGGGACTGACTCCATCACTGTATCATTCAGGAATGATTAGCCTTCAGAACGCTCCCTAGAGATTGCAATCTGAAATAATGGAAGCAATCATTGGAGTTTCTAGTCTTCAAAACCCTACTTAATTAAGGCTTGAATTTTGGAAGTCCAACTTCTTGATGTCTTTGTCTTTCAAGATCTTTTGTCTTAAAAATCTACTGTCCCAAGATCTTAGCACTGAGACCTTGATCTTTTGTCACTTATAAAAGAATTTGTCCTGATACGTAGGCACCAATCTTAAGAAACCATATAGACTCTAGGGAAGTATTCTTGTCAATGGTACGTCTCACTGACATTTATTCATTTATTTATTTATTTTTATTTTTATTTTTATTTTCAAGCTTTAGTTCACTTTATTTTTCTTGTATAAAACTATGTAGGGCCACAGCTGGGGCCTGGGTTCTCTGCACGGAGACTCTGGTGTGGGTCTTCACAAGATGGTCAGTGAATTCCTGATAGGGAGACTTGGTGAACACCGTCTCCTTCTAGAGGTCAGGGGTGAGATAGCTGTAGGTCTTGGAGATGGCATCAAAAGTAACCTTGGCAAAGTTCCCCAGGTGGCAGTGCGGTCCCTGGCTGAGGTATAGGGATCGTCAGTTTTCGCCATCATCAGTAGATTCTTGGGCACAGGGGCTGAGACAAATGCCAGTGCCTCTGGGGGCAGGGATGGGACGCACCAGCACAGAGCCACAAGGGCCAGTCACCTTGCATGGGACAGCGTGGAGCTTGCCGATCTTTTTCCCCCAGTATCCTCGCCACAGAGGGACGATGGAAAGCTTGGCCAGGGTGATGGCCCCACAGATGGCAGTGGCTACCTCCTTGGAGCACTTGATCTCCAGATCTAGGTGTCTATTGTAATCTCCGATGGCAAAAAATGCCTTGAACCTGGTCCGCTGGCCCACCCGGGTCTGCTTTTTGCACAGGCATGATCTTCAAAACCTTGTCCTTGAGGGATGCCCCCAGGAAGAAGTCAATGATCTCAGATTCTTTGATGGGCAGAGAGAAGAGATAGATCTCCTCCAGGGACTTGTTCTTCATGTCCTTGATCAGGCAGCCCAGCTTGGTGACGGGGATCCACTCCTTGTCCAGGTCCTACCTCCGTGAGCTCCGCGGCCTCAGCCCCGCCCCTGCCCCACCACCCTCATGGCCCCTC
>CM052886.1:121269900-121315164 GCA_028534135.1 Potos flavus
TTTTTTTCCCAGAATGTTCTTAAAAAAAAAATCTTCAGGATGTCTTAAGTTGAAAGTTAGGGTGGCTATTTGCTCTCACTAATTGAGATTTTGTTTGTGGGGAAGGAAGTGCTATATAGCTAATTAAAACAAATATATAGCTAATTAAAACAAATAATTCTTTACAGATTAACCTAGTGCTATTATCTGAGATACACGTGGCACCCATTGTTCTTATCATAAGTGTTGATAAGTGAGGGGCTTCAGGGAAGCAGTGAGAATAGGAAACATTTGACCTGACATCGGGTCTGGAGCCTGTTGGTCTGTCCCCATGTCTGTGACTTTGGTCAAATCCTCTAATCTTTCTGGGTCTGTTTCTTAGTAAAGTGAGGGCCTTGAACTCAACTCCTAAATCTCTTTCAAGTCCGGAATTCTCTAATCCTGAATTTTACATGTACTTTGATTAGTCTTAAATTCGCATTTGCATGTAGGTGTCATGGCTAGAAATTACCTTCAACTCAAATCCTGAAATTGTGTGACACTGTGAGGAATTGATTCAGGAGAAAGTGGAAGGTAGGGGGCTCTCTCATTTAGGGTCCCTAACCAAGGGCTTGTCTTCCATTAGAAACAGCTAGGAAATACTCCTTCAGAGCTGCTGCCCGACCTCAAACTTCCCTTGAGACAAAAATGGTGGTCAAATGTTTCTATTTCATGGACTTTTCTGCTGGGCTTCAGCCTAAATAAAAAGTGAGAGGCCAAAAATTACTTGAGATATTAAATTAAGTCTAATTTGTCCATTTCTGATGCTATGGAAACACAGGAGATAAACCTCAGGTAGATATGAGCATCATCCACCCCTCATGTAATTGGGGTCGGACTGTTTAGTGATCTGGAGTGTGATTCAATATTGTTACACAGTTTTGTTTTTTTTTTAACTTCTGTAGAACCCTGACCCTCTTGACTGAGTGGTACTTCTAAAAATAAACATGTTGTTGAATGGTGTACTCATTACATGGAAAAATGAGATGTTAGCAACATTCATCTCCGTTGGAAGGAAAATAATTTGGCGGGTGGAGTTGTACCACTCCTTTCTTACAGACATAAAAAAAAGCAGTCCTTAATATGTTTCTAAATTTGTACAGTTGTCAGTAATCTTTTGCATGTGTGTATGTGTGTGTGTGTGTCTGCAGCCTCATGCTTCAAGGGTACAGTCATTTACAATTAGTAACTCCTGGATGATAACTCGTTTTAGGTCTTAAAAGTTTCTTTGCATTTCATAGTTCCCATCTGTGATGGCGAAATCAAGATTAAGGCGATCCCAATGGGAACTTGCCTCGCTGGACAATTTCTTCATGACTCATCATGTCTGCTCTGAGCCTGGGGAGCAGCAGTGGAGTGGTGGAGGAAAGCACAGAGAGGCGGAACCAAAGAGCGGGGTGTAAGGCAGGGCCGTGACGCTCTCAGCCCCGTCTCGAGCCCCTGGTTTGTGCCAGGTGCTGTGAGGTGGGAAGTGAATGTGGAAGTTTCTTCCCTCGGGCACTTTCAGCACTAGTGCGTAAAACAGATATAGAAATAAACCATGATGAAAGTTGGAAATGCTGGACGCCTGGGTGGCTCAGTCGGTGAAGCGTCTGCCTTCGGCTCAGGTCATGGTCCCAGAGTCCTGGGATCCATCCCCACCTCAGACTCCCTGCTCAGTGGGGAGACTGCTTCTCTTTCCGCCCCTCACTCTGCGTGTGTTCTCTCTCTCAAATAAATGCATAAAATCTTTTTTAAAAATAAGAAACTCCCCATCCCCTCCTCAGTCCCCCCAGCCCCTGGTAGAAACTTCTGTTCTACTTTCTGTCTCCTGAATTTGCCTGTAGTAGGTGCCTCCTGGAAGTGGAACCCTATGACATTTGTCCTTTTGTCATTGGCCTTTTTCATTTAGCACAATGTGCTCAAGATTCATCCCTGTTGCAGGCTGTGTGCGATCTGCCTTTCTTTGTTGAAAGTAGAAGACTGGAGAGGAGGTGGGCCGAGGGGGTCTGAGCTTGCCCCCCTTTAGGGGGCTGGTGGGAGAAAGCAGAGCAGAGGTGCCATTCTTCCTGCCCATCTGGGAGTTCCAAGTCTTCCCCGGTGCTTCCTTGCTATTTCCTAAGACCAGCAAGTGGTGTGTGTGATTGATCACCGGATACCAGGGACACAAACAAGCCGCACCCCAACCTCTCCCCAAATTCCATCTCCTTACTGCCTGGAAGGCAGAGAGAAGCAGATTGAATTTGACCGTGAGAAAGAGCTGGGAGTCGAGGTGGGGGAGAGCGAATGCAAAGTAGCCTCACCCACACCCAGCTCTCTGCAGATCGGAATTCATGGAGAGAAGTGTGAGGCTGAGTTTTGGAGCCTGTGGAGGGCAGTTTTATGCCTCCAGGCCTCTGAGCCCTGAGCCCTGTGGTGGGGGTAGGGAAGGAGGGAGAGAAGAGGAACCTGGGACTGGGAGGAGCTGGCCTTCCTCTCGCCAGTCTTAACCGGGACCAGATGGGACGCCTCCATCACCCACTCAGTAGCTGTCACGTACCACGGCCACGGTCCCTGGGCCACCTGGAGTCTTGGAAGGAGCGGGGAGAGCTGGATTTCGCAGCCTCCCTCCCTCCTTTGCGGATTCTCAGGTGATGGAGGCACGGGAAGAAGTTTCCAAGGCTGACTCGGGGGCACAGGCAGGGCAGAACAGAAGTTCTTTGTGGGGACCTCGACGTGCTGTTCAGCTGTACTCACACGCTCGCTGCCAGTTCTAAATGTCTGTGGCCGTGACTTTGAAAAGGCTCCCCGTCAGAGGTTACGTACTTGGATACTCTCCGAGGAGCGGGGGCCTCCTCTCTCCTCCCTGTTGTTCTTTCTTAGCTTTTTAACATTGGTTTGGTAGGTGGGAAGGTAGCCAGCATTGATGGACGGATGTGTGGAGCGGGGAGACTGGCAGGACGTTTCTAGGTCCGTGTCACTGACCTAATTCTGCATTATATTTTTGTTGAATGAGTTGATTATTTTTATATCATTTCCTGGTAAGTGAGTTACCTTCACTACTTTCAATTTTTCCATGTCCCAACTTCTAGCTCCTGACCACGTTTTACATGCACTTGAAAATTCCCTTCTTAAGCTTTTTTCATTCTTTTAACCCGGTAGGAGCAATATTCCCTGTTAATTTTTTTTTTAAATTATTTTATTATTTATTTATTTTTTTAAATTTTATTTATTTGACAGAGAGAGAGAGAGATCACAAGTAGGCAGAGAGGCAGGCAGAGAGAGAGGGGGAAGCAGGCTCCCCGCTGAGCAGAGAGCCCGATGTGGGGCTCGATCCCAGGACCCTGAGATCATGACCTGAGCTGAAGGCAGAGGCCTTAACCCACTGAGCCACCCAGGCGCCCCATTAATTTTTTTTTTAAAGATTTTATTTATTTATTTGAGAGAGAGAGTGCATAAGCAGGGGGAGGGGGAGTGGCTGAGGGAGAGGGAGAAGCAGACTTCAAGCTGAGCAGGGAGCCCGACCCAGGGCTCGATCCCAGGACCCCGAGCCGAAGGCAGATGCTTAACTGACCGAGCCACCCAGGCTCCCTTCCCTGTTAATTTTTGAACAGCAGTGTTGCTGTTGGTATTATGAACACTCCTGGTCTTACCTGTAATTTGTATGAGGAATAAGTTAATATTTATTATCAAGGCTTTACAGGAGCTGTGTTCTTCGAGTAGCATTTTAATATTTAATGTACCAATGGACTCTTCCTCGAGTGATTAAATATGCATCACTAGGTACATCCTTTCATTAACTGAAAACTAGTTTCTTGTTTAACAGGTTAGTTGTTCTCTTAAGTTTATTTGCCGTCTACTGCAATTATTGGCATTGCTTTTTGTGTTTCGATTTTGATAAACATATTAAAACCAATCACTTTTGGGCGCCTGGGTGGCTCAGTGGGTTAAGCCTCTGCCTTCGGCTCAGGTCATGATCTCAGGGTCCTGGGATCGAGCCCCACATCAGGTTCTCTGCTCAGCGGGGAGCCTGCTTCCCCCTCTCCCTCTGTCTGCCTCTCTGCCTACCTGTGATCTCTCTCTCTCTGTCAAATAAATAAATAAAATCTAAAAAAAAATAAAATAAAACCAATCACTTTTAAAAACATTTGTTCTCTTCGTAGTTTGAAACAATGATACTTGCGTTATCTTGAGCTTAGCATGAGCACTGGAGAGACATTCTAAGTCTAAATTCAAACTCACAGGGATCATGACTTCTCTTGTTTCTAAAACTCACTCAGAAATGTCTAATTTCTGCTGGTAAGACATAATAAAAAGATTCTTTTGTCTTCTGTAAATGTGATTTTTGTATCCTCCACCTCGCCTTTTAGTGAACTTTGAGATTCTTTTCAGTCCTAAAAATTAAGTGGGAATAATAATTCGATTAAACAGGGCTTTTAAAAATATTTAATAAGGAAGACATCAATTGCTTAAAAATTATTTGAAAAGGTCAAGACATTTCAAAAGGAACGATTCCTTTTTTTTTTCTTTTTAAAGATGTATTTATTTGAGAGAGAGAGTGTGAGCAAGCAGGAGCTGGGTTGGGGGGGGGAGGCAGGGGAAGGGAGAGAAGGAGATTCCACGCTGAGCAGGGAGCCCGATGTGGGGCTCGATCCCAGGACCCTGAGATCATGACCTGAGCCGAAGGCAGAGGCTTAACCGACTGTGCCACCCAGGCACCCCTAACAGGAAGGAATTTTTTTTTAAAGATTTTATTTATTTATTTGAGAGAGAGAGAGAAAGAAAAAGTAGGAGAGAGCATGAGAGGAGAGAAGGTCAGAGGGAGAAGCAGACTCCCCATGGGGCTGGGAGCCCGATTCAGGACTCGATCCCAGGACTCCAGGATCATGACCTGAGCCCGAGGTAGTTGCTTAACCAACTGAGCCACCCAGTGCCTGGAAAGGAATTCTTAACACTGACTTAAGAATCATTCCTTTTGAGGGGGCACCAGGGTGGATCAGTCGGTTAAGCCTCTGCCTTCGGCTTAGGGCTCACGTGATACCGGGCTCCTGGGATGGATGGTTCCCTGATCAGTGGGGAGTCTGCTTCTCCCTCTGCACCTCACTCCCCTCTCATGCACGTTCAGTCTCTCAAACAAATAAATAAAATCTTTAAAAAAAAAAAGAATTCTTTACTGTTACCTGTATTGTGAGTGTGATGGATTGATTGATGTATGTGAAACCTGTGTTAAATGTAAATAAATTCATTCAGTAATGCTTTAAGGAACAAGTTCTCTTCCCTCATAAAAAAGGTAAATTTATTTTATAATAAGGAGTCACATTTACATTTTGTAAGAAATATAGTTTTAAAGCTAATGTCGCGTTTGCACATTAAGGATGGGATAGAGTATTTATGTTTCCTTTTCCTGTTACCAAAGAGAAAAATGACTTTAGTGGAGAAAGCAGAAAAAAGCCTTTGGGTCTCTGTCCTTAACTCTCTATTCCTCCAGTGTCGCTCTATTAAGTAGATTGCTCTAATTATATAGTTCGTCTTTGCAGCAGCTTCAACCAATTCAGTTTAAAATCAGATTAAATTCTTGTGCGTCCAAACCCATAATTTAGACTCTGCTGAACTTTTAAAAGAATGCTTAGCCATTTTTTTCCTCCAACCACAATTTGATATAATTTCCTTAAAAAGCAAGGAAGTTGTGCCACATTCACGGATCCCAGACTTAGTTGTCTAGGGGCTGTTTCTGATGATGGGAGAAATGAAGTGGGTCACCACATAGGATTTCCTTTTTTCCACGGTGGAGAGACGCAGGGTTGGGATCCTTAGGGCTGAGTCTTAATCAACTCAGAGGAAGAGCTGGAGAGGGTGGGGGACTCCGTCTTTCATCCGAGCATTGCCTTGGCTCTTTGATTTCTTATGGTCTCTTCCCCTCCCCCCGTCTCCTCCCCATTTTTTCTTCATACAATTTTTTAAAAAAAGTTGGTAATATTCGGATGTACTCTGAACTTTGGGAAGACATTTTCTTTGGATTCAGTCCATTGGGACCACTTAGTTCTCTGTTTTTATACTGTATTCATCAGAAAAACTTTAAGTACATGAAGCTCATAAAAGTATTCAATTATCTCAAGTTCCTTCTTGAATCATTTCAGCTGGAGAGTTTCTCTTCCTTTTGCTGCTTAGAAAACAGGGAAGGGGGGAGGCTCTGGAAGTGGGAATCCCCAAGCCACGAAAGTGTGACTACAGCCCCATGTCCATTCTGCAAACCAGACTCCTTTCCGCTTCCTCTTAGGACTCGGGCACCTGCCGAGTCCTATGGAAGGAGGGGCTCTGGCTGAAGTCGTCGTGAAAGGGAATCAGCTGTAGTCCCACAGCCGAGCGCATGGAGAACATAACGGTTATGTTAGTACATAAAGAAGCAAGGGATTGGTTTAGGTATGGAGGTGATTTGTAGGGAGGAAACGTGGGGTGGTGATTAAGACCCCGACCCTTGGCATTAGGTAAGCCTCAATCGCATCTGGCTCAGCCATCTTCTAGCCAGGTAACCTTGATCTATCTGTGGGGTTTTCGTCTGTAAACATGATACACATTGTTCAGGGCATATTGGAGGACCAAATAGCTATTGTGGTGCATATAGCACAATTTCAGTCTTAACTAAATGATCCTTTACTCATAAGTGGACTTATTCATAAATATTCATGTGTATGCAAAAAGAGAAATAGACATTACAGATGTCTTTGTGACTGTCTAGTTGAAATCAGACGGATGATTTCCGACTGGGGCTGCTGGGTGGCTCAGTCGGTTAAGCGTCTGCCTTCTGCTCTCCGGGGATCGAGACCCTGAGGTGCTTTTCCCTCTGCCTGCCACTCCCCGTGCTTGTGTCCTCCCTCTCTCTCTGTCAAATAAATAAAATCTTAAAAAAAAAGAGATTTTATTTATTTATGTGTGAGAGAGAGAGAGAGAGAGCAAGAGAGAGAGCACAAGCGAGGCCTGGGGGAGAGGGAGAAGCAGGCTCCCCACCAAGCAAGGAGCTCAGTGTGGGACTTGATCCCAGGACCTCCTGATCATGACCGGAGCTGAAAGCAGATGCTTAACTGACTGAGCCATGCAGGTGCCCCAGTAAATAAAATCTTAAAAACAACAACAACAACGAAATCAGGTGGATATCGGCTTCAGTATGGAAGGTACTCAGGGATAAGGTAATTTGACAGGACATTCACTAGTATGGATGTACCAAAGGCAATTTCCCTCCCTCCTGCCTGGTGAACTCCTCTTTGTCCTCTAAACCTGGCTCTTTATCCCCTTCTTGATCTTCTAGATGGCAATGGCTCTTTCCTTTGCGTTTCCTTGGGACCAGGACCACTATTCTATTGTTACCTTTATCTCAGCGTTCCTACAGTCTCCCCTCTCTGGGCTCTGAGCATTTTGAGAGAGGGATTGTTTTAATCATATTTACCTCCCAGCGCGTCCCCCTACTGTCTAGCACAGGACCTGGCACAGAGGTAACGATTACCTATGACTCAGATTGAAACGGATTGAACTTAATTACATCGAATACCTGTATAGAAAACAGGGCCATGCGCAAATATTTGGGTGCTTGCAGACGAAGGGGTCTCATTTTACAGCCTTGCTTTGGATTCCAGGACCCCAGTCTTGGCTTTATACCAGAGCGCTCATCCCACTTGATGGCTCTCGGGGGTGCAGTTGTCATGGCAGATGTCGTGGCGAGATTCAGCTGCCAGCAGATGTTTTGAGGTTTTACGGTGGCTTGGTTGTTCTTTAGGATAGGAGCTGTCATGGGGTTCAGTCTGCTGAAATTAAGAGAAGATCGCCAGTGGGACGTTCCGGGAATAACGTACTTGGGTACAATCTCAAGAACTATGCTCAGGTGTCATGGTTCTCCTGGTGAGGCCGTCCAAGTGGACTGACTACTTGTTTTCAACTCAGCAGTAGTGGTGTGTCTTTATTTGGAATCTCTGCCGAGGCACAGGTTGACTTTTGGGTCTGCAGTGTCTTTTTCAAGAAAATGGGAATAAGTCATTGCATGTACCATGGCAAGTCAAAAATAACACTGATGGTGATATCCTTAAATATGAAAGCTATCTATGTTTGAGCCCTTTTTATATGGTGGACATATACGTGCAACATTGAAGTGCAGATTTCTTTCCAGTATTTTGGTATTCTTGAGAGGGAGGCATTATTATTGTTTTTAAATTCATTTATTTATTTATTTTTATTATTATTATTTTTTTCATTTATTTAATTTAGAGAGAGAGAGCGCACGCACGCAAAAGCGTGAGTACATGGAAGGGTGGGGAGGGGCAGAGGGAGAAAATCTCCAGCAGACTCCTCGCTGAGTGCAGAGCCTGATGTGGGGCTCGGATCTCACGACCCTGAGGTCATGACCTCAGCCGAAACCAAGAATCATTCACTTAACGGACTGAGCCGAAACCAAGAATCATTCACTTAACGGACTGAGCCACCAGGTGCCCCAGGAGGCATTATTTAAATATATGTTTTTCTACTTGTTGTAATTCTTTACTCCCTATTTAGTGAGTGAGTTACGTTTCTTTTTTTTTTTTTTTTAAAGATTTTATTTATTTATTTGACAGAGAGAGAGAGATCACAAGTAGGCAGAGAGGCAGGCAGAGAGAGAGGGGAAGCAGGCTCCCCGCTGAGCAGAGAGCCCGATGTGGGGCTCGATCCCAGGACCCTGAGATCATGACCTGAGCCGAAGGCAGAGGCTTTAACCCACTGAGCCACCCAGGCGCCCCGTGAGTTACGTTTCTTATCTTACTCAAGAATTGACTTAGAACTCCTCCCTGACCGTGACTTATTAAGGATGGGACGGGAGGCATGGCCTGCCGTGGGTGAGTCCCATGAAGGGTACATTGTCTGTGTAATTGTTCTTAATATTTTTTAAGGATTTATTTATTTATTTTAGAGAGAGCAAGCTCGAGGGCACGCAGGGGGAGGGGCAGAGGGAGAGGATCTTCGAGCAGACTCCCAGCTGAGTGTAGAGCCCAGTGTGGGGCTCTATCCCAGGACCCTGAGGTCATGACCTGAGCCGAAATCAAGAGCTGGCTGCTTCACCAACTGAGCCACCCAGGTGACTCATGTATAATTATAAAACAATAATAAAACCAACTAAAAGCTGGTCTGCTTTTTTTTTTTTTTTTGCTGGTCTGCTTTTAATATCACCATGCACTGACAAATCTAAACATACGTCAGTGATAAAATACACTTCCCTGAAAAAACTCTTTTTGTTGGCCCAAGTCTAAACAATTACTGTGGTTACCATTCCATGCTAATAATATTTATGTAAACTGCGCATTAGCACATTTGTATTACTTATTCTTTCATAAACGGTATTTCCATGTGGCAGTTAATTTGGAGAACTCCTACTTAAACATTGACCTACCCGCGTTCACTTTTTTAAAAATTTTTATTTTTTTGAAGGTTTTATTGGTTTATTTGAGAGAGAGAGAGAGAGAGCACAAACAGGGGGAGGGGCAGAGGGAGAGAGAGAAGCAGACTCCGTGCTGAGCGGGGAACCCAACGTGGGACTCGATCCCAGGACCCTTGGATCATGACCTGAGCCAAAGGCAATTGCTTAACCAACTGAGCCACCCAGGCGCCTCCTGTTTTGTTTTGTTTTGTTTTGTTTTGTTTTGTTTTAAATAATGAACATTTATGGCAGGAGTTTCTGGGGGTCAGTATCTGGGAGCAGCTTAGGTTCGAGGTTCTGGCTTAGCATCTTTCATGAGGGCTGCAGGGAGGATAGTGGCCACAGCTGCGGTAGGTAGAAGGCTTGTCTAGGGTTGACTGGATCCCAGCTCAGTCTTCGGCTGCCCAATGACTGGGTGGGCCTCTCTCCACAGAACTGTTCGTCATGGAGTCCACGCGAGTGTTCTGCCCACACTCATTCTGAAAGTAAGTTGCTAAAAGTTCGGAATTGTTTGAATTTGCTCCAGGTGCAGCTGGAGTCTCTGACCCCCGTGATATTACAGATTTCTGTGTTTACACCGTAGACTCGAAATAAACAATGATGGCACAGTGATGCTACCAATGAAGACATCTGCTTCGATTCTGTCATTCCTCGTGACCACGTGGAGTTATTATTTGCATTTAAAATTTGAAGCAGTGCTAGGGGCGCCTGGCTGGCTCAGTCAGTGCAGCATCTGACCCCTGATCTCAGGGTTGTGGGTTCAAGCCCCACATTGGGTGCAGAGATTACTTGAAATTTGAAGCAATGAAATGGTGCAAATGGCAGGGGGTCCAGGTTTGTTTTTGTTTTCGTTTTTTAAGTAGGCTCCACACCCAGCATGGAGCCCAATGTGGGGCTTGAACTCATGACCTTGAGATCAGGACCTGAGCTGAGATCGAGTTGGATGCTTACCCGACTGAGCCACACAGGCCCCCCAAGAGGTCCAGTTTTTATTTGTAAGTGTAAATTTTGGTTTACATGTGACATTTTATTGAATTCGAATACCAGCTTTAAAATTTATTTTACTTTTAAAATTCCTGTTTTATTTGAGAGAGAGAGAGAGTATGTGCGCACAAGGGGAAGGGCAGTGGGAGAGGGAGAAACAGAACTCCCGATGTGGGGCTCGATCCCAGGACCCTGAGATCATGACCTGAGCTGAAGGCAGATGCTTAACCGACTGAGGCACCCAGGTGCCTTAAAATCCCTGTTTGTTTTAAAACTAAGGAAGGAACCAGAAAATGCAATGTGGTATCAATATGATGATTTAGTAGTTAACCTAAACTGTCACTTTTCAGACACTTCATTTTTATTGAAACTAGCTTGTTTGGGCCTGTAATATTACTATGCATAGAAAAACTGATATTCATCATTCATATGATGGGCTGAATATATATATTCATATATATTCAGCCTAAAGATAGGCTGATATATAGATATAAGGTTTTCTCTCTTTATTCCAAAAATACATTAAAGTCATTCAAGGGCATTGGTCCATCACTTTTCTCTCTGTTTTGAATGGTAATTTTCCTTTTCTTTTTTATTCTTTATTATTGGGGGGCACAATTACATACACTGAGTTAAGTAAAATAAAAGTGTCCCTGTCCCTTTTTTTGGTCATTATGTTGCATTTTGCAATTATAACTAAGAATAGTTTTGTCATATAGAGAAGGGTGGTATTGGATGACTTACCCCAGGTCGAATCCTCTAGGTATGTTATTGCTCCTGGGATGATTTCCTACATAAAGTCTACCATCGCTAATAATGTCCTCTGTGCTCTGTACTTAGTTAAATACGCATATCCTGCTTCTATATAACGACATGTTCCTGAAAAGCTGGTATGTAATCAGGATCTTTGGAAAACAGATATTTAACATTTGTTCTTTCAAACATACAAGTTATCTATTTTTTCCCCTGGCATGCTTATATACCCCATTTATCTTTTTTCTCTTCAAAGCAAACCAGGAAGCAGCTCTCAAGGGACATATATGTATGTATGTGTGTGTGTATATATATATATACACACACACATATATATGGCGATTTAGTAGTTAACCTAAAAAAATAAATATATTTTATTTATTTATTTGAGAGAGAGAGAGAGCATGAGCAGGGGGAGGGGTAGAGAAGCAGACTCCCCACTGAGCAGGAAGCCCGACGTGGGGCTTGATCCCAGGATCCTGGGATCATGACCTGAGCTGAAGGCAGATGCTCAACCAACTGAGCCACCCAGGAACCCTTTCAAGGAATGCTCTGTGTTTTGAGCAAAGAACATTAGATGCTTTTCTGACTCACCCGACTCTTAAGAGAGGCAAAGCTCCTTTTAGCCCTAAAGCAACTTCGTTCCAGCCTCATGGATCCTCCCTGGGCTTAGACTCTGCTTCCTCTAACCCTGAAGTCACAGGCCATCGTCTTCCCCAGCTAGAATCAAAACAGTCCATGAACTATTCAGCCCAAAGGTGAAGACACTTCTGGTTTCCCTGACGGAGCCCAGGGACATGGTAGATGGAACCACATCGGGGCACAGGCACAGAATATGAAATAAATGAGCTCCTCAGACTTAATGTTAACACTCAACCAGGAATTTCTGAATGTCCCTTAGCTGTTCTTAGGGAGCGGCAGCAAGTTCTTTAGGTCTTTTCATATCCATAGGATCTATTCACTTGCGAGTTTCCCAAACAGAAGAGCTCTTTTAATAGAAGGGTTTGGGCCAAGCCTCTCTGTAATTCATTCAGTTAATTCCAATATGAAAAAGATACCTATGATGGGATGACAGTGTGCTTTATACTGCCGAAGGCTGGCTAGACCCCCATCCTTTCATTCTTCCCTGGCACAGTCAAGACCTCCCTGTCCTATGGCATCTTCCCACAGAACCTACTTTTTGTTGGATAACAGTAGTTGTTAATCAAATGTGCTCATCTGGGCAAATGCATTAGCCAAAGAGTGTGTCACTGTTTCAGATAAAACAGAAACATTTTCTGGAAATGTTTAAGGAGAGCAAACAAAGTTGTGAATTTTAGGTGAGTGGTGGGGGTGGGGGGGGCATTTACAGGGTATTTCTGGAGAAGGAATTCTGGCTTCAGGATTAGAAAGATCAGGCTTCCTTATAAATCCTGGCTCCTTAATCTATTAGCTAGATGATTTGGGGCAAATGACTGACCTCTTTGAGACTTTGTTTTCTCATCTCAAAAATGGGGATGATACTTCCCAATTGGTAGGGTTGTTGTTTGGATTAGGTAGGTTAATGGATGGTAAATTGCTTAACACATAGTAGGCTCTTTTAATTGGCGGGTGTCATTGTGATCTTTTGGGCCATTTTAGGCTTCTCTGAAGCCTCATCCCGTGGGAGAGTTTCTGCCTGGAGAGCTGATCCAAAGCACTGGGTTTCCTCGGAGGCAGTTGGAAAACTCTTAATGAAAAGGGTGTACAGGCACTTGGGAATTATTACTCCGGGTATTAGTTTTATTATTTGCTTCCTGTAGGTTGTTTTATTATTCTTAAATCATCTCCCCCTTTGAATTTATTGGCGTCTCTTCCAGTATATATGATGCTGATCCCTGAGTAATTTCAAGGTTAAAGGGATAATGCATTCAGTTTGGCGGCAGGAATGTGTCCTCAAAAGAGGGTCAAAGTTTGCCATTTAAAGATGGGGGTGTTTTTATGTATGGTCACAATAAACATAAGAAAATATTATTTTGGATGAGCCTCTTACATTTACATATACAAGGTCTAGTGACTACCCCAAGGGAGATGCAGAATCATAACCTGAATATGGGTTAAAATATGAGCCTCTACTTGTGAGGGAGAAAAAGGCCTTTACTTTCCCTCATATGAAAAACCCCAATTGAAACAGCAATGAGCTTTAAAAGCTGCTGATTGAAAAAAACCTAAGAAGGTGAGCCAGGTTATTTACTTAACCCTTTAATCCCCTGTATTTAATTCCTTTGGGCTAAATTCCTCAAGAAAGTAATTTCCAGGGGAGCCTGGGTGGCTCCGTCGGTTGAGCGTCTGACTCTTGATTTCAGCTCAGGTCATGATCTCAGGGTCGTGAGATTGAGCCCCGTGTTGGGTTCCTCACTCAGTGAGGAGTCTGCTTGAGGTTCTCTCTCTCCCTCTGTCCCTCTCCCCCTAGCCCCCTTAAAAAAAAGTAATTTTCACATTAAATGAAACACTTAGACTCTGGTGTCCATTTTTAAAGAATGAATATGAGAACTGGGAAAACCATCTAACTTGCTTGCGTCAGTTCTTTTCTCTATAAGGTGAGAGACTTGTGTAGGTGCTCAGGCCTTTGCCTCACAGGCTCTGCTTTGTAAGACAAAACAGAAAGGATTGAATGATGCTTGAACATCTGTCAGTCACTCCCTACCCTTTAAAGGAAGGTTAACTGGCTTCTGGAAGATTCTATACTTCTTTTTTTCTTTTAATTTTTTTTTTTATTTCCTTAAGTAATTTCTAAGAACAACATGGAACTCAAACTCACAACCCCGAGATCACGAGTCACATGCTCTACTGACTGAGCCAGGCAGACATCCCAAGATTGTATATTTATAATATTCCAAGGGAAGACACCGTTCAAGCTTTTAAACATGGGTTAAAAAAGGCAGCAAGAGAATTTTGATTTTTCATTCCTTTTTGTTTTCTTATCAGCAAGCAAGTGATGTCTCTCCACTCAAGTTCAGTAAATGGCTTGTTTCCATCGAGTTTTTCTGGGTGGCTTTTTGGGGGTTGTTGTGCTTTGCTCTGATAGAATGTGCTATGTTAAGAATTTCCTTTATTCCCTCTCTGGAAATTTATTTTTTTAAGTAGGCTCCACACCCAGCATAGAGCCCAGTGGGGAGCTTGAACTCACGACCCTGAGATCGAGAACTGAGCTGAGATCAAGAGTCAGATGCTTAACTGACTGAGCCACCCAGGCCTGCCCCCTCTTCCCCCCGCCCTTGGAAATTCTTAACCTTTGCCCATTGGCAGCCGCGCTGTGCTATTTTCTTTAGGTTTTGTTACAAATTTGCTTTGGGAAGCTTAAAAATGCAAAGCTTGGGAACTTGGCATTAATTGTTGAAGTGACATTTTAAGTTTATACTTTCTATCAAATTTGACTTTCCGTTCTATTCCTTAAATGCCACTTCATTTTTACTGTTCTGCTGGTAACGTGGAGAGGGACACTTATTTATGTCACTCTGTCTGAGAGTTTACATTCAGTTAGCACACACATTACATTTTAGCAGTTTACCGAGGGCCTCACTCATACCTGAGCTAATCCTTACTGAAACCAATGTGAGTCTCACAACAGGTTTGTAAATTAAGCACTGTTATAATTATCAACTTTTTATAGGTTAAGAAGCTTGGGTGTAGGATGGTGAAGTAACTAGCTGGACACGTTGGCACAGAGACCCACGGTCTGAATTCAGCTTCTGTGGACTTGTCCTTCTACTAGCTTGCTTCAAATCAGCAAGCTTGCAGCGATGCTCTCCCTTTTCCGGTTTAAAAGGGTTTTGGAAGAGAAACTCCCAAAGAATTAATTTGAAGGCTTTTCTTATTGTGAGACACTTTGGATTTTCTTTCTTAAAATTCTACGTGGGTCATTCTTCACCCTTTGCTAAAGCTGGCCCTATAAAATAACTACAATACGTACTTAAGAATTTCGAAATGTGGGTGCCTGGGTGGTTCAGTCAGCTAAGCATCTGCCTTCAGCTCAGGTCATGATTCCGGGGTCCTGGGATTGAGTCCTGCATCAGGCTCCCTGCTCAGTGGGGAGTCTGATCCTCTCTCTCTCTCTCTCTGCCTGCTGCTCCCCCTGCTTGTGCTCTCTCTCTCTCTGCTTCTCTGGAAAATGAATAAATAAAATCTTTAAAAATAAAATTAAAATAAAAGTCCTCATCTGTACAATGGAATTAATAATCTTAGGGTTGTTGGGAGGATTCCATGAGATGACATATTTATATAACATAAATATAGAAAATACTATGTCCATATCATTTAGTACAGTTCTAGCAAATAATAAATGCACGATAAGTGTTAGCCATTATCAGCGTCTTTAGTTTCCATAGGAAGCTTTTAAGGTAATCCTGTAATGCAGATGAGAGAAACGAGTCTCAGAAAGGCCAAATCATTTCCTCGGAGACCGTACATTTCGGCTCCGTGATTTTCCACGGGAGTTCTAACAGCATGTTCTGCCCCAAGATTTCCTAGATGAGTGTCATTAAGCCAGACGGCTCTCTATGTGTCTTCCTTTCAACTAAATAAGGTGTAAACGCCAGATGACTGTGAATGTGGAGAGACATGTAAGTGTGTGCCTAAGGGCCTAATCAAAGTCCTATCTTATATGTGGTTTTAGGCAAAGATGATTCACAAATGCACATAAGTATTGTTTTCACCTTAGGCAAGTTCCGTTCTTTTCACCAGTGTTTACTGAGCCTTTGAGACTTTGTTCTGTTCCATGCAGAATATGAGATATGTGTGGGGGGAGCTAGACAAAGTTCCCCCACCCCCGTGATTGTCACTGTTAAGTGAGACAGAGACGTATGAAACACCCATTGCAAATTGCTTTCATAGAGATTTTTCCAGTTGGTCATTTCCTTAAGCTAATAGGTGTTTTCAAAGCATTTTTTTGGCGGGGGGTGGAGGGTGTGCGGTGCAGGGGGCGGGAAGGAATTCGCTAGGTTTGTTGCTCATGCGCATGCACAGATAATTCTTAGAAACAGCTTGTTTTTCATTTGGTTTGTCTGAGAATGTACTAAATACTTGGTGTGGCTGGCTTTGACGGTTCAGTGGGTTGCAAGCAGGTATCGCATTGTTTGCCGTAACACATAAAGGAGGTTTTGGCCTTACAGTGTATGAAGGGAAAGCAGTCAGTATAGGTTTTAGATGCAACATATTAAAGATGGGAAATGGGGGAGCCTGGGTGGCTCAGTGGGTTAAAGCCTCTGCCTTCGGCTCAGTTCATGATCTCAGGGTCCTGGGATCAAGCCCCGCATCAGGCTCTCTGCTCAGCAGGGAGCCTGCTTCCCCCCCCTCTCTCTGCCTGCCTCTCTGCCTACTTGTGATCTCTCTCTCTGTCAAATAAATAAATAAAATCTTTAAAAAAATAAAATAAAAAAATAAAGATGGGAAATGTGAGTGTAGTCTGCCTTGAAACAAGGCTAAATTATAAACGCTGTTAGCTATTATTTCTTGGATTCAGGAGGTAAAACAAAAACAAACACACACACGCACAAAAACTTGGACCATTAATTTGCTTGATATATATACTTAGCCCTACCCGCCCGGAGAAATAAAACACATAATGGAAAGTTTGAAAAATAATAAACTCCTCAATCAGCTTCAATCAGGCTTTTTTCCTTTTTTTCTTTTCCTGTTGGTCATGCTTGTTTTGAAAACTTGCTGATCAATCATGGTAGGAGCTCAGTGAGGAAGGAATGAAGTATAGGATGATCTTAAACATTCATTTATTCTTATTATTTATCGCCTTCAGTGAAAATCATTGCATTGCTTCCTTTTTGTTCATTGGACCTTCTTATAGGCTTTATAACACTTTGTTGCCTTATCTAGTCTCCTCCCTCCGGGGATTCTGTGACTTTCTCATACCTAACTCACTTGTTCGTGGCTTTGAATGGGAACGCATCACTTGTGGAAACCCAGGCATTTCCATCCCTACTTTGGTTAAGAGTGGGACTCATTTACCTGCAGAATTTTGCCTGCCTTTCAGATCCAGTTAATGTTTTTGGGCTCACAGCTGTCGGCAGCTCACGTGAAAAGACAGAAGAGCTCGTGTTCTAGAAACTTCCTAGACCTCCCATTTTCAGCCTCTCTGGGACTTGTCCGTGTCTCTGAGTCTCTGCTTGCTTTTAGACCGTTTCTGTTCAGCGTCAAGTTCCAATACTGTCAAGACCTTAGTGTTCCCTGTGACCTGGCAAATTGCACCGGACGTCGGAGTCTTGGAAACAGGCATATTTCTTTGTTGCTCTTCTTCTGATGCAGCAAAGACATTAGGGTTCAAAGCCGATGGCCAAGAAAGAATTCTTGAGACGTCTTTGGTGCAAAAAGGTGATTTTATTAAAGCATGGGCACAGGATCCATGGGCAGAAAGAGCCGCACTGAGGTCATGAGGAGTGGGTTAGGGAGAGCATAAGTCTTTAAGGAATTTTGGAAGCAAGGTATCCAGGACCTTGAGGGGGCTAGCCGTTGTTGGGAAAAGGTCCTTTATTACTAATAAAACCTTAGTCAGGAGACCCTTCAGATGTATATCAGTGGGTCATCTGCTTGGGAGATGATTGCCAACACGTATCTTGGGGGGGTAGAAATAAAGGAAGTTCCCAAAAGAATTTTTATATGTTAAAGTAGACTTACAACGTCCTGGGCGTTGGGCTAAGATTGCCTTTTGCCCTTAGCAAAGTGTCAACATCGCGGCCGTCGAGGCCCTAGGGGAATGTCACTCTGCCTGTTTCAAGGACTTGTCTGAGGGCTGTACGTAGTAAGGAAACTTAACAATTTTTCTTCTTCTTTTGTTCCCCACATCACTTGGCCAGATGTGCTGCTTGGGACTGGCATCCCGTGATGTCCCTAAATGGAGAGAGGAGAAAGGTGGTGCTTAGCAGCCACTCCCCACTATTTCCCCTAAAGACACAGGCAGTGCAGCCACTTGCCAAATGCTTAAAGTTCCCTGAGTTAAAGGCACGGGATTTCTACCCCTTTGTCTGTCCTGTGCTGCTATTCAGGGAGAAATCTCAGGCGGGACAGAAGGATTTGCCCTGTGTTTCCCCGCAGGAGCTTGGTTTATCTTTAAAGGCAGTGTCCTGTCCTGTCGGTTCTTAAAGTGGGTGGACCTCGCCTTTTGTCCTGACTTGTTCAGATCTGCCCCGAGAAGCCGAAGGTCTGACTGAAACTCCCATCCCTTCCCAAGACTGCAGGAAGCCCTGTCCTTTCTCTGAGCCAGAGCTGCCCCCGCTTCCGCCTCCTTCACGGACCCTTCCGCAGCCAGCCCTGGTCACCCTCCACTCAGCCTCCTCTCGCCCAACACGCACCCCCACAGCTGGCTCTTTCTGTAGGATCCAGCTGCCAAATCCACTTGGAAGGGTTCTTTGGCTGCTTTGTGAGTTTTTTATTATTTTTTTTGCAAAATACTCTACAACTGTTAACTCTTCCCATTACTGATTGAGGTTAGTATAGTGCGTCCATGACAATAGGGATTTGATCTGACTCTTGAACTGGTTGCAGTAATATCCATAAAGCCCTTAGCCTAGTGCTTGGAACACAAGGTAGGGATTTGGTAAACATGAGCTTCCTTGATTGGATCCTTTCTGTGTTCTTTTTCTGGCGGCAAGCAGTGTGCAAGGAGGCTCTTCAAACTCTTGTTTGCTGAGCACTGTTACAGCATTTTGGGTGAGAAAGAGGACCTTGATCCCCTGCTGTCTGGGTCCAAATTTACGCTCTAGGTGACTTTGGGAGTTTAGGCTGTTTGCTTAAGCTCTGTGCCTCGGTTTCCGTTACTGTTAGATTAGCACTAAGGAGAGTTCTTATTCATATCATTGTCATGAAGATTAAATTAGTTAATCTATTAGGTGCTGTTAAGACCACATGCCTGGTACATAGTGCTAAGTAAGTGGGAGAAATTGGTAATTTCATATTACTAATAATAGTTATTATATTCTATAGTATATATTAGTTACATAATTACATTAGTTACAGAAGTTATATTAGGAACAGAAGTGGGGCTAACAAGGCCACTGTGGACATTAAGCAGTGGCCTTTCATCTCTCTGTCTTTGGGAAAACCCAGGCCACTAGATGCATGGGATGGGGTCTCTAAAACTTCAGTCAAGAGGTCCATTGGAGCAGACGTGCTGGAGATGGAGGTCTCTGACTCAGCTAAGTAAGATGGACTCATTTCTCAAACCCCATTATAAAAATCACCTGGGGCACTCCTTAGACAAGCAGACTTGAGGGCCTTGCCCCAGACAGACCTGCTGAATCAGAAACTTCAGGGAGGGGCTTGGAATCTGATGTCTAACAGCCCAGGCAAATAGTATCGCCTGGAAACGCTAAACACTAATTGCCCAGAAAGCTTGAGAAAACACTGACGGCGGGGTCTCAGACACTGGACGTTCTGATTGGACTGTTTTGGGGTCTTGGTGTATAGGCATGAGGACTTTTTTTTTTTATCCTCTCACAGAAATGGAATGTGAGCCAGGGTTGAAAGCCACTAAACTAGAGAATCAGACTTAAGTCGGTATTTCTCAGGATCATTTGGGGTGTGGGTTAGAAATGCAGATTTACAAGCCTCAGCCCCAGCCTGCTGAATCCAACTGTGAGGGTGGGGGGTGTGGAGTTGGGGGACGGAAACCCTGTAATTTGCATTTTTTAAAAAAGAGTTTTTTAATTTATTTGAGAGAGAGAGAGAGAACACGAGGGTTGGGGGCAGAAGCGGATTCCCCACTGAGCAGGGAGCCCTACGTGGGGCTCGGTCCCGGGACCCTGAGATCATGACCTGAGCCGAAAGCAGAGGCTTAGCCTACAGAGCCACCCAGGCGCCCCTGGAATTTGCATTCTCAACACACCTTCCAGATGATTCTTCTGCATGCTGGACTTTGAGAACCACCCACCCAGCCATGTTTTCCCTAAGTAGGCATGTATGAAAGTGGCTGAGTGAATGAAATGGAATCGTTCTTTCCTTTCCTGCTACACCAATCTGTCCGAAACTTGCTTCTTCATATACCTCACGTAAACGCATTACCTGCTTGCCTTTGATTGGCCTGGGGTTTCTAGATAGCTGTCTTGATTTCAATATGCTTTGCTTTGACCTGGCGGACATTGATGGATGTCATTGTTGGGTTTCTGTGTGGCCGCACGAACGTGACAGGCCGGCCATGGAAACTGGGGGAAAGGTGTTGTCCAATGAGGTTGACCAGTTGGACAGGAGCACCTGTGTTGTTCTCAAGGCTCTTAAACTGAGGGTCTGAAGAAGCTGACGCTGGCTAAAAGGAGAAAGCAGAATTTTGTAGGATGAAATGTTGCACGTAGCTGTTCTAACGACAAGGCACCCTGCTTTTCTCAGTTGCCCACCTGGCAAGAGGGCTGGAATCTTGTCTGGGTTTGCTCACCACTGCATCCCGAGCGCCTCACCCGTGCCTGGCACTCCTCTGAGGCTCCATAAATAGCGTAGGAACCAGAATCTTTTCTATTGCTGCCACAGTGTAAACACAGGCCCCCCCCCCCTTTCCATGAAGACTAAGAGAAATAACCATTTCTTTAGAGAGCTAAGTAGGAAAGTTGTCCACACCGAGTGGGTGCAGAGATGTAGCGGGTTCCTTTGGAGGAAATAACTCCTCGGTCTGCAAAACCAAGCTCATAAAGTTACTGCAGGCACTTTATTTGCATCTGTCAAGAGTCTGTTTCTCCCACCAGAGGTAGGAGGAGGAGATTAAGTGTGGAAAGGTAGATAATAGTCTCTGGAGCGCAAATAGGTGGTGCCCACACAAACCCTTCCTGGGAAATGCTCAAGGGCTGAAGATAAGGCGACCGCTGGGTGCTGCTGGTGGGTTTGCCTTTGTCATGGGAATGGCGGCCTCAGGCAACCAAAGCCTGCCGGCATTAAAGAGTTAAGTGGTCAATGTCTCCTGCGATCTCATTCATTTTCAGCTCACCAATAAAATCAGATTCTTTGGTTTCCCCTGTAGCTTGTTTACACCTTTGTTCTTCAGAATGTGGTTCTTGGACCAAGAGTATTGGCCTGATCTGGGAGCTTGTTAGAAATGCAGACTCTCAGGCCCCTCCCCATCCAAGCCCAGCATGTTGGGTTGGCCTGACAAGATGGCATTTTGTTTTCTTATATTGTAGTCACTGGGGTTTAGTTAGGATGAGTCAGCGTCCTTGAGTTTGATTAACTGCAAGATACCCTTGAAGTAGTTGCTGAACCGGTAGGAGCTGAGAGCAGACTCAGGGCAGAGGAGAATTCACCAAGGGAACAGCACTGGATGGGGGACCAGTTGGCTTTCTCCAGAAGACCGGCTTTTTAGTCGTATGCTCCCTTTTAATTTTAGCGTTGACCCCCCACTACAAGTTGCCTCAGATAACCGTATAGGGCTTATTTCCTCCCTGCACTACGATGAACCCCTCTTCCTTTCCAAGAGAGTGAGCAAACTTGCTTCATCTGTTTTGTAGCCAGCCAGGACTCCAGCAGTCTCTGAGAGTCCTTGCAATAAGAAAGAAAGGAATCTGACCTGTGGAAATTCTACAGGGCACATTTGTCAGTAGATTCTTATTACTATTTTTTAAAATTAACTACTCTATTCAGACGTCTTTAGTTTTTTCCTCCCGTCCTTTCTTTCTGCTCCAGAATCCCATCCAAGATACCACATTACATTTAGTCCTCATCTCGCCTCAGGCTCCTCTTGGCGAAGTGTCTCAGGCTTTCCTGGTTTTTGATGACCTTGACAGTTGGGACAACTAAACTGTCAGGTGTTTTTAAATTGTCCCCCAACTGGGATTTGGGATTTGTCAGATGTTTTTCTCATAATTAATCTGGTGTTACGGGTTCTTAGGAGGATGACCAGAGCAGTGTCATTCTCATCACATCCTATGAGCAGTACATATGACCGACATAGCTTGTCACTGTTGGTGGGCTTGGTTACCTGGCTGAGGTTGTGTTTGCGACTTTTCTCCACTGCTTCCCTTCTCCCAAAGTGCTCTTTTGAAGGAAGTTACTATGCGTTGTTCACACTTAAGGAGTGAGGAGTTATGCTGTGTTTCCTTGAGGGTAGAGTAGCTACCTCAGTTATCTGGAATGCTTCTGTATATGAGATTGGACTCTTCGCCATCATTTATGTATTCAATCATCTATTTTTACCAGGATGAACTCATGAATGACTATTTTATGCTTATGTTAGAATCCAGTACTGCTTTCTTTTGTGTTCAAATTATAGATTTGTTTTAAAAGTAAATCCTACTGCCCAACATGGGGCTCGAACTCACAACCCCGAGATTAAGAGTTGCACACTCTACTGACTGACCCAGCCAGGTGCCCTGTTTTTGCTTTTGTTTTTAATGTCCATGAGAAATAAGACTCTGCCATTGACTAGGTCTAGGGGTGCCTGCAGGCAAAGAAGATAATTGCCAGACTGGTCTGATTTCAGTGGGGCTGAAGGCCGATGCGAAAATTGGTGCCATCTGAAATACTTAATTATCCTCGTATTTGTGCGCTAGAGCTGCCGTGACCAAGTCCCCCAGAGTGGGCGGCTTTAACAACAGAAATTTATTTCTCAGTTCTGGAGGCTGGAAGTCTGAAATCAAGATGTCAGAGGGGTTGATTTCCTTTGGAGGCCTCCCTCCTCGGTTTGTGGATGGCATTCTCCTCCCTGGATCTTCACATGGTCTTCCCTCTGTACATATCTATGTCTTAATCTACTCTTCTCCTCCTCCTCCTTCTTCTTCTAAGATTTTGTTTCTTTATTTTAAAGAGAGAGAGAGAGCACATGAGCAGGGAGAGGAGCAGAAGGAGAGGGAGAGGGACAAGCAGACTCCCTGCTGAGCATGGGGCCCGATGTGGGGCTCGATCCCAGGATGTTGAGTTCATGACATGAGCTGAAGGCAGATGCTTAACCAACTGAGCCACCCAGGTGCCCCTTAATCTCCTCTTCTTATAAGGACACTAGTCATATTCGATGAGGGCCTGTCCTCATGACCTCATTTCAACTTAATTACCTTTTCTAAGATCCGGGTCACATTCTAGGGTACTGGGGGTTAAGATGTTAACATATGAATTTTGGCAGAATTCAACCCATAACACTCTTAATGGAGTCTCAGATAGATGCACATGTTCACCAGACATTAACTAGAAGGGGCACTCACAGGTCATGCTCTGTAGCGTGTCTTCCTAACACTACCATCACCGCTGTGAGACAATAGTGGACGTCCTCCAGGGTGGTTTGAAAAGTTGGCAGTTGGGGGTGGGGGATTTGGAATCAGCCGCTTTACAATGAGGATGCTGTGATTAGGGCCCTAAACTGTGGGCAGCATGAGGCCACTGGGTGCCTGGACAGGTACAGGACAGGGAGAGGAGTTTCAGGGCAAGCTGCATACAGTAGGTAGTGGGACACTGAAATAGGAAATCCGCGGTGACCTACTTTCTGTGCAACATGGTTCTGCCCATCATTGAAAGGCACCTTGCTCTAGCTGCTCCATCGCACACAAAGTCTCTAAGAATGGCCTCGGGGTCAAATATATGTAAGAAAATTGGGTGGTTTATATTTCAAGAGTGACTGCCTCTTTGTGTACCTGCTATTCAACGTGATGTGGAAGAATCTGTCTCTATTTTTAGCCGAGGGTTATGTTAAAAAAGACCCGGCCCGATGTGTACCTTACCCAGAAGAAGTGTGGGTATTGTGCACTGAATGCACGTCCCTTGATCTTAAAGCCAGTCTGTGAAGCAAACTGAGCCCATTGTGACATGTTCGACAACAGATCCTGCTGGGGCTTCCGGCTGGGGTGGCGTCAGAGTTTATTCACCCGTGGCAGACAATAACGGTGTCGAGTTTTAGAACTTCCCGTTGCCTCTCGCTTTTGTTTTCTGAGGCCAATAACGATTTGGGACACCATAGGACAAGGAGGTTGCAAGCAAAAGAGAGCAAGACGGAATGGAGGGAGCCTGCGCTAAGCTGCTGATTTATTCATCGGTGGCAGAGACTACAGGTTGCCTTCCCAAATTCCATTTTCAACTTCTTCTTTAGCAACAGAACCTTAGCCCCGTGAAAAACTACACTTGCCTGTCCCCATTGCAGCCAAGTGTGGTCACATGATCATGTTCCAGCCAATAGAGGATAAGCGTTTGGAAGCTTCCAGACAGGCTGTCCAAAAGAAGGGGCACACATTCTTTTGTTCTTTTTCTTTCCCTCCTCCTTCCAGTCTTGAATATGATGGCTGGAGTTGCAGCCGCCATATTGGACCAGGAAGTTTTTTTTTTTTTTTTTTTTTTTTAAGATTTTATTTATTTATTTGACAGAGACACAGCAAGAGAGGGAACACGAGTAGGGGGAGTGGGAGCGGGAGAAGTAGGCTCCCTGCTGAGCAGGGAGACTGATGAGGGGCTCCATCCCAGGACCCTGGGATCATGACCTGAGCTGAGGGCAGACACTTAACCGACTGAGCCACCCAGGCACCCCCAGGAAGTGATCTTAAAAGCAGAACCCTGACGCAGGATTGTAGAGCAAGGAGACAGAATGAGCTCAGGCCCTGGATGACTCAAGGAGCTGTAATATGTGCACTGTATGGGAAGACTTTAAAAAAAATCATTTTTAATATGAAAAGAGAAAATAAGCACTTCTGTCTTAAGATATTTTTATTTTTTCCTTTACATGCAGTCGAACCTAATTTGTAACAAAACTTGGGTACCCATTAAAATTGTTTAGGGAGTCTATTTAAATATACTAGTCCTTGGGCCCTACTCCCAGGGATCCGGATTTTATTGCTTTAGCCAAAAAGACCAGTGTTGTTCTTAAAAAGCACCCTTAGGTGATTCTAACGTGTGACCTGGATTGAGAACCACTGTCTTAACTTATGCTCTGTCTCTCTAAGTAAATACTGTGTTTGAAGAATTGTGATTTCTGATATCATTGGGGCACTTGTTCTGTTTCTGTAGCTCTGTCAGGGGAGGGAACAGTACTAGGGATAATCTGAAAGAACTAATTTGAAAGAGTTCCTACTTTAGCTATCGTGAACAAATTTAGGGACTACAATGTAGATATCAACATACTCTGAGAACCCAGAAAGCCTTGTAACAATGACAATATCCAAGATGGTAACACAATGTGCCTATTATTTCTGAGGAAAGAGCGAAAGTTTAGCTCTTCACACTTCCTTTCCCTTTACCAAATTCAAGCATACTTCCCCTGGGGATTGCAAAGAGTTTAGCCACAGAGCGCAGGGAGGTAAATATATTCCTTTAAAGCTGAGCTGTAGCTGAGCTGGATTGAGGGAGAACAAGGGCAGCTTTAGATTTTTATTTTCCATTAATACTATTGATGCTTAGGTCTCTGAGGAGCACTGATGGGGATAAAATCCCAACCTAATTTCTCAGAATCCCAATTATACCCATTTGACAATGATGTCTCCCTTCCCTATAGTGTTCTTTTAGTTTCGGTCCTTTTTTCAAGGTTATAAGCCTGCTAACCCCTTGTTTTATTGTAGAATGCATAGTATAAACATTGTGATTTGTAGATCAATGTCTATTATTCCTGACTGTGTTTGTCAACAGCAAGATCAATTTTTGTCTTGTGGTAAGAGAAGTTTCAGGTGTGACTGTGGTGTCGAAACTCTCCCTCCTCCCAGTTTCTTCAGGGTTATTTACTATAAATTTTCAACAGGAATTTGAGAGTGAGAAGAAGTAAATAAGCGAGCAGTGTGTGTAATCAATTTGACTGTGAATGATGGAAGAAAGTTAACATATTGTGTTTTATTCTTTTGATAGCAGTTCCCATCTGAGCATCTTAGTATTTTGGAAATAATGAGCATTAAATGACACTGGATGTATTATTACCTTAGAAATAAACAGTAGGTTAGAAATATACTGAGAGACTAAAGTGGCTTTGTGGGAGCTGTGGGTTTCGGCACCATGGGGAACTGGGAGAACTAGGCCAAGGGAACCCGGAGGAGGCTTGACATCCTGTCCGTCAGGTAAGAGGCAGATAGACCTTGGTGCAGGGGTCCAAGAATCAGCTCCAGAGTCTCTCAGCCCTGATCCAAGAGCCCCTGGGAAGCACTGTCTTAGACAATCACCCACGGATGGGGGAGCCTTTGTGGAAATCCAGGTGTTCAGAGAAGTTTCAGCACATTGTTGGGGCAAAAACTTACAAGCTTGGACACATTATATAATGATAAAGAGGTCATTCATCAAGAAGATGCAACAGTCATAAATATATATGCATCCAAAATCAGAGCACCTAAATATATTTAGCAAATACTAACGGATCTGAAGGAGGAAACAGACAACAATACAATAATAGTAGAGGACTCCATTACTCTACTTAATGGATGGACAGATCAGTGAGAAAGTCAACAAGGAAACAATGGACTTGAACCACACTTTAGACCAAATGTATGTAACAAACATATATAGAACATTCCATCCAACAGATGGAATACATATTCTTCTCAAGTGCACATGGAACATTGTCCAGGATTGATCATATGATAGATCACAAAGTAAGTTTTAGCAAATTTTAGAAGATTGAGATCATACCAAGTATCTTTTCCAAACACAATGGTATGAAACTAGAAATCAATAACAGAAGGAAAGCTGGAACATTCACAACAATGTGGCAATTAAACAACATATTCCTGAACACTAATGGGTAAAACAAAATCAAAAGAAAAATTTAAAAAATTGTAAAATGAAGGAAAATGGAAACATAACATACCAAAATCTATGGGATGCAGCAAAAGCAGTTCTAGAGGGAATTTGATAGCAAACAGCGCCTACATTAAGAAGAAAGGAAGATCACAAATAAATCAATTTTATACCTCAAGGAACTAGGGACTAAAAGGAACAAACTAAGCTTAAAGGGAGAAAAAGGAGGAAACTGTCAAAGATCAAAGCAGAAAAAAATGAAAAACAATGAGAAATATCAATGAAATTAAGAGTTGGTTTTCTGAAATGATAAATAAAAATGACAACATTTAGCTACACTAAGAGCAAAAGAAGACTCAAGTAAACTCGGAAATGAAAGAGAAGACATTATAGCACATAACACAGACATGCAAAGGATCATAAGAGATTATTATGAACAGTTACATGCAAACAAGTTGGAAAACCTAGGAGAAATGGATGAATTCTTAGAAACATACATTTTACCAAACCGAATTATGAAGAAATAGAAAATCTAAACAAACCAATAAGGACATTGAATTTGTAACCAAAAATCTCCCAACAAAGAAAAGGCCAAGATGAGATGGCTTCACTGGCGAATTCTACCAAACATTAAAAGAAGAATTAACACCAAATCCTTCTCAAACTCTCCCAAAAATTGAAGAGGAGTGAACACTTCCGAACTCATTTTTAAAAAAGATTTTATTTTTAAGTAATTTCTACACCCAACGTGGGGCTTGAACTCATCACCCTGAGATCAAGAGTCACATGCTCTGTCAACTGAGCCAGCTAGGCGCCTCCCCACCCAAACTCATTTTATGAGGCCAGTGTTACCCTGATACCAAAACCAAGTAAGGACACTATGAGAAGAAACAAAAAACGAAAACAAAAAACCCCCACACAGCTGTAGGCCAAAATCCCTGATGAATATAGATGGAAAAATTCTCAACAAAATATTAGCAAACTGAATTCAGCAGCACATTAAAAGCACATGATCAAGCAGGATTTATCCCTGGGATGCAAGGGTGGTTCAATATACACAAGTCAGTGTGATACGTCACAGTAATAGAATGAGAGAAAAAATTATTATTATCTCAATATACACAGAAATTGATAAAATGCAACATCTTTTCATGATAAAAAGTCCCAACGAATAGGTATAGAAGGAATGTACTACAACATAATAAAGGCCATATGTAACTGCTCCACAGCTAACATCATACTCAACAGTGAAAAGCTAAGAACTTTTCCTCTAAGCTCAGGGACAAAATAGGACGTTTGTTCTTGCCATTCTTATTCAACATAGTCCTAGAAGTCCTAGCCAGACCAATCAGGAAAAAAAAAATTCTCAAATAGGAAGAAATAAAATTATCTTTGTTTGCAAATGCAGGTGATATGATCTTATATATAGAAAATCCTGAAGAGGGGCAACTGGGTGGCTCAGTTGGTTAAGTGTCTGCCTTTGGCTGTGGTCATGATCCTGGAATCCCCAGATGGAGCCCTCCTTAGGGCTCCCTGCTCAGGGGGGAGTCTGCTTCATCCTCTAACCCTCATCCTGCTTGTGCTCTCTCTCTCGATCAAGTAAATAAATAAAATCTTTAAAAAAAAAAAAGAAAATCCTAAAGAGCCCATCAAAAACCAATTAGGACTAGTCAACAAATTCCGTAAAATCGATGGATACAAAATCAGCATCCAGAAATTAGTTGTATTTCTGTACACTAACAACAAACTAGAAGAAATACAATAATCCCATTCACAATAATACAAAAAACAATAAAATACTTAGAAATATGTATTTTATTATTTATTTATTTGACAGAGAGAGAGAGAGAGAGAGGTCAAGCACAAGTGGGGGAATGGCAGGCAGGGGAGAAGCAGGCTCCCCGCTGAGCAGGGAGCCTGATGTGGGGCTCGATCTCAGGACCCCGGGATCATGACCTGAGCCAAAGGCAGACACTTAACCCACTGAACCACCCAGGTGCCCCAGGGATAAATTTAACCAAGAGGTGAAAAATCTTTACACTGAAAACTGTAAGATTTTGTGAAAGAAATTAAAGAAGACACAACTAAATGGAAAGATATCTTGTGTTCAGGGATCAGAAGAATTAACACTGTTAAAATCTCCATACCTTTCAAAGTCATCTATAGATTCAGTGCAAATCCCTATCAAAATTCCAATGGAAATAGAAAAAGAAAAAAAAGCCTAAAACTTGTATGAAACCACAAAAGACCCAAATAGCCAAAGCAATCCTGAGAAAGCATAACAAAGGCAATGGCATTATGCTTCCTGATTTACAACTATACTAAACTGTAGTAATTGAAACAGTATGGTTCAGGCATAAAAACAGACACATAGACCAATGGAACAGAATAGAGTGTCTAGAAATAAACCCTCACATGTACAGTCAACTAATATTTGACAAGGGAGTCAATAATACTCAATTGGAAAATAATCGGCTTTTCAATAAATGGAGGTGGGAAAACTGGATATCCACATGTGAAAGAATGAACTTGGACCCCTGTCTTACACACTTGAAATAGATTAAAGACTTAAACATATGGCCTAAAACCATAAAACTCCTAGAAGAAAACATAGGGGGAAAAACTCGTTGTTGGTCGTGGCAATGATTTTTTGAATATGACACCAAAAGCATGAGCAACAAAAAATTAATAAGTGGAACTACGTCAAACTTGGAAGCTTCTGCATGGCAGAAAAAAAAATCAACAGAATGAAAAGGGAACTTATGGGAGAATATATTTGCAAACTATATATCTGATAAAAGCTCATACAACTGAGTGAAAACCAAAAATCAGAACAAAAACCTAAAAACAATCTGATGAAAAAAAAAACAAAAACAATCTGATGAAAAAATGGGCAGAGGAACTGAATAGACATTTCTCTAAAGAAGACATACAGGTGGCCAAGGGTGCATGGAAAGAGGCTCAACATCACTCATCATTGGGGACATGCAAAGCAGAACCACAGTGAGATCTCGCCTCACACCTGTTAGAAGGGCTATCATCAAAAAGACAAGAAATAACAAGTGTTGGTGAGGATGCAGAGAAAAGGGAACCCTGTGCTCTGTCGGTAGGAATGTAATTTGGTGCAGCCACTGTGGAAAACAGTATGGAGGTTCCTCAAAATATTAAAAACCGAACTACCCTATGATTCAGCAATCCCACTCCTGGGTACATATCGAAAGGAATGGAAACCATATATCAAAGAGATATTTGCACTGCCATGTTCACTGAAGCATCGCTAACAATAGCCAAGATAGGGAAACAATGTCAGTGCCCATTCATGGATAAATGAATAGAGATGGGGGTGTGTGTGTGCACGTGTGTATAATGAGTAAGTTTGGAAGATATAATGTACAGTCCTCACCACACACACACAAAAAGAAATGGTACTTACGTAAGGTGGTGGAGGTGTTAGTTATAGCTACATGGGAATCACTTAGCAATATATAAGTGTATCAAATCAACACATGATGCCCCTTCAACATATACAATGTTATGTCCATTATGCTTAATAAAGCTGACAAAACAACTATATTACTTAGAAATATCAGTACATTAGTACTTCTGAAAAGCGCTAAGCTTTGTATATAATCTCTCTTATTGAGGCTGTTATTTTGTGGTGAAATTGTCATTTAGCAATTTATTTTAAATATATGAATTTGGCAATTTATATTTGTAAAAGATCTCATTTTAGCTAATTATTTTTAAGTTGAATCACTCTAATTTAATTCTTTTATTTAAAATGCTCTGGCTCCTCTCTGTCCCCCCTCATTAGATATATTAGTAGCCTAACCTTAGGTTCCTTCCAGATTGTATTGCGTACCGTAATGAAAATGCTGAATCATTCTATATTTGAGTATTTATGTATCTAATGTAATTTATTCCGCCAGAGCCTTATCCAGTTAACAAAACAAGCAAATTTTTGAATTATTAAGGGCCGAATAAAATATTTTCTTTCTGTGGTGGATCAATTTTTTTTTTACTTTGCATTGAATAATCATTTAGTTTTCTTAAAAGGGCAAAAAATTTCAGCAGATCCATAGCCGGATTTGTATTCCAGGACGTTGTAGGTTCTTAGAGAATGAGATTGGAAATAGAGCAAATGAATTATGTCATTAGCCTTGCCCCTTACAGGGTCTATGAAGAGAATAAAAAGGAATTTTACTTTACCCTGTAAGCATCAAACTCTAAGATTTGGTTTGGGTTAAAAATATAAAGAGGTAAGTTTGATAATTTGTTAATTGAGAGGGTAATTGACTTACTATGGAAAAGGAACATATTGCTAACACACAGAGGCTTCATTTGAGCCCGGTCTAGTCTGATCATTTGTTCCAGTTTGCTGGGACCGTGTGGTTTTCTGGGACACAGAGATTTCAGGGCTAAAACAGGGAAAGTCCTGTGCACACTTGGGACGAGTTGATCACTATCTCTTTGGTCTGAGTGGGGTAGGTTTTCAGGGGCTTGTCTGAGAATGTATATTGAAGCTCACCGATGCACTGAGAGCTCCAAATAAGATTCATGCTCAGCAGTTCCCCTCTTAATGGTAACAATAGTATTTGCAAATTTTCCAAGGTTTGTAATCCCTCTCCTAATGACAACATGGGATCAAAGGGAATACACATGTGTATGCCCCACTGTGAAGTCTCACCCAGCGATGAGTGTTTAAGGAAGAGGTGTCCTTTCTTACCTCAGGCAAATTCTCCTCTTGGGTTCAAGTCCAGACCCTTCCCATCTTCTTAGTGGCCTTGTACTGGAGTCTATCCTACACTCTTTATTCTACCACTCCTCAGTATGTTCTCTGCCTTTTTTTTTTTTTTTTTTTTTGCCTTCTATTTCTTAATAATGGTGAAGCTGTTTACTTTTCTCCAACTGCATTGCAACTGCTGGTCTCATTTCTCACCTGGACTACTGAAGCAGATTCTTACCTAGAGGCACCTGTATTAAATTTTGCTTCTGTTCAACATATTTCTACACTGTAGTCAAGGTGATATTTAAAAAATAAAGATCTGGTGCCTTGGGATTCTCTCTCCCTCTGCCCTTCCACTCGTTCTCTCTCTCAAATAATCTTTTTTTTTTTTTTTTTTTTAAAGAAAGAAGTAGAATTAACAGGACTAGGGGATAGGTAGGATGTTGGAGATCTGGGAGTTCAAGAACTCAGTGCCGACTTCCGTGTTTCTGATAAGAGCGATTGGGTAGATAAACCCTAATTCATATTTAAGCACGTTGAATTTAAGGTGGGATGTACAAGTGAAAACATAGAGGCACCCCTGTATTCGTAAGTTTTATATATAACCTTCCTATCGAGGTATCTGTGGTGATACCATTACTACCCCATGATTACTGCTCCAATGAGTTCCACTAACAGTTACCATTTAATTTGTATTTACTAGGTGCCAAGGGCTCTACATATGTTTTTCTGGTTTTCACAACTACACATGGCAGTCATTATCTGCATTTTATAGGCGAGGAGATCAAGGCCCAGAGAGTTTAGGAAACGTACTCTAGATGAGACAGCTTGTGTTCAATAGAGCCAAGATTTGAACCCAGCATTGGCAGATTCAAAAGGCTGTGTTCTTTCCAGAACATGATGCCAACTTCCTCTATGATAATGTGGTTTAATCAAGGTGTTTCTGATTTTAAATAACTGAAATAAATTTGAGCTAGCTTTAACAAAAAAGGAGAATTTGATATAAGGGCAAGGAGTGTCTTGAGGAACTCCAAGATAGGAATGTAAGTGGCTTCTGGAAGAAACTGGAACTGAGAACTGGAAACCCACTATTCTCTTTCTCTGATTCTTGTCTTACCTCCTCCTGCACATCTGCTTTATTTTTCTTTCTCTGGACTTTTCTGTAGCCACACTGATGGTAGAATATTATGGCTGCTGCATGGCTGCAGCCAAGCACAGAGGTTAGCTGTCACTAAATCCAAATTACAAACTCCTGGTAGAAAACATCTGATTAGCTCTGCTGCTGGCAGACATCTCTTCTGGGTCCAGTCAGCTTTAGCCAAGGAGGCAGAATTGCATCGTTCGAACATGGCTACCATGGCATTTGAGAGCAACATACTTTACTGGTCGGAATGTCTGACTCTTGTCTTTTTCACTCATCTGGTTTGACTGCAGCCCATTCTGGGTACTCTAATTATTACATGGAGAAGTCTAAGAGCCCTCTACCCTCTATACCCCAGGTTTGACCCAAGATTATAGTTCTTCGAAGAGAAAACAAGTCTATGACAGACTTGGTTATGTCAATGATTTTCTCCTTTGGAAGTACATCATATCATCACTGTCCCTCCAATCTTATTCCTTATAGCTTAATTGCCTTTACACACACACACACACACACACACACACACACACTCACTCACACACACACACTCACATAGGCATACACGTAGAGTATCTACTCAAAAGAAACCACCTGCCTTCTTGGAGCTCAACTTCTGCCCTAGGCTATAGTAGCAGCAACCCACTGACTCGCTTTGCCAATATACAGCACATAAAACCCTCTCCCAACCTGTTGTCCTTACTATTCTTTATGATAATGTCGAGAGCCCTTCCCTTATAGTCACTCTGTAACCAGAAGTGGGTCTGGTTACTTTCATCAGGCGCAGCGGGAAGAACACACTCACCTAGGGCTCTTCGGAACAAATGGCCACCGATCCTTTCTCAACTGAAGGAGCATCTAAGGAAGGAGTTCAAACATCATCACCCAGTTATAAACATGCTTTCTATATTCTCCTGCAGCGGCAAAGAGAAAAAATCTCAAGGAGAAAAATTCATTGTTACATTTTTTGGTAGGTGGCCCAAACTTATGAATATTAGGTGTTCCAAAAATTTGTTTGCAAGTCTGTTGTTTAGAACTCAGAACTCATTTTACTGTGGAAACAATATTATACTTGGAAGTTTAGGTTTCTAGCCCAACCGTAAATGATCATTTGGTCTACAATATAACTGAAATGCTAATTATTACCTTGTACTTTACTTGCTCTTAAAATTGGATTCTAGACTTTTTTATGTCTAAAGCCCTGAATTTGGACGCCTGGGCGGCTCAGTCGGTTAAACGTCTGCCTTAGACTCGGGTCCTGGTCCCAGGGTCTTGGGATTGAGTCCTGTGTCCGGCTCCCTGCTTGGCGGGGAGTCTGCTTCTCCCTCTGCCTCTTCTCCCACTCATTCTCTCAATCTCTCTCTCTCTCTCAAATAAATAAAATCTTAAAAAAAAAAAAATTAAGCCCTGAATTCATTACCTTTCTAAATGCTAACTCCCCCGAACTTCTCTAAAGTTCGATGTTTTCTGGAACCTTCGTTTTCACTCACTCTGAGGGAGGGAGAGAGAAGCCATGGAGTCACACAGGTGAATGACAGGTGGGCTCCAGGTGTGGAAAGGTGCAGGTGCGCTAGCTGCCACAAAAGGAAGGGTAGTAAGACGGAGTTGAGAGCAGTGAGTTTGCTGTCCTTAGTGCCTCCCCTAGAAAAGAGGAGAGAGTCTGGGGAGGACGACTAGGGAGTGAAAAATGCCTGGCTGCAACGTTTGATAAATAGGTGTTACGAGTTATTCGATGCCTGTGTGTGACATATTTATTAACTATTTTTTCTTGCATGCAGTTCTTTGAGTTGCTTTTTCCCCTCGATTCGCCTGCACTAGATTAATAATGAGTTTTATAGCATTCCCCATTTGTTTAGCTGCATCCCTGAACTTACCTCCCAGGGGTGAGGCATCACGGCCGCACAGAAGGCCCGACAGGTAACGAGAAGGTGGGCGCTGGCCTCTAATTGCACGGCCTTGTTGTGTAATCACAACGTGCCTTCATGGAGATCCTGCAGGAATGTTGCTAGTAGAGGATCTCATCCCCTTTTCTGACTTGGACCCAGACAACTTTACATTCTCAGCAAACAGATGGACAACAAGGTTGAAACAGGATCTCGCACCGAAATAGTCTTTGAGTCATACACTTTGACTGTTCTCTCTTCCAGGAAACTTGCCTCTTCCTTCTTGCAGGAGGCCGGTGCTGAGAATTCATGTACTCAGAGTGGTTGGACTCTCTTCCCAATGTCTGTTTTCTATTCTTCCTCTTGGTTAAGATTGGGCTTCTGCTGAGATAAGAAAAATTGTCTAATTAGTTTTGGCAAAACACCTGGCCTTTTGCCCTAAGTAGATGTTTAAAAATAGGATTAAGATGTTTTACATGGGCCTTCTATTTTTGGCCTCCTTACAAAAATGTTCCTGATGTGAGAACAAGGGGAGATTAATTTCACCTATAAGTTTACTTTGAGAGGTGGGCATGCACTAGCAGAATGTCGCTTGGCCTGGTTCTAGGGCTCTAGTCCCTGCTGTGCCGGTCACCGCCTGTCTGAGCGCAAGGAAGTCTAGTCATTCTTCAGTGCTCGGTGTCCTCACCTGTAAGAGGGGAATGACAAAACCAGCCGAAAGGGTGCAGTGCGTGGTCAATGAGATGATGCTTGTGAGAGTGTCAGACGCAGTAACATTGCTAGAGTAACAGGTTTCGATTCCTTTTCAGAGGTTGGAAAGATCCTTCCTCTGTAACAAGCTAGTTTATAATGAGCGTGCTCTCATTCACTTATAGATTTGGTGGTTCCAAGCCGAGAGTCCTGCACTCGAGGCCTTCTTCTTGGTCCTTGCAGGAAAGGGGTAACAGTCTTCACTCCTTTGTCATCTCAGCCTCGTTTGAATTTTTGAACGCAGCATAAAATAAAGCCCCATGTCATTCAGGGCACAATGTAGACCATAGTGCCTGCCTCCTGCTCGTTGGGAACATTTATTGTTATGTTTTCGGATGAGAGGCAGAAGTCGATGTCATTATCAAAGGAACATCTTGAGCCGCCTGAACTGCCCAACGGAAACAATTAGCCTGAACTGGGCAGGCAGCCACTCATGTAGACCGTGTTCTTTTGAGGTCTGATTCCTGCCTTCCCCTGGCCAGTCTGGGCAGCCGAAGGTAGAGCCTGCCGCCTCTGTTGTCCCAGGCCCTCCCTGCAGGAGTCTATGTAACAAGGAAAGGTTGCAAAGATAGGAAGTTTTGTGTTTGCTTGTTTTGTTTCTCAGAATTTAAGTAACAACATCAGACTCTGGGGGACTTTGAAAAGTTTTGCCTCTGTTGGTCAAAGAGGATACGATTTTGGATGGGTGAGGGGGAGCCCTTCAGCCTGGATGGACGCATTTGGTCATATGAAAAGAAGACAGAGGGGCACCTGGGTGGCTCAGTTGGTGAAGCGTCTGTCTTCGGCTGAGGTCATGATCCTGGGGTCCTGGGATCGAGTCCCGCATTGGGTTCTCTGTGGGGTGTCTGCTTCTCTCTCTGCTCCTTACCCCATTTGTGCTCTCTCTCTAAGTAAATAAAATCCTAAAAAAATAATAAAAAAAAATAAAATCCAAAGTAACAAAATATTAAAAACAAAACAAAACAAAAAAAGAAAAAAGAAAAGAGGAAGACAAGTGCTTAACAGAAGCCCCCTACTGTGCCAGTAGAATGGTCGAGGAGACTTACCCCAAAGTTTCTGTCATTTGTCTTGATTTGTTCTCTCTTCCCTTTCCGCAGGCAGGGGAAGGAGTCTCCCTTCCTCACCCTGTCCTCAGTTTGCTGTGTTAATGTCTCACACGGCTGAACTATTTATCTTCAGTCACGAACGCTTACCAGGGCAGTCATAAAAGCCCCTTTTTGTCTTCAGATAAAATCTGGAAGTGTAACGTATTCCTAATGAGCCTCACTGGAATTAAGAAAGCCCTGGATATGAATAATGATGAGGAATAAAGTTAGAGGTGACTTTCTGTGACGATCATCTGCTTTTAGTATAGCCTGAAAAAGTTTATAAATGAGTGGTTTTAAAGTTTTTTCTTTTTTTAATGGCGTGCCTTGGCTGATGAAATTTTTTTCTGCCATCAGCAAATCTTATCTGCTATGCATCTCTCTCTGTTTGCTCATGCCCTTCCTTTTCCCCAGCGTCCTCTCTGTCAGCTTCCCACACTTCGTGGCCCAGACTCTTCCTTGTCCTGCAGGGCGGGGCTGGCAAAGCTGCCTCCCTGGGGCCACGTGGCAGCGTACCACCTGGCGGACATGGCTGACTTTTCCCACGCCACGTGAACTGTTCTGTTCTATTCATTGTCGGATTGCCAGCCCCTCATAACAAACCTGGTAGGTCATAGGACCTTAATACATGTTTGCTGAAGGAGTACCTTCATTCCCGGTAAGAGCGCCCTACTAAAGATGGAAGACTGGAGGAGGCCATCCATCGAGCCTGATGGTGGGGGAGGAGGGAAGTGCAAGTGGAGAGGGTGTGTCACCGTGAGTGACATTTTGGGGCAGGAGAAGCGGCTCATCAGGTGAAGAAGGTGCGGCGGAATGGCATGGGCAGGTGGAGAACCAGGGGAATTTGTGAAAGGGAAATTCGGGCTGCCTGAAAATAGTTTCATAGGGTTGGCACTTAGATGAAAAGGGAAAAAGGGGCAGAAGATGGATTTGAAAAGGTAGGCAGGTGATATGGTACTTTGAATTTTGTGACGAATAAAAAAATCGTTTAGGTGGGATTAGATCTCGTAAGGTCATTTGATTTGATGAATCATTATTTAATTAGTTTTTTGTAGTGATTGCTTCACAGTAAATGGGTGGGTCTACTGGTCCGTGTTGGAAACAAAAGTTTGCTGGAATCACAAACTAAGATCTTGGAAGTTTTAGGGGATTCTGCCTGACTTAGAGGTAAAAACATAGGAGTCATAATTTAACCCTAAATGATCTCTATCATGAGACAGCTTTCTAGCCCAATCTGTATTTAAATGTATTTAAATATTTAGTAGCTGATATATCAGCTACTAAACATTTAAAAATGTTATTGAACTTAGATATTTGTCTATAATGACTACTTCTGTGAAGAGATGAAGTAACATATACAAAAGACTTAGTACCAAGTAACTTGCCTGACACACAGTAGGTGCTCAATAGTATAATCTGTTTCTTCCCCCAACTGGCCAGACCTGAGGAAGCTTCCACTTTATGAACTTTTAGGAGAAACTGTAAAAAACAAAACAAAACAAAAAACCCCAAAACCCACAACACCCTGTCTCCAAGTGTATATTTGTTGGAATATCCGCTAATTCTTTAATAGGAGTTGGAATTTCCTTGGTGATTTTAAACAAGATTTCCTCTATTAAATGTGCTCATTGTGTGAGTCTGAGATCACCAGGGCTGATCTGATGTGAGCACAGAGTCTTCAAAGCCTTGGTGGGACTACCTGTTTTAGCAATTGCTTACATTTAAAAATAGTTCTAGCCCCTGGCACCTCAGGGTTTCAGTGAATCATGCTGAGACGCTCTTGACAGGCAAGAATATGTTTTTCTCCTGGATTTGTAGGTGGGCAGCAGGTTTACCTGATGTCTGCCAGTACCTGTGAATGCCAAGGAGGAACTGAGATGCCAGGTTGGAAAATGAAAACTTGAACTACGAGTTCGCTGGGTACCATCCAGGAGTATTGTATGCCTTTGGTTTGTTTTGATTAAATTCCAAGATGATGCAATCATCCGGCTGTTAAAAATAATTAATTGTCTTGTTTCTACTTAGAAGTGTAATGGTTACAGATTTGCAAGTCCAGATGCTTTTGCAGTAGGACACTGGAACACGGACCATTGTCACTGGGACTGACCCTTTAGGGGAGCAAGGCAGATCACCAGGTCACATTGCCAAGACACCCTTCAGGGGACATTTATTTCCCTGGAGATGTGAGATTTTCCAAACCCCGATTACTAGAAGTAATAGAATTATTAACCCACTTGGACAAAAATAAAACAAAACCATCCCAAATATAAATAGTAGAGATTTTTAAGATCACACTTCCTAATTATGTGTTCCAACTAAATTGGAAATCAATAATAAAAATATGACCTCCCCAAATACTTGAAACTAATAAATGCTCTCTCAGATAAATCTTTGATCAAAGAGTAAATTGAGAGGAAATGGTACATTCTTTAGAAAGCAGTAAAAATTACACTTTGTACCCCAATTTTTAGGGTATAGTATATACCCAAAACTTTACTCAAAGGAAAACTTAAAACAGTAAATATATATGTAATACATATATATGTAATATATATTTTTTATTCATGAAGAAAAGATTAACAGAACACCTGCTTCCCTCAAAAAGAAAAAATAAGGTACTGATAAAGTTAAAAGTTAGAATTAATGGAATGGGAAGAAAAAAGCGGAAAAGCTAAATAAGACAAAAAATTGGGAAAAGTAAAAATGTTTAAATTAGGATTGAGGAAACAGACTCGACCATATAAGCAGGAGAGTCCGAAAGAATTAGAAGAAATATACATGAAAACTGTGCAAAACTCTATAGAAACACATTTGAAAATATAGAAGAAACAGACAATTTGTAAGTAAAACGTAAATGACCGGTATCGGTATCTTCATGTAGAAGATTCAAACAGATCAGTAGAAGTCTCAGTTTTTACCTGCTGTCTTGTCCCATTTGGCATTGCTTCTGGACTTTATGATTTTAACATGCACTGAAATAAGATGGGATGGTAATCCTCTACCGTATAATACCAGGTTGTGCTGTGGTCTCTAATAGTGTGTGTGATGTGTGTGTTTTGAAGAATGTTTTTACTTTAACACATGCTTACGTATAACCTTGTATTTCCCCCCCCAATTCTCTCCAAATGCAAGTTAGCTTACACCCCTTTTAAAGGACAGCATGTAGATCGCTGGCTAATAAAATGAAACACGTTCCTGCGTTGGTGGCTAAGGACCACTAACTCGTCCCAGGCCTGCTGGTGGTGGGAGAAGTACTCAGTGCTGCTAGGCCTGCCCGAAGGTATACCAGATGGTCGTACCATCCCCTCTCTACCCTGCCCCTGTGGTCTACAGAAAGCATGAAGCTGCCAGGCTGACTTCAGTGCAAAGTGTGGGAATCTGAATGTTCTAGATGCAGTGGTTTTGTCATTGTGTGGTGTGAATTGATATCTATTTAATTGTTTAATAACTTTAAAATTTACTTTGAAATAATCTCCTTTTGCAGAAAATGAGTTAAAGAGGTGCAAAGTTTCATGAAGAATTGAGTACTGAATTTCTGTCTCTTAAGAAAGATGATAATAAGGGGCACCTGGGTGGCTTAGTCAGTTAAGCGTCTACCTTCGGCTCAGGTCATGATCCCGGAGTCCTGGGATCGAGCCCCTTGTTGGGCTCTCTGCTCAGCAGGGAGTCTGCTTCTCCCTCTGCTCTTCTCCCTACTTCTCTTTTTCTCTCTTGCTCACTCTCTCTCTCTCTCTCTCAAAGAAATAAATAAAATTTTAAAAAAAGGTGGTGATGAAATGTGTAATTCACACATCTACTGAGGCAACATCCATAGCTACTTTAAAAGTTTATAATTATTTTAAGAATGCTTTGCCCAAAGATCATGCTTTAATGCCCGCAGCAGCAGAAGGTGCCATTAAATTTTATTCTGTGAAGCATGACTTTTCATTTAGATCAAATGGTTCTTCTAAATCTGTTTTCAACTTTAAGTTTGCTTATGCACACAGAAAAAGTGAAGTCACCACTATTGATCTGTTGGCTCCGTTAGTGGAAGATGAGTTAACACACAGATTATCCTAGTTTCATATAAATGTTACCAGATGCTTCAAAAAGAAAATCAATTAAATTTTTTACCTGACTGGTGTATTTTCATAAAATTCAGAAAAGCTTTTAGAAAAACTATTCCCCTGAAGTTTAAATACTTAATATTACTGTGAATTCTATTATAAATTTGTTTTAAAATTTACCATCAAAAAATAATATATATATACACACACACACACACACATTTATTTATTTATTAAGAAAGGGGGGCCAGAGGGAGAGAGAATCTTTTTTTTTTAAGATTTCATTTATTTATTTAAGAGAGAGAAAGAGTGTGAGTGAGAGAGAGCATGAGAGCAGAGAGGGTCAGAGAGAGAAGCAGACTCCCCACTGAGCAGGGAGCCTGATGTGGGACTCGATCCCGGGACTCCGACCGAGATCATGACCTGAGCCGAAGGCAGTCGCCCAACCAACTGAGCCACCCAGGCGCCCAGGGAGAGAGAATCTTAAGCAGACTCCATCTCTAGCATGGGGCTCAATCTCATGACCCCAAGTTCGTGACCCCGAGATCATGACCTGAGCTGAAATCAAGAGTCTGACGCTTAGCCAACTGAGCTACCCAGGTGTCCCTGAGATTTATATTTTTAACAGCTGTATTGAGGTAAAATTTATGTACCAGAAATTTTACCCATTTTAAGTGCACAGCTGGAAGACTTTCAGTAAACTTGTGCAATCGTACAAACATCATTGCCATTCAGTTTTAGAACACTTCTAGTCACCCCCTGGGGAAGCTGCTTGGTGTCCCTCTGGGGTCAACTGCCACATTCACATTCAGCCCCTGGCAGGTGCTGAAAATGATTTCTTTTTCAGTGAGAGCACAAATAAGGATTTTGGTGGGGCATAATGTCAAAGTATACACAATGGAATTACTAGAATAAGAAATCCGTGGAACAAATAAAATCTTTAAAAAAAAAAAAAAAGGACTGATCTTATCGGGGCACCTGGGTCGCTCAGTCAAGTAAGCGTCTGCCTTCAACTCAGGTCATGATCTCAGGATCCTGGGATCAAGCCCTGCATGGGGCTCCCCACTCAAAAGGCACTACTTCTTCCTCTCCCTCTGCCCCTCCCCTGTACTTGTGCTCTCTCCCTCTTTCTCTCAAAATAAATAAATAAAGCCTTAAAAAAAAAGAAATCCATGGAACAGAAATGTGTATATATAATTGCATATAGAAGTCATTATTTCTTTCAAACAAACCTCAGTGAAAATAGAAATAACAGCCAATTTTTAAAAATATTTTTCTACATACTCTAAGTTGATGAACTACAACATTTTTGTGTTGAAGCTGATGTCGAATATGAAAAATCCTTTGGCATACAGCATGTGTTCTCTGTCCTTGCAAGTCATCATCAATCAGATTTTACAAATATTTTGAGTCTTTGAAGAACTGCTTTATAAATCAGTGCTAATCGATAGTATTGACCATTTTTTTTTCTTTTGCAAAGGAGTCCTCTAAATTTGTATTTTGTTTGAGATCAGTTAGAAATTTTTAATCAAAGTATTAGTTAACAGAGCAAGCAAAATAAATATTCAGGTTTTGAAGTTTTACAAATTGCAATTACGGAAAACAAACCTTATAGACCGGAAGGTACTAGAATTTATCCTTATAAGGTAAGAACTGAGCAATGTAAATGGAAAGAATTCAAATATAGTATACAGGGTTTAATTTTGAAATTTTATAGTTGCACTTAGAATATCTGGACTTGAGAGAAGATTCTTTTGATAGAAATACTATTTTTAGTAGGATACACTTGTTTTTTCCTCAAGAATTCAAAATAGATTGAATTCTGTGATTTCAAGGGACCTAACTTTGATGAAATAGTAAAAAGAATCATAAATAGAATTCCTTTGATGAATTTTTTTGTATAAATATTTCTCCAAGAAAGGTATTAAAAACAAAAAATAATACAGTATCTTTTTTTTAATACAGTATCTTTTAAAATATTTTGGCTTAAATATTTACATGTCTCAATATAAAAATAAAAATTAAGAATACACTCCATGCAGTAGAATTTTCTCTGAGCTTACCAGGTATTTGGGCACTCGAGAGAAAGTATCTCTCAGTTAAAAATATTATGGTCTATAGAAAAGAGTCTATTGAAGAGTTCAATAATTTCAAATGTATTAACTATGAAATATACCTTTGAAGAACAGTGCAGGAATTTTTATAAAAAAATAAAAATACAATTATATAGAAAATATAACATCTTTCATAAAAATAGCAATAATTCAGTATTAGTAACAAACTGATTGAGTACTTGAATATGCACCAAGAATAATTTCCCTTGCCATATTTTAATCAATTAATTAATTAATATTATTATTTTTTAAGATTTTATTTATTCATTTGAGAAATGAATAAATAGAGAGAGACAGCGAGAGATGGAACACAAGGTAGGGGAGAGGGAGAGGGAGAAGCAGGCTCCCGGGCCGAGCAGGGAGCCTGATGTGAGGCTCCATCCCAGGATCCTGGGACCATGACCTGAGCTGAAGGCAGATGCTTAACGACTGAGCCACCCAGGCGGCCCTCCCTTGCCATATTTTTAATATTAAAATAAACCAATATAAAGAACTTCAAAAATTGTTTTAATGAATACAAACATGTTTTGTTTAAAGTTTGATTTCTGAAAACAATTTCTGAATTGAACCAGTCAGTCCACCAATATATTTGTTCACAAACCAACTATTTTGTCAACCACTATATATTTTAAAAGTTATTTGATTTTAATTGTTTATTAGCATCTTCTTTCATTCTCAGGGTGTCCTGGTTTGAATGAGAAATTTTATGGTCATTCTGTCTTTAAGAGTCAGATAATTAGGGGCGCCTGGGTGGCTCAGTTGGTTAAGTGTCTTCTCTGGTCATGATCCCAGGGTCCTGGGAGAGAGTCCTATGTGGTTGTGGTGGGGCTCCCAGCCCAGCGGGGAGTCTGCTTCTCCCTCTGCCCCTCCCCCTGCTCGCCCACACGCTCTCTGTCTCTCTCTTTCTCTCTTGCATGTGCGCGAGCATGCTCTCTCTCAAACACATAAAATCTTAAAAAAAAAAGAGAGATAATTACACTGTTATTTAAATGTTTCCAGATCATCGAGAAAGATAAGTACCTCCCCAATTCACTTTATGAAACCAGCATACCTTTAATACTAGTATAAGACAATACAATATGGTCAAGAAAGTATTACTGCAGGATATAAATTTGGTTCAATATGAGAAAATCCAGCCACCAAATCCATGATATCAAAAATTTAAAAGAAAAGTAACATGATCATATTAGTAGTTGCTGAGAACATTTAGTAGAGTTCAGTACTACTCTTAATAAAACTCTTAAGGAGGAATAGAAGGAAACTATTTAGACCTAATAAGGACTATTTGTGAAAAACTAACAACAGCTTTATTTTATATGGTGAAATACTAAAAACAATGAAATAATGATCTAGATTAGAATACGTATGACCAGCATTTTTATTTATCGTTATTTTTAATGTTATAGGAAATGCAACAAGACAACGAATTATATTGCTTATCTATTTGCTGAAATGGAAGAGATTTAAAAAAAAACATTTTCTTGTTGCTGAGATGACTGTGTATACACCCCCAAACGTGAGACTAAATTAGAAATAGAACAGTGACTCTAGTAGAATTAATGAACTATTCGGGGAGATGGCTGGATGAGAGATAAATGTGGAAATTGAAAGCTTTTCTCTAAGCAATAAGTTCTAAGAAATGGAGGAATTATTCCCTTAAATAAAAAAATCATAAAAATATACATAATATGTAAATTTCCCACAGTTCAAAAATAGAATATACATGGTTTTATTTTTTTTAAGATTTTTTATTTATTTATTTGACAGAGAGAGAGAGAGAGAGAGAGATCTCAAGTAGGCAGAGAGGTAGACAGAGAGAGAGGGGGAAGCAGGTTCCCTGCTGAGCAAAAAGCCCAATGCGGGGCTCGATCCCAGGACCCTGAGATCATGATCTGAGCCGAAGGCAGAGCCTTTAACCCACTGAGCCACCCAGGCGCCCCTATACATGGGTTTTTAAAAATTGCATAAAATGATCATAAAGTTTTATATTGACAAATACCCTATTGAAGCTAAGAAAAGTATGAAATATAGGAATATTATAAGGCCACTATGATCAAGATAGTATTGGCCTAGCAACTGACAAATAGACCCTTGGAACAGAGTAGATTCAGAAATAGATCATTCAGGTCTTTGGGAAACCTTCTTAATCAAGACTGGAAACCCTAGATTAATATCTAAAATACATAAAGAACTTTTCAAGCCATCACCAAAAAAAAGCAAGGTCCAATTAAAAAAAATGGGCAGAGGACCTGAATAGACATTTTTCCAAAGAAGACATGCAGACGGCCAACGGACACTTGGAAAGATTCTCAACATCACTCATCATCAGAGGAATGCATATCAAAACCACAATGAGATCTCATATCACACCAGTCAGAATAGCTAGTGTCAAAAAGACAAGAAATAATAGTGTTGGTGAGGATGTGGAGAAAGGGGAACCGTTGTGAATTGGTGCAGCCATTACAGAAAATAGTATGGAGGTTCCTCAAACAATTAAAAATAGAACTACCATAAGTTCCAGCAATTCCACTTTTGGGTATTTATCTGAAGAAAATAAGAACATTAATTTGAAAAGATGTGCACCCCTATGTTTATTGCAGCATTATTTACAATAGCCAATATACAGAAGCAAACTAAGTGTCTATCGATAGATGAATGGAAAAAGAAGGGGTGGCATAGATGCAATGGAATACTACTCAGCCACAAAAAGAACAAGATCTTCCCATTTCCAACAACATGAATG
>CM052886.1:121315664-121346977 GCA_028534135.1 Potos flavus
AGCATTCAAAAGCTCCATTCTCATGAATGGCTTCAGTTCATTGGCAATTTAAAGGCATCCAAGCTTCCAAACTAGGTCAGTTTAAGACACATCTTTTTTCTTTTTTTTTTAATAATTAGTTTTTGGGTCTCCCAGATTGTGAACCAGGTTTTCTGAGGCAAACTTGACAGCAGAAAGAAAAGTTATACTCTGTCTAAAAAGAAAAAAAGCTTATTTTATCTATATAGTATAGTAACCATTTAGCTTCCTGAAAATGATCTTTCTCTTCAACAATCTGAGTCCTTTTAATCTGAGGAAGTGTATTTAAATTTTTGTTTTCAAGAAGCAGTTTTAATATTTTAGGTATTTAGAAACATTTATTAGGACATCAGAGTCATTGCTCTTGGTGTTTCTGCTAATTCTGGCTTCTGTGTTTCCCCTGGCCTTGACTTACAACATTACCTTCTTGTTGAGTGAGGTTCTTCATGTTCGAAATCACCAGTTTGAGGTAGAGGTCAGGAATCATGCCGAACCCAGATGTTGGTGGAGGAACAAAGTCCGAACAGTTTTGGGACTCAACCTACTTTGTGCAACTGATTATCTTGGATGTGGGAATGGAGCCAAGATGCCACACAAATCATGCTTTCCACTTCGAGCTTTGGGGAGTAGGTATCTGCAGCCATTGCTCCGGAGTCCTGAGACTTTGTTTTCCAGGGATGCCCACCTGAATTTATAGAAGCTCCTTTGCTATTGCAAATTACCAATATTTTTAGACTTGGAATTGCTAGAAGTGAATGCACATGAGTGCTGGGCCTTTAATATTCTCTCTCCTCCATGTACTTGTAAAGAAGTTATCCACTGTGGGATCGAGTGACTACTGACTATTTGCCAAGTGTGGGCTAGATGCTGACGATAGAAAGATGGATAAGAGGTGGCCTCTGTCCCGAAGGAATTGGTGTAAGCTTGGAAGTGACATTGTTCTGGAGTGGCGGTTTTTAATTCGTGTTGTTCTGCCCGAGTATGTTAGAGATTTTTCATTTTGACTTTTTTTTCTTTTTTTGGATAATGTTTCCCATATGTCATCTGGGCGTTAAGTAACTCGAAGGGGCATAACAGCACCAAAGTTAATTTATTTAATTATTTACATTTTAATTTGCTTGTTCACCTTTAGGTATATGTGGGAGGTCTTGTACTAATAATGTTCTATTTTTAGTAACTTTGGCATTTGCTTTTCCTTGGTCGATGCGTACTTCGAAACCCAACGCGTCACACCAGTGGTTATTAAAACACGGGAAGGTTAGTGTAATGCATTGAACAGAGGAGAAGTGGTCAGTGTTTGCAACTTCTCCTATATGAAGTTTGCAAACTTCTCATATATGACGAGGCCTCCGTCCTTGAACTGAAAAACACAACAACTTCAGTGAAATAGACTTCTCTTATTCGCAGCTGGAGAGGTTGCAGATCATGTGGCTTGTAGTGTCTGTTAAAGAAAATACTTTGAGGGGCGCCTGGATGGCTCAGTGGGTTAAAGCCTCTGCCTTCGGCTCAGGTCATGATCTCAGGGTCCTGGGATCGAGCCCCGCATCGGACTCTCTGCTGGGCAGGGAGCCTGCTTCCCCCTCTCTCTCTGCCTATTTGTTATCTCTCTCTCTCTGTCAAATAAGTAAATTAAAAAAAATCTTAAAAAAAAAAAAAGAGTGTACTTTGAAAGCTGTGTCTTACTGGTTTCCAGTTCCTCCGCAGTCATGAGTTAGAGTCCCAGGCCTTTGAACAACTGGTTCTTTGTCTTTGGGGGAAGATAGAACAAGACATCTCTCATTTGTCTCTTTGCTGGATTTATGGCTGAAGCTATAAATCCACAAATTGTCCTGTGTATTATTGTATATAAAACTATCTGTTGACAACCTCCTCCACTAGTTTACTCTTTGTAAGCCAGGACTGGGTTTAACCACCTTTATATCCCTACCACCTAAAGTGTAGAATTCAGTCCTTGGTGGGTTGACTCGGTTTCCTGCATTACTGATTTTTTAAAGAAACCCGATTTGGCAAAGGCGTACAAAAATACACACGCTGCCCCTTGCTTAGTGTGGGATGGAAGGGAGTCCTCTCCCAAACCGTTTTAAATTTGTTTCTCAAGAAAATTTCTGTGTGAAACTTTTAACTTTTACAAGATGGAGCAATACATACACGTGTTTTTTTTTATTCATTTGGAGAAAACATTCTGATTTAGCTATTTATGCTTTAGCCACTGCAGTTTCCTGGTAATGTGTTGACCCAAGAAATCAGCCCATCTCTTGCTCTGTGGGGCTTTCTGAAATAACACTTCTCCTTGATCTGTTAATTACATCATTGTCTGACCTGCCTTTAAGTGGCGTTCCTTCCTGCTTCTGAGCTTTGTTGTTATGCCAGGCAGGGGGAAGAAAATTATTCAGCAGGGCTGTAGGAATAATTGTGGGAGGCAAGGGAACCATTGATTAAAAAATTGGGTGGGCAGGGCACAGTGGTGTCGAGGAGGGAGCTACCATGATGAATGTGAAATTACAATGCCAAAAATATCATTGAGCTCTTATTTTCATATTCACTCCTACCTTCTTTGATAAGTTTTTATTGTTAGAAAAGCCAGGAATGGATTTTCTCCCCTTGGGCCTTTCCCTGTAGTGGTAATGAGAACACGGAAAGAAGGCAAGAAAAAAGAAATGTACTTTTTAGAAGGATCAGCATTTTGTAGATGTTAAAATTTGCCATCCCAGATGCCTGTCCTCTGTAGGACTTAGAGAATTAACTTTCCACAATGTCCTCTACTTTGTTGGCCATTATCCCCACAAATCTTTCCATATATTTCTCCTATATATTTTGTAGGAAAAAAAATATCGGATCTTTTTATTCTTACCATAAAAAAAATTTTAAGTGTCTGAGGTGATGAATGTGTTAACTAACCCTATCATGGTAATCATTTTGAAACATGTATAGACAGATATGTATATACACACATATGTATGATCATTACATTGTATCCCTTAAACTTACACAATGTTATGTATCAGTTATATCTCAATAAAGCTGGAAGAAAATTAGAGCTTATCAATAGCTGTACCAGACTTTATACATAACCTAATTTCAAATAGCAAAGAGACTGTTTAGTAACAATACTTGCTAATATTTAAGAAGCTCTTCCTACCGGAGTATCTGTCCTTTTTATTTGTGTGATAGTTAATAGGGATATATTTGCACGTCAGTTCCATTGTTACGATAGCAGTCTCCAGGTTACACATTTATAGTCTTATTTCCGTCCTGGTAACTGTTGAGTTGAAGATGTTAAAGCTAAGGAATTACAGACCGAAGTATTTTTTCACTTCCTGGTTTCCTCTGAATGAGGCTGAAAAGCAGGGGACAAGAATACCAGGGTCCCCTTCCTATCACATGAGGCACAGTGGTAAACAGCCTTGGACAATGACAGTGCGACCTCACAATGCCTGAGTAGCTGAATATTTTCTTCCATCACGTCTAAAAATTAAGTGTTTCTTAGATTTTTTGTGTACTAAAGAATAGTATCTAATCTATTTTTTGCAAATAATGACAAAGCATCCTGTATGTGATGTTGGGCATCTACTCATTGGGCTCGAGCATTATTCTTTAAAAAAATAATTAAATAGATATAAAATATTTCTGTTTTTCTGATATTACTGGATTTGTACTGGCTCCTCTAGTCCTTAAATGACCAGAGAGCGGGTCAAAGCAGAGAGGAGAATCACAGCACTGGCCACTATGGAGGTCTACCGTAAGTCCTTGCCTCACTAAACACTAATACCCATTGCTCTGCCTGCTCTACCAGCCAACTGGTCTACCTTCCATTCCACACTGTATTTAGGGTAGAACTACAGCAAATGGCTATTCGCTGATGATGGCCAGCTCTTTACTAGACTCAGTCAGTACTATTTGAGTCATTAATAGCTTCTGTTAAGGACTTGGACTAGCAGTGAAATAAATAATTGTATTGGGCAGAAGTACCAAGGTCATCAAAATACTAATTTTCAGATTTTGTTGAGTAGAATCTGGTTGCCTAATATGTCGTTCTCAGTTGGTGTTGGGAGAGCTAACAAGGCAGAGATGGGATCTTTGGATTGCTGTATCTTCCTATTCTGTTAGAGTATTGCTTCCTGAGAAAATCTATTATATAAAGGCAACACTTCAGCCTTACCTTTCCCACCACCTACCCATCTTGAAAACTTTTCCCTTTGTTAGCTCTCCCTGAGTCATGCATTCAAAGCTTTTATTCCAACTACCTCACAGGAATGACTCAGTGTCCTACATAGGCAAGTAAACATTTTGAGAGTATTCTTGTGTCTCTTCTGTTTTATCCCTTGTTCTTGAGTAAATCTTAGACTTTTATAGCATAGTTTAGAATTAAGACCTCAGCACAGATCAACAGGATTTTCACATAAATATTCTGTTACATCAGTAATATCCAGTTGACTCATTTTGTTCACTTTCTCCTCCTCTTAGTCTCTTTAATTGTGCTTTATCCATTGATCTAAATTTTACAGTTTTTGCTGAATGGTGTAAAAATGCCTGAACAACTAGGTAAGTATCCTGGTGAAACCTTATCCCTTCCAACTGCATTATCTTTTTGTGCAGTGGAATAATTGCTGTGATTTTGGGTAGTGAAACAGGCGTAAACTACACTACTTAAAAATACTTTGAATGTTGGCTCTCCTACCCTTTCCATTTTTGGAGCAGATTGCTTTTTCAGGCCGCCAGTGGAATATGAAAATTCCTTATACACCCTGTGCTTCCAGCGTAGTTTGTGAAGTACCCCTTTCCTTGGCAATTCTAACGAAAACACATGAGGGGAAAAGTGACTTTTCTGTTCTTTCCTATCAGATAGTACTAGCTATTCACATAATGAATACTTTATAGTACCGGAGACAGTCAGGCTAGGTATAACTGCTGGTTCCCCTTTCTTGGTAATTTGGTGCAAAATCAGATGTTTTAGAGGGGCTTTCTTTGCTTGCATTGCCCAACCCATCTGCCCTGTTGCGTGGCTGCTTGTATTTAAGCAAGTGATACTTCTACAATTTGCGTGAAGTCCACCCTCACCAACCCCAATCAAAAAGTTCAAACTTAAAGGCAGCTGTCAGCTTTCTTTTTTTTCCCCCCCAACATACCCCTTGTGTGCTCTGCCAAAATTCTCTTCTCGTTGGGTTCTTGACACCCAATAAGAGGCTCGGTCACATCTGTAATAATTATAAAAGCAATTATAATTGTTACTCTTTTAAAACAAGCGGGGCAGGGGTGGAGCATTCAAGTCACTTTCTTATTTTAGGTAAAACATGAGGTATGAGGCAGAACAAGTTGGGCAAGCTAGTGAGAAGGAGTTACTGGCTCTCTGGATGGAAGACTTTTCTTGGAACCTGGAGGGGATTGGGTGAGGATTGTCCATGTACCTGTGAAGATGTAGCCCTCTGAAAGGGTCAGGAGGTGCAGGAGTGTGGTCACCTTCCTCTGGACACCCCCTTTGAGGTTCATGCCATGTGCTCGTGGTTTGGGTGGGCTGGCGAGTTTCTGCCGTTGGTGGTTGCATGTCAGAGACTGGGAAATCCCAATAAGACGTAAATGGAAGACGGCTAGGACACCTGGGGGCCATTCACCAACTTCTGGAGGGAGAGAGCTTCAGGATTCTCCTGATGATTGCTTCAGGAGCTCTATGTGCAATGATTCAATAGGGGAAGGATTTCCTTTTTTTTTTTTTTTAAGATTTTATTTTTTTATTTGTCAGAGAGAGCACAAGCAGGGGGAGTGGTGGGCAAAGGGAGAAGCAGGCTCCCCAATAAGCAGGGAGCCAGAAAGAACCCTGGGACCATGACCTGAGCCGGAAGGCAGACACTTAACTAACTGAGCTACCCAGGCGTCCCTGGGGAAAGGATTTCTCGTTTGATGCTCTTTTTTTCTTTATAAAGCACTCCGTGTCTGTCATTCATTTTTAAAACTTTCATTATTGATTTTGCCCAGAGTGAAAAACCAAGAAGCTGGTTTTTTCAACTGTGCCTGGCAACACCTTCAGCTTCTGTGCGGGTGCCTGGACGGAAAGGTCGAGGGCATCCGGCCCAGTGCTCCCAGTACTGCTTCCACCAGCACTGGTCCACCTCATCTCCTTGCTATGGTGGCAGTTTACTTAAGACGGTGTTTCTGTAAAATTCCATTGCTTGACAAGTGTTTGAATGACATCACTTTAGGGAATTGGTGTTTATGGTGTACAGGAAAATCACTTCTTTTTGAAGAATCACTTTGGATTGCTCATATCTCAGAGAGATGAAATATGTGACCGGCTTCCTCTGTCTCAGTTACAAGTGCTGCCTTGTTTGGAATGCTTGGAATTTTTGTTGTTGTTGTTTTAACAAGACAGGTCTCTGCTTTGGAAAAGGCGTTTGTCATAAACATATTTTTGTATATAAAATATACTTTAAACAGTTGCATAAATATATTAAACCGCTTTATTGAGGTATGATTGACAAGAAGCTGTACTTATTTAATGTAGACAATGTGATGAGTTAGAAGATAAATATATGCCTGGGAAACAGCGTAATGCCTCTATTTAACAATGCCATATTGTATACTTAAACACTTGTTAGGAGGGTAGATCTGTTAAGTGTTCTTACCACAAATACATGCACACAAGTAATGATAAATAAAGGGGGCAGGAGGAAACTTTTGGAGGTGATAGATATTTTTATCTTTTTATAACTTTGATTCGTAACCCACAGAGTAAGGAGTGAACACTTAATGTGTCTATGGCGAGAAAGAAAATTATGTTTCAGGTGTCCACAATGAACACAATTTCTAGTTCTGCCTTCAAAAGACTATTTCTAAGAGATAGTCTAAGAAGTATTCAATAATGTCTTTGTTTCTCAAGTGTTCTATGTCTCTTTCTAAAAAAATAAGAGAGAGGCACCTGGCTGGCTCGGTAGATAAGAGCACGCAACTCTTGGTCTTGGGATCATGAGTTCGAACCTCACATTGGGGGTAGAGATTACATTAAAAAATTAAAAAAATAAAAAATAATATAGGTTGAGACTGTAAGAAATAATTAACTTTGTTGAAGAATACCTAGATCTCCTGCTAGGTTGGAACAACAGGATTTACCTATTCATAACTGCTTCCTCCAAATGGGTTCTTGGTGTAATTGATATTTGTGGTGGTGGGTGGTTCGGCCTGTGTCATTCCCATCTTCCCTCCTCAGGAAGCATTCACTGACTACTCTTCTCCCTCCTTCCCCTTCCTTCTTCCTCCTTTCTCTTTCTCCCTCCTTCTTCCTTCTTCTTCCTCCTCCTTCTTCCTTCTTCTTCCTCCTCCTTCTTCTTTCTTATTCCTCCTCCTTCTTCTTTCTTTCTTCTCCTTCTCCTCCTCCCCCTTTCCCCTCCGTCTTCTTCTTTCCCCTCCCCACCGTCTTCTTCTAAAATTGTATTAAGTTTTAACATTTTAATTCCAGTGTAGTTAAAATAGTGTTATATTAGTTTCAGGTGTACACTATAGTAATTCAACAATTCTATGCGTTAATCAGTGCTCATCATGAGCAGTGCACTGGCTATATTTCTTCTTGATGTTTGACTTGGGATTTCTCTTTTTGAGGGCAGAGGTAGTCAGACTATGTTGTATGTGCTGTGTTGGGAAAATAGAAATGTGAAGACAGCAGCTGGGGGAGATTGATAATATGTGTGTTTTGGAACTGGGGTGTCTTGGAGAAACAGGTGATAGCTGTCTGTGCATAAACTGGGAAGAGAAGAGAGGCAGATTCACTCATTTTTACTCCTAATTGACCCTAAAGTTAGATTTTTTTTAACTTCAAAATACTGAATTTGATAGGCATGTTGATTTGCTCTTTCATAGTTAATCAAGTAAGAACACCATGTCTCGAACCTTATTGGGCCTTTCCCAAAATATTATGGAAGCCGATCATTGATTAGCTTTCTATTCAAATTTATTTTTAATCCAGTCTACTACTACTCAGGGAGTAGGTGAAAAACCTTGAATATTTCAGGTTGCTAGAGTCAGTAACTATTGATTCTTCTTGGTATGACATCAAGATAGTTAGTGCAGTTAGATCTCATAGATTTTTTTTTTCCTTCCATCTAATCCAGTTCGGTTTTCTCTCCCTTGTTTTTGTACTTTTGAACCTATATGTTGAGACATAAGCCATTGTGGGGCTCTGTAACAAATGCCGAACATATAATTTCTTTTGCTCAAAAATGGGGACAAAAAGAGTCTGGTTCTCATGGGGGGAGAGGCTGTTTACAATGATTTCTGTGGCCAAATTTCTTAGAATTGGCCACAGTCTTTTAAAATAGTAAGAACTGTAGGATTTTGCTTCTCTTTAGTTAGAACATGAAATTTCCTGATAATGATCCAAACCTATAGATTATTTTCACAATTATTTTACCTCTTTTAAAGATCATCTGAATAAAAACAAACTGAATAAAAACATCTGAATAAAAACAGCTCTACTTTTTATTTTTCATTGTAGAAAAAAATCCTTTCTATAGTCATGCATGTTTGGAGATAGATTTCGCTCTGTACAGTTGCAGTGACCTTATGGTACTTGTAGTCATGGGCTTTTTGTCTCTTTCTCTCTTTTTTCCCCCCTCTCTCCTTCCCCTTTTCTTCTCTCTCTCTCTCCCCATTCCATCCCTCCATGGTAATATCCACTTGTGAGGCAGCTCTGGGGTAATGGACCAGGCACGGGGCTTGGTCTCAGAAGATGGAGGTTTGCATTTTGCTCTGCTATATCCAAGCTCTGAGAACTCTGGCAGATTATTTAACTTCTCAGGACCTCAGTTCATTTATAAAAGAATCCTCCTGGTCGCAAAATGTGAAATGAAATGACATATGTGAAAGAACGCAATTAACACTGATGCCCTGTGGAAAAAAAAAATGTATTGGAATAAAATATACATACCATAAAACTTACCATTTCAATCATTTTAAGTGTGTATTTCAGTGGCAGGAAGCACACTTATAATCTTGTGCAACCTTCACACTATCCATTTGCAGAACTTTGTAGTTATTCTAGACAGAAACTCTGTACCCATGAAATGGTAACTCTCCATTTCCCCCGTCCCAGTCCCACCTCTCTACTCTCTGTCTCTGAATTCGACTTGCTGGGTACCTCACATTGATGGCATCACACAATATTTGCTCTTTTGGGTCTGACTTATTTCACTTAGCATAACGTCTTCAAGGTTTATCCGTATTGTAGTATGTGTCAGAGTCTTATTCCCTTTTAAGGCCGAATAATATTCCATTGAATGTTTATATCACCTTTTGTTTATCCACTCATCTCTTGATGGGCATTTGGATAGTTTCCATCTTTTGACTGTTGTGAGCAATGGTGCTAGGAACCTTGGTGTGCGAGGATCTGCTTGCATCCCAGTTTCCGTCCTCTTGGGTGTATACCAAGAAATAGAATTGTTGGATCATACGGTAATTCTTTGTGTAATTTTTTTGAATGACATTCTATTTGCAAGTGTCTTTCTTCTTAATCTGTTGGATTGTAGCGATGCAACTCCTAAATGGTGTGTTTGTTCCTTGCGGTTTTTTCATCTCTGTAATTTACATGAGAGGAGGCAGGATGGAGAGGTCACTGTAAATGTCAGGACACCAGGAGCACCTTGTCAAGGTGGCAAGTCTTGGAGCCCACTGTTCTCAGAAATGCCTTTGCTGTGTGCCTAGACAGCGTGGAAGGGGAAGGTTTGCCATGGCGGGGCCCAAATGTCTTGGTTAAACAACAACAGTATGAATGAATAAAGTATTTTCTGCTTTGGACCGTCCTGTAGGGATCGAGGAGACTGGAGAGCGGCGAGGAGAGGCTGATGGGCTCAGGTGGGAGGTTCCAGTATCTCACCATGACCACCGAAAATCCGGCGGCGGGAGAGCTGGCTCCAGCCCCCCTTGTCACTTGCAAGCTCTGCCTGTGCGAGCAGTCTCTGGACAAGATGACCACACTCCAGGAATGCCACTGCCTCTTCTGCACAGCTGTAAGTTTTCCTCGATGCTTTCATCACGAGCGTGAGAAAATACGGAAGGGGAGGACTGCGGAAGGACAGGGTCGGCTTCCGTGGCTTTCTGGGGAGCCAGGGTTTGCTACAGTCGTGCTCCCGTGTGGGAGAGCTCTTCCACCTTTGGGTCTGTCTCCAAGAAGTATCTTGAATGGTAGATCTGAGATTTACTGGTTTGGAGGCAAAGGATAACGTATGTGTGAAATGTAATTATTGGTTAAAGAAGCAAAATCTGTTCTTAAAGGGCGAGGCAGGGAACAAAATAGAAATATTTCTAACGTGTCTTAGTTAACTACCATCTGTAAGGCGTTCGTTAGGTATTTTGAATGATGGAGAAAGCAGGTAGCAATTTCCTGAATTTTCTTTCATAGACTTGGTCATCTCCTACAAAGCCCATGAGATCTAATTCCGTTACTTTGTTATGACAAAGTAAAATTCTTTTTTTTTTTTCTTCTATTTTCACAATATGTCGATGGTACTTATTTGTTATAAACAAGAGAACCTTGAAGATCTCCAGGGGTGGGGTTGTCCCTTTTACTCTGACACTTGGTATCAATGTCTGTGACCTGATTGCACGGATCCCTGAAGGTTGGTTGGTTAAGGTGTGAAGACAGGAGACAGACCGACGGATTCAAAGTGGCTGCTAGAAGTGCGAACCCAGGTGGTCTTACTCAAATTTTCACTTATTAAACGTCTTTTGAGCCCCTCCCGTGTGCCAGGGATGCCGCTGGATGTTGGGAACGTAGCGGTGGAGGAGATGCTTCCCACAGGGGAGAGGGACACGTTGAAGGATCCATATACGTTTAGTGGAATCCGGGGAAGCTCAGCCTACCAAAGGAACGTCTCACCCACATGGGGGAGGGAGGGATGTCCTGGGGGCACTGATCTCTGAGCTGAGGCTCTAAGCAAGAGTTGCAGACTGATGCTCGTGGACCACGTCTGGGCTCAACACGTTTCTGTTTGGATCTCCAATTGGGAAATTTCATCAGACAATGGAATAGTGGTAAAATACAGCTACTCTGGCCCTATTGATAGGCCCAGAAATAGATGATCTTTCCTCTATTTATATCAATCATAATCATCAATACCTATCTATCTATATATGTATTTTTTTAAGATTTATTTTTATTTATTTTAAAGAGAGAGAGAGAGCAAGCAAGCATGTGAGTGGGGAGGGGGCAGAGGGAGAGAACCCCAAGCAGACCCCACGCCCAGCACAGAGCCCGGTACAGGGCTCAGTGCTACAACCCATGAGCTCATGAGCGGGGCCGAAACCAAGAGTCGGATGCTCAACCGACTGAGCCACCCAGGCGCCCCTCCTCTGTTTATGTTACGTGCCTCTCTCCTGTTTGTGTTAGAATCAACTGCACTTTTAAACCGAGGATGGAGTAAGACTCATGCAGGGCACCTGCTGGCATCTCGTCCTGGCAGAGGCCTGGTGCCTGAGTTAGAGTATTTACCATTTATCTTTGCTTTGGTGGGCCAGACTGTTAATATTTATTATACCAAAGTATAATAATTGCCAGACAAATGTGGGTTTAGTGCCCTGACTTGAGAAGGAAATCAAATGGCTCAGTTATAGTGACTAGTGTTTGTATCAAGGGGAGTAAGAAGAAAGGAATCGTTAAGGAAGTAGAATCATTTATCAAGAGGTGTGTTTACTAAGCATGCCTTTAAAAAAAACCAGATAACAACTTAAGGTGAAATAAATTTTGCTTCCTCTCTTTTCGCTTAGTGAAGTTAACGTGACATGTTCTCAAGCTCATGTATATCAATTAAAAATTTTCTTTGGGATTGAGAATTCAGGTGGGGAGAAGCCTTGGGATGATTTTTAGGTAAAAAGGAAAGAGATTAAAATCCTTCCCTTAAGGTCTCCAGTTCTGAGATCCAAAGATGACGGCGAGTTGTACTGTTTTTCCATTTAATCATTCAGTCCCCACTGAGCCCTACCAGGTCCCAGGAACTGTTCTAGGCACTGGACTTACCAGTTTAAGAAATAAAACCCAGCAGAGATCCTTGCTCTTAGGAGCTTGCATTCTATCAAAGGCAGTTGTGTAATAAACGATAAACAGAATGAATGAGCGAGTCATACAGGATTGGGTCATAGGGCTGCGGGAAGAAGTAGAGCGGGGCGAGGGACCTGGAGTGCAGGCCGGGGTATTGCATTTCCAGGAGGATGTCAGGGCGAGGCCTCAGGGACATCTGTGTTGGTTTTCCCGGCCTGTGTTGCTTAAGGAAGTGACCTTGTCATCCAGGGCTGGCCTCAGCTTCCTCTGGTCTTGCTTTGCTGTCCACAGTCTGCTTCCAAGGGGATTGTTTCTCTGACTTTCTCACCTATGTTTCGGACCCTTGCCTAATCCTTGAAACAAATGAGTCAGAAGCAACGTTTGGGTAAAGGCAGGGTGGAAATTTTTGTCTCAGGGTGACTGATGTTGAAAAAGCAGGATCTGGAATTCAGTTTTTGCGACGGGACTCAGCAGTTCGGGATTCCAGTTTGGGTACGAGTGTCTGCACCCACAGACAGGGACGTGGTATCTGATCGTGTCACAAGTATCATTGCAAGAGCTCTTAGTTCCCAGTTAAAAACAACACAACGGCTTCTCGGTTCTCCTTTGGCAATTTGACGGTAGGAGTTAGGACAATTGGATTATTCCGTCATCTGTGATCCTACTTCCTCATTGTTGAGGAGTGAGTGCTCCCAACCAGAAAGTCAAATGGCGTAGTATTTTTGATATCCCTCCAAGTCTGGAACTTTCTGTGCCTATAAATATTAACCTTCTCTGGCTTCCTCATATCCCCATTCCCTGTGATCTACCAAACTAGTAAGCTGCATGCACTTGATTAGTGTCTGTATATTTGCAATTGACATCAGGCTCACCTGAAATACTACTCTAACTTTTTATCATTTAGACCTTTTATTTCTTCTTTTAAAAAGCTATTAAAGGATGTGTCTGATCCCCCAGATTTTAGTTTGCACTTAAATACTAGATATTAAATATTGATATTAAAGATACCAAGTGTGTTTTGTGTTTTCAAGGCTGAGAAGAAATTGGTGACTTTGTTTTTTGAAGATTTTATATATTTATTTGAGAGAGAGAGAGACGGAGACAGCACAAGCAGGGGGGAGGGGCAGAGGGAAGGGAGAAGCAGACTCCCTGCTGAGCAGGGAGCCCAACTTGGGACTCCATCCCATGCCCTGAGCCAAAGGCAGACGATTAACTGACTGAGCCACCCAGGGGCCCCTTGTGACATTTTTTACTAGGCATCTACTGCTAATTTCCAGCTTTAAATATGATTGGACAACATCTCCTAATTATTGGCTGGGAAAGATGTCTTGTACATGCTGTGTCTTTAAAATAATTTTGCTGAGGGGTGCCTGGGTGGCTCAGTGGGTTAAAACTTCTGCCTTTGGCTCGGGTCATGATCTCAGGGTCCTGGGATCAAGCTCCGCATCGGGCTCTCTGATCGGCCACGAGCCTGCATCCTCCTCTCTCTCTGCCCGCCTCTCTGCCTACTTGTGATCTCTCTCTCTGTCAAATAAATAAATAAAATCTTAAAAAAATAAAATAAAATAAAATAGTTTTGCTGAGATTGTTTTCCCTCCCCTCCTCATTAGGAGGCTGACCAAACAGAATGGTCCTCTTGCTAGATCCAGTATACTTTCATAGATTTAATAAAGCTTTTTATCCCTTTTATCCTTGTCCTGTTTTCCCTAAGAAGTATCTCTGACCAGGCTGCTGTGAGCTTAAATTCTTTCTGTTTCCAAGATCATCGCGCCCTGGGAAAGCAGGATGGATAGATGTGGAGTGTCTGACTTGACCATTGGATGGGGTCCCTATCTTTAGGGAGTTCTGGCCTTTAAGTAGGTGCCCCCACCCCACGTGTGTTCGATGGACCTCCAGCTCTGTGGAACAGAGGCGATCCTCGACTAGAGTGTTCCATGGCCGAATTAGCTCAGAAACAGGTATATTCTCTCTTCCTCTTCTTGGAAGGGACACAAGGCACTCGAGAGGCTCTGTGAAATCTTGTGGTTAAAAGAAAAGCAAGGGGACCCTGTTTAACTTCTCCTGAGGAGGCATTTCCATTTGACCACACCACCTTTTTAGTGGAATACCCATTAACTTGCCCACAAGTTGTGCGCTGGAGAATGCTGCTTTAAATCATTGACGTGTAGGTAATTCTTGATTTAAATGACCTCCAGAGAGCAGAATATGATGGATGTTGCTTCAGATACTCTGTACTAATAGCTAGTTTCTTGTTAAAGGAAACTTTCTGTGTTCTGTTTCTGAGGGTGGTTTCTGTTAGACTGTTTGCTCGGCTTTAATATACAGAAGAAAGTGTAGCATAAAGCAAGAAAGTCTATACAGGACAGAAATGGGTGTAGCTCTTCTGAGCATGACTGATCTCATAGATCATGAGGTGCATTATGGAGCCAAAGAAGTTGATATTTTGGGGTTATGGAGAGAGGTGTTGCAAAATTACTTGTTCTTGCGCTTGAAGGGTAAATATCTCAGGGATGTTAGTCTACTAACTAATGATATGCAAAAACTCTCTCTCTTCTCTTCTCTCTCTCTCTCTCCCTCTCTCTTGTGGATTTAAATAGCCCAACCCATGAAAATTCAAAATTTCCTTTTCTGGCGTTTGCACCATACTCTTTCAGATAATACCACCCCATTATAATTCAAGTGGAAGAAATAAGAGTCACAAAAGTCAGTTATCAAAGGAGGGAAAATTTGTGGGTTTGCTCCCTGGTGAGCAATTTTTGCCTCTCTGATTTATTTTGGAAGCTATTTCTGTCCGCCACGAATTAAAGAATAATGGAAACACAGTTGTTGCTTGTTTTTATAACCTAGATAATTTCACCTGAAAAGAGTCGGTATGTTGGGCATGGCCTATTTACCTTTCAGATTACAGACAGGATGTATTGAGCAAAAAGAAAATAACGTCCAGCCATATTCTTGCCTTTTTTCCATTACATTTGGTTGGCTCCAAGTAGTTAGAACTCCTTTTACTATTCATTTCTCTGAGCCAAATGGATTTTCCAATGTTTAAAAAAGTGAGAGGAAATATAAAACTTTTTAGACCAAGCCCTTCTTTTCCTTGGGGCCTGTCGAGTGACCTTTAAGAAAAGCCCACATACGGCCTGGGAGACGTTTACAGTTTGGAAAGAGTTGCCATGTGTGTGTGCGCCGGTGCGTGTGTGTGTGTGTGTGTGTGTGTGTGTTACTTGTGCTTACATGTGTGCCCACACAGGCTGGTAACTTTCAGATGAAGCTGAGAACCCATGGCAGTTCTCTCCTGGATTCTAACTGACGTCTACGATAGGATTTCGGCAGGAATGCTCTCTTTCTACTACCACCTCCGTGTTCCTCTTCTAGTGGTGGTGAGCCACGCAGACTCGGAGGGAGGGAGAACCCAGCTCAGGGTCAGGCTTCGCCACCATCCGTGAGTGTGACTTTAGGCCAGATCTTTGGTTTCTCTGAGCCTTAGTGTCCTCACCTGGAGGGTGGGGCAGGTAGGGGAGGATCATGGCCATCTCAGAGCGTTGTGGGGTGGGGTGGGGGAGCCCCAGGGCAGTCCCTAGCGCAGTGCCAAGTCTCTGGTAAGTTGGCGTTGTTACCCCTTTCTTTCTGAAGTTCCCTCAGGAGGCCGAGCTGTTCTGTGTTTCAGGAACTGTTTTAGAAAAAGGAAATCCGGTGGAGACTTGACTGCCTTCCTCATTAGCCTTTTGTAAAAAGATGGTAACATAGGTGATTTCAGCCTTACTCCTGTTCTGAGACACCCCCAGACTCACTATTAGGATAGAGACGGAGGTTTCTCTGTTGGATTTGTCTGAAGATTGACTGGTGGCTGGGCACTTCAGCTCAAGAGGTAGAAATAGGACTTAGAGGAAAAGTAATACAGCTTTAAAAGTGAATAGAAGAGGATATTTACCCAAAGAGTATGAGAACACTAATATGAAAGGATATGGACCCTATGTTTATTGAGGCATTATTTACAATAGCCAAACTATGGAAGCAGTCCAAGCGTCCACTGATAGGTGAATGGGTAAAGGAAATGTGGTACGTATACAACAGAATACCACTCAGCCATGAAAAAGAATGAAATCTGGCCATTTGCAACAACGTGGTTGGAGCTAGAGGGTATTATGCTAAGTGAAATAAGTCAGTCAGAGAAAGACAGATACCATAGGAGTTTACTCATATGTGGAATTTAAGAACCCAAACCCATGAACCAAAGAAAAAGACAAACAAGCAAACAAAAAAAACAAACAAACCAAATCTTTTTTTTTTAAACAAACCAAATCTTGAACTCGAGAACAAACAGATGGTTACCAGAGGGGAGGTGGGGGAGGGGATGGGTAAGATAAAGGGAATTAAGGAGGGCGCTTATCATGGTGAGCACGGAGTCATACGTGGGGGTCTTGAATCACTGTGTGGTACACCTGAAACTAACATGACACTGTGTGGGAGCGGTCCCGGAATTAAAATAAAAACGATAAAAATAAATAAAACCTTAAAAAAACATAACCATAACTAAATCAGCACATTTCGGATGCATGTAAGAGATCAGATGGAAGTGTCTCAAGCTACTATTTATTTAAAAGCTGCTCCCCCCCTCCCCCCCGCCCAGTGAGCATATAGTAATAGAATAACTCGTTGGCTTGATGTGTATCGTCTAGGATCATTTTAAGTGTTTTTTATTGGGCACTCTCTGGAACTGCAAAAAAGCATGAGGCATCGTAGGCCAGCAAGGTCACAGAATTTTTTTGTCCCCTCCTCTGGTGGTGGCCTCCAGCCTTTCCTGGAGGTTTCAGATTCTCCAGTTCTCTGCATTCCCCTGTCTTCGAGTCCTGTGGGATGGACAGAAGTCAACGCGGCCAGTCTAAAGCCCTCTGTTATTCTGCTGGTTTCCGACACTAAAACACACCGGGGTGTAAGGTTCGTCTTATGGGTAAAGTGAATTTGTTATTGTCAGGGTTTCAGAGGCTTTATCGGTCACTGTTTGTAAATGACTTTAGTATTCTCACTGCTTAAACTCAAGAGTTCCGATGATGGTGCTGTGATGACTTTGTATTTACCAGGCAAGTCCCTGATTTGAAATGCAAATTTCCGTACTATATTTTCCCACCACCGAGGGAGCTGCTGCTGGACAGATAGCATCTGAGAAGTGGGAGCAAATTGTAGCAGCATGAGAAACGGAGTAGGGATGACTCAGGGAGGAGTTGGCTTTCTGGACCCATGATCTCATCCATGCTGTAGCGCTCACCACTCACTTACTCAAGGCAAGTGGTAAAATGTAGCAAGAGGAAAGAGCAGCAAAAGGAGACCACGCTCTGCGGGCTGAGTGATTCTGTTGTAGCTCCTCTTTCTGGATGCCGGTCTGGCTCGGTGTCTACGAGACTGGGTCTCAAATCTGGTTGCTTGGGCTTCATTTCTTCCATGCATACAAAAATATTGATTGTGCCATGTAGAGTTCTGAGGGTCAAGATCTAGTGGTGAACGGTGGGATCGAGGCCCAGTTTTCAGATAGCTTCACACCGTCGTGCGAAGCACAGATCCTGAAGTCAGATGATGATCGAGGCTCTGAGTTAAAACAGAGCTGGGTGAGGGGGCTGGCGAGCGCCGTAGGGGAGGGGGTTGATGGGCAGGGAAGCCTCGCTGATAAGGGATTACTTGGGCAGAGACCTGGAGGACGGGGAAACAAGCTGTCTGGGTATCTGGCAAAAGAGAGTTTTTGGCGGATAGGAGCAGTGTGGAGGTCTGTCCAAAACTGGGACCGTGCTTGGTGTTCAGGTATGTCGAGCAGGAGGAGGGGCAGAAAGAGAGGGAGAAGCAGACTCCCCGCTGAGCAGAGCACCCCAAGTGGGGCTCCATCCCAGAACCCTGGGATCATGACCTGAGCCAAAGGCAGAGGCTTAACCAACTGAGCCACCCCGGCGTCTGATTTAACCATGTTTTACATGGATCACTGTGTTAATAAGGATTATCCAGGGAAACAAATCCATTGAAGATAGATATACATAGCTCCAGCATGAGATATAGATGCATGTGTGTATATATAAAGAGATTTATTAAAAAGAATTCGCTCATGCAGTTATAGAAGTGAAGTCTCATGATCTCCTGCCTGTAAGCTAGAGACTAGCCTCAGGAGAACCACTGGTGTAAGTTCCAGTCTGAGGGCAGGAGAAGACCAATGTCTTAGCTCATGCGGTCAGGCAGAGAGAATGAATTCTCCCTTCCACTCGCTGCCTTGTAGTTCAGTTCAGTCCCTCAGCTGATTAGGTGAGGCCCACCCATGTGGGGAGGCAGTCTGCTTTCTTCCATCTACCAATTTACATACCAGCCTCATCTGGAAACACCCTCATAGATATACCTAGAAATAATGTTGTACCCAAATACCTGGGTATCCTGTGGCCTGGTCAGGTTGACACATAAAATTAACCATCACAGTCACCTTGGCTGCTGCATAGAGAATTAACTAGAGGGGCAAGGATGAAGGCAGACAGACTAGTTAGAAGATACATAGAACAATCCAGACCAGAGGTGGTAGTGGGTTGGACCAGTGAATGGTAGCCACTCATGTGTTTGGGTAGTCTTAGGCTTCATTTTCTTTTCTTTTCTTTTTTTAAGATTTTATTTTTTTATTTGACAGAGAGAGAGAGACAGCAAGAGCAGGAACACGAGCAGGGGGAGTGGGAGAGGGAAAGCAGGCTTCCCGCCAAGCAAGGAGCCTGATGAAGGACTCGATCGATCCCAGGACCCTGGGATCATGACCTGAGCTGAAGGCAGATGCTTAACAACTGAGCCACCCAGGCGCCCCAGCTTCATGTTCTTTTATAGAATATAGGGATAATAATAAATCATCTAAGGTTATAGAGAAGATTGTGATAGATAATCTGGGTAAAGCATTTAATCCAGTGCCTGGAATGCAGCGAGTGTACACATAGGTCTCTACTAATTTTCGTGTGATCATTGAGATTTTGCTTGAAAACCTCCAGAAGTGGGACCTACCATGACACTGGCTATTCAATTACAGAATTAAATTTTTTTTTTTTTAGATTGATTTATTCCTTTGAGAGAGAGCACACGCAAGCAGAGGGTGGGACAGAAGGAGAGGGAGAGAGACAATCTCCAACAGACTCCCCACTGAGCATGGAGCCCAACTTGGGGCTTGATCCCTAGATCCTGACATCACGACCTGAGCCAAAATCAAGAGTAGGATGTTCAACCGATCCAGCCACCCAGGCACTTCTCCAGAATTTAAAATTCTAAGCTGTCTTTTCTTCTATATCCATTTGAAACCTATTTCCATATAAATTCTACTTATTAGTACTGGTCTGCCGTCCAGAAGAAAATTGGTTGAAGTTTAATTTTTATTCTACTCACTTAGCTCTATATTATTTGCATGAAACTTATCTTACTGTTACAACAAGATTACTCTTTAAAAATTCTCCCACAGTGCTCCATCCATTGTGGAGATATTAATAAATCGAACTTCATTCCCCACCCCTCTACCCCTTTCGTTGACACAAGCTTTTGGAACGAGCTTTATTTGCACAACATTCTCGACTTTGATCATGGGTTGAACAAGTACTTTGGGCGTTTCTATATTCTCTTCGGAAAGCATATGGTATCAGGGAAGGGGGGCAGTACAGGAATATGGCAGAAGATTTAATTTCTTTTTCACAAAGACTGTTATAAAAAGATGGTACGTTGGCAGTCTGTGTTGGTGTGTTGTGGAAACTCTTTTTTTTCCCCACAGCATACTCGCCAAAGTTTAATTTTTCTTTCTTTTTTTTTTAAAGATTTTTTATTTATTTATTTGACACAGAGAGAGAGATCACAAGTAGGAGAGAGGCAGGCAGAGAGAGAGGGGGAAGCAGGCTCCCTGCTGAGCAGAGAGCCCAATGCGGGGCTCGATCCCAGGACCCCGAGATCATGACCTGAGCCAAAGGCAGATGCTTAACTGACTGAGCCACACAGGCGCCCCAGTCTGTTCTCATCTTAATCCTGATTCTGCTCTTCCATTTGATATGGCCACGTACCGGCCACGGCGCTGTGTGGATAGGTATAACCAGTCCGGTTCTCCTGTGGGAAGCGGACCCTCTGCTGAGGGAAGTACAGTGTGCCGTGGAGCATAAGGGAAGCCACCTAAACTAGACTTGGGGAGGTCAGGGAAGGTTTCCTGAGCAGCTGAGACCAAGAGAGGACTAGGAGGTTGCTTGATGGCAGTGCTGGTGACGCTGTGGACAGGAGGAGAGCCACAGGGAGGAGGGCAGCCACAGGTGAGGGCACAGAGCCAAGGCAGAGTGGCATACCGAGGAACTGAACTGAGAGATGTCCCTGGAACATATTGTGAGAGATATGGGGGTGCTCGAGCATGAGGTTGGAGAGCGAGCATGGGGAGGGTCTTGTAGACCTTGTTAAAGAGCATTATGGAGCCACCAAAAGGCTTTGTTTGGGAATGGGGTAGGGAGAATGGCTCTGGCACAGAGTGGAGAATGGTCTGGAAGGGAGAAACAAGGGGGGCCGATGAGAGCTTGGAGAACACTCCTCTCATCCACATATGTGGTATTTATTATGGCAGACTGCAATTTTGAGTTCTGGAGTATGAAAAGTATTCTCATGTCCCAATTTCTCCTTCCTATGCATTTGGATACTAACATCCAATTTCTTAAAATGTTGCTGAAAAAATGCCACCCCTGTCATTCTTTCATCCGCTCCTGCTTGAATCCTATTCCTTAGGGCTGACGGTGAAGTCCTTTGCACAATGTCTGTCTAGATCACCTTCTGCTGCCTCTTACGTGACGCGTCTCACACTTTCATGCCTTTCCTTCTTTCTAGCATCTTCCTCTCTTCTTCCTTTAATACACCACTGGCTCAGTTCCTAATGAAGTCTCATTGCCTGCTCCGGGCCATTGCAAGTCAACAAATACTTTGACAAACAGAATACTAGATTGGGGGGATTTATTGGTGGAAAACGCAAACATCGTTCTTACCCTCGTGGCATTGGCTACCCTAGTGTAAAAGTGATCAACTCTGCTCTGAAAGCAATTAGCATTAAAATCAAATCAAACAGATTTAGTATAAAGATCTGTATTTCAGGGCGCCTGAGTGGCTCAGTTGGTTAAGGGTCTGCCTTCGGCTCAGGTCATGATCCCAGGGTCCTGGGATCGAGCCCCACATCGGGCTCCCTGCTCAGCGGGGAGTCTGTTTCTCCCTCTCCCGCTGTGCCTCCCCCCTGCTCGTGCACACTCTCTTTCTGGGTCTGTGCGCTCACATTTCGAGGCCCACTCAGCCCTCCATCCCAGCCAGTCATTCACCCAATGGCCAGTTTCCTAAAGTACTGGGGTCAGGCAGCAGCGGCGGTGCCCGAACCTGGGAGCTACTGCAGTTAGCCCCACTGCTTCTGCGAAGTCTGCAGTCATTTCAGGGTGGGCTGTGCAGGGTTTTTAGTTCCTCTGTGTATCTCTGTAGAAACAGGAAGTCAGTGGGCAAACCAAGGCCCCAAGGGATGGAGGCAGAAGGCAAGGGCACAGGGATGATGGCTCGCTTCTCTTCCACTGCCAACCCAGAAGGGCTTTCGGTCCCAGACTTCAATTTCAGCCAAAATGCCAAGGTTTGGGGCACTGATTTCATGTATGCGGTTGGGGATAGAGAATGTAATTAGAAATAGAGTGAAGCTTTAGTGCTTATTTTCTTTCTTTTTAACCTCACTTTTCCTTGCTCTCTCCTTTTTTAAATTAAAGACTAGTTTTTACTCTTTTTTTTTTTTAATGTTTTTATTTATTTGACACAGAGATAGAGAGCACAAGTAGGCAGAGCAGCAGGCAGAGGGAGAGGGAGAAGCAGGCTCTCCGCTGAGCAGGGAGCCCGATGTGGGGCTCGATCCCAGGACCCTGGGATCATGACCTGAGCTGAAGGCAGTCGCTTAACTGACTGAGCCACCTAAGTGCCCTCATGCTGGTTTTAAAACAAAAACAAAAGCTTCCAAGGTATTGACTGTATGATCAGTTCGCCTTCCAGACTCCTTCTTTGTGTGCAAATATGTGAACACATGGATAGATATATATGCATACACATCATTTAATAGAGAAATGGGGTCTTTATAGGTATTTTTCTTTAACTTGAGTTTTACAAATTTTACTTAGGGTGTTGTGGACACGCTTCTCTGTAAGAGTATATAGACAAACCTTCCTTTTTAAGTGTTTGCTATTATAAATGAAAAATGTGTGTACTTGTATAAATGTGAAACTGTATCTATTTAGGAAAAATTTCTAGCAGTGGAATTGCCTAGTAAAAAGGTATGTGCATTCTAAATTGATATGTTGCCAAATTGCCCTGCCCCCTAAACTGTTGTGCCAACAGCCCCCACCAAGTGCATAGGGAAAAGCCCCCTTCTTTGACACTCTGGATATTTTCAAATTTTTTATGTTCTCTAATCTGAGATGTGGAAAGAACATATCTCATTGTTTAATCAATGTTTCCTCTTTTCAAGAGGAAGCAAATTGTAGTAAGACAAGGTCCTCTCATGAGTTTATCTTTAAAAAATACACCATGTGTTCCGTGTTAGTACAGTTTCAGCTGATTTTATGCCCTGATATCCACAGCACTGTCAAGTTAGAAAAATGGGTCCTATCCAGAAAAGCGTACTGTATTTTGGAGTCATGAATGAATGAGAACATACTGCATATATGCAGTTGGTCCTAATGTTGGGGAGAGATGCATTATTACCACACAAAGAAGTTTATGTTCCCTGATAAGAAGTTACTCTGTAGGAAAAGGAACTTATAAAAATGTAGACACGTTGAAGTCAAGAGGTTGCAAACTAGAAAATTCAGCGAACTCTAAAGCTCCATTTTCTGACTATTTAAGTGCATCAGGGATTGGTTAGGGGGTGGATTTCAGGTGGGCGTGGCACCTCTTGGGATCAGGCTAGACCCCGTCCATGCCTCATTTCCGTGGAAATACATAAGCTCTGTGTTAACCAAAAGCCTCAATGGTTTTGAAACATTTCCCACCCCCAGCAGGGAGGTCCTTTGGGTTTGACTCTTTTGGTTAAGTGTCCGTGAGTTATTAGCCACATGAATGTAGGGTGGAGGGTTTTTATTCAATGTCTTTGACCCTCGGTTTATTCATCTATTAAAAAAAAAGCAAGGAAGGACAAGCAAGGCCTTTAAGTACCTGCCATGCCATATGTAAAAGGCAAGAGTACAGTTTCCTCCCCCTATTTACTCTTAGCCTCCAGTTTATACATGAAGAGACCAGTGCAGGGGTCGCCTGGTTCACACAGTCAGTTACGCATCCGACTCTTGGTTTCGGCTCAGGTCCTGATCTCAGGGTTGTGGGACTGAGCCCCGTGCTGGGCTCCATGCTTAGTATGGAGCCTGCTTAAGATTCTCTCTCTCCTTCTTCCCCTGCCCCTCTTCCCTCCCCACCCCAGCTCTCATGTGTGCTCTTGCTCTCAAAAAAAAGAAAAAAAAAGAAAAAGAAACCAGTACAGAATTAAGTTACTTTCCCAGGATCCATAGTCTTAATTCCTGAATCATAGGGTTGTTTGGATGATGAGAGCAATTTTGTGGAAATATATAATATACTGCCCAGGACATAGTATGTGCTCCCTTGATTTTATTTGTTAGCATGCATAATGAATGAGCCCCATAATTAGGTTCTTACGATTCTACCTCTAATTTCTATATAATGCAAGACTGACAGCTGGTTTTCATGTATATAAAAAGCTTAGTTAGTACAAAGAAAATGTAAAGAGCAACTGATTAAAAAAAATCCAAAAAGTTTTCTTTTTTTTTTTTTTTAAGATTTTATTTATTTATTTGACAGGGAGAGGCACAGCGAGAGAGGGAACACAAGCGGGGCGGGAGAGTGGGAGAGGGAGAAGCAGGCTTCCTGCTGAGCAGGGAGCCCGATGCGGGCTCGATCCCAGGACATTGGGATCATGACCTGAGCCGAAGGCAGACGCTTAACGACCGAGCCACCCAGGTGCCCCAGAAAAATCCAAAAAGTTTTGCAGAGACCAGCGTGTATAGAATCTGAACACACTTGTGGCTGGAGCCTCAGACCGAAGGGATTGAGTGGCATGCTATGAACTTTCAATGGTGTGAGTTCAGGCACATTATTTGAGGACACCAAGGGCTGAGAGGTTTAAGGCATCTGGTTTGCACACTTGGAACCTTCCAGCACACTTAGTATAGATTCAGATGTTGAAATTAAAGTCAACGTTCAGGGCCTGACCTCCAGGTTCAGAGACTGACGTTCTTCCAGGCCCAATGCACATCACATTTGTGGAGTCGCTGGTATTCACAAGAGAACTTGTTTCCAAGTGATTCCTGTGTGCTGAGGGTAATGAATGGACAGGGGACTCCAAAGCACAGAGACTTTTACTTACCGCGATGCGGAAAGAAAAAACTTGTAGCTGTAATACCTGCTTTTCCTAGGTAGTATGTTCATACAAATTGTTTTCATATGGAATGGTGTCTAGTCTTGGAAGACCTTTGAAGTTTACGGCGTTGAGAACCTTCCAAAGGAAAAAAGTAGTGTTTTCAAGTTGTAAAGATCCCAGTATTTTCTCATGCTTGAGTGTGAAATGAGGATGATAACACCAGTCTCCAAGTTGCTGCGAAGAGTAAATGAGAGAATATTAAGATGAGCACCACACCGACCATTGGAGTTTGGCAGATGTTCTCGTCCTCATCGACCGCCTTTCCCCTGCCTCTCCTGTAAGGAATTTTAGTTGTAGGCCAGTGGTTCCGCAAGTGTCTTCCTCTGAGCAGTCGCTGTGAACCTGTTAGAATGACAAGTTCTGGAGCCCAGCCTACTAGATCAGAAACGCGGGGGTGGGGGGGTGGGGGGGGTGGAGTCCACTGATGTGAGTTTCAGCTCATCCTCCAGGGGCGCTGCCTTTGTCTAGGGTCCCTGCAGAGCACTCTTTAGGTGAAGCACTTACGAATTGCTCCCTATCACGTGCTTTCAAATACATAGGCTCCCTCTGTCTCTTTTGTGACCACTGACACATTTCTGAAAGAACTGGTCATATGGCTTTGACTTATGATCTTTGCCTTAATAGTCTAACTTGCTAGAATATGGTGCTAACTCAAAATATTTGGAAGCACCTGGGTGGCTCTTGGTTTCAGCTCAGGTCATGATCGCAGGGTCCTGAGATGGAGCCCTGAGTCAGGCTCTGTGCTCAGTGAGGAGTCTGCTTGAAGACTCTCTCCCTCTGCCCCTCCCCTAACCCTCGCTCTCTCTCTCTTTCTCAAATAAATAACACTTAAAGAAAAATTTGGAAAGTGGTCATTCAAGGATAGTAACTAGGCTGGATTTTAACAAGACAGTCAAAAGCAGTCTTGAATATGCAAGCCTGTGGATTTATTAAGAGAAAGAAAAGGAAGACTGACTCAAATGAGGGCAATTAAAGTGAAACTAAGCAACACCTATAAAACTCCCTGATTTCTAGAAATCTGCTTTTTAAGAACGTCAAAAACATTCCCGTTTTTGCAGAACAAAGTCTTGGGGGGAAATTATGAGATGAGGGATAGTGGCCAGTTTGTTACCGTCTCTATTATAAGTAGAAAGATATTCCGATTTTGCTGTGGAGTTGTTGAATAAAATCATTTAAATCAATTTGAATATTACAAGATGGCTCACATTCAACCAAGTCACTGTTAGTCGAGCTTTTTCAGAGTTCACATTTCTTAAATCTAATAAATTCTCTTTTGTAAACGTAGCCAAGGAGGAATTTTGCTTAAGGCTTATGTCTTTTTTTTTTTTTTTTAAGATTTTATTTATTTATTTGAGAGAGAGAGTGAGTGAGAGAGAGAGAGAGAGAGAGAGCATGAGCAGGCGGAGGGGCAGAGGGAGAAGCAGACTCCCTGCTGAGCAGGGAGCATTAATGCTGATGACCCTGAGATCATGACCTGAGCTGAAGGCAGACGTTCTACCGCTTAACCAGCTGAGCCACCCAGGTGCCCAAGGCTTAAGGCTTATGCCTATGCTAAACTGAAAGTAAGTTATTCCTAACTAGTAGTCTATGTAGAGAAAAAATACCCTCTTGAAGAAACTACCAGCATCACTATTGTTTAACCTTTGGGTCATTGATGTGACCTATTTTGCATGCTGGATTTATAGGTTATATCCTGTAGAAAAAAAATGTAATTGATGATGAGTTAGCTTGTCTCATTTATATAATGTAAATATTCTTCAAAATTTTCAAAAATTTAGATAATCATTAATGTCACTGCCATTAATTTTCATTAATAAGATTTTATTTCAAACTCTGGTTTAAATACAATATGATATTGGGGTTTTATATAAAATATCACGCAGACGATTCTTGCTTTAAGGAACATTAAAATCTGAGATGTGGTGAATGGTGAAAATTTTTTTTCTTTTTAGCTTAAAAATTTGTGCAACAGTTTGTTACGGAACTGTTCAAACATACAACAAAGGTGAAAGAATTTTAGCAATGAATATCTATATTCCTCCCCCTCTTGGATTCCAACATTAAATGTTTACTGCACTTGCCTTATCATGCGTCTATCCTCTGTATGGATAAAATGCGTGGATACTCACTGTGCATTCTGTAGTAGAATAAAGGTACTCCATTCTCCACTGTTTACTTGGATTGGTTGAATGGTTATATTTTATGCAGATACCTTGCATAGCCCTACATCCTGGCTGAGGACTTTGTTAATTTGGGGGTTGTTTCCTTCTGTGTTGCTGAGACCTTCTGTGCATTCTGGGAGAGTCAGAAAGGCTGCCTAAGAGTTCAAATAGGGACTCTTTAGGTGCACAGAAGAGGGGTGAAGAAAGTGATAAATGAGTTCAGCAGAATCTCCCAATGCTTAATCTGGGCTGTGCTTATTCTCACTCCCCGTCCTGGGCCTGTTGGCTAGGGCCTTGGGGCCAGCTGAGGGCTGGCAGTTCTGAGGTCTAATGTTTCTTTGCAGGAAATGGAAGGATGTAAACTTGGCAAGCCTTATTTTCTTTCTCTTGGAACCATCGGTTGCTTTTCTGGGTCTACTGTGTTGTAAGCACCTGGCACACAAGGATCTCTTTGGAACTAGCCTGAGAACTGGGGCCCCCACTGTTAAGAGAGGCAACCCTGCTGGGATAAAAGGGAGAGCCTCCGAAAGGTCAATGGGAGAGTTCTTGAATTACGCGTGTTGAAAGAGATCCTTCCCCTGCTCAAGTGTGCTGCCTGCTCCCTGGTCTGATTGAAAAGTGCTTCCAGTCTAGCCCGATTGATTCACTTCATGGCGAGGACTGGATCCGTCTGCAGCGTTTCCAGTGGGTTTCTCCTCAGAGCTATTACCGTACTGAGTTTCCTAATTTAGGTGTTTCATGATCACTTGAGATAAAGATAGAAGTGTTTGATCGCTCTTGCTTGGTGGGAACTGGAGGTACTTTCGATTGGGGGCCAGATTTAATCTCCCATATTGAATGACTGTTCTCAAACTTAAAAGGTGGATCTTAGTTCCCTTTTCCAAAAACAGTAGCAGCACTATTTTGGGTTAAGTGTTTAAAAGATCTCAATCAGAGCTTTAAGTTTTACATATAAAACTTCCTTCTTAGGCTTCCTTTACAGTTTCTTCTGGAACTAGCTAAATGCATGCATTCTCTATGGAGATATTGGTTAGAGAGGAGTCCTTCCTTTCTGTGAAGATCATACTTTTGAATATTACAAAGTAACTTAAAGGCAGTGATGATGGACAAATCTTCCTTGATTAGACTTGAGGGCATGGATTGTATTGAACTAGAGGTTCTTGGACTTGGTCGCATATTGGAACCATAGAGTTTAAAAACACCGATGCCACTTAACAGGACTGCAGAATGCGAGATCAATATACAGAAATTAATTGTATTTCTATATACCAGCAAAGGAAAATACAATAATGGCACATTAAAACAACGATTATTAGCAAATTTCAAAAGGAATAAAATACCTAGGAATAAATTTAACAAAGGAAGCATAAAACTTTTACTCTGAAAACTACAGAATATTGTTGAAAGAAATTCAAGAAGACTAAATAGAAAGACACTTGATATTCATGGATCAATACAGGCATACTGAGGAGATATTGGGGATTCGGTTCCAGACTTAACTCAATAAAGCAAATATCACAATAAAGCAAGCCAAATAAATTATCTCATTTCCCATTGCATATAAAAGTTATGCTTACACTATATTCTTATACTGTAGTCTTTTAGGTGTGCAGTAGCATTATGTCCAAAAAAACTATGCACACTGCTTAATCACAAAATATTTTATTGCTAAAAAATGCTAACCATCCTCTGAGCTTTAAACAAGTCATAATTACCTACAGATCACCATAACAAATATAATATAGACTTTTTGAAATACGGTGAGAATTACCAAGGTATGACCCAGAGACATGAAGTGAGCACATGCTGCCGGCCAATACACTGGCTGGGTGTAAGGTTGCCACAAACCTTCCGTTTGTAAAAACGTACTCTCTGTGAAGCACGATACACAAAGTAGGCCCGTATTGCAAGATGGCCATAAAATGGGTCTACGGATATAAATCCTATCAAAATCCCAAATATTCTTCTTGGCACAAATGACAAGCTTATCCTAAAATTCATATGGGAAAGTGAGGGAAATCGGATAGCCAAAACAATCTTGTAAAAGAAGAACAAAGTTGGAGAACTTGCTTCTGGTCTTCAAACTTCCTGTAGCGCTGTATTAAAACTATGTCGCACTGTTATAAGGATAGACAGTTAGCTCAATGGAATAGAATTGACAGTTCCAGAAATAAATTCTCCTGTTTATTGTCAGTTTCCATCAAGGGTGCCAAGGCAGTTCAAAGGGGGAAAGAATACTTTTTCGATAAATAATGCTGGTACAACTGGATACCATTTGCAAAAGAATGAAGTTGGACTGTTTCCTCATACCGTGGATGAACATTAACTCAAAAGGCCTCTGCCTCTCAGAGCTCACCCTGCAAAACTCTTTGAAGAAAATATGGGAAATAGAAAAAATTTCATGACCTCAGATTCAGCAAAGCATGAACAGAAGAAAAAAAATTGGACCTCATCAAAATTAAAAACCTTTACGATGGACCTCCTCAGGAAAACGAAAAAACTCACAATATGGGATAAAATATTTGCAAATCATATCTGTTATAGGACACCTGCAGAATATACAAAGAAGTCTTATAACTCAATAATAAAAACACAAATAACCCAATTAAAAATGGGCAAAGGATCGGAATAGACATTTATCCAAACAAGTCTGGATCAAAGAAGTCTCCCAACTTTGCATGCCAGTCACAAGCCCAGGTTGTTAACTGAACTTTTGATCAGTGGGCTGTAAATCATAGGTTCCCATGACCTCCTCCTTGGCTTCAATTAACTCGCTAGAGCAGCTCTGAGAACTCAGAGAAGCATTTTACTTACTAGATTATTGGTTTATTATAAATTGCTATCACTCAGGAACAGCCAGAGGGAAGACATGCATTAGGGCAAGTTGTGGGGAAAGAGCATGGATCTTCCAAGTCCTCCTAAGTATAGCACTCTTACCAAATCTCCGTGTGTTCACCAGCCGGTAAGCTCTCTGAACTCAGACTTTGGGGTTTTTATGGAGGTTTCATTCCATAGGCATGACTGATTGAATATCCATCACTAGTGGCCCATGATGTAATCTCCAGGCTCTCTCCCCTCCCTGGAGGTCAAGGGGTAGGACTAAAAAGTTCCAGCTCTTCGTGCACAGAGTTGGTGCCTCTGGCAACCAGCCCCCATCTGACCTAGGGGCATTCCCAAAGTCACCTCCTTAACATAACAAAAGATACTTTTTTATCTCACCCTTCACTTAGGAGATTCCAAGGGTTTTAGAAGCTCTGTGATAGAAATAGGAAGAATGTATTTGTATTTCTTATTACAAATCATAGTATCATGGCTGCCTTTCCCATTAGTGTCCCGTAGTTTCCAGTGTTTCTTGTCCATAGAAACAGACCTGTCTCCTGTCCTTTTCTTCAAGGCTCTGCCCTCTGCTAGGAAGCTACTGCCTCACCTGACTATCCTCCTGTCCTAATTATTTGTGAATGGTGACAGATTATTCTAGAGACAAGGCTTTAATCAAAGAAATCTAAAGGTCGAAATTTCCGGTAATGTTGACACGTGAACTGAGTGGAGAGAGTGAGACTTTGGGGGGTACATAATTATATACACTTAATTTTTTAGAGAGAGCAAGAGCGCGTGTGCACGCACATGCATGCACACATGCAGGATGTGGGGAGGGGCAGAGGGAGAGAAAGAATCTTAAGCAGGCTCCACACCCACCATGGAGCCCAACATGAGGCTTGCTCAATCCCTGGGACCCTGAGATCATGACCTGAGCTGAAATCAAGAGTCAGATGCTTAATCTACTGAACCACCCAGGTATCCCTGTATCCACCTAAATTTTAAGTCCTAGTTGCAATAAGTGCTATAAAGGAGACATAAAGAGTGTTTACAGTTTTGGAAGGGTTTTCAGCGGATGACGGAAGGGATCAGATTTAGATTTTATTAAAGTTCCTTCTGCCAGCAGTGTGGAGAATTAATTAGAAAGAGGCAAAACAGATACAGGAAGACTTGAGTGGACCAAGGTAGAAGCCCAGGTAAGAGGTAATGGAAGTGGCCTACGGATGGGGCAGAAGAGCTTGATAGAGGTGAATAGGCCTAATCAGTACTTAGGACATGGGATGGATAGGACTTTGGAATTTATTAAGTCACCCAGTAATGTGTTTTGTAGTACCTTCTTCATGTTTTTCTGGAATCTGTCAGAGAATAAGACCATGTCTCTATACTTCTAGCTGAATTTCTAGTGGGGCAACAAGCTAATACACAAGTAAATAACGTTAGATAATAGAAAGTGCTATGAAGAAAAATAAAGCAGGGTAAAGAGGCCTGATAGGGGAGGGAAGGTTGGCCTTTTTCGCCAGCGAAGGCCTATCTGAAGACGTGACACTTGAGGAGAGCCCTGAGTGACGTGAGATCGAGCCACCGGGGAAGGACATTCCAGGGGGAGGAAATGGCACCAACCAAGAAAGGCGGCCTTATTCGGAAGCAGGCATGATACATAGAGGAAATAGTGAGCAGGTTCAGAGCCCCAGAGTAAAGGGGGAATGTGGTAGAAATGAGCTCAGAGCAGGAGTCAGAACCAGTAGGACCATGTGAGCCATGGTAAGGAGTTGGCGAGGCCATCTAAATGAGATGCACATTCATTGGAGGGTTCGGGGCAGGAGAACAAGATAGGATTTATATTTTA
>CM052886.1:121347477-121362593 GCA_028534135.1 Potos flavus
TGAGAGGGAAGGGAGGGATGAATTGGAGGAAATCGGAGGGGTGAAGAACCATGAGAGACTGTGAACTCAGAACAAGGGACTGAGGGTTTTGGAGGGGAGGGGGTGGGGGGATGGGCGAGCCTGGTGGTGGGTATTGAGGAGGGCACGTATTGCATGGAGCACTGGGTGTGGTGCATAAACAATGAATCTTGGAACACTGAAAAAATAAAAGTATCTGGGGAAAAAAAAAATCTGTCTCCTGGTAACTCCACTTTTGGTTAAGCTCTATAAGCTATCCGTAAAGAACAAGACTTCTAACGAAATAAGTAGAAAGCTGTAATGTCTCCGTTTTGCGCCTTCCACCACCCTCCTTCGCCTGATCATTCCTGTACTATCAACGTGGAGAAAAATACAGAGCATTACTGCTTCCTGTGGCTCAGGCTCTTCTGTTGCTTTTTGCACCGGACTGTGTGTATCAGCTGCATTGCTTCCTAAGGTTTTTTCCTTTATGGGAACTCATCAAAATTTGTAACTGCTCCCGTGTTGTTTCTGTTTTTATCGTAGCAACCCAGATACCTGAAAAATAAGTTGATAGAAACAAACAGGTCAGAACGTCTACCAAATAATTTGGATTAGAATTATGAGGACAAGTTGTATCCTTGTATCTTTTTAGGATGATCCGCAGGGATGTTATAAATTTAACTATAATATGTGTCCTTCCTTTCCTTTCCCTTCTGTATTGTCTTTTAAAAGACCCGTGATTTGGGGGCACCTGGGTGGCTCGGTCGTTAAACAGCCTTCGGCTCAGGTCATGATCGCAGGGTCCTGGGATCGAGCCCGGCATCGGGCTCTCTGCTTGGTGGGAAGCCTGTTTCTCCCTCTCCCACTCCCCCTGCTTGTGTTTCCTTTCTCGCTGTGTCTCTCTCTGTCAAATAAATAAAATCTTAAATAAAATAAAATAAAAGACCCGTGATTTGGAATGGGTGGTTAAATAGGTAGGTGATGCTTGAGTCCTTAGCTCTAATTTATATACCAGCCTTTGTTTCTTTGGACTTAGTGTTTGTGAAGCAGTTATGAGTTTGGAAAAAAATATAAATGGTGTGGAAATAAAATGTCAGGACCTTGGAGCATAGGTGTGTGTCACTGTCCCCTTGACTTTCTAACTAGCCTTTCTCAAATTTTTAGGGATTTCTTTCAAGGGTCCATCTCTCTTGGGGTCTAAGCACCTGTGAATCATAGGCTTCCCTTTTCTGATTTTATTTGGCTCATTGTTCTCCAACCCCTATTCCCCAGAATTATTAGATAAGAAAATATGTGTAAGGATGCTCTTTTTGAATGAAAACCTATAATAAGCATGGATCCGTTGTTGCCTTTTCTAGATGAGAGATTAATGGAGACAGTGTTTGCTGGAACACTTTGGACTTATTTCCCCTCATACTGAATTTGTAAAATTATTACCTTTAAAACTAAGCTCATACTTAATGCCTTCATTTCCTTTTCGCACCACTCTTTGGGTCTGTTTGCCTCCCGCATGGCAATTTCCGCCTTAGGAGATTTAAAACTGGAATCTCATCAGTTTACAATTTGCAAAATACATTGGTTCAGAGAAAAAAGGGCTACTCTACTCCTCAAATAACGTCATTTTCACATGATATGTTCCCTTAAAGGTCACATTATAAGACAAGAATGTGAGGTCTGTTATTGAATAGAAAAATGGAAAACCAAACAAGATTTGTAAAGATTTGAATAGAATGACAGTCGGCTTACCCCCAAATCCATATTCTTTCCTACAGGCCACTTGGATGTAGTTGGCGTGGTCTGTAACTGACTATCATTTTATGGTCTGTGAAACGTTTTGATTTTGGATCTTGTGAGTCTTTTACTAGCATATGGTAGGACGACAGAATATCCAGATTGACAGCCAGTCTGACTTCTTAGCTAAGCCACACCAGGTGCTCTTTGGTCCTTAAAGTATTTGATTTCTTCCTTGTTCTTTCAGTTCCCTCTAAAAAAAATAGTAAGAAACCTCACTACTTATTTCTCAGTCCCAGAAAGGACAAAATCCTTGTGAATTTCGTTTTCCTTTTGCTCCCATAGGTCCTTCAGGTCCAAGATAATACCCCTAAATAGTTGTAGCAGGGACTTGAGATTTTTGCCTACTTTGAGTGCTGAAAGTTGAGAAATATTCCAAAAGGATTGCCCATTTTGGTTAGTGAGAACACTTCCTACCTGTTCATAAGGGCAGTGGTGGCCTCTTCCAGGAGTACCTGCTTTGAGAAACATGGCAGGGCTGAGTGACCTTGTAGGTTTGGGTCCATCATGAAGACAGGAGAAATCACTGCTCGGTTGTACTAACCTTCCTTAAATATTAGCCTAGAAAAGAGAAGAAGGAAGGGGAAAAAGCCTACGCCCATACGAAAGACGCATAGACCGTCACATTTTCTTTGTTTATGCTTTAGAAGTTCACCTGGACCCCTACCGAACGTGGTGTCCTGTCGCAGACTGCCAGACGGTGTGCCCTGTTGCCTCCAGTGACCCAGGGCAGCCTGTGCAGGTGGAGTGCCCTTCTTGTCACCTGAAGTTCTGCTCCTGTTGCAAGGATGCTTGGCACGCAGGAGTCTCCTGTAGAGATAGTCAGCCCATCGTCCTGCCAACAGAGCACGGGTAAGAAAGGAAAAACAGTCTGCGATTATTCACCGGTTTTCTCAGAAACCCCAATAGGTCGCTTGGAGAAGGAGTTCTCTTGTGATGGAATTTAGAGATTAGTTATTTCCCGGTGGAACTCCCCTGAGAAGTGTCTCCGAACTGGGAAGTTGTTAACAAAGAGAAACCGACCCAGCCTTTCTAAGGGGATTTTAGGTATTTACCCCACTGGTTTTCAATAGCAAGGCATGGCTTGTCCACAGCCGTTTGCTTAGGAGCCATGAGCACCCGCCATGGATTTCTTCCTGCTTGCAAAGCAATGCGGAAATTATTTTGTGACCTGACTGTGTGGCAGCTTGTGGGGCGTGCCAGTCCTGTCAGAGAGAGCGCAATAGAAGCAGCAGCCCTCCAGGGGCTCAGTGCACAGTACACAGGACCTGGAGGAAAGGAGCTACATCCCCCAGTACGTGGTGCCCTGCAAAGACGGTGCCATGGTTCAGACTCAGTTACAATGAGAAGCAGTTAAATCTGTACCTTTCAGTACAGAGGGTTTTTACGGCAGCAGAAGGGCCGAGAGCGAGAGACCTTTGTGCGCCATCCCTGGCTTTGCTGGAGGCTCTGGCTGTTCCGCGTCAGCGAGGACAGACGTACCAGTGTGCCCAGTCCAGCTGACTGGCTCACCCTGCACCCTCAGAGAGCATGGAACTACGTGGCTAGGATACCGTGCTCGAATCTGGGACCAAACAAAGCAAGAGGAAAACTAGATCTAGTGCCCATAGCAGGCACATGCCTTCTTAGCCAGTACCCTCTGCACATGGCAGTGGGGTCTGTGGGCATCACGGGACAATGGGAAGATCCCAGAGGGAGAGGGGTTGAGTTCTTTTTTTTTAATTTTTATTTTTTAAGATTTTATTTATTTAAGAGAGAGAGAGAGCACGAGAGGGGAGGAGGGTCAGATAGAGAAGCAGACTCCCCACTGAGCAGAGAGCCAATGTAGGGCTCGATCCCGGGACTGCAGTATCATGACCCGAGTGGAAGGCAGATGCCCAACCAACTGAGCCACCCGGGCGCCCAGAGAGGTTGAGCTCTGATGTGGTCACTTGATATCAGTGGGACCTCATGGAAGTCACTCAGCCTCTATAAGTCTGTTTCTCTATTTGGAAAAAAAGAAAAAAGGTGGTTGTGGGGGGTAAGAATTAAAATAGTAACTGTCCCACTGCTATAAGAAGGTAACCGTGAATACCAAATCCGATCCTGGATCCGACGAAGCTTTGTGAACGTGATGTCTCTGTGTGCTGGGGGCTGGTTTCGATGAACGCTCACTAACGTGCAGCCCGGCGCCGTGGCTCCCCGAGCCCTCCCACCCCCGATGTGTTCCACTTATTTTCCATGCCCCTTAAGGCTGTGAGCCTGTGCTGACCTAGGCATCCATCGGGAGCAGGTCTCTTTAATGAGACTGGGCATTTATTTTCAAGTATTGATTATTGTGTCCCCCTGACCTCTTCCATTTCTTTATCAGAACAGATCACCAGGAAGATTATCTATGTCGTGTCAGATCCAGAACTAGGTTTTCTGTTGTGTAGCACAACGCTTGTGTTTTTGCTTTAGACAGTGTGTGCTCAGGGAATGAAATACTAATTTGGCAAAACAATGAATTAAGTCAGGTGTGGAAAATACAATTATAGCATCATTCCTAGCCAAAGATAAATAAGGTTCTTTTTTTTTTTTTTTTTGAGTTATCTGAATGACTAATAGTCTGTGTCCCTCCTATTTTTACCCCCACCCTCTTCCATGGAAGTGAATTAAGCTCAGATGAAGAAGAATCCTCTACGCTACCCATCAGGAGCCCTAGGAATTCAGTTGGTGACCATAAAGTGGGATCTAGAAGGGCATGAGTTACCTGTTGAATTAATTACACTCAGCCCACTCTTCCCCAGCCCTGGTTAGCGGACACCCTTGTGGTTCTAGCAGCATTCTTGATCCTCCCCCGCCCCCATAATTTCTCATCCGTTTTGTTTCTAGGGCCCTCTTTGGGACAGACACAGAAGCCCCCATTAAGCAGTGCCCCGTCTGTCGGGTTTACATCGAACGCAACGAAGGCTGTGCTCAGATGATGTGCAAGAATTGCAAACACACGTTTTGCTGGTACTGTCTCCAGAACCTGGACGTAAGTTCCACCCGGAAGTGTCTTCTCCTGTGGTCTTTCTCTACGTTGTATCTGTGCGACCATCAGGATCCTACAGGCTTTCCTTTTAAAATCTCGAGTCTGTGTTTATCCTGCAAAAGGTTCTTTTTCTTTTTCTTTTTTTAAAAGATTTTATTTATTTATTTGACAGAGAGAGAGAGATTACAAGTAGGCAGAGAGAGAGGGGGAAGCAGGCTCCCCGCTGAGCAGAGAGCCTGATGTGGGGCTCGATACCAGGACCTTGAGATCATGACCTGAGCCGAAGGCAGAGGCTTTAATCCACTGAGCCACCCAGGCACCCCAAAAGGTTATTTTTCTTAAGGATACTTTCTGAGCCTGCTACTTTAGATGTCTAGCAAATGTCACTTTGAGTCCCTTCGCTGTGTCAGCTTAGCTTTAAGGGCAAGCTTTTGTTTTAGGGACATTGCCTGCGTTGAGGGCACTATCTCCTCTTATCATGTAGAGGACCATCAGTGAATTAATTTATTTTGGTGCCCTAGCAAATCACCACCTATGTAGTAGCTTAAAACAGCACAGATTTTTTTGTCTTTAGTTCTGTCTCCAGAAATCTGACGTGGGTCTCACTGGACTAAAATCAACGTGGCCTCAGGGCTGCATTCTTTTCTGGATTCCAGGGGAGAATCCATTTCTTTGCTTTTTCTAGCTTCTAGCAGAAGCTGCCTGCACTCTTTGGCATGTGGCCCCTTTCTCCCTCTTCGAAGCCAGCCGCACCATGTCTCTCCGACCCCTTTCTTCCTTTGTTGCAGCTCCCTCTGACCACAGCTGGGAAAGCTGGTCTGCTCTTAAGGACCCTCTGATTAGATTGGCCACATCTGGATGACACAGGCTGTTTTCCCCCATCTCAAGCTCTTACTTTAATCATACTCGTAAAGTCCCTTTTGCCATGAAAGCCAACAAATTCTCAAATTCTGGGGAGTATGCCATGGGCATCTGTAGGGGAGCAGTTTTTCTGCCTACCATAATTTGATTCTCTTCCTCTTTTTGAATTTAAAGAAGAAAGCCATTCAAATCAAGGGGATGTCTTAAAGAACCACTTCACTCATTGGCGTGACCGAGGTACTGCTCTCGTTTTGTTAGGGCTCCGTTCCCAGATAACAGGGTCTGCCTCAGTGATTCTTTCCCCTCACCATTCGTGAAGCACATCTTGCCCAGGTCAGGCGCGGCTCAGTCAGGCCCGTGCCGAAGCTCACGGTAACCTCAGAGGGGAAGGGTGCTGTGAAGGACTGCTGAGCAGCTCTTCCTTCAATTCTGTCTTCTAGCACGTGTGTGCTACCCCAAATAAGAATAGATAGTTCCTATTTTGGCAATCTGGACTAATGAAATAATGTCCATACCAGAGCGAGCCCTCCATCATGGAGGGGTGGACATTTTCTACTCAATTTTTCATTTTTTTACAGGATTTATTTATTTATTTTAAAGAGAGAATAAGAGCAAGCAAGTGCAAGTTGGGGGAAGGGTAGAAGGAGAGAGAGCGAATCTCAAGCAGACTCCACACTGAGCATGGAGCCCGATGCAGGACTCGATCACATGAATCTGAGGTCACAGCCTGAGCAGAAATCAAGAGTTGGATGCCCAACCAACTGAGCCACCTGGGCACCACACTCAATTTTTCATTTCAGTTGCCTGGTTGGCTTCAATTTGATGAGCTGCTCTGGTGTTGCTTTAGTATCACATAGTGAGTCTCTGTGCGTGCTGGCCACCATGTGCCTGATTTTTAAGTGAAAATTAGATAAGTTGTTTCAGATGATATCTGTGGAAGAATTGTAATCAGCCTGATCTCAGTGTTTCAAGCAAAGGTATAAATTAGGGGAAAGAAAACTGACATTTTAGACTGTGGAAGCTCAGCAGCTCAGGTTGAAAGAAATGTGTTTATTTTTATTTTTTTTTAAATTCTATTGATCCTAACCCCTTGAATTACAAGTATATGTGATGTTTGAGACCCATTATGGTTCTAAACGTGTGATACTCTAGGAAAGGTTTTCACTGATTGCACACCCCTCATGTTTTTACAAAGGAAAGACATCTCTTCTGTTTGCCTTCAGGTTTAACCAGAACATTAAGGAGGCTGAGCCCATGAGGTTCTTTTTAAGAAGCAAGAATGTAAGGGAATAAAGATGTGTGCCAGATCTCCCCATCCTTTGGCTGAAATATGCTTGGGGTTTGGTGTTGCAAAGAACACGCTGTTCTTACTCGGACTGTTCCGGGGCTCGAGTTGAAATGGTACAGATGTTAAAAGGCTGGATACACAGACTTCAAATACTGAAGCATCTTTTTCTGGTCATTGTTTTCTGAGATCTCATTTTCTCGGGTTTCGCCAGGGGCACTGGCTTGTTGGTTATGATGTTTTTCTCTGGACAAGTGTTCTGTGTCAGATGGTGGTGTTGATCTTTGTTTATAGGAAAGTTTCGGAGCCTGGGTCTGGGAGCAGGATGATTGTCCAAGAGCCAAGCCTGAGACGGATGCCCAAACCGAGTGATTTCTAAGTTTTGCTGGGGTGTTGAGTTTGCTCCTGCCTTGGTCCTCATCCCTGCTGGTTCAGAGGTCGAAGTGTTCTTAATCTGCTTTGGGGACCTCACACACTTGTCCCTTTCCATTATCTCTTCTCTCTCCTGTGACTTCAATTTCTACTAACATCTCCAGGTGCTCAGCTGTGTCCCATTTAAAAACGAGTCACATTTCCCTCAAGCCTGCATGTCTCCCTTACTACCATTCCCTCTCTCTCTCTCTCTTTCTCCCTCCCTCTCCCCCTCCCCCTCCCCTCTTAGAAGCCAAACTCAAAACAGCATAATCCCCTGTCATTGTCGATACTTCCCTCCGGTCCTTTGAAGTGCACTTAGCTTGCCACATGGTCACTGCCTGGACTGTGTTGCCAAGGCTTCGAGTGCTGTCTTTTGGGTAAAATCCAATGGATGTTTCAGTTCTCCTCTTACCTAGATCCTCCACTACCTTTGACGTCTTGACCGCCTCTGCTTAAGTGATGACGCCTCTTCTGATTTCCCTTCTCCATTTCTGGCCACTTCTGTTTCCTTTCCAGGTGCCTCTTCGACTCATTCCTTTTTTTTTTTTTTTAGAGTGAGCGAGCAAGGAGGGGGAGCAGCAGAGGAAGAGGGAAAGAGAGAATCTTAAGCAGGCTCTGCACTGGGCGTGGGGCTCTATCTCACAACCCCAAGATCATGACCTGAGCTGAACTCAAGTGTCAGATGCTTAACCAACTGAGCCACCCAGGCGCCCACCCCTTACATCCTCTTTGCCTGTCTGTCCACACTCTCTTCCTGGGTGATCTCATCTACTTCTGTGGCTTTTCTCCACCCCCTGTACGCTGATTCCCATCTTTTCCCCAAAATTCTCATCTATGTAATCAGCTGCCTTTTGAACAGTATGGCTTGAATATCTCACATGTCTCTTGAATTCAACATGTCCAAAGTGTGGCCATTATCTTCCCAACAAAGTTCATCTCTCTGTTGTCATTTCTCTCAGCCAGGCTCCTGCCTCTACCTGGTGGCTTTCCTCTCATCTGTGATTTCTTCTCCTTCCCCCATCGAGTTAGTTACCTTCTCAGGACCCCATTGTCTGTGTTTCCCATCTCAGCCACTGGCATTTTTTCTCACGTGCTGTCCACTCCCGATCTCCATTCTGCTCATACCTCTGCTAGAACCACCTTTCAGAGATGATTGGTCAGGACTCTAATCCTTTCTAGACTCATTCAAGGGTCTCAATGATTACGATCTGTTTTCACTCAGTGATTTATAAAAGTACTGAGATATATTCTAAAGATTGCGGCCTTGGAATTCCTGGAGGCCACCATTTGTATTCCCCAAAACAGCCTTTGCCTTCCACCAAGGCAATCCGATGTGGTTAGTATTTAGTTCTCAGTTCAAAAGAGCACGTTTACTGAAATCTCTCTCTTCATTTTCAGAATGACATTTTCCTCAGACATTATGACAAAGGGCCGTGCAGGAATAAGCTGGGCCACTCGAGAGCCTCAGTGATGTGGAACCGAACGCAGGTACCCTGACCTTTAAGGGAGCAAGAGCTGTACCGGACTCCGGATGGCTTAAAAAGCCCACCCAGTCCTTCTCCCAATCCTGTTCTCTCCTTACCCATCCCAGCCTGGGAGGTTCTGGGGAGCTGTGGGGCAGGGCCAGCAACTGCCTGAAGCTAGTTCAGGAGCACGATCCTCTTGGGGGTAAATAGAGGGGCAGGGCCCCAGAGCAGCCCAGTAATTAACAGTGACCTGCAGAATCGAGGCAGATATTCTTTCCTCTTGAACAAAGGATAGAATGACTTTCCCAAAGCCCCGTACATTGTATTTCTTACAAAAGGCAGTGCTCTAAAATCCTGTGAGGCCCTGCTGGAGCTTAGATCCCTCTGCATACGCCATCGTGGGCTTCTGTGGGAGGTTCAGAGGGAGTCCCGGTTTATTTTTAATAGTGTTTCATATTCATTAAAGACTATGTTCCTTTTAAGGGCGTCAGTGTTAATAGCCTAGGAATCATTATTAGCATCCCTATGAGGCTGTCAAGGAGACCCAGGTAGGGAGAGAGCCAACTGCAACAATTCGGGGTGACACGGAGCCTGTGCCAGAGCTCAGGTTAGCGTCCGGTTTCTTCCTCTGACCTCGGATCTAGTCCTTGCTGCCTCCCTGGCGTATATCCGATGCAGATCATGCAGGACACTGGCTGAAAGGTCCCATAATTGTGACTGTTTCATATGCCTGAGGTGGTGTCTTCGTTCAGGCTGCTAGAATAAATTACCATAAAACTGGGTGGTTTGAAAAATAGGCATGTATTTATCCAAGTTCTGGAGATAAGAAGCCCGAGTTGAAGGTGCCGGCAGGGTTGGGTTCTGGCAAGGACCCTCTTCCTGGTCTGCACAAGGCCTTCTTCTCACCGTGTCCTCACGTGGTGCTAAGCTGGGGGAGAGGAAGCAAGCTCTCTGATAATCTCTTTTCATTAGGGCACTAATCCCATCGTGAGGGTTCCACCCTCGAGTCCTAATTACCTCCCAAAGGCCTTCATTTCCAAGTACCATTGTATTGGACATTAAGGTTTCAAAGGAGGCATTTTTGAGGGGCGGAGGAGGATACAAACATTCAGTCTGTAGCGGATGGTACAGTATACACGTAGGAAGATTGAACTGCTGAAGTAGGCTTTTCTTCTGAATTTCCAGGTGGTGGGGATTCTGGTGGGATTGGGCATCATTGCCCTGGTGACTTCCCCCTTGCTGCTCCTGGCTTCCCCGTGCATTATCTGCTGTGTCTGCAAGTCCTGTCGGGGCAAGAAGAAAAAGCACGACCCATCCGCGACCTAAAGGTCTCTGCTCCTGTCCGCGCGCCCCAGACGCCCGGGGTGATAATGAGAAGCACAGGGAGAAAGCCCCACTTAGTGAACTTGCCTCCTCCTTGCCAAACTTTGAAAGTGCCTCTGTGTCCAGACTTTGAACTTGCCTGCCCGCCTCTGGCATCAGAAAAGGCCGAGCCCGTGTGAAGAGAAGGACCCGGGTTCCGCAGTCTCGGCTGGCGTCTACGGAGCACGTCGGGAAGCTTTGGGGTTGCCGAGAAGGAACTAACCCGCCGTCATTTTATCCTCCGCAGGATCCCACTGGACTGTTCAACTTCCAGCCACCTTCGAGGAGCCCGAGTGAACATTCAGTATCATCAATGTGTTGTCATGGTTGGCAGCACACGTCGTAACTGATCAGCTAGAGGCTGTTCTATGTTGGTTTGAGCCCCGGTGAGAAACATGGGGGAAAACCGGCCCCCCGTAGGAGGGAAGGGATAACACCGTTTAAGGGGAAGTTGTCATAAGCACCGAACAGCAGGCTGCTTATCTTGGGGGGCAGGTCTGTTGGTTCTGCCCCTGCGGGCTCCCGGCTGTGCTGTTCCCGGCATTCCCACAGTGACTTGGCAGAAACACAATAGGTTTCTCTGCGTGTGCTCTCCGCTTCAGGCAGGAGAAACTGCTGTGCAGAGGGAGTTGTCCCTTCCAAGCAAAGGGGTTGTGGCCACTAAAACAGTGTGGTCTGATCGAGTAGCTCTCCCTTGGCCAGTGCAACTTCGTGAAGGCGATCAACCGTCCTCCTACAGCCGGGAGCTGTGGTCTCCAGGATTGGTTTATATGCAATACGGGTCGAGTGGCCGAGGTTAACCTTCATCATAGGTAACAGAGACCTTTCCTGAGCTCTGTATTCATGCACCCCACACATTTAGAGTTGGCCCTAAAAGTACACACCAAGAGTGCGTATCCAAGTCCATGTGCACACCAATCCAGTAAGTTGCCGCCTACGTAGAGTTTCCATCCATTGGGTACACATGAGTCTATCCAGTGGTTCACAGAAAATAAATGTTTCCTCGAAGCCATTCTGTCTTTCCTTTTGGGACGAATGTGATTTATTATAAGTCAACCTAAAGGTTTTTTTTCTTTTTTTGCATATTATATATGTCAATTTTGGTTGCAAGTTCATAACTCACCCAAAGGTATAGACTCATAAAGCTAACTCTTTTAAAACAACACCTAGTTCAATGTCATGCCATCTCACTTTTGTAAAAACACTGATAATCCAGTTACTTACATCTTTTCAGACACAACTCAAAGCAGCTCTCTTCTCAGCAGAGTTTCATATTGCTCTTTCAGGGCCTGGTAGGGCAATCCAGATACTTCCTGTGTGTACAAGAACTGATAAAACAACAAAAAAAAAGTAAGAAATAAAATGTGCTTTCTGTATCATAAATGCTTTGGGTTGGTATCACCTTATTGCAACTTATTTTTCCCATTATCCATCGGCCAGATTTTGAATAAACGGGTTTTGAAAAGGCAGTAACTTTTTCTCCATTGACAGGATTACCTAATTGCCATTAGCAACGTAGTCTGGTGCTTCATGAGAATATGTAAAATGCTCGTAGAGAGCTCTCCTTGAAACTAGGGACACCGCCACGAGGGACTGTCAGAACCCATCATACTTCCCCGAGGTAACTGGGTAACTGGTTATTAAATTGCTGCTATCCTGGACCTATTATTAAAGAGCGATGCTTTGCCAATGTAATGGAATGTATCCTAAGTGGGGATGTGTATATTTAAGGAACTTTAGTTCACACATACATAGCGATACCTGATTTATGCGTAGTACATCTCTTGGTCGTGTACATTTTTATTTTCCATTTGTATAAAACATAGATGAGAACTCTGGGAAAACTTTTGGATGGCAACCAACCAAAAACATTTTTAATCATTTTTTTGGAAATTTCTCAATATTAAGCATCTTTATTTTCCTTAGAAACTCTGAAAGCTTCAGAACAAGAATACCCTCTTCTATCGATGTATTTCATATTAGTAAAAAGACAAGTGTACATATATTTGAATAATTTGCTTTGTCTTAACACTGCCTCATTACAGCAAAGGGCATTTATAACTGCTCAGGGGATCACAGGAACTCGGCTGAAATTGCATTTTTGTATCAAGAATAATGTCTGTCGTGGCAATGTCCTCCAGCACGAGTGAGCTCTCAAAGCTCGAGTCCTCAAAGAATCTTTAAACAGGGGCTGATTTCGAATAACCTAACACTCTATGTTATCAGAGGCAGAGGTCCCATATTTGGAGTTAAAGGTAGAAGGAAACATCCATACTGTTTCCTTGGCCAAACTGAAGGAACTTGTCTTCTCACATCGATACTGTAACAAAATCAGCTACTTTTTCATAGGGGACAGGGAGTGGGGGGTTGTTTGTGAAACAGATTTTAAACAACTGGATTTAAGTTTTTAAATGTTGAAAAGTGCCTGGACAATCATGACTTCTTCCTTATATGGCTACATGAATTGGCCTGTGTAAGATTGTCAGAATCCACAGGAATAGGTTTGTGGACTAGACCGAGATATACTTCGGGTGCATCAAAGGGCAAGATGTAAACTGAGCTAGAAACTTTGTTTATAAAGAAGAGAGCTGACAACGTCGATAACAGAGATTGATGCTTTCATCTGGGGTAATTGGCCAGTGAGAGAGTTTAACCTGCTTCCTTCCTCTGTCAGTCCTATCTTCTCCTAGTGATCCTCTTTCTATACTAGGAAGAAATACGGGTCTACATGATCATGTTTGGATGTCGTGGCAAAAAAATCTTTCTGTTTGGAGTAGTACAGTCCATTTGAAATAGAAATCAAAACTCCTTCACCAAACTCTAATCTGGATAGAATAACCCCTCATCCAGAAACACTAACAGATATAAAGGCACAACATCTAGCTGCTGCCCCTTCTGGGAATTTTTCTCTTGTCATTGGGTAGGGAGGTGAGGGGGAAAGGCATATGGAAGCAAATTTTAGAGTTGTCGACATTCTGTTTGTTCATGCAATGGGTGTTTGCTCTGGCCTTGAAATCTCTATTTCGGTAAAGAGGCCTTTGAAAAACAATTAATTCACAGTGTGAATTTTCCTATAGCCTGCATCATGAGAATTTTACCTATCTAGATTTGAAAATCTACATGTTTATTTGAATGTAAATCACTGTTGCTTGGAACCCCAAATTGTCTCGTAAAAATTATTCAGAATCTATGTATTATTTTACCTTTCTCTACACAGTGCTTGACTTTCTGTTCATGAATGGATGCCTTTATGTATATAGAACTGTGTATATATGTGTAGCTCTGAAGACGATTTCGTAACGCCAGAGATGAGTGACATTTTATAAAGCTGTCCAATCCATACCTGTAGGCCATTACATCTCATGTCGATTCACGATCCAGAAAGTTTTGTTATGTATTTAAGAAATTGCTGTTGTATTATATTTTTCCGAATTATTTGAGAGGAAAATAGCTGTTTGAGTCTCTGTAGCCCCAATAAATGCAGAGCAGGAAAGCAAGTGTGTTTAACCTCTGTTGTGCTGCATGTTTCTAGACACGTTCCAGTTTATCCTCCAGGAGCCAACGAAGCACTATTGAATCCCAGGTTCAGAATTTGCAAAAAGTACTCAAATCTGCGATACCATTTGTGGAAATAACTCTTGCTACCTTGTTTCTTAAATAAGAGGAAGTGTAACGCCTTCACTTGTTGCAGACATTTTTGTTGTATGTGGGATATTCCACATGCTCCGTGCACAAGCATTGATCATTATCCAGAGAAATAACCAATAATTTAGGTCTTTGATCATCGTGATAAAAAATGCTGCCAGACATCAAGGCCATTAGTTCTATAAAATGAGGTTTGGGCTACGTGCTCTCCATGGTCAGTCCTAACCTTCCACAAGTCTGTTGGAGGAATGTATTTCCTCGTTGAGAATGTTAAGGGATTTACATTAGTGTTAACTTAAGGTTATGTCCATTTGATTAGTATTCAAGGCAAACTCACCAAACGCTGAGTGCCAGAAGTTGGTTTCCAACTAGAACTTGTGTTTCTGCAAAGCTAAAAGCTCACATTCCTATCTACTGGTGATAGCGCCTTTTTATTGATCATTATATGGTTGTACTAGGATACTGGGGATGAAGACATAGGATTGACTTATAATTCAGATTCCATTTTCTGGTCAGTTTTGAGGAAATCGATAAGATCGTATTAAAAGCTATTTCGGAAATGGTTTCTTAATTTGCTTAATCCTTTCCTAGAATGTCAACATTATTTCATTTTTAAACTGTCATTGTTTGCTAAACTTGAGTTTGCATCCCCAAAGAATGAATGAACCATTTTAAACAGCAGTGATTTTAATCTGTGCCCAAACCGAGAGCTCATTGCCATGTAAATTATGAGCCTAGTGAATCTGAAGAGTTATAATTAGGTTTTCCTGTAATTCAATTATTTTCATCTGTTAGATAATAAATTTATTTTTTAGACCCTAAAGATAGTATCCAACTCTAGATTATGAGAAAGAAATTAATTTCTTCAAATAATTCAGTAGCATTTATACTATGTTCTATTTATATATTTGTACATTTACTTTTTAAAGAACTTGTGAGAACAATCCTATGAGATAAATAGAGTAGGTATTGGATCCATTTCATAGAGAAAGCAGTGGTTTTATGTTCATGTCTTGCCAAGGGTCACAATACTGATGAGTGGTAGGCAGAAAAAGAATGTAAGACTCCTTCAGAATACTTCCAACGCTTTCATTAGTTAGTAATTCACATCTGGCCTTCGTTCCCAGATCTGGGAGTACCAAGGGAATGAACTCCCCTCTCAATTATCTGCATTGGTGGACGTATATGTAAGAGAATTGTTATTTCAAATCATCCTTGAGAGTCTGTGCTTTGGTGTGTCTGACAGCTTGCCTGGGGCAGATGGCCACCCCTGAGGTCAACCCCAGTCCCAACCTGG
>CM052886.1:121372123-121387197 GCA_028534135.1 Potos flavus
GAAAGGGGATTGAAAGGAGCCTTGTCATTGTTCTGGCTGTGGGAACATAGGTCAGAAGCATCTCTGCTGTCCCTGCACAAGGGCCCCCAGCATCTCTTCCCAGGCAGTGTCCCGTGTTAAGCTGGTGACTGTGGCAGTGCTGGGACCAGCATGAGAGTGACCAGTGGAGGCGTGGACTGTGCCGAGATCGTGCGGGCGGTCACGGCTTGGCCGGGCACCCTTTCCTCCTCCAGGGGTCCAGCTCCAAAGACCTGAGTGTTAGGTATGGTGAGTGGGAGGTGAACTGGACAGATGATTTCATGAAGATTGGTTCTTCAGTTAGAAAACATTTTGAGACGACGGTAAAAAAGGATTCGAAATGAAAATGCAGGTGTCATTCTCATTAGAGATCCGGGAAGCCTTTGAAAGCTTCAGTGTGGATGGGCTGCTTTTCAGGTAAAACCAGTCCCTTAATCCCAGTTGAATAGGCAGTGGGGCTCTAGGCCGATGGGGCAGATGTGGTGCAGTATGCTGTGAATGGTGCAGAAGAAAGCTTTTCTGCCTTCTCTTGGCTTCCTTTCTTCCCTGGCCTTTGTTTCTTTGCAGTGTATTAAAATGCCCTCTGCTGATACAGTGGCAAAGCGATGAGTCCCTTGCTCTTGGTTTTAGGAGCACACGAACAACTGAAGTTAAGGAGAACTCTGATCAAGGATTTCGACAGCCTGTATTGGACGCTCGTGGTGGGCCAGGCATTGTTGTGGCTGAAGGTCAGGGGAGGGGTGATGAACGAGTTAGAGTCCCTTCCCTCAGGATGCCCACTGTTTCTGGGGGAGGACAGGCGTCTTTCTAAGTAATTGTGACACAGGTCAGAACACAGTCCGTGATCTGGGAAAGGTATAAACGAGATAGGCAATGCAAAGACAAATACAAGTATTTGGACAAGAGACATGGGGAAAGTTTCAGGAAAGAATGGACCTGGAGAGAGAAAGCAACAGCGAGAACAGACACAATTGTTGCTGGTGAAGAACTGAAAGGTTTTGAGGGTTTGTGTTGTTGTGCAGACTCCACCGGGGATGGGGACGGGGGGGGGGGGGGGACCCAGTAGGAGACCACCTAGGATTAACTTGCTTCCCCTGGGGTCCTGGATTCAGGAAAATTTAACACCTGGGGTACCTGGGCATGCAGTTGGTTGAATGTCTGAATTTTGATTTTGGCTCGGGTCATGATCTCCGGGTCGTGAGATCAAGCCCCATGTTAGGCTCCACACTCAACAGAGGGTCTGCTGGAGAGTCTCCCTCTGCCCCTCTCCCCTGCACATACTCTATCTGGAATAAATAAATAAATCTTAAAAACCCACAAAACTAAAAACACCTGATGGAGTTTGAAACCAGATAAATAGCAGCTGATACCTATTGAAGGGGGTGGGATGGGTTTCCACAGACAGAAACCGATAAAACAGCCTCTGATTTAATGGCTAAGTCAGGAAAGGAGAAGAGGAGAATATCTCCTGGTCTGTTCTTCCTTTGTTAATATTTGAGTCCTTTCTGGGTGCTGTGGAGACCCCGATTACCAGGAGTGTAGAGTTAGAGGGAGGAGACCTATTTTATTGCTTCAAATAGGGCACTTAGAGACTCCAAAGACACTGAAAACCATTCATCGATCCAAATATCTCTTAGACTCCTACTCTGTGCAGACCAAGACAAATAACAGTTCTTGAGGTCTTATTTCATCTACTCCTTGAGAAGAGTGTTTCCAAAAACCCGAGGAAATGATGTGCCCACCTCCTTTTGATTCAGTGACCGCTCCTCAGATGACTTGGTTGGATTGTTAGGTAGCCTCTTTAGGGTTGGCGGAGCGCCTCCTAAGAAAAGTGGAAAAATGCAGAGGTGATCCCCCAAGCCTTCCAGAAGGGGTGGTGTGGGGTGGGGAGCGTGGACAAGGTGGGTGGTCCCATTTATGGAGTGTCTGAGCACTGTGCTAGGTACTTTGTAGGTACTATTTTAGTCAGTCCTCGGGACTCCTGAATGAAATAGGTAGTATCCCCCAGAGACTGATGAAGAACCAGACTCTGGGAGGTTAAGTAACCAGCTCCAGGCCTATCTACTCAGCAATGATGCAGCCATGATTCATGGGCCAGATGCCAGGCTTTACACCACCCTGCTCTGCCGCTCACGGGTCGAGGGCTGTTCGATTAGAAAACAAACAATGCTGTTCTTTCATTGTGCTCCTAGCAGGAAAGGAGAAAGGGCAAACAGTAAGATTCCACCAGCAACCTTGCTACTGCTGGGGCAGTCCGATGTTTTTGGTCCACCGCCATAGTAAGAAAGCTCTTTCACAGGAAGACCCAATACAATTTTATACATAAAATTTCATGAAGCAGTTCCAACATGTCCTAAGTGCATCGTGCTCTATCCTTCTACTGAAGTGAATCTGTTCAGTTTCTAAACAATGCGATCCTGACCCTCTAATTTGGGGGGTTGCCCGAATAGTGAAAGCACTCATTGGGTGTAACAAATTGGAGATTTGTTTGTAGCTTTGGACAAAGGAATTTTGACAACCTCCTTCCTCTTTTGCATACACCCCTCTGCCTCAGGACATGATGTTATCCTTTCATGACTGACTTTTCCCATACTAGCTGTCTGGTTCTATTTATAAAAGAAATAGGTAACTTATCTGTCTCCAGGAGACTTTCACTCTAATTTACATGCAGGGTTACACCCCAGGATAGTGTGTGCTTCTCAAACCTTCCTAGGGATGAAGGACTCCAGCTAGTCCTCAGCCAAGGAATCTTGAATGTGAGGAATCTGACCATGTCTGCAAGAAAAATTCTTCTTTAGGTCATGTAGAGATTCTCCCTTAGGGCTCCTACCTGTGAGTAAATAGAACTTTATAAACCGCACTCTTTTACTTCAACCATGGAAACTTGGCTAGATTTGGTGGTCTCAAACCTCTAATGTTTGAAGGAAGTCGTGTTTGGTGGGGTGGGCTTGATGAGACTCAGAGTGGAAGGGATCCCATTTGAGGATCGTGCTTGTCAGATCTGTGGGGGGAGGGAACCTTTGGGAATGTTTGAAGGTAGTTTGTGTGCTATGAAGTGATAGACACATGCTAACAATTGCTGTTGTTGCTATTAGGTGTGATGAGGAGTAGAAGCAAAGCTCTTTCTCCTGTGTGTAAAAGAAAGCAGACCTTCTCTTGACACAAGTAACAAATTGTTCTTCTCCTGACCACAAAAATTGTTGCTGTTTATTTGATCAATAAATCCTATACATATTGATTCTCTGTTACATGGTAAGTCTGATGCCAGGCTTTGGAGGTTGGAAACAGAGATGTGGTCTTTGCACTTGAGATGCTTATGATTGATCTTCAAGGAGAAGAGAGATTAAAACAACAAAACACCCTTGAAAAGTCCATAGCGCTTCTTTCCTTGCTGAATGGTGTGCTGCAGATCATGAGGGGAAAGCTAAATGGTCAGGTGAGTCAGGGGTTCAGACTTGCCTCGTGGTCTATCAGAGAACCTCCATGTTAGAAATTAAAGACAGCAATGAGGAGGCAGCAGAGGTCTTTATCTGGAAGATTCTACTCCGTGACCTGTGGCTGTCAGGATTTGTTTAACCTGCTTTGTGGTGTTTGAACTCCAGTTTCAAGACCTCCCAGGCACCATGACATTCACCTGGGGCCTTGGGAGAGCACTTAATTGAAGGACCGTGACTTCTGAGTCTTGGTGTATAAGCCCAGGCTAACATAGCAAAATATCCTAGGCTGGCTGGGTTAAATAATAGAAATGGATTTCTCGCAGTTCTGGAGGCTGGAAGTCCAAGATCAAGGTGCTGGCAAAGGAAGTTTCATTGTGAGGTCTCTTCCCTGGGCTTGTAGGTTACTGTCCTCTCCTGTGACCTCTTCGTGGAGAGTGCTCTGATCCCTCTTCTGTCGTCATGGGAGCCCTACCCTCATGCCCTCATCCAGACCTTACGTCCCAAACGCCCCCCTTCAAATAATATCACATTAGGGGTTAGGGCTTCAACATACAAACTTCGGGCGATACGAGCATTCAGTTCATAACACTTGGTATGCTCAAATTCTGTGGTGCAATGGAGAACGGGGAAAGCATGATGGAGCTTCCACCTCTGCTGCCACCTTTGAGCTTTGCGATGGATAGAATGCATCCTAAATACTCCCATTCGATGTGTTTGCTTCTTTCAAGGTCACGCTAATTTCAACATTTTTGCCATATTTGGAGTTGAGGCTCTGAATGTGAAATTGGAAGGCTGCCATAGCGTCATGCACCAAATTATGTGTGGAGTACGAAGACCTCTTGAATGTGTGCACTTGAGAAATGTACGCTCTGCTAGCCAGCCACATAACTGATCCATCAGCTTCCGTTATTAATCTCCCATATGGGTAGTAGAGAGGCCACTGCTCCGTTCCTTCCCAAACAACTGCCTCATCCTGACTTCACGACAGCCGAGAGGTTCCTAGCACTACATTCCTCCTTCGATTCCTCCATTCAGTATTTCCAATGACCTCTTCCTTCCTGAGCCTTCTCCTGCCTCCTCTTCATTGCCCAGAAAGCCCTCACTTACGTAGCCATGAGTTGTTTGTGTTTTTATTTTTCTGGCTCTGGACCAGGAGGAGCCATGCCTGGTACATTCATTTAAGATAAGCAGGGCTGGGCTGTAGTTAAGTGTTTATAAGGAATGTTCCAAGGAAACTCGTGTGTGTGGGAAGGTCAGACGGGGTGAGTGCCCTCTGAGCCGGTATCAGAAGATGCCGCAGTTGTGCCGGGTGAGGCAGTGCTTGAACTAGGGGAAGAGAGTCCCACTGCCTCAGTCACGGCCATGGCCACTGAGCTGCTGAAGCTTTCCTTCTAAGTAAAGCAGGGACCTGGGCAAATTCCAAGGAAAGGGACACTATTCGTTCAATGTGAATTTTTCTTCTCAACATTGAGTTTCTTCTAGTGCTTTGCCAAGGGGGTCTGTGGAGGCAGATCTAGTCTCCTGGATGACGCAACCTAAGTCCCACCACTCAGGTCGTTACAGAGGATGTCCTAATGATTATATGAAGCCACAGAATGTGAATGGAAAAACTGTAGGGTTTATTAGTCCAAAGTTCTTGATTCCAGGCGAAGAAAGCAAGGCCCATAGGGATGGTGTTTTGTGTCCCTAAAAGAGCTGGGACTATATCTGGGTCTCCTGACTCCCACTCAAATCACTGTGCTGCTCATTGCGCCCTAGGTGGGAAAGATTTTGCATTTTTATTTATTTTTTCATGGTTGAGATACGTTTTCTTTGAGGATTGCCTGGTATCTTAGCTAAATCCTGGGAATTTTATAAGCTCATGCTTTAATAGGCAAGAGTGGTGTTGATATCCCATCTTCAGTAGAGCAAGTAGCAGATCTACAGGTGATAAAATTGAGAATATGTGCTGGGAGAAAATGGCTTAAGCCAATAAGACTAAAGCCATGTTTTGTTCAGGGCTCTGAGTTTTGCCGTTAATTCATTCTGGGGTCAGACTACATCATGGCCTTTTTCTAGGCTGTTTTCATGAGCGATTGTATGAAGAGCTGCTCTGTCTTCCTGCATTGTGATATATGTTGGGTGGGGTTGGTGTGGATCGAGGTGTGGTATTAGGGAGAAAGAGAGAAGTGGGTAGTGTAGCCAGAAAGGAAATGACATTTGTCAGGAAATGTTTCTTCATCATGGTTTTGTTACTGTGTTTTACATCTTCAGGCTTCTACTAGTAGGAAAAATAAAGATTAATGGTACATTTTATGGTAGGTTGTGTGTGTTCCCCAAAAGTGTATTCACCAAAAGTTCACCGAAAGTCCCGCAGCAGGAGGCCAGGAGACCAAGTAGTCTCAGCCATGCCACTAAGAAGCCAAGAGCATCTAGTGAGAGATCTCTGTCCCTTGGACCCTGATTTCTTTGTCACAAAGGGGTGAGTTAAATGATTTGAATTCTTTTGTAGCTCCCAAATTCAAGATCATTCCTCACGGCAAGATACCCTGCTCCTGGAATCGTTCTGCTTTAGTTGTGTATTTGGCCAAACTCTGCCACAGCTGTTCATACATACAGTCCAGAATTGTCAGGCTTGCTAGTTAAGACTCTGAGGGTCATGAGTAAGAGGCTTCCCGCCTTCTATAAAAACCTCACTGGCAAGATTGTGCAATTTGGGGATATAGGGGCTATCCAGAATTCTTTCATCCCTTGCCTCAAAATCTGGTTGTGCTAAAAGTACCCAGCTCAGTATCTGGGACTGAATAGCTGCGCAGGAGGGTAGATCCCCTCCCTCTCAGAGTGTCACTTGTGGAGGCCAGGGAGGGTTCTTGGTAAGTCTTTTTGATTGCTCGAGGCAAGATTTCAGGTTGCCTTAAGTGAAGCAGGCTTTGGGGCATTCTCTGACGGCTCTGTGCTCAACCACTTTGGCCCACCTTTGGTCCTTTTCTGGCTACTCCTCAGAATTGATTTCCCCAGGCTGTCTCCACATGTTTTAGAGTGGTTTCTTCTCTCTGTACTCCCCAAAACTTCCCTGTCATGTCCTGTGTTCCCTCAGGTTGTAACCATCCTTACACATGACAGCCAATGACTTCTTGTTCCCAGTCCTATCTGTATCTATATGTGTATTCATCTGCATCTGTAAATACTCACGAGGGAAGGGAACACTGTCTACAAACTCAGTCTGTGACAGATCAAAGAAGAACAGTAACTTCAAAGATCCCACCAGATGAGAAAGGGTGATGAACCTTTTGTTTAGGAAAATACTAGATGGAATATTTTGGTTTAAAAAAAAATAACTTCCTAGAATGATCTACAGAAGAGAAAACCAAAGTGCTAAACTGCTTCATGTAATAAAATTAAAGGACCGTGAGCTTTCTTGGGTGGAAGCTGGTGGGAAGGTGATGAGGAATCCTTGGATTTATGACAGAAGGAAGGATAGTGGAAAAGTTGAGTCAGATACAGCAATGTAGAAAATTGATGACTAAGGGAAGCGGACAGACAAACCAGCCAGTGGGAGTCCCCTGTGCAGGACTGAGAAGCTTCAAGAACAGTGATGTCTTAGTACTCAGTGGCAAATTTTTCTTTAGTAGGAGCTGTAGTCTCCTATTAAACTTTTAGTAAAGGTTTGGTCCACGAAGCAGGGCTGATCATTGCTTTGAGTATGGAAAGAAAGTGGGAGGGTGGTGGCCAAAGGTGAGGGGATGGGCTGAGAAAACAGACCAGTCTCTGCGGGAAGCAAGATGGCGGGTGGGACTGAGAAATTGGCAATCGTGGGGATTTAGAGTGAGATGAACCAGGAAAACATGCTTCCTGGATGCCTCAGAAATCAGGGAAGTAAGTGGGTTTCTCACCATGTGTTAGATAGTAGCTTGAATTATTGTATTTGAATGTTTGTGAAAAGAATGACCTTTACATAGCTGGTAAACTAGGAGATCTTGAAATAATAGAAATAGACATGTGCACACACAAAATGATCTGGCATCCGGTATACATTGGAGGACACTATGTATTTTTACGCCCAAGTCCACAGTTGCACAGGGAAGTCCTACATGGAGCTTTAAAAAATTACTCTGCCCTGTCTACCCTCAAACATTTGCCTCAGTTGGTGAAGCCCAGGCATTGATATTTATTAGAAATTGACTATTCACTTATTGGTTCATCCAACAAAATACTGCGCACCTACTCTATACCAGGTACCATGTTAGGTGATTTGCTGGGGGTGAACTCCTTGAGGGTAGGATCATGTCGTGGATCCCATGCAGTGTCTGGCCCAGAGAAGGCAACTATGAGGGTGGGATGCCACCATCCCCATGATGCAGGGCTGATGGTAGCTTTGAGTATTGAAAGAAAGTGGGAAGATGGTGGCCAAACGTGAGGGGATGAGTGGAGGAAATAGACCAGCCTCCACAGGGAGCAAGATGGTGAGTGAGATTCAGAGAGATTAAATGATTTGTCCATGTCCTACAGCTGGCGAGTGGAGTGATGACATTAAGATGGCCAGGCCTGGTCTGTGTGATTCCAAAGCCTCCTTCCACCACATCATGCTGCCTCTCCATTTGGGGTAGGCATCATTCCGTTCAAAGAGCCTTCTGCAGTAAGGCAGAACATTTTTAAAAAGGTCCTCAGTTGATTCCTAACATGCAGGTAGTATTGAGAATAATAGACCAATAGCTATTTTGAGATAAAAATCCAAATGATTTTTGCTTATTTCTACTTTAGTTTTAATTATAGAGGTAAAAAGTGATCTGTGGGGTGTCAACAAAAATAATTCTTCAATTTTTAAAAATTTTTTTAAAGATTTATTTATTTTAGAGGGAGCATGAGCCGGGGTGGGGAGGGGCAGAGGGAGACAGGGAATCCTCAAGCAGATTCCCTGCTGAGTGCAGAGATGTGGGGCTCCATCCCAGAACCCTGAGATCATGACCTGAGCTCAAATCAAGAGTTGGATGCTTACTTGACTGAGTAACCCAGGTGCCCCCCCAAAAATAATTCTTTAGACTTATAGAACATTAAATGTTTATATCCCAAGCTGTACAATATGTAATTATCGTCCATTATTAAACAGTATCTGTTAGGTGCAGGATGACATGAATAAGTCATTAAATCTGGAGTCTAGTTTTGATTCAAACCAGCACAATATATTGGAAGTCTACTTTCCTCCTCTAATAGGGCTAATATTATCTACCCATTCCACCTCATGACTTTGGAATGAAACAATACAGTCCTAATTGGAACAGTTGTTGATAAAGGTAAGAAAGCTTTATAAAAGTGTAGGGTATTGTTTTTGCCCTTCGTAGTCCCACTGAGTCACATTCATGAAGGGTTGCGTATGTGTATATATTATACATAGCTACAGAGAAACCCGAGTACATGTGTACACAGACGCACATGTGTGCATGTGTATATCCAGTGTCCCCTGTGCTCTGGGAGCATGGGTGTGCGAGGGCAGTGCTTATACCGCAGGCGTGTCAATCCTTGGCAGCAGTGACCTCAGCCTTAGCTTGGCGCTGTCAGGGCTTCCTGACACATTCCTGGGGTGACTAAAGGAGCTTCAGGTCTTGTTTCTTTTTCTGCCCTTGGATGACTTCTGCGGAAGTCCTTTCTAGGTATAGGATCTAACGGGAAGGGTAGCGTGGGGGGTGGGGTGCCCTGGAGAGCCATGGCCACTTTCCCAGCTCTCAGATGAAAGTATATCATACTGATGTCCATTTTTTTTTTTAGAGGGCCCATTGCCAGGATTATACCCTTAGAGGACGGGTGGCGGCCCTTCTCAGTGGCCGTCTTTAATTCCTAATCTTTGTTTACCTCCTTCCCCACGTTGAAAGGTTCAGGACTGAAAGTTTCTGGGCACCTCCGTCCTGCTCTAGGGAAGGGAATCTCTTTCCAGGCCTTGGACTCCCCCAGCGGGGAAGGACTGCCAGCTCTTACAAAGGCTACACTGTGCGCACGTCAGGACTGGGCTGGCCCAGGAGGGGCATTCGGCCCTGTGGTGCCAAAGAGGAAGCATTTGTAGGAATGGTCGAATGGGAAGAAAGGCTGTGAGTGGCCTTATTGTCAGGTCCGAGGAGGGGTCTCAGTAAAATGCAAAAAGTATGTTGTGCTCTTTCTGAGGAGCTAGGATGCACTTCCCATGTGGGTCCTCCTCAGGGAGGAGTAAGAAATCTGGATTTAAGAACGTGGTTTTACTGTCCAGGTAGCTTTGCTTTTGAGAGTTCTCTCTCCATTCCCCCCACCCCCAATCTCATGGTTTTTTTGAGGTACCTGAGGTCCGAGGTCGAGTCTGGGATATGGGAAGGTTCCTCTAGGTCCTGTTCAGCACAGGCTGGAATCTGTCTGAAGTACTGCAGGGAATCCGTGAGACCTAACAGTGGCAAGGGGCTGAGATAATACATCTGTTTCCATTCTCCTTCCACTCCCAAAAGGGAGCTCGTCAATGCTGACTGTAGACATGATTTGCCGTTGGCTCCCATGGGAAGTCTGGGCCTGGGGGCGAAGGTGTGGGGCATTTCCATGGCAGTGTCATTCTGGTCTTCGGGCTTTTCTTGTAGCTTCCAGAATAGTCCTTGGGATGCTGGGATTTGGGGATCTGTATTTAGGTCTGAATCCTGCCAGTTAGCTCTGAGAACTTGGGCAATTTACCTCTCCCCTTTTTCTCTTACGTATTGGGTGGAAAGACTTTATTATAAAGTAGTATGAAGAGTTATATTATTGTTCAGTTTTGGTGGTCACATTGTGGCTAGCTTGATTTCTGTTTAGTGTGTGTGTATGTGTGTGTGTATAGAGAGGGAGAACCTCAACATTGAGTTTAGGGTCAAAGAAAGATTCTGTAAATGTGAAAGTGTGGTTGCTGTGGGGCATGAGGGGAGGAAAGAGCACAGCAGGTACACCAGAGTGTGGTAGGTTGCATACACCAGGAGAAGTTGGGGTCGGGGCAGAAGGAGAAAAGCTGGCTGGGCCTTCTGTTAAAAGCTATGAAAGATGACTTTTCCAGTGGGAAGAGATGGTTAACTTAAAATCTCTTTACAGTGCCTTATAGTCAGTCATTAGAGATTAGTTCCTTTGGATGAAACCCTGTCCTTTCATTTCCATTCTCATTTAAATATAGATGTTTCTGGAAGGGGTAACATGTTAAGCCATCTATTCCTTTTTCTGTTCATTTTGTGTGCTAATGGCGATTCATAAATAACCCACCACAGTTTACAAAAGCCTTTCCAATCCATTGTGTTTGGTGCCCACATGTTTCTGTCAGGGAGCAAGGTGAAATTCTAACTCTAATTAGTATCTGAGGAAATGAGAACTCTGAGTAACTTGGAAAGTCCTGGTCTCCTTGAAGCCCCATTGCTGGCCCCGTGCGTTAAATCAGAATGTTGACAGAATGGTGGGAGCTCGTTTCGTTAGAATATTTGTTTGTTCAGCTCTTCTCATGAAAGTGACTGGTGAGGGCAAGTTTGAAGCACAGTATGTGAAATGCTTGGGAAAGATGTCCGCCAAGGCCCCGCGTGCAGTTACTCTTCTGCGGCGGGTTTTTAGCGCCATCTAGTGTTTCAGTGAGGTCATGGCAGGTGCACGGCTCTTGCTTCTAGGAGGGCAGTGGTTGTAGTGAAGTGAGTCTTAAGGTGACAGAGTTTTTCTCAAACTGGGGTCTGTGGGTCATTGTATATCTATAGAGGTTTGTGAGAATGATTTTCTTTACAAATTACTTGAGGATGGGGAAGAAAGACCTGATGAACAAATCCATAGCCTGCCTCGTCATCTCCATGAGGTAGTTGTGTATTAACAGGTGCACAGAGAACAATAATTGACCCCCGAAGAAGGGACCCTTCTAATGACCCTGAGTCCTATGAGGGTAGGGGCCAAGTTGGCCTAGGAGACACCTACTACAGAAGGGGCACCAGTAAATATGCATTCGGGCCATCAGTGATGGCGTGATTTCAGGCACAGTGCCGTATATAAGAGGAAGACCCCACAGTCTTAGTGAGTGAGGGATTCTTCTTACCACAGAAGCAGGTTGGGGGGATTGGTGTGTATCCTTAAGAGACAAGTACCAGCCTGGTCCTTCTCTAGAAACAGGACTGGATTTTGTTTTTAAAAGAGAGGACATATGGTGAGGTAAGAACATTTTAAGGCATGAAACAACATGTTAAAAACCCATTTATAGGCCCCATCCTTAATATCTCCAATTAGAGTTAGAGTCAGGGACCCTAACTGAGGGACAGGGTGTACATTAACCCTGATTTTAGACTAGTTCCCATTAGGGCAGAGCTTCCTGACATATGACTCTTGCCTCTGAGGATGAGCTACAGAAGACCTACTTGGAAACAAATTGTTTGCTCTTCAGACATTTTAAGTCTTGCTGTTGGCAGCCATACATGTAAGGCATCAGCAAACATCCCTTGTCCTGGATTTCACCTGGCTGCTTACTGTTGAGCTGCGATCGGGGCATGTAGCCATGTCAGTCAAGGTTAAATCTAATCTCCACACGGAAAGTCATGTGCTTTGAGCCTTCTGTTAGGAAATGAGAATCAATCTAATAAGGCAGAGTCTACAGGCCTAAGATAAGACTGATGATACTTACCCTTCATTTCTATTTCATTTTCTCATTTGCTTTTAGCAACAGCTGTGTGCATGAAAATTTGTGTGAGTCAAAATATGCTTTCACATCTGACTATTTAAAGGAAACTATGGTTGGTTCTTTTGAAAAGCAAAGATCTTTTTGTAGAAGAAAAAACCCAAATGGTTCGGCTTGATCTAGGAGTTGGCTAAGCTATGTTCATCAAGGGACTCTGTTATTATAGACACATCATGCTTGGGGGACTACAGAAATCATATAGTCCTTGAGCAAGGAATGGATTGGCTTGTAGATCTCTCTCTTGCCTTTTTAAATTTATTTTTTAAGAGTGTTTGAGGCTGGGAGTGGGGAGGGGAAGAAAGGAGCAGGGGTAGAGGGAGAGAGAATCCTAAGCAGGCTCCACACCCAGCATGGAGCCTGAAGTGGGGTGGGATCTGACAACCCTGAGATCCTGACCTGAGCCAAAATCAAGAGTCAGACACTCAACCGGCTGAGCCACCCAGACATCCCAGCGTGTAGATCTTTACTGCAGCAAAAATACACATTCCTTAACTTACAAAATCATAAATCATGAATAGTTTTCCAGATTGACCCTCCAAAATTAAACCTATGATGTAGGTTAAATAATACTTGTAATGAAACAAGTGAAAAGAGTACTACTAGAATATTCAATCCTAAAGGAGATAACAAACTCAACAAGAGTATATTTTTGGTTATCACTAAGACGTTTGCATAAATGCGCTGTCAGAAATATGAAGAAACTTCTGTAAAGATTGAAGAACACCAAAAATTTGAGAGGTTGGTGGCACTGATTCTTGTGTCTGATTGTGTAGCTTTGTGTTTGAGTAGATCTATCCTAGCTTTTACCTTATCAAGTGTGGCCATTTCTCCCCTGAGAATCGAAACACAGTAAGAGGATATTCTTCTAGACTTAGATCTAGAAGATGGAGGAATAGAGTTGGAAAAAAAAATGTTAAAGAAATAGCTTGATATTAGCAACTGGCCTATACGTAGAAGAATTAAGAAAATCAACTTACGAATTTGCACAACTTCCCTGATTCCTGAAGGAAGGGAGTCTGTGTGCATTGGTTCCCATGTTGGCTGACAATTATTTATGTTCAAAGGAAAATAGCATTTTATTTAATGACTTTTGAAAATCATTTGCAATTTTTCCCCTTCATAGCAACTTGCTACAGTGGTTTGGGAAAATAATTTCAATTCAGGAAATTTCTTTAAAATCAAAATTGAGCCCGCTCGTCAAGCCCCTTTAGAATTGCTGTTTTGAGTCCTACTCCAGTGACAAGCCTAGCCTGGGCTTCTCAGGGTGACATCCCATTACAATCCCATGGCAATCAAGCTTTTCACAAGTATCCAGCTGGCTTTTTGTCTCTATATGTGTCCAACAGGCAGGCAGCTGTGAGCCATCAAATACACATTGGGGTCATTTGGGAGCTAATCTTTATAAGAATGAAAAATGGGTTTGAGCGCTTTTTGATTTCCTCACTGCAATGCAGAATGAGGAAGTGTCGTCAAGTAAGGCAGTGGGTCCTTAAAGTGGGGTCCAGGACCAGCAGCATCCAAGGGATGCATGTGGGAACTTGTTAAAAATGCATTTCTGGGGCCCTGCTCCAGACCCACTGAATCGGGAAGGCTGGGCGCAGAGTTCAGGATCTGTTTTTGTAAGTCGTCCCGGTGACTGGGGTGTACACTCGAGCTTAGAGGGGCGGATTAGTGTGTGGGTGAGGTGGCAGCGGGGGGGGGGGGGAGGGGGGGGAGGGTAGAGGCTGCGAACTAAGGCAGTAGCTGGGGAGGGAAACCAGCTCAGGACCTCTCCCGCCAAACACGGACATTATCAGATGGCTGAAGGAAGTCTGAAAGGACCTTTAAGACTGATCTTCCTCAGGGTTAGGAGATACACATAGCTTGAGGGAGAATGGAGGTGGATGGGAAGAGTCCTACTGACTTTTGGGGTTGAAGCCCAAAGGGTTGGTACAGTCACAAAAGCTCTGAAAACCGAGAATTTCACTAAGTTTGGCACCAACATTTTTTCATGGCAAAACATGCATTCTGGAATGCGTGAGGCTATTTATAATCATTCTGTTTATTCCACTTGGAGTGTGTATTTGTGTTCTGCTTTGATAATACTTTTGATTATGGGGTGTGGCCCCAGATCCTACTGGAGCTCTTGGTCATGCAACCTCTCTGCTTCTTAAAATTCTGAAAAATTCTCTGTTCTGAAGCTTATCTGGCTCAAGGATTTCACTTAAGGGATTGTGGATCTGTAGGTTTAAGAACCTGTGGTCCTTTCTCAAAAGCAGCCAACTGGGCCGACTCCTTTTCTCCCTTATTTCTTTCTCCTGTAATGACCTAGCTGTTTGAAGTACAGAGGTTCTCTAAGCCAAGGTCTGATGGCTCCAACCCCAGTGCTAAGGATCGTTCTGTAGTGGAGGCAGTGAGTCTGGGACCTGCTACGAGAGCCTAGAGACCCACTTTTGCTCCCTAGGTTGTAAATGCCTTGAGTGCGAGGCCATAGCTTACATTACTTTGAGCCCTTGAGCCCCAGTATGCTGCACACAGGCTGGTGTGCTACATGAATGGGAGAGGCCTTGTGTTGGAAAGATGTAAAAGAGTGACGGAAGCAGCTGCAGTGGCCGCACTTGAGGGTTATGCTTTGCTGCGATCTTACTAGGCCACTCAACCATCAGAGCAAAGACGAACTAGAAGTGAGTGCAGAGATGACCTTCCTTCTTTTTTATTTTAATTTTTTTTTTAAAGATTTATCAAGAGAGTGCATGTGAGCATGAATTGGGAGGGGCAGAGGGCGAGAGACTCCTCAAGCAGACTCCCCACTGAGCGTGGAGCCCCATGTGGGGCTCAGTCCCAGGACCCTGTGATCATGAGCCGAAATTGAGTCGGATGCTTAACCAACTGAGCCACCCAAGTGCCCTTCTACTCAGATCTTATTTGGGTATAATGTCCTTTTTCTGTTCCTGGATCTCATCTAGGATACCCCAGTACATTTAGTCATC
>CM052886.1:121387697-121419222 GCA_028534135.1 Potos flavus
TTTTTTTTTTTTTTTGCATTTGTAACCTTACTAAAAAATTTGGGGTTTGTCTGGCTTTTGTATATGGTTGTGGGCAAATAGGCCTCCCAGTTCAGATATCAGAGCCAAAGAATTCTGGAGTTCTAGGAGCCTTTAGGAACAGCTGTGTAGTCTGGGGATTGGCAAATTGCAGTGCAATGCCAATCCAGCCTGCGGCCAGTTTTTTGTAAATAAAGTTTTATTGGCACACAGCAACGCTCCTTTGTTCATGTATTGCCCAGGCTGATTTTATGCTATAGTAGTAGAGCTGGGTAATTGTGTCAGAGACCATATGATTCAGGAAGCTGAAATTATTTACTATCTGGCCCCTTGCAGAAAACATCTTCTGACCCTTGAGATCAAGGGTAGAATTTTACGATGTCCTTGCATGTCCCTAAATACCTCCAGGAAGAAACCATCTTACAAGCAGCCAATGGCATTAAGATAATTCTGCATCTACGATGTGGGGAAATTACCTTAGTGACTCGCTTTTTCATTCTGGTTCTACGCTCCAGAGTCATGTAAATTAGATCCAGGCTCTCTCCAATAAGATCCTCCAAATATTTAAAGACTGTCCTCCTCTTTCTCTGCTAAGTAGTTCCTTCTTGAGTTTTCCCTCATTTGATGTTTCCCCAGGTCCTTTATCAACTCAGATCCTCCTTCCGTTCCATAAGAGTTGGCCAGCATTCCTTTAAAAACCATGGTTCTGAATACTTTGAGAATCTGACAGAAGTTATGGAATCTTCCTTAAAAGACTCCATAATGTTACATCCAATTTTGAGATTCATAGATTCTTAGAAGCAAATCTGTCAATTGATTCTTGCTGAGCCTCCGTCCACACGATGTCAGCTCACGCTGAATGCGATGCTCCCTCCAGATGGACACCAGTGCAGGGAGAACAAGATGTATTCAACATAGCAGACTTAAGACAATATAGCCCTAGGAATTTTATCTCCTCTAGATCTTGTCGGCAACCAGAATCCCAGACCTTGTTACTGTACTTCTGTTTCAGCATAGATTTTCCTGTTCTTTTGCAAATGAAAATTTAGAATCTGGAAGCAGCACTTCCTGGTGGTTCTTATGAAGTTAGGTTTAGCCCACTGTCTTATTCCGTCATCTTTTCGTGCGTTAACTCCCATCATGTACCCGTTCTTCTTCCAAGATTTATTACCTGCAGATTAGATATGAATGTAATTTGTTTGCCTAAACCATTAACAAAATTGCTAAAAAAGACAAAACTGTAGGGTCGTACCATGGCTTTGAAGACAGTCCCCAAGCTTGATCTCTTTCCATTAATCAGCTACTTTACTAGATCCAGTTCACATTATATTAACTCAATTTCTCCCAAATTGTAATTTCTCCTTAGGGTGAAATCTGAATTATTTTTACTTTATTTTTTAAAAGATTTTTATTTATTTGAGAGAGTGAGTGCATGTGCACAAGCGGGGGGAAGGGGAGAAGCAGACTCCCCACTGAGCATGGAGCCTGATGTGGGACTCGATCCTAGGACCCTGGGATCATGACCTGAGCCGAGGGCAGATGCTTAACTGACTGAGCCACCCAGGTGGCCTGGAATTTGGATTTTAAAAATTTGTTTCTAAATATTTTTTCTTTCCTGACAGAGTAGATGAAGATGTAGGCTTCAGTCTAGTTCCTGCTCGGTCATAGTGCCTGGCTTCAGTTCATCACACAGTTGCTCCTTGATTTATGCTCCATCTCCTTGACTACCATGCAGGCTTCACAGGAGAAACTTTACATTTGCAGCTCATCCATCCCCTCAGTCCAGAAGAGTAGCATAGGACATACTAGATGCTCAATGAATAATGTGTATTATGGAATCTTAGAAGCCATCACTTGTAAGCTGTACAATTATTTCATAGGCCACTAAGAAAAAGCAGTGCATATTAATTTATGACACATGCTGAGATATTAATGAAAGGCTATTTCCTTGTTTCAAAGTTGTTAAAATGGGAAATAATGTGCACCTTTAAAATCCATGAATGAGGGTAATTGTCAAATGGAAGGGAGGATTGGTGATCTTATGATAATTTTCAAGGTTTAGCTAACATTTCATCTCAAATCAAAAATTGCAAACATTTATTGAGTAATTGTTACAAGCATTATTCTGGTTGGATGGTTCCTTCAAGTTGTCTCTGATCATCCCACGTTGGGGCATTCCCTCTTCTCACATCCCCTCAGCTGTAGAAACTAAGTCTGGCAACACAATTTAGGACTTAATTTATACCCTGTCTTTTATTGATCACCATTATTTCTAGTGAAGTAGCAGTCTTGCCTCCACAGCAAAATTATAAGCCCCTTGAGCGTTGGAACACTTTAAAAAATTATATATTCACAGTCCTTCCCCTTTCTATTAGCTGGAGAGGAGACATGGCAATTTAAGGGCTTGCAAGACTGAATATTAAGAGTAGAGAAGCCCTCAGAAGGCTTTTAGACAAATGGATAAAAGACCAGTAGAGATGGACAGATTGAAGGGATGTATGGGAAAGTACAATGTAACAAAAAGGAAGTTTGAAGGCACTCAGTTTTAGAGGCTGCTCGTGACATGGATTCAAAAGGACAGGAGGCAGGCTTAGTAGCAAGAAGTTGCAGATGAAGAGTGAAGGGGGTAAGAATAAGAAAGCCCCTCATCTTTTACTTCCCTGGGAAAATATGAAAGAGGGAATAAGGAAAGAAGTGGGGGGACCACATGGGAAGAAATGGAAAAAATCCATCTTCTGTAATCCTATAGTTTCATCCTCTACTTTTTCTTCACCTTCTCAACGTTGTGGGGAATTAAAATCCCAATGAAGCCATTTATTTCCATCAGCACCTGCTTCCTCTTCTCCTGCCCCCGCCTTCCCACTACTTATCTCGGCAACCAACACCTTACATAGGTAGGTCTTTCTTCGTGAGACCTGTCTCTAGATTTTAGACATGTTCTTGGAATTATGGGGGAAAGAAGGGGTAATGCAAAGGGATAAGGGGAAGATGAAGAAGCTTCTGATTTTGGATCCCTTTATTTTTTGCATCTGCTAGGATCTTCACGTAAGATCTTTCATTTAATCCCAAATTAAATCACCCTCCATCAAGCCTTTTGATACTTGGCCAAGATCTCAAAGGCATTAACTAGCAGAACTGTCATTGCAAATTCTGGTCGGTCTGCTTCCAGAATCCACGCTGACACTCGGCTATACCACCTTGCCATTCAGTAGAGTAGGGCTCCCTCCTAAGTATGAAAGATTTGTGCTTTTATGTATTCTTGTATTTCCTTCCTAGATACTTTTTTCATCACTTAAGGAGGGTTTGCCAATTAGGTTTTTAATGTTTAATTACACAACTTATACAAGTTCGGAGTAAAAATAATTGGGAAGTGCTGATAAGCAAAATAAGATCGTTCACCATCCTGTGTGCCGTGACTTTTAAAATCACTAAGACAGAAAAAACCATCCCCCTTCATTTTAAAGTATTCTGAATGTGAATATAAGCCCAAGTGCTCTCGTGGAGGCAGATACTTGGCTTAATCCATCCGTGGCCTAGAATTCCATCCCTGGACCAAAGGACTAGTTTTCGGCCTTCTTGTTGTGGGGACTGTGTTTTGTTTTATTTTCTTTCCTAATGAGCAATTGGACTAAAGGATCAGGTTTAATTATAACCAGAGTCCCTTTCTGTGTGTACATCACTGCAGACCTAATTGCAGGCTGGCGTCCCTGCTGTGGCCCGAGTGGTCATTAGCTTGCTGATAACGGACTGTTCTTGTCAACAAGGCCTCATTAACCATTGTTTTTTCAGCAAAATAGTTGTAAGTGTTTGAACTTGTGATTGAGGACGCACTGGGCTGACGGTGCACAGGGGAACTTGGGCGGTTAGAGGGCTGGAAGCAGGGACCTCTGGCCCAGGTGAGGGGTGCTGTCCAGGGCAGCTGCGGCTCTGTGCTGCGGCACCAGGGACGCGATGGAACAGGCAGCACTCCGACGCGAGAGCCAGGGGGTCAGCCTTCCCATCTCCGCGCTGTAGCCGACTCTGGGCTAATCACCGGGCTTTTTCAGTCCTAGCTCCTCCTCTGAAAATGAGGTTTTATTTGATGAGTAGTAAGATAACCTTTGCCAATTTAAAATTTTTGCATGGTGCTTGTGGCACTTTCTCTTTTTTTGTATTCACGATTTTATCTTAGGTTATACACTAGAGGGCAGTGGTACATTAATATTACAAACTCTGAATGCACTTGGTACCACACTAGGCTGAAATTCATGAACATTTGGGTCACTAGGGGACCTTATATACTTATACAAAATATAAAAAGCTGTTCCATATCCAATTGATGTTATTTATCTTATGTTTTTGGAATATTTTCTGTCGGGAAGCATGTTACTTCACAAATGAACTTTTTCTCTTCTTAGTTCTAGTTAATAGAAAATCCTTCTGTTGCAGACCCCAGGTGGCTCAGTCAGTTGGTCCAATTCTTGATTTAGGCTCAGGCCATGATCTCAAGGTCCTGGGATTGAGCCCCGCGTCAGGGTCTGTGCTCAGTGTAGAGTCTGCTTGTCCTTCTCCCTCTGTTCCTCCCCTGCTCTCTTTTTCTGTCTGTCTCTCTCTCAAATAGAATCTTTAAAAAAAAATATTTCTTTAATTGAAGAAAAACATACTTACCTATTTTTAACCAGTGGTTCTACAGCACCACAGAAAATCTCGACCCTTTTTTCTGGGATGGCACTCCAAATATTTCATAGAATCCTACTACTGAATAGTTATAATTACCATTGGTTGGTAATTGGTAACTGAATACTCTAACTTGATCTATGTATCCGTCACTGTACCAGGATAGTTACGTTACTTTAATCCTCACAATAAACTCTAAGGGATGTTCCATCTTATTTGTCCTTATTTTATAGAGACCTCAGACCAAAATCACTCACCCAGTAAGCAGTGGAGGTGGGTTCTAAATCTGGGTCTCTCTGATTAAAATCCCTGCCATTAGCCACAACACAACACCTCCTTTTATAGATACGAAGACCAAGACCCAGAGATGGTAAGCAACTTGTTTCAGGTCACACAGCAAACTCGGAAGAATGAGAATTAGATTCTATCTTTGGAGAATGCGTCCAGGTTTTCTGTGCACTACAGTGTAGTACACTTGAGACATTGTCATTGACTCTCCGAGTCCTCCTCTTCTTACATGAAATGTTCCCATTTTCCTTCATTGTTATTCTGATTATTGCCTTGCTCTCCTATCATTCCTCTGAGTATGTAGTCTTAATTTGCTGCATCCTTTCTAAATGATAAAACTCAGAATTCAGAACAATGCTCTTTTGAAACAATATAGAAGGCATCGAGACTGTACTTCCTGTCATTTGGACTTAATTTTCATTGTCCAAGTTTGCATTAATATTTTGGTATAATGTTGGCATATTTCAAGCATAAGATGAACAATACTCCTTGTTCTTTTTTTTTTTTTTTTTTTTTAAAGATTTTACTTATTTATTAGAGACAGCACAAACACAAGGAGTGGTGGCAGAGGGAGAGGGAGAAGCAGACTCCCTGCTGAGTAGGGAGCCCTATGCTGATGCTGGGGCTCCATCCCAGGACCCTGAGATCATGACCTGAGCTGAAAGCAGATGCTTAAGCGACTGAGCCACCCAGGCACACCCCCACCTTGTTCCTTTTAACTTTTTATGAAATGTAGGAGTAAGACAAAATGGTCTTGTCACATTCTTACTGAAGAAAAAAAGATCCTCCAGGTCTGATGAGGAGCCCTCCTGAGTTGATAATACCCTGCAGCAAATTCCTGGTTCCTTAAGATACTCAAGGGATGTACATGTGAAAATACTCCAGTTTCTGGATGATGACTGGATTCACGTTGTACGTCCATATTCACACTGGTCTTTGCTTTCCCAACAGAAATGCACACTCGCGGCACATGGTAGACCTCTTATCTTCTCCTGCCTGTTCTCTTTTGCTGTAACACAAGCTGACCTCTCAGGTGGTGAGGAAGGCTGCTTAGGAGGGGCTGTTGATCCGGGGCCCTGCCTTTCTCTAGCCATGTGATGGGCCTGTGAGGCCATGCTCTGTCCTAGGACTGGGAATCTCGACTCAAGCATAGCCTGGAAAACACTGAGGTGGTGATACATCCGGAAGACCTTAGTGTCCCCCGAGCAGTCTGCCTAGTAGATCTTGTATATTCACTCAGCATCTCCTTTGATCTGTGAGCCACTTCATGTATCCTTCTGATAATGTATATGGATACATATATGCAGGTATAAAAGTCAGAATCTGTTTTTGCTAATTGCATCCCAAACAGTCCCCAGTCTTCCACCAGTCTTTGGGATATAATTACCTTTAGGAAATGGCCTTATCAGAAAGTTCTGTTCCGTGACATAAACAGAATAGCTAATTTAACCAACAGAGTTTGTTCCTTTCATAGCATATTTATCGTAGGAATTATTTCCGAATACATTTTTTGGATTGTAGTTTCAAAATGTGTGCCACATCTAATGCAATCGACATGTTTTTCAAAAATTAGCAATAGGGGCGGCTGGGTGGCTCAGTGGGTTAAAGCCTCTGCCTTTGGCTCGGGTCATGATCTCAGGGTCCTGGGATCGAGCCCCGCGTCTGGCTCTCTGCTCGGTGGGGAGTCTGCTTCCTCCCCCCCTCTTCTTGCCTCTCTGCCTACTTGTGATCTCTCTGTCAAATAAATAAATAAAATCTTTAAAAAAAATTAGCAATAAATGAAATTTTATAGATTGACGTCACTAAGGCTAATTGCCAGTTGATAAAAATCAGTGTTGACATTTGATATTGAATCTTTTTGAATGATAATCAGACAACTGTTGATAAATTTAAAGTGTAGTGGACTTAGTTTTTTCCCAAGAGGGAAACACTTTTAGATTTTCAATTATTCATGTTTGAAGCCTGTTGATATATAATCCTGGTGACAGTCTCGTATCGTTGTTTAAACAGTGTTTTCTATCCTGTAGTCACAAACTCTAATAGCAACAGGATCTCTTGGTTGTACTTCTCTTACCTTGTTGTCATCTGTCCACCGGGCAACTCCCTCATGTGAGAAAATTTCCAGTTCATTCATCTCCTATTTTCTTCTTGAGTTTCAGATTTGCTTTCTCCTCTTTCTGCAGAAAACGTTCACCTTATTGTCCTAAGGGCACATACAGTTGCACCTGCTGTTCTTAAACCAAATTGTCTCCAGCAGCAGTATTGAGAACATTATCTGTTATGTTGTAAGTCTCTTCTTTGATGGTCTAAGGTGGAAATTTCTCCCTGGTTTCAGTATAGGAGAAATGAGCTAAATAATCTGCTTTGCTCTCCAGGATCCTCTGACTTCTTTACAAAGAAGTAAAGCCAGGTTTGTGGCCCTTTTCTGGTCCTTCATGGCTTCATCTTATTTTTCTATACTTATTTTTTATCTGGCCTCATTTTTAATTTTTATTTTACCTTATGGCATTTACTTATTTTTAAAGATTTATTAGAGAGAGCAAGAGTAAGAGCATGAGCTGGGGGAGGGGGCGAAGCAGACTCCTGCTGAGCAGGGACCCTGGGATCATGACCTGAGTCGAAGGCAGAGCTTCACTGACTGAGCCACCCAGGCACCCCTACCTTCTGTTATTTGAACATACTGCACAGGACCCCTAAAAATAATTTAAATGCCACTGGTCTCTTTCATTCCTCACTGTTTCTCCTTAGTCTTGATTGATCACCTCCTTGTCCAGAGCTCTATTCCAGCAATACTCACTTCATGAAGCTTTGCCTGATCTAGTCCCAGTTTTTTTTAATTAATTTAATTTTATTTTTTCAGTGTTCCAAGATTCATTGTTCATGCACCACACCCAGTAGTCCCAGTTTTAAGTGAGAGCTAGCCCTCTTTTGTTCTTCTAGCGTTTGGAGCATTATGCCCTTATTTATTAGCATGGTTCTCTTGTCTCATCAACTGAATTTAACAACCTCTGAAACAAGGAGCAAGGACTCTCAATCTCTAGTACATGCTTTTTACCTGGAAGGTTCTCTTTAAAATTTGACTAGCTACTTACATGGAGATTTTGGAGGGGGGGTGGTGAGGGCACAGAGAATGAATGTTAGTATGAAACATTTGCAGAATTCCCTTCAGATCACGTTTCTTCTAAAGCAAAAATAACATTGCCCATTTTCATTAATGCAAATAAAATATTTTACAAAACAGATAATCAATTAAGGAAAAAAGACCCCTCATTAACTCATCATGCCATAGGATTTCAACTGAACAGTAATTTTTGTCTTCTCTTGATTATTGCCAAGGTTTATTAATTAAATATTACAGCCAGTTTATGGACCAAATTATATAGATGACAATCTAGCATAGAAGTACTCTGTACATTTGCCAACTTGTTGATAATGAAATGTTCTGTTTTGATATGGAAAGATGACTATATTAAGATAGAATGGCCATGAAATACTTCTGTGGTATTTTTATAGGGGTTGCCTGTATAAAGGAATTTTCCATCAAATGTATTTAGAAAATTCTAGATTAAACAGTATTAAGTTTTACTGAACTCCAGGACTCCCCAGAGTCCATAATGTGCTAATGTATTTTAGGAATCTTTAAAAGAGAGCCTACAATGTCGAGCATTTTTTTTTCAAAATTGATTTAATTTTAATTTTATTAAATTTATTTTATAATTTAATAAATTAAATTAATTTATTAATTTTAATCATCTTAGCAGCTCAGTGATAAGTCTGCTGGCATCACTATTTGGGAATCCAGGCACAAAACTCCCATGTAAATATTTGGAAAAAAGGCAGTTGCCATTGCAGTGACTCGGGTTCAGTGAACTGGTAACACTAAGCATTCGATATGCCCACACCTCTACGCAGTGATGAAAACGACGCTCCGGCCGACAACTCCCCAGTTCACACTTGCCGGACTATCTTTGTGATCTGTGATTCCTCCAAGCCTCTGGGCATGAGTGTTGTCCAGGATGGAGGAGGGAGGTTGCGAGACAAAAGATCCAGCTGGCTACTTCATTTGGCTGCAGTTGGCTCCTGCTGCCAATACAGGATTCTGCTCAACCGCATTGCTCGTGCAGGGTCCAGATCCTCGACAGAGTTCCTTTTACAGGTCTCTCTGGAATATACTGTGTTCAGATGTGTCGACAGCAGTTTAAAGCCAATTAGCGAGGCTACTGGTAATAAAAGGTCACATCACGGAGCTGGGAAATCAAGGGTTTCACTACCATGGTTTGCGAGGCTGTGGGTGTTGTTTCTGACATTGCATTCCTTTGGGTAATGGGGACGGTGAGACAGTGGCTGTGTAGGTTGGTATTAATAGAGTAATACATGTCCCTCGCCAGCCTTTTCCTACTGGTTCTCTAAATGATTATCAAGTCTGCACGTCATCGGATTCCATCTGTTCTCCAGCTGTCCGTGAGAGGAGACATGCTTTTGCACACTTTGTGAGCATTTGATTAAAAGGGCAGTGGCAGAAGTCAAATCTCTGATGTCTTCACCTCCAGCCACCCATCTTGGCAGCATTTTCTGTCTTAGTAAAATCTTTTCTTTCAATCTATCAAGGTACTTTTAGATGTTGACTTGCTTCTAGTTTGGATCTGGAGTTGTGTTTTTATCCATTGTCATAAGATGCAGTGTAGTAAAAATATTTTGGAACTATTTATTGTTGGAATATCCAGGAAATGGTATCTCCAAGAATGTTGGTGCACAATTTTGCTCATATATTATCCTATATCCTCTTATTATTAATCTGGTACTTTGCTTGAATGCAGAGATTTCTTTCTGAATCCTACAATGTCCACATGGTGATGATGATGATTAATCACTGGGCCAAGAGGCATTTATAATTATTTCTTATGACTTGGTTTGAGGTCCTCTTTTATTTATTTTCTAATTGTTTTCTGTACTGTTGGGGCATACTATCTTTTTTTTTTTTGAAGCCATTTTAGGATTAAGTGTTGAGAGTGGTCACTTTGGTCTTCTATCAAACAGGGAAAAACATTCATGAGATCTGCTTTTCAGTCAGTCTCCCAGCTACAGTCTGGGTTTTAAAATTGCCCAGGTAGGGATTAAAAAAAATCCATCAGATTCTCATTTTCTTGTTAGATCTTTGTAAGTTTCAAATGACCTATTTAATGTCAGTGTATCTTGGGATCTCGTGGACTTTTATCCCGGTATTCTAGGAGTCAGTTGGTTACCCTTTCTTCTTTGGTCCCTTCTTTGGGGTGCTTCACTTTGTGACCCAACAAGTAACTCCAGTGTAGAGTAACTCCAGTGTAGACCCGACTCTCTCACTCTGTTTCCTAGCGATGATAAATAACAGATTGGCATCAACAACTGAAGGGTTTTTTTTTTTTTTTTTAAGAACATGAAATAACAGTGAACCTGCCAAGGCGTGGCTAACGTTTTCATGATATGCAGGTGGAGGGGGAGAGGACCGTGAAAAGCAGAGTAACTCTCCTTGAGGTGCAGGAAGAGCCAGCATCTGCTGTCCTGGAGGCCATGTCTCTTACTGCTGCAGTAAAGGCGGGTCGAGGAAGCCATGAGGGAAAACCCCCACCTGGGGACACCAGAGGCTCCTTTCTCTCTTCCATATTATGTGCTGTGTGAGGGTAAGAAGTAGATGAGCTCTGCCTCTGTCTCTAGCTTCCCGAAGAACCGAAAAAACCCAACCAAACAAAAACACCCCCAAGAAAAAGCGTTTGAGATAAGCTCCTTCCCTCTGGACCTGCAGGTGGTGGTTTTTGGTCATGATCGCTTTTGCGTCTTTCCTGGAAACGCCTCCATCTTGCTCGGTTTTCTTAAAGATTAACACCTGGTTTTCCTGAAGGAGACCTCGAGTAAGAGGTGTTCTGGGGGGCGGGGGGGTGGGTGGGGAACACAGGACAGCCATTGTGGAGAAACTTCTAGGAACTTGTCGGGGCAGGTGAGGTTCTTTAAAGCTTAACTTGGTCGAGTGAGCCACTCACTCTCTAACTTGGGTCCTAACCACCCAACTGAGATATTTTGCTCTGCTGATGTCATGTGGTATGGAAACCGTCTTCTCCTGGCTGAAAACAATCCTAAAGAAAGTCAGCATCATGGGGGAGAGGGGGAATGGGAGGAATGTCCCTGGCCAGGAGGCCGGAGGTGCCCCAGGAAGCGGGTTCCTCTGAATAGTTAAATGGCTGCCTCTCAACTTGCACAATGTCACATTGAATTTGAAACAGGGAACTTTTTATATTTTTCCCCTGATTGTGCCGGCACCTGGCAGATGCCTATTTACCACAGGCATCAATACACATAGTAATCAAAGGAAATCAGAGGCACAGATTAGCAACAGCTGCAAGTCATTAGTGACAGACACGGGAAAGCACAATTCTGCACCCAACTTTGAAATAACCAATATGAGTATTTCAGAGCACAAGGGTTACCGCAGGGCACTCGCTAACAGGAGAGCGGCCAAACAATAGCTGGGCTTGTCTCTCAAGAGAGCCCTCTTCTCAAGGCAGCACCACGCACTCCATATTAGAAAACCATCAATCACCCGGTATTGGCCCATGGGGTGTCAACCCTTCTCCGAGTATCTGTGTGCATCTTCCGATCAAAGGGTGTCGTGACTGAGATATAACCTCTGGTTGGTGAGAAGACTTGTTTTTTCGGATCATAATTTTAGTGCTGGGAGTTTGCGTGTATTCCGGAGGACTTAATTATATCATTGACCGAGTTGGAAAGGGGCATCTCGATGGGAAAATAAGACCTTTCCCTTTTCAATTGAATTGTATTTTTTTTTCCACATTTCTGTTTGAAAATCAGCTCTGATGGATAGCCATTCTCTTGCTGGTTACATATTTTCACTGGAAGCACTAACCTTAGCCTACTCCAGAAAATACTATTCAATTTTTAGCTTTTCCCTAATCAATTCATTCAGTGCCTTGGTGGAATACAAGTTGGTCATTTAAAAATTTCTAGCTGTTGCCTGATATGTCCCAAAACAAATTTAGCTAGCATGGGTTTCTATTTTAGACTATCTCTGGAAATGCAGATTTACTGTACAACTGGGTAATGGTTTAGAGATAAACAGACACAGTGAGTTGCTGTCTGATTAGCAGGACTGGGCAAAATTTAGCATTATATATATATATACACACACACACACACACACACACACACACACACACACATACATATTGCAATAATTGGACCATTGGACCGGAGGATGTAGATTAAATTGGTCTCATCACCACATGTGGTCTCTTCTTCCACTTGATATTAAGGTTGGATGATTCTTTTCTGTTTAGAAATCTCTCCTTCCTTCCGATCTCCCTCCCAAAAAATATCTTCTGAAGGTTTTTCTAAAAATTCTTATAATAAGTAACTTGTTTTGGAGATTAGGATAAGGAAGGGAGAAAAATGGCACCTTTTATCTACTTCGGAGCCAGCCTTGAAGTATCGGCTCTTTAATAACAAGCAGCGCGCTATTGTTTTAGGAGAAAGCCCCAAGGGAACGTGAGTTCTCAGGAGCACACTGCACATCATAGACGTTCAGTTGCATATTCTCGTCTTACATGTTGTTTTTTAAACCTTTGGAGGTGAGAAATTATTTCATACCTGATTAAGTACCGTGATCTGTAGGCTGAGGAAGGTGTGGTTTCTTGGGGTCATTTTATAAGGAAGCAAAGACATGGTATTAGTGTGTAATTGAATTTACTAGTTAATTCACATATTTATTGAAAGTCCACTGTGTCTCAGGGAATGCTTAGGCACTGTGGATACTGCAGCAAAATTAACGAGTGACTTGGTTATAATTTACTCCATTGATGACGAGCATATGGACTGCTCACATTTGAGGTGGTGGTTTGACTACAGTGGTTCACTGCATATGTTTGCATTGTCCTTCATCCCACCCTCGTCTCCTTCTCTCTTCTCCTTCCCTCCTCTGCCTCCCCCTCTCCTTCCTTCTCCTTTAGGATTTAGACCTTAGAGGCACTGAGCATTGTTACCCAGAATTCTCTAATTCAATAAAATAACGCATTTTTTGAGAATTAGTGTTAGGGTAAACCTACTGTAACAAAGCCCTACATTTCAGTGGTTTAACAAAATAGAAGTCTGTTTCTTGCTCATGTAACAATCTAGTGACGGTATTCGTATCGGTGGGAGGCTTTCCTCCGTGGCATGACTCAAGGACTCTGGGTCCTTCCATTTTGTGACCCTGTTTGCCTTGGAATCTTCTGCTTCCAGCTGGTGAAAGGAAACAGTGGGTGAAGAGGGGCATAGCCATTTCTTCACCAGTTTGGTCAGAAACGGGCAAACATCACTTCTGCTCGTGTACTATGGGGAGAGCTGCCTACATGGCCCCACTAGATGAGATTCTGGGGCTGCATAGACATTCAAGGTGACACTTGTATACCATGGAAGTGGGAGGACAGGTATGAGGAGACACGATTAGGTGTCAGGCACCATGCCAATTTCTGGAGATAAAAGATGGGTAATCCATCATCCTTTAGGGTGGTGGGAGCCACGTAGATAACCCAACTAGTCACACATGCTAGCCGAGTACTAAATAAAGTCATATGAGCATAGGCGCGGGGACAAATGCCCCAGCAAGCAGAACCTCAGAGGTCTCCATCTGGCAGAGGAGAGGAAGGAGGGCATCAGCCCTGAGCAGAGGCATGGAGTGGAGGAGATGCCCAACATGTCCAGGCAGTGGTGAGCTGCCCCATGTCGCACGAGCCCTCGGCTTGGTGCACAAGGCAGCACATTTCTCCGAGTGGAGAGTCGGCCAACTGTGAACACGCTTTGGGCTCTTTGAGAAAGATGTGGCATCCCCCTCACTCGGGCCAACCAAACCCCTACCTTACTACCGAAGCTTTGGCTTCTGTCTGCTCCCCCGCCCCAGTGCAAGTTCAGTTACCCTCATTGCTTTGGGAGTCAGAGAAAGTGCCATGGATTAGAAGGACTGTTTATGAGACAAAGACAGAGGCCTATCAGAAAAGAGCTTTTGAGAACATGAAGAGACAAAACTTACTACAGCTTAATGGATGTCTTGTCTAGTTGGCGTGTGTGTTTGTGTGTGTGTTTACCATAAAATACAGATAGAGAATGCCATATTTCCTTTATAGAACTTGGTTAAAAAAAAAAAAATACAGCAGATGAACATTAGGCGAAGTCAAAGGGGGATTTTGCTCACATATGAAAGTTTACAAGAAATCTAGTTGAGTCTGGCTCCAGTATTTGCTGAAGTTTGTGGCTGTGTCAACAAAGATGGGTTAAAGTAAGCATATTTTAGATCCTAAACAGAGCAGTCTCATAGTCTGGAATAGAGAGTAGCTTTAAAATGTTTTAAAATGGGTTTCCTTTTCTTTCCTTCCAGCTGCGCCTAGTGCTAGGGGAAGATGAACTGGCATGTTCTTTGTTACATAGCAGCCTACCCACCCAGGGGAGCGAGGCACATTAGAGTTTTCAAAACCTAAGTCCTTTCAATCAGCTGATAGTGGAGTTGGGGAAAATGGATTAAGAGAAGCTGCATAACCATTCAGTGTGGGATTGTAACACCTGGAACATTTACCACGTTCTCCATAACAGGACTCATGGTCTCATTGAGAAAACTGGCCCCGAACGATGGAGCAGCAGCTGAAATAGGCTCTTACTGGCATTTGCCCTACATCTTTTGGCTTGTTTTGGCTGTTCCTGTGTCTTGGCTATGGCTGTGTTTTGAGTGGTGTGGAAAAAGGCCTTCATTCCAGGTGACCGTCTTGGTTTTACTTCTGTACTTTTGTGATTTTACCTATAACTCCCTACCCAGATCAGCCTTGTCTTTATGCATTTGATTAGCCTCTGGGGCACCCAGGACAAAGTGACCCTTTGGTGACCCCGTATTTATCATTCATCTATTTTGTCTCTGATGCAAGTTCAGTTTTTTAAAGGACCCAGTATTTGTCATTTATCTATCTTGTCCCTGATGCAAGTTCAGTTTTTTAAAGACTGTTGGGAATTTTGATCTTCTCTTTATAAAATCCATAGGTTTTTTGCTTCATAATTATTGTAATATGAACATTTTATGAGCCCAAACTTAATACTGAAGTTTTCCTGAAATTTTTTTTGGTACTTTTCTTTCTTCATCTTTATGGCTTAAATTAGGGGATTTGACAAACACAACTTTCCACATCTCTTCCTGGTTCCATAAGAACAAAGACTGCATTAAAAACAAAAAAAAAACCTTTTGAGTATAGCTGACACTCAATGTTACATTAGTGTCAGGTGTATTACCTAGCAAGCCGACAACTTGTATTTATGCTCTGCTCACCCTGTGTCCCCACACAGTACTATTACGGTACCCTTGACTATGTTTCCTATGCCCTACCTTTCATCCCTGTGACTTACTCATTCCATAAGTGAAAGTTTGTGCCTCCCACTCCCCGTCCTCCATTTTGCCCATCCCCTCGCCCTGCAACTATCTGTTTATTCTCTGTATTTCTTGGTCTGATTCTGTTTTTTTATTTTGTTTTCTTATTAGAACAAAGCCACATTTTGAAGGTGGACTTTTTAAATAGCCTTAATATTAGAAAAACTTGATGTTAACACAAAAGTTAACATAATAAGTTATTGTTTAAAGTTGTAATATTTCCAAGTGCTCCCCTATCTCTGCCCTCGTGGGACAAGGGACCATGTCTAGAGGATGTCAGAAATTTGTCCACAGTGTCTGCACGGAGCCCGGTGTGTGGGGTCCACTTTATATGTGGATTTTTTTCAATAAATGTGTATTTTTCTTTTTGATTCTCTTAACATTTTCTCTAGCTTTATTGCAAGAATACAGCATATAAAACATGACATAAAAAAAAACGTGTTGATTGGCTATTCTCAGTAAGGCTTCTGGTCAACAACAGGCTATCAATAAAGTTGTATGTGGATCTTTTGGGGGAGGAGGGGCCAGTGCACCTAATCCCTGCCTTGTTCGAGTGTCAACTGTAATTGTTAAATATTGCTGAATAAATATATTTTCTCATTTAAGAACCATAGCTACTTTATGAGGCTGGGGGTATGAAGTTGATTCTCTTTATTCACGGTAGTTATGTTCTATAAAGTCGTTGTGAACATTGACTTTGTGAATGCAGAACTATTGCCACTAAGGCAAACACAGGGTTAAGTCCCTGTGAGTATCTGCTCACAAAATTTCCATCAACTGATCAATACATAACCTTATTTTATGTGTTTGTTTAAAGACACCTTATTTAATATATATTGTAGACTCATTAACATTGAACTCATGGCCAACAGCACTATAATCATGCCGATGAAGCTTATCCAATACATATTTAAGACTTATCCCAGCCTTCTTACACTAGGAGTGCCAGACAGGTCAGCGCTACATTTAGGGGCCATTTTAAACAGTAAAATCATAAAAAAAAAAAAAAAAAGTGAAGTCATCAAAAAAAAAGTACAAAAGTGGGAAATGTGGCAACAAGCAGACCACGAAAAGGACACTTGTTCACAGTATGAGAGCTAAAATCAGAAGGCAGAGTGCGTCCTTGTTCACCAACAGCTGGTAACATGCATGTTGGAATTGTTTGCCAGTCTGTACATGAAGGACTGCGAAGGCACCGTGGATAGTGATTTGGGGGTTACAAATATTGGCAAGTAGGTGAGGTCGCAAATACGGAATCCCTGTGTTAACGAGGATTGACTGTATGGCTATATCCTTTTTGCATATTTGGAAACTCCAGAAAGAAACTCCAAGTTCAGAAAGAATTGTCTGCAATCATCTAAGTAGAACTGAAACCTGGATCTTCTGAGTCCTGGTCAGTGTTCATTCCAACACCGTGGTCTGTCTGCTTGGGAAGTGGAGGGGAAACCCGTGACCGGGCTCATTAGCGCATAGAAAGTGCCTTTTTTTGAACAATGTGTGGTACCTGCACTTAAAGTTATCAAGCTTTGTAATCTGAAATGGCTCATGGAAAACTTGAAAATTATCTATTATGTAATCTGTAATGTTTTTTCTATCAAAAATCTAAATCACTGAAATCTTATCCCGTGTCTGTAAAAGGAAAAATAAGTAGGGCTTAGTCTTCCCACATGTAGATTGCAGGGGTGTACAAGGGAGCGTCACAGCTCATGGCTTCGCTCTTACTCCGAGGACTAAGTCTTGTTTTGCACAAGCTTCCAGGATCCGGAGGAGGCTGGGGAAAGATGAAGATGGGTCACTGCCTTCAAAAATATCTTGAGGGTTATTCTGTGTCGGTTGGGAGCCTTCATCTTCGACAGATGCCAGCTAATTCAGGGTACTCAGCTCTAAGTAGAAAAATCAAAACTGGCCAGATTAAGACTTTAATTTTAGATATGTAATACGGAGAGGACTTAAAATATAGCTATGTATTCTAATGTCGGGAACAGGAAGAAAATAACTTGTGTATTAATTTTATGACACTTCCAATATTTTCAGAAAACATTTACCAGTTGTGTTCTATAGGACATTAGTATTCCATGAAATCTTAAGACACTATGTTAAAGTCTTTAAGGTCAGGAGAGTTTGGGAAATACTAGTTTAAATGAGTTTAACCATTTCTTTTTAAACTACAGAAGTGTTCTAGCCTATTCACTGCAGGCTTGTCAGAGTGCTAATAAGCTTGCCTGTGTGATCATCTCTCAGAGCCTCTACCTGTCCCGTTCCTTAGATCGTGGTTTGGGAAATGCTGCTGTGTGGTATAATGTACCAATTGCAGGGGAGGTGAGAGAAGAGAAAGTTAAGATTTTCATCCTGCTGAGGGAGATGGAAAAGTCCAGTGAGATCGAGGATGTTCCCTCCCTTACATGGCAGTAGAGTCTGAGCCTGTGAAATTAGATTTCTCCTAGGAATTCGTGGTGGAGGGAGAGCATCTACCTGCCCCAGGGTGAAGGAAACAAAGTTTCCTTGTGGGCCTGTAGTGCACAGGGGGCCAACCCAGCGAATCTTCTTCCTGAACCTAGGGGGTCCTGGGGAAGCTGTGGAAAGGATGTCCTTCACAGACAAGGTCAGGGCTCCTAGAAGTGTTGGGCTTGTAGTGGGGTGAGTGGTCTCCCCTGTTCCTCTCCCACTCCTGGATCCGAATGTGACCTTATTTGGAAATAGTGTTTGCAGGTGTATTAAGTTAAGCACCTTAAGAGGAGATCACGTAAGGTTATCTGGGTGGGCACTAAATCCAATGATAAGCATCCTTACAAGAGAAAAGGCAGAGGGAGATTTGAGACCAAGAAGACCACAAACCCAAGGAACTCCTGGAGGGATCAGGAGCTGGAAGAGGCAAGGAGAGCCTCTTCCCTAGAGGCTTTGGTGAGAGCGCAGCCCTGCTGACCTCTTGCTTTGAGACCTCTGGCTTCTAGAACTGTGAGGGAATAAATTCCTGTTTGTAAGCCACCATGTTTGTGGTTCTGCGTTATAGCAGCCACAGGAAACTAATACAGGGCTGCAGGTGAGGAGAGATGGAACTTGACAGTGCTAGGTGATCAGTTAGAAGATGAGAGCTGGTAAGTTCAAACAGCAGGGCTTATCCTGGAGAGTCCTCTGGAAAGTGGAGCTTCTAGAACTTTTGTGCGGCACACGGAGGTCACACCAGTGCAGCCGGCAAGCTCACGGCCAGCTGCTGTGGCAGAATCGGAGGCATGGTGTCTGTGGGTTGCTTGGAGAGCATGGCCACGACAGGAGGACATGGAGAATGTTCTGCCTGGTTGAGGGTTTGAATAGGGTATCACTGGGGGGAGTCATAAAAGGTGGCTTGGCAAAGGAATGAAAAATTTCCTCTGTCTTGGAGAGAGCACTGGTTTTGGTGGTCTCGTGGATGGATTTCAGAGTGGAGTCACCCACAGCTAGCATGGTCCTTGACTACCGCTGGGTCCTGCATTCCCAGAACATCGCAATGTGAATTTTGGGGATCTGTGCCCTAATTAAAAGACTTTATAAGTATTTCGCCATTACAAAGAGAACAGAAGAATTACTAAGAGATGAAAAAGTTGTTACCGTTTTTATCTTCTAGGGAAATGACAGACTATTCCCCATGGGAATAATTCCATTGCTTTTGAAAAGCCCTGTTGATAAGCTCTTCCAGTGAGAAAAAAACAAGACTTCCTGCGCACATTGAGGAGGAGTCAGAGGGGACAAAGGCAGTGCTTTCTTGTTCCGCATTATAAAGTTAAACCGGGTGGCTAGAGTCTGTGAATGGGGAGGGAATGAAGTGAGGCGGACAGAGTAAGAGCAGGAGCTCCCGAGAACGTGGAGGGAAGCTGGGTGTGGCCTGTGGTGGAATATGGCTCCTGAAAAATTTACTTTAGTCAAGAATGGCCAACACATGTCTACCTTTGTCTGATACTGAAAGGAAGATCTTTCCTGCTCTGGGCTGTTGTCCATTACACTCAAGCAGTCAGCAGAATTCTACACACATGCTCTTGTGTTAGAGATGCTTCAGGAAATGTGGGAAAACTGTGTCCAGTGTGTGTTGAGGGGGAATGTAATTGGGGGTCCACCTGTCACAGATCCTGGGAATGGAGGAGCAGGGATGGCAGGCTGTGGAGTAGACTGACTCCCAGGAGGCAGGGACAGATCCTGAGGGATACTCTCGATCTCTTGTATTTGGCTTGGAAGCTTTGTTTTAGCTAGTAAAGCAGGAGTTAGCCCAGAAGAAGTGTGTGTGGGGGGTGTCATTCAGACTGGAGGTATCTGGGCACCTGAGTAAAATCAGATGTGCTCAGGATTTGGGGCTGAATAGGTAAGGTTTGGGTATGCCGCATTACTCTATAAACAGCTGCATTAATTGTTGTATGTCATTAAACTCAATATAACTCTTGGGTAGAGCATCTGCCCTATATTCAGAATATCCCCCAAAGGCTGAGTATATGTAGGCATATGTTTATTTGTTGGCAGGGAAGGTAGATACTAAGGACAGGGGAAAGTGGAGAACAACTATGTCAACCAGAAAAGGCCATAAAACCACTGACCAGTGGTGCACAAATGGGATTCTCCTTGAATAAGGAGAGCCGAGAAATGGGCCAACAGAATCACAAAGCTGTTGGCAGGGCAACTAGTATAGGTGATGGCAGAAGGAACAGAGCGTTGCAAGCTAGGAACATGCCATTCAGCACTGAGAGGTGAAGTTACCTCGAGAATGGGGAAGTGGCTGTTGGAATCTACTTGGTAAAAACCAAAAGTGCGACTTGATGCTAAATGTGTTCATTCTGTCAGATTATCAGGATTATTCTTTTTGGAAATGGAAACGTCTCGAATATTCAGAGATAGGTGGGAGGGAAATATCATTCAAGATTTCAGCTCAGGTTGTCAGATTTGTGAGCATAATTTAATAGGACATCAAATGTTATTACTTTAACCATCATAATGACCGGGGGTGTGTGTGTGGAAATCCTGTTTGCTTATCAGGGACCCTTGACTTTCCTATGATGTCTTCCCATTGGGATTAGATGGATGTCTGCTTTCTGACTCCTTTTGAGGCTTGATTGAGGATTAGATCACTCAGTCCCAACTGGCCATTTCTCTCGGAGGATGGGCAAATCAGTGCTAATTGATACTTTTTATATTTAATTACACTTAATTTCTTCTGTCTGGCTGCCCTGAAACCGAGAAGAGGAAAACAGTGCTCTACATGCAAATCTTCTAACATAAACATTTCTTAACCTCATTTGCTGCAGGATTAGTCCAAATATAGAATCCTTAAGATAAAAGCTGCTTAAACTGGTTTCTTATCTGTATTTCCATCCTGTCTCTGGAGTCCCTCTTTCTGGAAACCATCACAGTGATGGGAATTTGCTTATTCTCAATTTCCCTAATACTCGACTCTTCCATATTTGGTATTATAATCATTTCCATCCTTTTGTTAGCTTGCCTAAACTAATTCCATTACCCGAAGGTCTATTTCTCTGCCTTCGAGAATCACCGGGCCCGGGGCTCTGGTCACAGTGCTCTTCCTAATGGTTTAAATGGCATCACCCCTCCTTCAAAACCTTGATACTTCCCACTTCCTTCTGGATAAAGCTCCCAACGCAGTCCCAACTCACTGTTCCAGATTTTCTCCCAAGTCCTCAGGACTTACATCTGCTTGCTTCCCTCCCTCCCTTTGCTAATGTGAGTGCTGCATCCTAGTCTAGACACTCCCCTCACCTCCTCTCGTTCCTCCCTCTACTCTTGAGGACCATTTCATGGAATAAATCTCTTGTATATCTAATCCTGCCTTGGTGTCTGGTTTTAGGAAGATCCAAAATGACATGAAAGGATTTCCAGCCTCCCTTCATACTTACCAGACTCTCACATCCTTGATTTGACCCTTGACTCCTTGGTGAGTTCCTTTAGAGAGTTGCCTTTCTTGCCAGTGGACCCTGGGGTAGGGTCATTCTGGTCCTTCCTGACAGATGTCCTAACTATGAATCTTGGAGTTTGGATTGAGTTTTCCCTCTTCAGAAGTCACATAGTTCCTTTCTGCAAACTGTCTTGTCCCATCCATGGAACTCAGCACTCAAGGGGAGAGACACCCTCTGGGCCTGTTTATTTAACATATGTCCTGTTCCATCCTTCTCTCCAGAATGAGGAAATGACTGTTACCCTTAGAGTTTAAAATCCAAGGCAGACACTATTTAAGTTATTGAAAAGTCATTTGCTCCCAGTGAATATTTCTACTCCTGGACTTAGTAAGGTTCGTCTGGCTCTAGACATCTCTTCAGTGAACACCTTTTCCAAATATTTCTTTTTCACTATATTGTAAGCTTTAAAAAAAAAAAAATTGTAAGCTTCTTGAGAGTTGCTTCTTGGGTTTCAGATTGCTCATTTGTAATATTAAGGGCTAGATTAAGTTATTGTTTTGTTTTTTTTTTTAGAGCAAGAGAGAGTATGTGTGCAAGCGGGGGTGTTGGGGGGGGGGAATGCGGAGGGAGAGGAGAGAGAATCCCAAACAGGCACCGTACTCAGCATGGAGCCTGACATGAGGCTTGATCTCACAACCATGAGATCATGATCTGAGCCAAAACCAAAATTGGACGCTTAACTGACTGAGCCACCCAGGCGCCCCTAGATTAAGTTATTTTAAAGATCTTTTAGTTGTGTGATTTCCCAGAAAGATATGTTAGAGATGGTCTCATAAATGATTTTCTTCTTCTGAATATTGTGTCCATTCTCTTTGATGATCTACCATTCATTTATACAAAGCATTTTGCAGTTTGTTCACATAAATTACATTAGTTGATTCTTGTATCCACCTTGTGAAACGTCAGAGTAAATATTAGCTACCTTTTACCTGTCAGGACCTTGAGACTTGTGGAAATTAAATGACAAGTCTCCAAGCGCCTGGAGAAGTTACTGGGTCTGGTACCCCATGTCCTACTAATCCCCTAACTCAAGAGGATTTTCTTTCTACTTCATGACCTACAACTACTAACTCAGCATTCTTCACGAAGCACCTTCATGTTTCTCTTACTTTCAGCCATCTGCACTTAAGGGCAGAGGGTTAGAAAAGGTGTCCCAGATTCAAATGCCTCAAAAGGTAAGTCAAGGTAGCAGGGTCAGAATCCCACAGTTGAGAGAGAGGGGACTGTGGTAGACTGAAGAGCACATCTATTTGAGGGGCACAATCTCCAGTCAGTCCTAGCTCTTTGTGCCATTCAGGAATGCTGGCCTGGGGTGGTTAAATTTTCAGTTTTCTAAGGGAAGCTGGAAATATATATTTTAATGCGAAATCTGCATTTTAAGATGCTCAAAATAAATGAAAACTCTAGAAGCACCTGGGTGGCACAGTTGGTTGAATGTCTGACTCTCGATTTTAGCTCAGGTTATAATCTCAGGGTCATGGGATCAAGCCCTTCGTTGGGCTCTGTGCTGAGTGCAGGGTCTGCTTGAGATTCTTTCTCCCTCTGCCCCTGCTCTGCTTGCATGCTCTCTTTCTCTAAGATGAATGAATAAAAATAAATCTTAAAAAATCTAGGAGGGCAAAATACATCTACAAGTGGTGTTTGAGTCCATAGATCCCCCTGATTTGGAGGGATGAACCATGTTTAACTCACTGTGTGGGTTTTCTCTCAAAATCCTATGTAATCATTTGGTGAATTTTACCACCTTTACTAAAACCTTGGTTGTAAATAATGTAAACAAGAATAGCATCTTGTTGGATGCCTACTGTATTCCGGGGAGTATGCTGGGTGTTTGGTACACAGCATCACTAATTCTAGCAACCTTAGGATACACCTGTTTTTTTTTTTTTTTTTTCTTACCCTTATTTTACAGATGAGGGAGATGAGGTCCAGAGCTGACCTAGCTTGCGGAGGCCACACAGTCGGTAAGTAGTGGAACCAGGATCCAACCCAGGTTTCTGGACTCAAATTGCGTTCTTGCTCTTTATTTAATACACATGTTGTCAACATCCTCAGAGAAGAGAGAGGATGAAATGAAAAATATGGTACTTCTATTTCGAAATAAGTCAAAAGTGATCTTGTTATATGTATGGAGAACTTAAAAGACAAGCATAATCCTCTTTTTCGGGGGTGAGGGAGTGGAAGAGGTGTGTTTCTCCTTGAGAACATGGACAGGGAAGACAGAGACTGCTCACGGTAGGCTGTGTTCTTCCTTTCTTTCAAAACTAAGCCAGAAATAGGCTCCCGACCAGCTAGCGTTAGGCTTTTGTGTTCAGACTTTTTGTCTGCATTGACGATAATGTCCTGCGCGATGGCCTCTAGCTTACTACTTTTCTCTCTTGACTCTTGTTTCCAGAAAGCAAAGCTCGGGTGAAAAAAGACCTTTTGTTTAGGATCTGAAGTCAAGTCCAAATATAACAAGATCCCAATAACTTCCTCCACCCCCTAGGGTTTAAAACCAAATTCACTCTGCCCAGATGGCTGCTCCAGAAAGACAGAGCATTCCCCCACTGCTTCCTCTTTCTGCTGGCTGCCCACTGATTACAGCTAATGGCTCCCAGCTGTACTGCCTCCGAAGACTGGGGGGAAGACGAGTCTTTGAAAAATAATTTAATAACCAGACTCCTCCAGGGATGGGTGGGGTTGATGCCAATCCTGTTGGAGCACACTCTCATTCAGAATCTAGCTGGATGGCATGCTTTGGAGAGAGAGGAGTTGCTATGTATGTTTTTGAAGCCCTCTTGGTGTTCCCTATAAGAATCTGATACACTCTATTCCTTAAGCATGGTGGAAAAAAAATTCATCTCCAAATGCTAAAATAAAATAGACACGTATGCCATATCCTTCTGTAGTTCCAGTTCAGAGAACTGTAGGAACTACCTCTTGGGCTATGACTTTATTTGAATCACAGATAACTTTAAGATCAATCTCTTTGATTTTCTGACATGTTTATATCATACAAATAATTCGATGTCTATGATATTTTAAAACTTGGCAAGCTAGTGTGTCCATTTCATCTTTGAAATACCAGATTCTTTGAAAGGTTGACTACAAGTACTGTGACCCATCAGAGAGAAAAATCAAAGCTCGAAGGATACCAGCATGCAAACTCTTGGTAACAGACTTCTAGGCCTTGGTGGGCCTTCTTTCTTCATTTTCTTCCTCTTTCTTATTTTTGGATGGGGAAGGGAGAATGAAGGAATTTCACCAAGCTAAAATTTGATGGTTTCCTCAAACCCTTTTTCTAGAAGTATTTAGTGGTATTTGGAACCTCCCCTCGATGAAACTGCAGACAAGATTTATTGCACACATCCATATGGAATGTCGCCTGTGCACTAAGCCAGGTGCTGAGGTTAGATACATAAACAACGTGTTGGTGCTTCATGTCCTTTCAGAGCACTGGCTGAACAGATCAGTCTTGAGCAATTGACTATGATATTGTCTAGTTCTAGAATAATCTCTATATGGATCATCTTCTCTTCCTAAGAGGTAATGTGGCTTAGTGCAAAGAGCATGAGCTCTGGAGTCAGAGTCGAGTTTGAATTTTGACATGCTCCTTGCTTTCTGAGCTTTACTTTTTTCCTCTGTAAGATGGAACTTGCAAGTTTGCTGTGAGGAATAACCTCATGTTGGGATGCTGGCAGGATGGTTTGTAGGCCTTCTTTTAAATGATTGAATTATGGCTTTTATTATACTCCATTTATTATATGCTATATATTTATATATGTACATAAAATCAGGTAACAGAGGTCTTCATTGTGCTTTCAGTTGACTCACAGGGAAAAGAGATGGGGAAAGTGGATTTCTATTGTAAGTTACTTACCAATTAAATCTTATTTTTATTGAGTTTTAATCTTCAAAGTAATCCTGAGAGGTAGATAATGTTAAACCTATTTTAGGGATGGGGAATTACATCTTGGAAGGGTTAAGTCCTGTCCAAGGATAATATCTTTGGAGGATTTTCTGTCTTGGTTGTATTACATAAATTTGAAAGCTTCATATTCTGGCATTTCTATTTTGGTCTTCAAATACTTGTTCCATTCAGGATTCTGTACTCTTCAAGAATACAATTAAACATACACAGTCTATCCTAGGGAAGCAGGGTCTATGGAAGAGGCCTGCTGCTTCCTTATGGTTACTACTAAGCATTAAGCACTTAGAATGCTGCAGATTTTCAGCTTCGTTCAAGGGCTGGCTCTCCTGGGAATGAGTTCAATAAGAGCAAAAGATAACTTACCATGAGAAACTTATTCAAGATTCTGACTTCAATGGAATCTCTTTTTTTCTACATAAGCATAAAATCCAGAGAAAAATGTTGCATAGTATATGAATGGCTACTATTTTTGTGAACTTACTAAAGGGGCAGGTACAGAGCTTAGCACTTTACAGGAGTAGCTTGCTTCCTTCTTCTTTCCTTCCATTTCTTTCTCTCTCCTCTCGCGCTCTCTTTCTTGCTTCCTTCCCCTCCCCTCTTTCTTGATTATTTGGGAGGGGCTGTGTGGTGCACATAGTTTCCACTCTTTCTGTAATCAAACCCCACTTTTGACTATGGGGGGGCATTTGACCTGGATTAGGCCAAATCTTTCAACTAGGAATTTAAATATTGAATGGTAGAGACCAGGGACTAAGCCAACTGGAGTTGAGTCGTATAATGACTGGACCTCAGCTGGGTAGTCCACGGAAAGGCTCCTGCTACTGACCCTCGGGGTTGCCCTTGGTTTTTGCCCATATTTTTTTGTACCTTTTCCATAAACTGGTGAGTTGTCTCAGTATCATTCCAATTCATTGTTTCACTTAAATTACCCAGAGTTAATGTTGCTTAAAACCAGAAACTTAACTGACTAGATCTATCTTAATCCTCACAGCTATCTACATAGTAGGTGTTATTCTAAACATTTTACAGATGAGAAATTGAAGCTTCGTGAGGATAAGGCCTTGATCCATATCATACTGTTAGGAAAAGGCTGATTTGGTATTCAAATTCAGTTCTACCCTACTATGAAAGCCAATGTTATACTTACTATGCTTAAGTGGTGTAAAATTTAAAGGAAAATAAATAGCGGGAATAAAATATTTGCAGTGCTTGAGACAATCCACAGTGCTTAATAGCTTTAAATTATGAAGATTTCTTAAGCATTAGAAAAAAATTTTAACATACTAATGGAAAAACGGGCGAAGGACGTGAATACCATTTTTTAATGAGTTGTGACAATGTAATATAACAATGTGTCATACTTACAAAAATGTTTAACCTCATCATTACAAAAAATGAAAAATAACAGTGGCAAACCATTTTCTTTTTATTTTTTTTAATTTTTTTTGGCAAATCATTTTCAACTTATTAAAAAAATATATAAAATTAAGCTTGAGTAAAAGTTTGAAAATTTGTGCAGGTCTCTGCAAACTTTAGTGAGAGAAATTTGTTCAAATACATTTAGAATCTCAAATTTGCTCTAGACCTTTGATTTAGCCATTCTAAGAAAATAATCAGGGGTATAGAGAAAGATTTATGTACTAGGATATTTTCATAATTTGTAACAGCAAAAATAAGTAAATTAAGAGTCTAATGATCTGGAAATGGGAATAATTGGAAAAAATGTTAAAGCAGGAGGTCACAGTATTCTCATTTATTGAGCATCAACAATGTGCAAGGCACTGTTAGAGACTGCAGTCTCTGCTCTCATAAACTTCCATTCTCATGGGGAAGATGATAATTAAACAGATACGTGTATGATTATGATCAATATTACAGATAAGTATAAGTCAAGGGGATAGAAATTGAGTCAAAGGAGGGAGCACTTGTATCAAGATCTGAATGGAGTGCAAGATTAAGCTGTAGAAAGATATGGAATATATCCATGAACAGTTGCCATAATACAGGGTAACAAATCACTGGAAAACTCAGTGGCTTAAGATAAAATAATTTTCTCCACATAATTTATTCTTTCTGAGGTAGGTAGACAGGGTTTACCTGATTGAGTCTGAGCTTGTCTGGGTTTGGCACCAAGTTGAAAATTATGCTCAGATCTGTGTCATGTGTGTCTGTCTCATCGTTCTTGGACAAGCAGGTCAGCTGGAGCGTGTTCCCCTCAAGATGATGGCAGGAACAAGAGGACAAACCCTGTCACACAAGCATATTGCAAACCATTATTTGTGTCATGTTTGCGGACATTCTATTGCAAATTCCTAAGCAAATCACACTGAGAAGCCTAATTTCAATGGGGAAGGGAAACCCATCCCATCCATAGTAGAAGAGGTAGGTGAACGAATACTTGATGAACAGTAATTCAAACAATCCTATGAGAGGAGAGCATCCCAAGAAGAAAGAAGAGCATGTGCAGTGGTCCTGTGCTGGAAGTAAGCTTAGTGCCACAAGAAGGCTAATGAGGGTTAAGTAGAATAGGCAGGAGAGTGGGAGAAGAGGCATGCGTGGTCTCAGGGCCAAGGTTAAGTAGAGAGTTTAGATTGTATAGGAGGGTATTAGATAACCATTGGAGGTTTTCAGCAGACAAATGACAATCTAGTTGGTATACATATGAGAACATGACCCTAATTTTATTTTTATCTTTAAAAATTTTTATTTTTAAATTAAGTTCTATGCCCAACCTGAGACATGAACCCATGACCCCAAGATCAAGAGTCATGAGCTCTCCTGACAACCAGCCAGGTGCCCCAACCCTAATTTTATATAAAAAGATACATGTCTACATAGAGGAAAGACTGAAAAAAAGACACATATAAACAGTGGCTTTATCTCAGTAGTATAATTATATATAATTTCATATATGCATTATTTATATTTTATTATAGTTTCCAAATCTGGGAATAATAATGAATTTTTTTTTCAAACAGTAAAACTATGATCTTAAAAAAGGTCTCTACAGAGCTCTCATAGAAAATTAATTAGCAAGATACATCAGTGGACTAGTAAGCCACTTTCAGACCTAATTTCTTTGTTCCCTATACTTTCAAATGCTGATGAGTTAAAGACAAATTAAATCTGGTCAGGTTTTGGTTCTGTCCTTATCCATTCCTGGTGTGTGTGTGTGTGTGTGTAGATTAGTATGTCTTTCATTTTACTATAAAACATTTCATATAGGAAAACATAGACACTATTAAAATCATGTTTTTAGTGCTCAGCTCATTCATGTAACATTTTTTATTTGCTTTATTTTTAAAAATTTTTATTGTTATGTTAGTCACCATACAATACATCATTAGTTTTTGATATAGTGTTCCAAGATTCATTGTTTACGTATAACACCCAGTGCTCCATGAATACGTGCCCTCCTTAATACCCACCACCAGGCTCACCCATCCTCTCCCCCCAAAACCCTCAGTTTGTTTCCCAGAGTCCACAGTCTCTCATGGTTTGTCTCTCCTTCCGATTCCCGCCCCCCTTCACCTTTCCCTTCCTTCTCATGTCCTCCATGTTATTCCTTAGGTTCCACAAGTAAGTGAAATCATATGATAATTAACTTTCTCTGCTTGACTTATTTCACTCAGCATAATCTCCTCAGCCCCATCCATGTTGATGCGAAAGTTGGGTCTTCATCCTTTCTGATAGCTGACTAATATTCCATTGTATTTATGGACCACATCTTTATCCATTCATCTGTTGAAGAGCATCTTGGCTCTTTCCACAGTTTGGCTATTTTGGATGTTGCTGCTATGAACATTGGGGTACATATGGCCCTCCTTTTCACTACATCTGTATCTTTGGGGTAAATACCCAGTAGTGCAATTGCTGGGTCATAGGGTAGCTCTATTTTTAATTTTTTGAGGAATCTCCACACTGTTTTCTAAAGTGGCTGCACCAACTTGCATTCCCATCAACAGTGTAAGAGGGTTCCCCTTTCTCCACATCCTCTCCAACCTTTGTTGTTTCCTGCCTTGTTAATCTTTGCCATTCTAACTGGTATAAGGTGGTATCTCAATGTGTTTTCGATTTGAATTTCCCTGATGGCTAATGATGAACATTTTTTCACGTGTCTGCTAGCCATTCGTATATTTTCATTGGAGAAGTGTCTGTTCATGCCTTCTGCCCATTTTTTGACTTGATTACCTGTTTTTTGGGTGTTGAGTTTGAGAAGTACTTAATAGATCTTGGATATCAGCCCTTTGTCCGTAGTGTCATTTGCGAATATCTTCTCCCATTCTGTAGGTTGCCTCTTTGTTTTGTTGACTGTTTCCTTTGCTGTGCAGAAGCCTTTTATCTTGAAGTCCCCAGATTTTATCTTCTTATTTGCTTTAGATTTATCTTCATCGCTCCCTTTTTCCATCCTACTTTCTATTCCTCCCTTCTCCATTACAAGTTAAAAATCTTACAGAAGTAGTTGAAACCCCTGCAACTAATTGGATTCCATTCCTTTCTTACCATCTGCAGAGGTAACAAGTATCCTGAGTTTGAAGTTTTAATTCTGGTGAATGTTTTATACTTCTATGTGTATCTATAAGCAGATTATAATATTGCCTTTGTGGTTTCTATCCCATATCTTTAAGTGATGCATTCTTTGCTTCTCTAGCTTCTCATTCAGTATGCATTCATACACGTCCCCCAGGGCATATATACTGCTATATAGTATTCCACTGTGTAAGATCACAATTTATTGATTCTCTTGTTGATCTTTAATCTGTTTCTATTTTTTTCTCAAATGATGCAGGAATCAATATTCTTGTACATGCGTTCTTTTGAGAGTTTCTCTGTAGAATATGTACCTAGATGTGGCATCACTGAGTGGAAGAAAGCTTTTTTTTTTAAACTGAGATACACTTCACATACCAAAAGATGAATCCACTTAAAATGTATACTTCAGTGGTTAGTATATTCAGAGTGTGCAGCCACCCCCGCAATCTAATTTTAGAACATTTTGGTCACACCACAAAGAAACCCATTACCCAGTGGTGGTCATTGTCCATTATCCCATCCCTACAACCTTTAGTACCTACTAATCTACTTTGTGTGTCTGTCGATTTACCTATTTGGAAACGTCAAATAAATGGACCAGTACAATACGTGGCCTTTTGTGTCTGGGTTCTTGCACTTAGCATGTTTTCAAGGTTCATCCATGGTAGAGCATACAGCAGTGTTTCACTTCTATGGCTGAACAATCTTTTGGATGGATACATCACATTTTGTTTATCCATTCATCAGCTGGGGGACATTTAGAATCTTTCCACTTTTTGGCTATGTGAATAACGCTGCTATGAACATCCATGTACAAATTTTTGTGTGTTTTCAGTTCTCTTGGGTATATACTTAAGAGTGGAATTGCTGGGCCATATGGTAAATCTGTTTAAATTTTTGAAATGCTGCTGAACTGTTTTCCAAAGTGGCTACAATGTTTTGAATTCCCACAGGCAGTGTACAGGGGATCCAATTCCTTCACATCCTCCCTAACACTTGTTAGGTTATCTGTCTTAAGTATAACCATCCTAGTGACTGTTAAGTGATACTTCATTGAGGAGTATTGATTTGTATTTCCCTAATAACTAATGATATTAAGCATCTTTTCACGTGATTATTGGCCATTTTATAATATTTTTTTTTCTTTTAAGAAATATCTATACAAAACTTTGGACACCATAAAAGCGGGTTTCCCTTTTAGTGAGTTTTAAGGGTTTTTGTGCATTCTGGATATTAGTCTCTTATCAGATAAATCATGTGGACATATTTTTTCCTACTTAGTGGGTTGCATTCACTTTCTTGATAGTGTCATTTGAAGCACAACAACTTTAAATTTTAAGTCCAATTTTCTTTTGTTTTTGCCTAAGCATTTGGTGCCGTATCTAAGAAACCATTGACCCAAGGTTGTGAAGATTTCTGTCTGTGTTTTCCTCTTACAACTATTGTTTGAGCCTTTACATTTAGGTTTTTGATGCAATCTGAGTTCATTTTGATCTGTGGTATGAAGGATGGACTAACTTCATCCTTTTAATATCAAATCCAGTTGTTCCAGCTATATTAGATGATAAGACTATTCTTTCTCCATTGAATTATCTTGGCAGTCTTGTAAAAAACCAACTGATCATAAGTGCATGGATTTATTTCTGGACACTCCATTGTATTGCATTGATCTATGTATTTTATCTTTATGCCAGTACCATGCAGTCTTGATTAAGATAGCTTTGTGTATGTTTTCAAATCAGTACTCTTGAGTGTTCT
>CM052886.1:121419722-121436179 GCA_028534135.1 Potos flavus
TATGGAGTTACCTTTATTTCTTTAATATCTTCATTTCTTCATGTGGGCTTGAGCTGCTATTCAGTATCCTTTCATTTCAACCTAAAGGATTCATTTCAGTATTTCTTGTAGGGTATGTCTGCTAGTGACAAATTCTTTCAGTTTTTATTTATCTAGAAATGTTGTCTTTTCTCCTTTATTTTTGCAGGATAGTTTGGATAATACGTTTTTATCCTGTTGGCATATCAGTAGTCTTTCTCTCTGAATTTTAAATAAGCCATTCTGGTGCTTTCTATCTATGTTTTCTGATCAGAACTCACTGAATCTTACCGAGAACCCTTCACCCATGATGAGTTACATCTCTCTTGCTACTTCTAGAAGTCTTTGACTTCTGCCAGTTTGATTATGATGTGTCTAGATGTGGATCTCTGAGTTTATCTTACTTAGAGATTTTAAAGCTTTTAAAGAAATGTAGAGGGGTTCCCAGCTTGGTCAGTCAGTAGAACATGTGACTCTTGATCTTGGGGTCATGAGTTCAAGCCCTAACTTGGGTATAGAGATTACTCAAAAATAAATCTTAAAAAAATATAATTGTTTTTTAAAAAATCAAATCTTGGAAGTTTTCTGCCAATATATCTTCAGATACTCTTTCTACCTCTGTCTCTCTTTTTGTGACTCCCATTATGTGTATTGGTATGCTTAACTGGTGTCCCACAGGTCTTTGAGGTTCCATTTATTTTATTTACTCTTTGTGTTTTTTAGGCTGGATGATCTCACTTGACCTATCTTTACATTTGCTTATTCTTCCTTCTTCATGCTCAAATATACTGTTGGGTCCCTCTAGTAAAATTTTCATTTCAGTTATTGTACTTTTCAACTCCTGAATTTCTATTTGGTTCTTCTTGAGAATTTTCATTCTTTTATTGACATTCTTTATTTTGTAAGATACTGTTCTACTTTACATGAGTTATTTAGGCATTGTTTCATTTTGTTATTTAGACATGGTTAAAATAGCTGTTTTAAAATCTTTGTAAAGTAAGTCCACTGTTGTGTTTTCCCAGGGACAGTTTCTATTGACTACTTTTTCCCTGTACAAAGACCATACTTTTTGTGTCTTTGGCTGTCAGATAATTTTTTGTTGAAAACCAGACACTTAAAATGATATAATATGGCACTTCTAGAAATTAGATTCTGTCCTCTCTTGAGAGTTTGTTGTTACTTGTTTTTATTGTTGGTGGTGGTGGTTAATGACTTTTTAGAATTATTTCTGTCAGCTCTGACACAATCAGAAAAAGTCCAAGGAAATTTGATGAAGGAAGAACATTATTTATAGATCGTGTAGAGGAGGAGTACCCAGGAAAGGAGACTGAAGTATATTGACCAAGAAATCAAATTAGAAGAGTGTTAGGTCAAGGAACCAAAGAAGGTGTTTTAATCAGATGATGTGAATAACGATGTTGTGTGTTTCAAGAAGTCAAAAGAAAAATTAAGAGTCCATTAGAACTGATACCATGGAAGTCATTGAGCTGAACACCTATATAATTGTTTGGGTGAAATCAAATGGTGCATGTGAGAGAAGCCAGATTGGAGTGCATAAAGAATTTTGGGATATGACAATATAGGAATTTTGATTCTTGACAATCCTTGGAGAACTTTTCCATGAAAGGAGGAGAGAGTGATCATGTTTAGTTAGAATAGGTGAGAAGTACATAGGAGACTCTGAAAATTTGGATATTCTTGAACATGGTTGAATCTAATAGAAGGGGGCTAATAAAAAGATTAACCATACAAGAGAGATATATTTAATAATAAAAAGTTCTTGATTAAACCAAAGAGGGTAGAATCTGGAATATGGATGGAAGAATTGATCTTAGAGAGGGGGATGAAAGATGAGTATGATATGGCTTTTTTGGGCAGTAAAAAGAGTTCTTATCTGATCCTTCCTATATTTTCCAAGAGGTCTTCTACAGTATGATGGAGGAAAGATTGATTGGGGATACTTGAGAAACTTCGCAACTGAGTGGAAAATGGGACAGTTTGGGTGAGGGACAGATTTTAGGCGCCAAATGAACTCACTGATGTGAATTTTTGATGGTTCCTATCAGCCAGGTTGAATTCCTCTGGGAATACTTATCAACTTGGGAGGCATTATTGAGTGTGGGATACTCTAATTCGTCTACAGTTGGGATTTTGTTAGTGCAGTTGCAATTAAAAATAGGGCAAGAAAGTTCCTGAAGATTAGCAAGAAAGACAAATACTATATGATCTCACTTACATGTGTAATCTAAAAAAGCTGATCTCATGGAAATTCGCAGAGTAGAATGGTAGTTACTATGGGCTGGCAGGGAGGGAAATGGGGAGGCATTGGTCAAAGGGTACAGACTTTCGTCTATAAAATGAGTAAGTTCTGGGGATCTAATATACAACAAGGTGACTATGGTTAACAATACTGAGTAGATCTTAAATGTTCTTACTACGCACAGAAAAATAAGTATGTGAGGTGATGGAGGTGTTAATTCTCTAGTACCCATTTTGCAATATATGTGTATCACATCGTCATGTTGTGCACCTTAAACTTACACAATGTTCTATGTCAATTACATCTCAATAAAACTGGGGGAAAGATTAGTAAAAGAGTAGTTGAGATTATAAACCACAGAATCTTAGATGAAAAAGGAGGGAAATGAAGCCTGAAAGGTGTGGAAAAAGAGAAAGTAGTAAGTGCCGCAGAGGTTTGAATAGAACTGAGGAATGTGTGTGTTGGGAGTAACTGAGTGTGTAGGCTGGAATGACAGTAGTCTGTGGTTAGAGGGTGGCTTATATTAATGAGCAGTGTCAGAGATGGAATAGTTCTGAGTGATGTCAAATATGGGAGAGGTTAGCTAAAGAGGCATGGAAGAGGAAGTTTCTGAAATCATAAAGTTGGGCTGGCCATGAAGATAATAAAGTCATGCAAGATGATTGCGGAATTTAGGGTGAAAAAGATGTGAGCCAGTTGCCAAAGAATTAAGTAATTGCAGCCCATGTAGTTAAACAAATAGTGAAACAAATACTGAAACTTGAGTCTGGGGCCCTGGATTGTACTTTCTCAAACTACATTCTCGCCTTGATCTACCTATGTTTACCACCTTCAATTATAATTGTTTCTAGAATCTCTTCTTTATCTCATTGTAAGTTCCTTTAAGTACAAGTATAGTGTCTTAATTATCATTGTGTGACTCAGATTACTTTATGCCAGAATGCAATAAATTTTATGTTGGCTAAATGAAAATAAACAAAATGTGAGCATTTGGGGAAGTAGAGAGGCACACTTGAATTTTCCTGAGAGCAGTTGTAGATTACAGGGTCCTTTCTCCTCGTCTCCCCAGCTAGGGTGTAACAAGTTAGACACCTATTTTAAAAAGATCAGAACAAGGTAGAGACTTTGGTGAAACTGAAGAAAAGAAACAAGACTTACCTATTATTACCTTTGATTACCTGCATCTTCTTTGTCTTTCTACCACCTTTCAGCATTGCAACTCAATTTCTTAACATCAAGTATAACTTTGTCAAACCAAACTTAGGGTGACTCAGATTTTAAAAGCCTTATTATAGATTCGACTTTGTTCCCTGAAAGCCAGGATAAAATAAGGAGGAAAAATTAAAATCTGTTGTCATCTGGATCTATTATAATGCATCCATCTTCCGAAGTTGTCCTTTTGATGATTTAGCTTTTTAAGAATGAAAATTTTTTTCTACATGGTCTGACTTGTCTGCTCCTTAACATTTTTGCTCATTTAATAGAAGTGTTATTGCTGCTTTGTACTTAAGAAAATCCTGAAAATGGAGAATGGTCTAGTATATACATTATATATATAAAATATGAAGTCCCACATTATATCATTTGTTAATACTCATTTTCTTAAACATAGAAGCCAGAAACACCAATGCAGGATGAGGATGGAGTCAGTTAAATGCAGAAAAGACGACACATTTAATTCCATGGCCTGAAGATAATAGCAAGAGCTTGATTTCTATTTTCTTGGACAATTTGTGCTTGTCTTTGGTATATTCTCTTACTTGTTTCTGGGATAAAAACATAAGTTGGCTTTGACAACTGTTACCACATTGATCCCTGTGGTGGACCATCTTGTAGAGGGAGAATGTTCTTGTTCTTTCTTTGTTATACACGTGTCTTTCTCCTGAAGGTCTGCAGGAAGTTACTGAAAAGATTATCTTCAATTTAGTGTTTAGTTTGTATATGAGTAGTTAGACACACCAGTCAACATTTCTCATGCTTTTTTCCATCTATTAGTACTTCTGCCCTCTCTTCTCTCAGATGTCCAGTATTCCTTGTACGTTTTCAGCTGCCCCAAACCCAGTGCTGTGATACTTCATGAAGGCTCCACTTCCCCAACATGTTCTGTGCTTTACATTTCATTATTTAATCCTTCCATTGAAATTTCCCTTCCCTTGTGATCCATGAATTAATATATATTAAGCATCTGCTCTGGCTTATCACAATGTTTGGAACTAATGCTTAAAGAGCTTCTCTTGTAGTTTTGAGTCAGAGTTTATCTACATAAACTTACACCAACAAAACAAAACAAAACCCCACAAAACAAAACAAGGCAATTAAGGGTCAAATTATATTGCATCAGCCTTAGGAATAATTTTCAGAGAAAGAAGAGGTCAGTATGGATTGGAGTAAGCTAGAGAAAGATTAATGGAATCTAAATGCATCAGTATCTGGAGATAAAGGGTTAGCATTTTATTTCCTTATTGAATAACATACTGGAATAGCTGGAAATTAATGGAATTAAGATTTATGGCATCTCAGGGAAGCTTCTGGTCAATGCTGCATATGGCCTTCAAATCAGTCAGCTTCCTACATTGTACACTTTCCTCCTATCAGCTAAAAGCTTGCAGCTCCAAATTTCTTCCCATTCATGGGGTGCTATGCAGAAGCCAAGGTCAGACATACACATGGCTTTGCTCCCAGTGGAGTCCCTGTGAGGTTTGATTGAAGATGATGATTCCAGTGATGTCATCCTGGTCACCTGAGTCTTTGAGGCAAGATGTTCATAATTTGGGAAGGGGCTATATGCTAACACTTTGAAATGCCTGGAGCTTATCTAATTTTAATAACTTCTCAGGGACATGAAGAATCAGACTTTGCAAACCACTTTCTATGAATTAGACCTGATAGTTGTATTCCCTCTGGTAGACCAGTTAGCCTGCCACTCTTTTTTTTTTTTTTTTAAACTGAATTTGATTTTTGAGAGATTTAATCCCATTCCCTATCACAATATTATTTTTTCATAACAGCAGGAAGAAATTTGGTAAACTACTCTAGTTTCTTCTATTTGTGAATTTAATTCCCACTTCATCAAAATGGGCTTCTGTCAGAGTTTGAAACCAGATGCAGTGTGTTGTTCAAGTTTTAAATGTCTCCAGCTTGTCAAAGCAACTGCATTAAAAATCTTAATAAATAAGGTTGCTGACGTTCTTGCTCCCTCTGTGTTCCTCCTGCAGTTAAACTATTTACGCTTGAGTTTTTTCACATCTGGTTAGAAGCCAGTGACTGTTGTCTCCCCCTATTTTAAGTTACTGTCTCTCCCTCAGGTGTCTTCCATGCACTGAACTTCTATTCTTTTCTCTGATGCAAAGGGGGCAGAGGTAGTAGAACAAGTGGAGTGTGGGCAATGGTCTCAGAGATGCCCAGGTTTGAGCCTAGCTCTGGCATTTGCTTGCTGAATGATCTTGGATATTTTAACTTTTCTGACACTGTCTCAGTACACTTACCTTGAAGAGTTGTTAGGGTTAAATAAAATAACCCATGCAACAGCACTTGGCACAATGATTTGCATATAGGAGCACTCAATCTGCCTATTCTTTATGTTGGTGTGATGAGTTCGGCCATACAAGAAAGAGCAATTTCTTATTCATGGAGGGCTTATTCAAAACCCAATTCTGTGTTCTATAAGCATTCTATATAGGGTGTTCTTTCACTCTCAATTTGATTTTTCTTTTAGTTATCAGTGTTTCCTACACTCTTTTTATTACTTTTATCTGCATAGCACTTGATATTTATAAGACTTTCATGCTTTTATGTGCCTTAATGCACTTTCATAATGTATAGCATACACATCCTGAGGATCATCTTGTTGGCTCATCATTCAGTCTGGGGTGTTGCTTACATGGTCTGCTCATTCTGAGTATCGCAGTCTTGACTGCACAGTTCACTTGGTCAAGAAATTCAACTATAACAAAAGGAGCTCTTCAACCTGGAATTCTATGAAGATTACAGAAAATATCTGTTGAGCTCCAAGGACACATGGTAGAGGCTTAATCTGAGTTTTTACACTTCTATTTGAAATTCTACAGAGAAAGAAGTCGAAGAGAAAAATTCACAAATTTCATTTTTGGTGAATCGAGGAGACCCAGATATCTCATAAAATTACAAATTATATGTGCTTCCAAAAGCAAGTGAGGCCAGTGGAAGCAGGCAAGAAGCTGCATGGTAAATGGTGAATAGGCATCAAGAAGGATGGTAAGGGTGGGTGGCATCAGCTGTGGTGAATTTCAGAAAAGTCAGTAAGGGGGCGCCTGGGTGGCTCAGTGGATTAAAGCCTCTGCCTTCGGCTCAGGTCATGATCTCAGGGTCCTGGGATCGAGCCCCGCATCGGGCTCTCTGCTCAGCAGGGAGCCTGCTTCCCCCTCTCTCTCTGCCTGCCTCTCTGCCTACTTGTGATCTCTCTCTCTGTCAAATAAATAAATAAATTCTTAAGAAAAAAGAAGAAGAAAAGCCAGTAAGTATTCACTTCCAGAAGGGGAGAATCGCATCGTGAATGGCAACTGCAGGGAGCAAGGATAAATTCAGGATGACCAGCTTGTTCCAGTTTGCCTGGACCTTTCCTAGCTTTAGCACTAGAAGTCTCATGTCCTACGAACCTCCTCAGTCCTGGGCAAACTGGGATGTTGTTCACCCTAGATAAGATGGAACAGGATGTGGGATGATGGCAGAGGCCCGAGGGCCATGCATGTGGCAGACTACAGAAAGGAGAAGCCAAAATGCCCCAACAAAAAGTGGGGCTACTACCTTGGAAGGTAAGAGATGTGTTCTGCGTGGTAGTGTCTAGCGAAAAAACTAGAAGATCACATGGGTAGAGTCCATTCTGAACCTAAAAGACAAAGGGAGAGTGGTCGAGCAGAGGCATCATTTTTAAGGGCAGTAACCTATTGCAACAGACTGGAACAGAAAAAGCCTATGAGTTGCAAAGCTTGGCAGACTGGAACTCCTTAATCCTTCGCTCTACTCCCTGGTAAACTTTGTAAATAGCTGGTCCAGGAAAATTAAACTCATTCAAATATGAGTAACAAAAAAAGCATTGGAAGAGCATCTGTACAGAGATGGTTATTAACTTGTGAAAAAGAATAGGAAATTTTCCTCTCTAGATAGATGAAATACAGAAAACCATTGCCAAAAAGCAGATACAAATTTTAATGTTAATATCGCATGTCTAAAAAACTTAATGGAGTGTTAGTTATTAACAGAGGTATACAAAGCAAAAATGCAATGACTGAGGACTGGGCAACTAGGAGATGATGAATAAAGGGAGATGTGAGTTAGAGTTTAACAGAAATCATGAAAGAAATAAAAATTTTCAGAAGTAAAGACTAAGTGAGAACACAAGAAGAGTAGATACCATTGAAAGCACAGTAGGGAACAAAAGAGATATGAGAAGAGCAAATGAAGTGAACAAGAAATACAGAAAGAAAAAGGATTGAGACAAAATTATAGGAATAAACACAAGTGTACATGTACATATGGGGTCTCCCCAAAAGAAGACCAAAACAAAAGAACAAATACTTGATAATTCAAGTAAACTTTTCTAAAAATAAGGCATGGATCTACATATTTGAAGGGCTCACCATATACCAGGGAAAATGGACTTATCGGAAAAAGTCAGCATCAAGGCATATTCTAAAGTAATTAGAAGAACAAAAACATTTTGGGTGAACAGGTGAAAATATCTGGTCACTTACGGCTTTCGAAAGGAAGCTGGGCAGGCATAGGACTTTTCTAAAGATAGAAACAATCCCAGGTGATGGTGGAACAATCCTTATACTTAAGGAAAGAATGAGCCGGAGATTTTATACATGGCCAAGATGGCTTTCATGTCTAAAAGGCTACAAAAAAGTTTCAAATTTGTAAGAACTCAGGAAATAGCCATAGAAACCTATTTTGAGAAAACAGGATTAACTCTCACCAACCAAATAATGCCTTGGCGAACTTTGGTGGACAGGCTGGCATTCAACATTAAACGATTTTAATTGCAGATCTAAGTCCAAAGCAAAAAAGGGGACCAGGTAAGGAGTAAAGTCTGAAATCCGTAGAGGTGTAGGACCCAGAATCTATTGGAAGGGGCTGAACCTTGAATGGAGGTGAGGTACTATCTTCCTTGTACAAAAGGAAGAAGGAAAAGCTGATGAGATGCAGGAAGATGGTTTCTACTTTCTCTGGGAAGTAGAAGTCCAGTCCATCCACTGAAGGTAGGGGGTCAGAACTGAAGTAAGGGTCAGCAGTGGAGGGGAAAATGTTCGGAATAGAGTGGGAGATCAAGCTTCCAGAGAATCATGGTAGAAATATGTATAAGAGTTTGCTGTTTAAAGAAAACCTTTAATGAATCTGTTAAAGTGAACTATTTACGATGAGGTATTCTAACTAAATTGGGTATTGAGTAGTATACAGAAGTTTAAGACAGATGTTTGTTATTCTGTACCTGTGGATATAGTGTTTTGCATGTTTTTATGCAAATCCATTCACTTAGTTTCTTTTTTCTACTATATTGTGACACACTGAGGGTAAGTAGTATCTTTCCAGTATTCTGCCCACTTCAGGTGCTCATTCAATAAAAGTTTGATATTTTAATAAATAAAACATTCCTATAACGTTCTGCTTAATATTTTCTAACACACATTCCTGAAGATGCACATAAAAATGACTAATCTTAATCATTTAATTTTCAGATTCTGAAAAGGTAATACTTCATTGAAATTCCTGGTGAAGTTTGGAAGAAAAAGTACAATGAAATTTATAAATGTTAAGCCACATACATTTCTGACTTAACTAACAGGCTAAGGTGTAATAGATGTAATAGATGCCAATCTCTCCCATCCAGAAAGTGTGGTGAACACTGTGTTCCCAAGTCATGTTGCAAATGGCCCGATCAAACGAGTCCATAACAGATATGAATTGAAAGAGCCACACTTGTCTAGTCATTTTGGGATTGTGAAGTAATCAAGCACCACAGAACTATAGGACTAGTCAAAGGTGAGAATAAGCATTATCTTCTCCGGGATCTTTAAATGAAACTATGGTGGAACTTCCTGCTTTTTGGTAAGGTCAAGAGAGCACTTGTAAGTCTTCCTTCCCCGTTTCTTGTTGACCCAAAGAGAACTTTCCAAAGATACTCTCTCAATCCAAGTGCAACTAAACCACTATATATTGATAGTATTTTCCCTGCAAAATTTGAGAAGTATACTTTTTATTTTATTGTTCCCTTACTGTCATTACCCAAATATAGCACACTCTTTACCATGTTGCATGAAAGAGAAAACATCTGAGAATTCACCAACATCAAAAATAATTTACCAAACTATTACTGGCAGAAGTAAAAGGAAGGCTGAGATGGTAAAAAGCCCACAACAGGAAAGAACTAGAGTTTGGATGCTGCATACATTGTATAATTTTTCTCGAGTGAGAACAACTTCAAAAGGTTGATTCAGAGTATCTGTGACGATCTGTGCCTTGGCTTGGAATGATTTTGAGGTTGAAGATGAAAAGAGTAGTCTCCTTCAACATCAGAGAGCCACTCCATCTTGACACTTTGAGACTGATGTGGTTGAAAAAGGACAAATTTGCAAACCAACCAGGATCGGTCCCCAGTACTCACTGCAGTAGGAACAAACTGCGGGACCAGAATATGACACCACCTTCTTTCTTGGATTGTTATTAGATGTTAGCAATAATGTGAATAAAGTACTTAGCTGAGTGATGGGCGCATAGCAAGTGCATGATGAATGGTAGCTATATTACTATCTCATGGTGAGAAATTTCATTAGGGTTAAAAATCTCAGAGTAACAAAATATCCACAGATCTCAAACAGCCATCTGTTTCGAGCAACATTCATACTATGAAACTCTAGCTCACTGAAATGATTTGGATTCCCTCTTAAAACTCACCATAATGAGATTTGGCCTGCACCAGAGAAAAGCCATTAATGACCTAATTGTCAAATCCAATGGCCTGTTTTCAGTCATGTTCATATTTATTTCCTCTGTGGCATGTGATGTTATTGACTATTCTTGTCTTAATTCATTCACTTGGATTCCTCAGCAATGCTGTCTGTTGGTTCTTCTCTTGTTTCAGACTCCTTTCCTGGGGTTAGGGCTTGGAAAGGGCCTTTTCTCCGCTTCCTGAGCTCTTCTTCCATGAAGATTTCCCTTAAGCTCACCAGGCAAAGTCAGTACAGTTCAGAAAATTTTTGTTCAGAACGTAGTATGTACATCTCTCTCTTCCAGGTATTGGAGCACAAAGACAAAGGAGATTGGAGGTGGTGGTAGAAGCTCCCAGTGCTCACCATACTGAATTTTTCTTCCTGAACAGACAGGAGGTTATGTTGCTTAGCCTCCTGCAGGAGATGGGGCTGTGTAACTAGTTCCAGTCATGAGGTGTGAATGCAGTTCATGGGTTGAGGCATTTAAGAGGCAGTACACTACTTCCTTACTCACTTCCCATGCTGCCATGACCCAGGAAATGCATCGTGGTCGACCTGATGGTGTCTCATGGTGGAGGGAGCCTGGGTCATGATTGTCAGATGGAGAGAGTTCCTACCAACTTCCCTCAGACTGCATGATTGAGAAGAAAAGCTGTACTCAGCTGTAAAATTTGTTATTGTGTCCTATGCTGTCCCAAGTCAGTGTAGTGTGATATACTTGGAGGAAATGGGTACATGCCTATAAACAGATGGTACAAAGAAAATATGCAAAGTGCACAGGATGCTTTTTGGAGCATTGAGGAGGGGCATTGATCTCCTTCTGAGTGAGGAGTATTTAGGGAAGATGTGAATTCCTAGTTCTAATTTATCTCTTCCCAGAATGGACAGATTGGTCTTGACCAAGAGAGGAGGCACCTTCCTCTCCTGAATCTGGGCTGGCCCAGATGGGAATAGAAACAGCTGTAGACTATTAAGTAGACGTCGTGTTAAGAGGTTGAAGGAATTCACCTTCGCATTTTCTTGGCAAAGTAAGAGATGTTTTCTGGTATGTATTAGAGCAGGGGGAAAGAACTATTTTATCTGCAAGGCTAGATAGCCAATAGTTTAGGCTTTAGTCTCTGTCACAACTACTCAACTCTGCTATTCTAGTGGGAAAATAGCCGTAGATACTATGTTAGGTGAATTCTCTGTTCCAAAACTTTTTTTTGCAAAAGAGGTGGCAGGCTGAATTTCAGCTGTAGGCCACAGTTGGCTGTTGCCTGAGTTCAAATGTTGAGGCCTGGACCACAGTTTGGAAGCAAATGTTGGAGATTTGCAGTCGTTTTTGCAGGAGCAAAGAGAGGATGAGTGTTGATGGGTGACAAAGAGTAGCATACAGGAGGAGCTCAGGGTCTAAGGGACATTAGAAAGAATGTGTTGGCTGTGGCCCCATTTGCATTGTTTTGGCAGTTTTGGACACACCGTGTTGTCATAGGATATCTAGGTGCAGAGGGTGTGAGTTCTTCCTCCTCGGCCATCTGAAAGCGTTGCTTGCATTTCTGGCTAATCCTAGTTGTGTCTCTCCCCAGATTGTGGACATTTTGAAGGCAAGGTCCTTGTCCCCTGTATTTTTTATAATAGCTTGCGTTTCTTCAGTTTCTAGCTAAGGACCATACTCTTCAGTTTTAGGCATTTGCCCCTCACCTCGCTGCGACACAATGAGAACCCTTTCCCGGACCTGAGTCTCCGTTACCAGGCCTGTCTTACTTCATGTTGAATCTACCCAGACCCGTCGTGTCCTCTGAGGACTGGTGACTAATGCGGTGACTGTTAGCTGGTCAAGAGAAGCTGAAGTCATGCTGTAATTATGGCACCACACACACGCACCCACTGTTTTATCTGTCTCTCCCCCCGCCCCCCCATCTTCCTGTCTTTGGAACAAAAAAATTCTCTGACTTCACATGGCCAACACAGCTGTCCAACTGGCTACAAACACAGAAGTGAATGAAGTCAGTCAAAGGATGAGTCACGGCACAGCAGTGTCATTTACACTCCCTGCGTCCCCCACCCCCCACCTCCTCCTGACTGGGGTTTACTGTTTGCGAAGGAGCCCTTTGCCACAGCTCCAAGGACACTGCGCAAGGAAGCACCTTTTGGGGGAGGAAGTCACTCACTTGGCACATCTGTTGTTCACTCCCAGTCCCACCTAGTTGAGTAACATCATTCGGGTCTAATGAAGAGGTGGTGGGATCCAAGGGGCATAGACAGTTGGCCGATGGCTTGGTGGCATTGAAATATTTTCTAGAAAAAGAACATGCAATATACAATTTAAGATCCAAATGCACCCAGTTTAGTTGTAGTGTAGTAGTGCTTCCTGAATCATGACACAGAGTGAACCTTTAACCAGGAAATCTCCCGGGAACCAATGGTGATCTTATTGGTCATGGTGATCTGCTGTGGTCCATATTAATTCATGGAACTTTATGAGAATGAGCATCCCTGCAGGGCAAAAGGCACTGTCGGCTAATCTAAATTCAGGCTGTGAGTTTTTATCATGATCAGTGTTTTGTTTGGATCAATGTTTGCATGGATTTAAAATCGGTGATCGATAATAATATCCCCTCATAGTATTAATAAATAACTTGCTCCCTGTGATTACTTCCTTCCTGTTATGCATTTGCCCTATCTTGAGGATGATGCTGTTCAGAATATGGGAGGCTTAGACTGGCTGACATTTGTCTCTGTTCCCAGATTGCCTGGGTTTCTGCTTTTCACGCCCTTGGCCGACCTTCTGTAAGCATCACTTTTGTATCTCAAAGTTCTCTTCCTCCTCTCTGTAATAAGCCCCCCAGTGCACTGCCCTTGGATCCTCAGACCGAGGAGGAGACAGACAGACAAGGCTGAGGCTGGAGGAGCAGCTGCTGGTCCTTCCTGCTGCCAAGCCTTGGCAGCAGGCTCCTGGGGAAGCAGTAGGCACCTGGTTTGCACAGGACCAGCACAGCTGGTCCAGCCTTTGACTGGCAAGCGTGGCTTCCTTCGTCACCGAAGTGACTGGCCTGTGATCTCGCTACAGCCTGCTGAAACCGAGAGGGACGCAGTGAAAGCCATACACCTCAGCGGAGCAGGTGCAAGTCACATTTCACTAATGAACAATGGGCACTTTGCACACAGGGAGCTTTGATCTGAGAGCTAAAAGGCCCTTCTGTTGGACAGGATGTTGGCCGAGGCAGGAAGCAGCAAGAGGCACTGGGAAGGATCCTTTATGCAAAGCAGTCGTGTAGCAGCCCTCATCAGCTCATGCTTGCAGACTTAAACACTCCCAATCTCAGAGACCTCTGTGGGAGAAAGCAGTGTGTTTGTGGAAGGCTTTTAGTTGGTTCTATATTAGGACCATCCCCAAAATGAATAAAACATTTCTTCTATATTAAACTTAAGGCTGTCTTCTACCCGTCGGTTTCAGTTCTGCCTTATGGGTTTATACAGAACAATTCTACTTGAGAAAGAGGGTGTTCATGTGAGAATATTCCGTATATTTGGAGATCAATCTCCTGTCTTCCAGGAGATGTTAATAGGGCATCTTTTCATAAATTAAAAAAAAAATGTAAATCACAAATAAGCGAAATTGCTGTCTTCATATTATGTGTATCCCTCTTGCACAGTGACCTCAAAGGCTCTATGCAAATCTCTCTTGTCTTCCCCTCCAAAGTCAGAATTGCAGGTTTCTTTATGATGGGAAAGACCTCCGAGATCATCCTTTCTAAGCCTTCATTTCACATCTTGGGCAGCAGAGGCTGACGGAGGTGAAGTCACAGGAATTCAGAGCTGAGACCAGACACCCCAAGCCAGTCGGGACCTGGTGCCTCTGTGTCATGTTGCCCGATGATGGCTGCAGTCGCATGCGGGGAAGGTGGTGAGTCTGTGCGTGGCAAGGTGTAAACCATCCATCCCACTCTAAGTCCACAGTACTTCTACCATCTCACCTTACTTTCCCTGCCACCTACTCTCAGAGGAGGACGTGATGTGAGCCTTTTTGTGAATTTCAGCCAATGTAATTCTTCTTACTTTTCACTGGGGACAGTAGAGAGTTGTGCAAAGGTTTGAGGCTTGTTAAAGCACATAAGGGAGGGGCAGTTAGAAAGAGGGTAAGGAGGGAATGCCCACATGAGGTCTCCTTGGAGCTAAGACTGGGGTATCTCCAAGTCTGTTAGAACATGTTTGGCATAGCCAATGTTAGGCGTTTTTCCCTCCGTGTGAATACTATGGGAGCCACGAATGAGTTCGGAGATAAACTTGAAAGAAGGAAAGCAGCACAAGCAAATTGTTGCTTAAAAGCTTGGGTATTCCAGGAATCAGGTGGGTTCACAGTAAAAATATAATTGGATGGTCACTGCCCATAAACTAATAGGGCAGGGTGACATGGCTAGAGAGCAGATGCTGCCCCTGAGCTGTGTCTAGGGCCACGGGCAGGGAATATGTACCTGAGCATGTGCATTTGGGAGGAGGGGGTGGTGCAGTATTGAAGCATTGAGAGGAGGGGGGAGGGGCACTTTGTAGCAAGGGGTGTAGAGAAATCCATGAAGGGACAGTAAGGAGATAGGAGTTTAAAGCCTCACGTGAAAAGGCATCGAGCATGTCAGCAAGGGTCCTCTGTCCCTGGGAAGGTTTTCTGTGTAGCCATTCTTGGTTAGGCTCAGACCACATGAGAATACACTGTTGAAAAGTGACAAACATCACTTTTCAAATCCTTGCTATCACTCTTGGATCAGAGGCTTGGACACCTGGACACTGGACAGCAGATGAACTGATTCTAGTGGTTACCCTGTTGGGGGACCAGGGACCTCCTAATATGCTTCCTCTTCTTTTGAGGACTGGCTCAGGGCTCAGAAAGGGTCAAAGCTGGAGTGGTCAGACTTCTGAGAATTCAACTCAATAAGGCTAGGAAAAGCAGAGACAGATACTACTAGATGTTGGCAACACTGCATTTTCCCTTTCCTCCTCCTCTAAGCTTATGAAAGCTTCTTTGTCCCATGTACTGTACCATCTAGACCTAGCTGTTCATTCCGGAACTAATCAATTAACTTTGCAGGAGCATGGGGCTAACTGGACTACGTCATAATCAGAAAACATTTGGCACAGAGGTGGGAATGGGCAAGACAAGTGAACTTGCGGAAGGGAATGGGGAAGTTGGATATCAGGCATGTGTTGGTGTGTTGTGTGTGTGTGTGTGTGAGAGAGAGAGAGAGAGTGGGGGGCAGAATTAGCCAACTTGAAATACTGTCCTATAGGGAATGGAGTTCTAAGGCTGAGGATATATTACACACTCTCTCCTCTTGTGTGTGTCTCTGTAAGTTCCAGCGAGTCTCTCCAACACGGTCAGAAAATTATTGTCCCTCCGCAGCCTACCATCTGTGTAAGCTTCACCGTTGCTAAGGGTTTTCAAGACTAGTCAACTCCTCAACCTTACTTTTCCTAATCAATGGCATTTGAATCAGTGGATTACATGTTTATTTTTTGGTTGGAACCTGTCTTTTTGAATTCTGTTGGCATTTGCTTCCGTGTTTTGAAAAAGTTTTTGAGACTGTAATCCTCTCCTTTGCTATTTTTAATGCTTTAAAGTGTATACAGTTGAGTCAACAGTGGCGGTTGCGTTTTCCTGCTTGCTATTTTTGATGTGAACTTTGCACTTCATTCTAAATCTTCATGGTGGATTTGGGCCCTTTAAGTACGAAATGTCGTTGATCTTTTAACTGTTGGTGGGCCCCACGCATTGTTTTCCTAGAGTCTAAGTTGATGAATGCTGATTCTTTTTCTTAGGGCTTCTCTCAGGGAGGTTTCAAGGGGTGGGAGTTGGTGTTTAGATTTACTCACAGATTTCACTGTGTTTCCTCTTAAAATTTCCATTTCATATTTCTTCTACCATTTAACATTTACTTTCTCCAGTTTTTTTTTTTTTTTTTTTTTTTGGTCTCTTTCATAATTCTTGTATTCTTTGGTATGATTGGAAACTATGCACTGGGATTTCAACATTTATCCTTGTTTTGTAATTTGTATTTTTTTTTTATTGTTTTGCAATTTGTATTTTTACTTTGTTGCAACCCCAAATTGCATCAGTGCCTATTCCTGCCCTTGGGATATAGGTTTATAAACCATTTAGATTTACTTATTTGCTCATTTCTTCTTCATTTGCATTGAATCCACAAGTTCAAAGGGGCAAGCAGATGGTGGTCCCCAAAAGC
>CM052886.1:121436279-121459505 GCA_028534135.1 Potos flavus
CGCCCCCCCCCCCCCCCCCCCCCCCAGCTCTGGCCTCATTTGGCGCATATAATTGTTCTCAGCTTTGTGGACTCTGGAACTTCCTCAGGAGCCCTGAAGCGCTTATTGTTGGTCTCTCTTCTGTTCCTTAGAATGTGGTCTGTATTCGAGTTTCTGATCAGCTTGAAGTCCTTTCAAACATAAAGACCATCTCGGGTGGAGGGGGGAACGACAGCAGAGTTGGGGAGGTGACTTGGCCGACCACGTAGGTAAGTGTGTATTTTCCCCAGGGCTGTAGGTAGGAGGCACTCAACAACAGTTCATTAACAGTTACTAATAACATATTTAAAAATCCCTGGCCACTGGCAGCTCCACACTTTTTTGGTCCTTGTGAAACCTATCCATTTTTCCCTTGATTATATCTTCTTCTTGATTTTGTCTTTTGGAAGCAAATATAAAAAATACTGGGGTTGTTGGAAAAATATTTTTGAACAGAACTTACAAGAACTGGACTGTTCGGATAGTTAACACATTGAGTTTGTGTTTACTAACAACCCTGGCTAGGAAGAATATTAGCTCTGGGACTGTGAACAAGGAAAGACCAGGAATCGTGCTTTATCTGATCTGTGCAGACAACTCACTTACCTTGAAACTTTCTCTTATGTGGTCCTTTACATTGATCAGTAAACAAAAGCTGCTCACGGCTACATTCTATTTTACTTTGTTCCGTGTAGATGCAGAAAAGGTAATGCTTCCCTTCCCATCTCAGTGGCAGTTAATTCAGACTAACCCGGTGTTATGATAACTTGAATATAAAATCGTAATAGGACGAATACTCGAACTGAAGCTCCCAGGCACTAATTATTTACTTAAAGCTAGAGGGGGTAAAAGTCAGTGCTTTGAGCAATTCTGTTAAAAAGGTAATATGTCTGTATGTAAAATGCTGGACTAGCTGTTCTTATCTTGTAGTAGATGTGCCTGTCCTCCCTTCCTTGCCAGCCCTTCCTCAGTTAAGTACTGTTGTGAGCAAAAGGTGAAGCATGTCCTCTTGGATCACTTGAAAATTAAATTTCAAATTATGTCAACAGGGATATGTGCAGAATCTTGGTTTTGGGAATGACAGAGAAATAGTGAACAGGTACAATGAGTATCAGGCCCATAGTAGGTGCTCAGTAGCTATCAGCTTTATAAATACACATGGATGCCGAACACAGACACAAAGGCAATAGTACGAAAGCAAATGCCAGCACTGAATTTGAGTGCTCCAGTGGCACGGAATAAAGGGGACAAAATTCCACATGTGGGAAGTAATCTCAAGTCAGCACAGTCTGTCCTCCTGAAACTCAGAACTTTTTAAAGCATAACAGAGCTAAGTGGACTGGATGTGAACTTTCAGGGGTCATCATGGTCAGAGATGAGCAAATGACACACCAATTTAAAAATCTGGTTCATGTCTTTTGGTCAAGCTTTCATTCTTTGTTAAATGCTTTATACTCTTCCGTTTGGGGAAAGAACCATTTTTCGGGAAAAAAAGCTGGAACTAAAACTTAGCCAAAGATCCTCTTAATTTTCCAAATTTCTCATTGTACTCACACACTGCATCTAGATTTCTTCACACTCAACCCCCCCTTCTCATGATTAAGTCATTTAAAAGTCAAGTGAAAACGAGTGAAAAACTTTTTTTTTTTTGCGGGGGCGGGGAAAGGAGTGAACCCTTCATTCCAGTGTTGTGTTTCTCTAATGAGTGGAGGATGCACTCGTTATCTTTCCAACCACTGGGTCTGTTCATTCAAACTTAATCTACAACATTACTAAATAACAAGCATCCTCATTATAATTGTAAAGGACTAGATAGAAAAACTGGGTATTGACCTTGTGCCCCAAGGACCAATAAAGTCATAGTCATTTAGAGACAGTTCCGGAGTCAAAGGTTCCCCATTGAAAATGCCCGCATCCAATTCTTTAGAGTTCAGCTTGGTATCATTAGCCGAGTCTTCCTGCCCTGTCTCAGGAGACAGAGGCCAGCTCTCAAGCAGCATTTGTCCTAATTGCCTTGTTTGTATTAACCTCCCCAGAACTTTAATTTAACTTGTTTGGAAAGGTTCCCTTTTTTTGTTCTGCCTCTGGGTCCCCAAATGATTTGACCTTCTGTTGCACGTCACTCCTTTCTGGACCTGGCCTTTCTCTGTGACTTGGCTCTAAGGAGTTTTCAGCTCTGGCTACAGAACACCATAAAAATGGGTGGAAATATTTAGAGTGGTTTTTCCATCCTCCCGCCCCACTTCCCTCTTTCAAGCATGACCATTTTTTCCTGTCTTTGCCTTGAGCCTTCTCCTCTCTCTGCCTTTGGTCACAAGGCTAGCTCTACCTCCAAGGTCTCCCAGCCCTGGCCATTTACATTTCTAGCCATTCTTCATTGGTCAGCTAATAGTTTACCCTCTCCATGAAATCCTGGCTTCTTGTAACTGGAGACACATTCTCCCTTCTCTGAACTCTTGTGGCTATGCCATACCGCCTCATGGTGATCGCTATGCACTGCTTTGTGTTACTCTGATCAAGATTTGGGGCTTATTTCCCAGCACTTCTGGGCTGTCAGCTTTTTAGGAGGCTGCACTTGGCTTCCTTGATGGTTTCCAACCAAGAGCCTTCATTAGAGAAGTTGCTCAAAGGGCTTTATTGCAGGAAGACATCATTACACTAGACTAGAATATTTTTTTTTCTTATTTTTCAACTGGATTTTGAAGTTACATAGACACAGCCAACATATAATGCAAAATGATTTCCACCTCTTCCCAAGACAGGATCTGTAAACCATCCAGAGCCTAAGGAGGAAGAAGCATGGGTGTATTTGTAGGTGCATGTCTGTGCTTTGGGGAAAATAGAGGTTGAAGTTTTGGTAAACTGGTTTAAAAATAATGACCTCGTCGTGTGTGTGGCCTATTATTTTATGCAAAGTATTTTGTGTCTTGGGAAAGATTGTCTCGGTGTTCTCTGAAACCTGAGACGTATCACCCTTCTGTGTGTCCGGCTTCAGTTCAAATTTCCTGGAGTTATAGCTCTGCCCCTTAGGTGCTGACTCACCAACACTATTAACTCTTGTTAAATTTTCTGGAACCAGCTTATATATTGTAACTTTTTTTGGTCTCTAAAGAATACATATTCACATCAGAGAAGGACTTCCTCCAACTTGTTTGCCCTCCGTGCTCACTAATTCCAAAGTAATTTTATAGCTGATGGAAACAGTTCCACAGGCTCAGAGTTAAATTTAATTGTTGTTTCACAAACTTCCAATGAAATTCTGCTTTCCTCTTTGGGAAATAAGGGATCTTTTTGTCACAAACGCTTCTGATAGCTTAATAAAACTTCAGTGGTAAATTTAGATGTAAAGAAATTCTGTTCGGAGAATCCGCCCACTGCATGTAACAAAGTTACTTGTGAAAAGCAAATCCAGAGACTTAAAGCATGGACTCTGCCCTCAAGAGTTCAATAGATATTTAAAAGATGTGACACTGTACTATGTCTTAAAGGAATACAATGTTGGTATTATAAAGAAAATACAAAATGAGGTATTTAGTAATGTCACAAGAATATTGTCACAGTTAGTGAGATAATGTGCTTAAAAAACTTAGAGATACCTTGATAAAATGCACATTTCTTTTGGAGATGTCGGTGGTAGTTACAGTATATCACTATTGTGTGGAATAAGTGAATCATTAGAGAAGAGGCATTGGGAGCACTGGTTGACCCATGCTGAGCACTTCATTGACCACTTTTCATCTCGATGAGCTATTTCAAAGCTCTTTACAAATGGTGGTTCTATTGCCACTATTTCTCAAGTAGGAAGAAGGCCCTGGTGAATGTCCTTCCAAGTACATAAAGTATACGACAATGAAGGATTATGTCCCCAGAGCTGTGGAGCTACCTATCACCCTTAAAAGAATTCTTAACACTGCATTATATGTTCGCTACAACTTAACCAAAAGAAGAAAACTGTAGTATCAAGCGTGCATTCTGGACACAACCAATGTTTGATGAACTTTCAAAGGCTCATATGAATTATGCAGGTCTCAGATGCCACATAACCCTCAGATCCCTATATTAATTTACCATATAACTTTGTTCCACAGTGAATAACAGGAGCTGAGTCTTCTGGATAACCCAAAACAGACCTAAGGAGTGAAAAAAACTGAGCATGGTATTTATTGTGATGTCAACAAAGTAAATCAAACCATTTGTTGTTGCTATTGTTATGTTGGCGATAGATAATGTAGGTGCAGCCTCTCACACGGAGAGGTTAGAGTGTCCTAGTGGAGATAGTCTAGTGACTTTGAACCACTGATTACCAACACTGGGCATGAGTTTCACCCTCTTTCTTGAATTACATGCAATGCCTCTAGAGGATAGAATTACATTATGGATACTATAGCGAAATGATTTGCCACTCATTTGAAAGTCATTTAAAAGAAATAGTTTAAAGTGTGTGTATAACAAAGTAACAGAGCATTGCTCAATGTTGATTTGTCAAAAGATTACAGTTTAGCCCTTGAAATAAACGTTTCCCAAAATAACAGCATTTGGGAAACTTTGAGCTCTGTTCTAGTCTTTTCACAGGAACTAAGAGGTCTTTCACATTCTGAAGGCGGAATACTGAGTAATAAGAGAAACAAGAAGTCCTCAGTCTCCATCGCTCTGCCTGGGGACCCACTGGACTATTATTAGCATGGGATACAAAATAGATTTGGTAAACATTGGAAAAGTCTTGCCAAGCAGCGTCTCAAAGACATATGGTCTTTTGTAAGTGCCATGATCATTATAAACAAGCAAGATGTTCTAATTAAGAAGAAGTCTTTGTAAGGCAACTTGCTCTGTAACTTAGTCCTGAGGTTCTGAAACAGACAGTCAAAACTTTGGGGGTTGGGTTGCCCCCCTGTTCCTTCTTCCAGCCAGCCTCTTAACGCTGAAATACAGAGCTGCCATCTCGACTTTGACCACTAGAGGGAGGGCAACTACGTGGAATTACTCAGCCACGGGGCTGGATTCTCCAATCCACGGTCACCCTGGCCTTCACCACAAGTCAGTCTACCCTAGGAACTGATTTTCTTCGGCTTCTTGAGGGAGTGGAAATGTAGAGGAATGTGTTTCATCAATGCATATCAGCCCCATCTTTTATGCTCAGTGGAGTTATGGGGTGGATATTATTTTCTTATTTTTACAAATCTCACCGAGTACAGCAGAGATCTGGTTGAACGATAGAACGAAGGAATCAAAGGGGATTTTTTAAAATCTTCCCTGCCTTGTGCAGTATGCCAGGATCTCCTACTGCGAGATCATGTCATTTGAGTTAAAGAATTGGATATTTACAACAGTTTCATAGGATTGAGGTTGAACTGGAAGAACTTTAGTAAGTCTTCCAACCCTAAAATTCTATAATTCTGTATTCTCTCAGCTGGAGTATTAACTTCTTGAGGTTAAAGAACTATAACTTTGATACAGCACCTACTGCCATGATTCATCCCTTAGCAGATGCTCCCTGAAGAATCCCTGATTGCAATGATGGACATGACTGGCATGTTTAGATGACTGTTTACCATCAGGGAGCACCATAGAGAATGGGACATAGTTTCGATTCTCAAAAAGCAGATAACCGTATCTCCTCAATAGTGTTTTTTAATCTGCTGAAACTCAGGTCTGTTGTGGTTAAACAAAATGCTCAGAAACCATACTCGCTTCCTTTTCCCCGTGACCACCTTCTCCAACATTCATACGAAGATCTACTCATCCTAGGCACGTGTGCGTGCACATGTGCACACACAGTCTAAGGCAAAAACTTCACCAGATGACGTGCTAGACAACAGGCAATTGTGGAAAAAAGCCTTCCTCATCCGCATAAAGCAATATCAAGGAGTACAGTCAATTGAAAAGAACTACATATGATTCACTAGTGAGAGGTATTTAGAGGTCTTTTATAACGTCACGTAATTATAATCATAAAAGGTAAAAACAGAAAAAGTTTAGAGAGGGTAGTGATATTTGAAACCTTCTTTTTTTGCTGTAGTCTTTTTTTTTTTTTTTTAAATGAAGGGAAAAACTGATGCTGGGAAATCACACAGGTGGTTGCTGGTGAGCCAGGATGAGAACTTAGGTCTCTTGGCGCTGAGTCCATTCTGTTACGACTTGTAGCAGAAATATCAGGGCAAGCTGTCCTTACCATTTATAAGTTGATCTTTCTACCAGATTCTGAAGCCAAACTATGTAAAAACTTAGAATCTGGAAAGGAAGCTCAGTTGGAAAATATTCCCAAATAAAAAATGAACCTAGGACACAAAAAGCAGTCCTTCCATAAAGAGCATAATTCTAATAGGAGACAAAAAAAAAAAAACCCAAAACTAAAACTATGGAATGAGAAGACTTTGTTCCTAATTTAGACCCATTAATTACAAAGATGTGGATATTATACGTGGTTTATATCCTACTTTCGATTGAGTCCGAGAACTATGAATTGAGGACAGAAAGGTAGAGCTGAGGCTGCTTTGTGTTTAATTTGATACTGTCCCTTTAACATAAGAAACGTGAAAATATCAAAACCTACCATAATTAATACTAATAATAGAGTGGCCGTTTCTGTTTGGTGAGACTACAAATTCAATTAATTCCAATGCTGGTTCCAATAAGCTCTTTATGAGTCTAAAGGGATTATTAACATGGTGAAGTTTGAAAGATTGAATCACAATAACAATTTCTTGCAAGATTTTTGAAGCTTGGAGCAGGTTTGCTTTCATGAAAATAATCATCTATTAACCTAGTGCCGTAGAAGGAGCAAGCTAGAAAGCGATAGAACAAAGGGATGAGGGATAAAAGGGAGGGAAGGGAATGGCGTGCCTCGTTCTTACCTCTCCTCCAAGTGAAGGGTCAGTGCCAAAGTCAGTTTGTTGTTGTTTCAGGGTGACTCCGAAAGGACAAGTTCTGTTTAGGATCCATTTTGTAAGACCAGGCTATGTGGCAACCGAACGAAGGCTGTCGCCTCATTTGCGGCGCGTGTGTCCAGCCCTAGACGCGGGGGTGCCGTCAGTCTGTGTGCCTCCACGTTCGGGCGAGGCAGGTGGGCTGCTTTGGCGCAGCGGTCGGGATGGTGCCCGTGGAGGCAGGGAAGGGTTATTTCATAACTGGGCACGAGAGGAAATTGTGATGATAATCATTTGAGAAGGTCCTCAAAATAGTAGTAGCAAAGTCTCCTAATTAATTTAGTTCTAACTATTCTAGGTGTCCTGGGCAGAATACTCCCACTTAGGAATCAATACAATTTTTAGGTCGTGGATGCCTGGCCTTAGCCCGAGTCTTTATACTTTGTTTTTAGGTGTTTGGTGTTTTTTTTTTTTTTTTTTTAAATCATGCCTGAGTTGAATTATTTTCTTCTATTGTACAGAAAGCTATAGGGACCAACGTTTTTCCAGTGTCCTAGTACTTGGTGTAAGCGTTGTGCATCCTTGCTATGAAAACGCCTCCTGCAAGCCTGATTCTGCTTCCTCTCCTAGCCACGCGGATGCCTGTAAGGGCATCACTGTAGGCTGGGATAGAGTTTCTCTTGTAGGAGTGAGCCTGAGTGAGTTCTTCAACCTCCTGAATCCAAGGACAGACCTCATGTGTACCTTCACCCTGGCTGATGGGTCATAGGCCGCGTCTCTCTTTGTCTGAATGTGATGACTTCCCACTTCACCACCAGTACTGCCGATGAGCCACGTGCCAGTTAACCTAGGCATAGAGCCAGGTGCTGCTTGTGACATCTCCTTGCTGGGTGACCCTTTGTCCGCTCTGCAGGCATCCCATGACAAGTCTGTTCTGATTTGTAGATGCCTGTGGGCGGCTCACTCAGCTCAGCACCCTGGAAAGGGCTGGTCATTTCCTCCCTGAGATAGGGACAGGACGGAGGAGCCTGCAGGCAGAGAGCTATTAGAATGGCCGTTTCTTGAATACAATCAAACCCTTTCTTTATGGCCTTTTCCTGTTTCTCTGCTTCCCCAAGACTCCTTTGCATCTATCCGGGATTAAAGTGGTGCCTTAGGCACTTTACAATCTGGAGGAAAGGCTGGGGGCCTTTGAAAATCCTGTTGCTCCACTCCCCCCCCTCCCCCCCCCACTCTGCCCAGTATTTGCAGGCTACACAGACCTCACTGGTACCACTGTACTTCCTTCCATCAAGTCTGACTTTCTTCCTGGAGTGAAGTCGTCACTGGGTTGGGTGAGTTGGCTTCAAGGAGTAGAGAAGCTGTTTTTCACATTGTACTTATTCTGAGTCATAGGGAGGAGAATGGGGTTTAAAAATACCCATTGTCCTTAGTAACACAGAAATGTGACATTCTTGTTTGACTACGAGGAGAGGAGAGAATGGAAGTGGGGTGGTAGGAAAACAGACTTTTGGTGGCTTGAGCAGCATGGTTAGATCAGTGAGGGCTTCCCAGCGGTTTCTCTTAGCATAATCAGATTTTATCACTGTATTGCTTTTTTGGCTCTCGGAATCAGAGCACCAATGAGGGACAATGTCCTATGGTGCCAGGTGAGTCCCCTGGTTATCAGGAGACTGATAGAGGAGCATTTTCAACATCTCTGCCCTACTGTTAGTTGAAGATGCTAGAAAGAAGATGCAGAGAAATAGAAATCAGAGGAGAGGCTACTCCGGGCATCCCCGCAGATTGCTGTCCCACAGAAGATTGTCCCAGGGACAGTGTTGTTAGATCCTGAATTTCACAGGTCCTGGAGTTGAAGAGACCCCAGGATCATTGTTGGGTGAAATGTGGGCATTGAAGGTATCTGTTGGCCCAGAGGAGCCTATGACACTATGCAAGCAACAAAGTCAAGAAGTGGAGAATTTTGGGGCGCCTGAGTGGTTCAGTGGGGTAAGCCTCTGCCTTCAGCTGAGGTCATGATCTCAGCGTCCTGGGATCGAGCCCCTCATCGCATCAGGCTCTCTGCTCAGCAGGGAGCCTGCTTCCCCCTCTCTGTCTGCCTGCCTCTCTGCCTACTTGTGATCTCTGTCAAATAAAAATCTTTAAAACAAACAAAAAAAAAAGGTGGAGAATTTGGAGCAAACACAGCTCAGATGACCCCTGGAACCCCACCTCAACAATGGGGATACTGATAATGCCTGACTACCCAACCCCTTTCCACTTGCTCTTGAGCTGGGCTGCTCCCAGTGAGCTGGGGTAATAAATAACCTTGGCTTTGGGGTAGAAGAGACGTCATCCACTTGGTCTCAGCCTGACTTAGTGATTCTCATGGCCAGGGGCACAGGATAGGATCTGGGAGGCAGAAGAGTGCCGAGGAGGGAGAGATGCCAAGGAGATGTTTCTGGCGATGGAGCAGCTGGCATCTGGCTCTCATTGAGATTGGCTGGCCCAGGAGGATCCTAATTACTGCGCAACTGCTGTCTCCATAATCACGGTGACAGGAGGAGCGTGGGCCGGAAGGAGAGGGAGATAGAGCTGGTTGATGTTGCAGATGATATCGGAATCTTTTTTTTTTTTTTTTTTTTTGCCCCGCTGCAAACAGGAGGCTGTTGCCAGCTGCCTGCTAAGGTAGAACCAGCTGCCACCAAGAAAAGGGGCCAACCCCTTCCTGCCTCATCTCCACGGGGCGCACCCCCCAGCCTGCAGGTCCGGCTCTGGGTCCTCTGGCTGCCAGTGAGGCCTTTAGGACAGTTCTCTTTAAAGGAGATTCTAGGGGGAATTCAAAATATGGTGAGCGTTCAAAGAGAGCCAGGCTGGGAAATGAACCTAGATTAAAAAAACAAAAAAAGCCAGAGACTTTTGTGAAACTATCCCCAAATCAAAGAAAAGGATTATGATATTTATTATTTAGGAGTATTGGTTAGATCTCTTTGATTTGAGTAATCAAAGAAAAATCTATTGCCCCCTTCCTCAGCCCTTATGCTTCATGTGAGAGATCTCCCCACCCAACCTTTGGACAAATTCCCAGGTGTAGGGGTGAGTAGTCTCTTGGATCATAACACAAATCATACCATTGAGGACGACTTTCCACTGAAGCATGAGAATCATCTGGGGGTTGGTTGGTTTGCAGGGAAATCCGGAAATAAACCAGGGGGATGAGAACCAGGGGACGTGGGCATGCGTATGGGTGAGGAGGGAGGCAGCTATGGAGAAGGGTGTACATCCTGCTTTGATTTGTCCATCTGTGGCTTGGATCTTAGGGAAAGACTGAGTGGCCATTTATGGGGACTTCTGATGAAGTGCTGGTATCCTCTGCAAGTCTTTTATAGTGTTTCCTGGCTTTTAATACTAAGGAAACTTCTGGAGGAAGAAAAGGCAGAATGGATTTGTTGGCTGATTTTATTTCCCTCGGGAGACATGTGACTGATTACAACATGGTGGTAGCTCCTGGAAAGCCAACTTGCATGATGTTACTTGGAGTGGCTCACTGGAGGAGAAGCCTCACGGAGTCCCGGCATTTTAACGGCTTTTTACCCACTTTATTATTCCCCTTTATTCTGCACAGCATTCGTTTCATTGGCTGTGGCTCTAGAGCATTACACAGTCATAGCATTCCCTATTATGTGGTACCTTCGAGTTGCCCTGTGCGAGGCTGGTCACTCTCGTTCAGTCTTTTCAGGATTCATCTGGAGAGGATGGCTCCTTTTCAGTTGCTCCACAAGCTAGAAGGACAGTGTTGCAAATGGTGAAGTAGAGGGGCTGAGATGTTCACATCCTAGTTCTTTGTATAAAGAACCACTACAAAATAAGCTTGGCTGTTGGGGCACAAACTTTTGTTCCTGGAGCTCCTCTCTTGATTCCCTCCAAATCCTTTTAGTTTGGTTTATGAGACTGAAAGGTGATTCCAACGACCATTCTCTCTGAAGAGTGTTTCTTGCACATTGTCATGAGAGATTGCAATTTCACTATGAACTCTTAGCTGATCCTTTGAAAGCATTTGGAAGAAAATAGGACTTAAGTTTTGTTTCCACCATTCCAAGAGTGTTGCAGTGGTCTTTGACACTCCTAATAGGCCACAAGAGAGAATTTAGGATGTCGACAGGGAGGTAGAATTGGGGTTTGGAAAAGGGTAGAACTGCCATTTTGAGATACTGTCACCACCATAACATTCCCTCTATGTCCCGGCTTTCAGTGTCCCGGCGTCATCAGAATGGTGCTATGCTAGACACATCGGGCGTAGTCGAACTGGAACATGTTAAGCTGTGAGGTAGTTGGTTTTTCCCTTAGATGAAAATTCAAACAGAAGATCTCAGAAAGACAAGAATACAATATATCTTGGCATGCTAATGAGTATAATTTTGGAAACATAATTAGAATCATGTATTTGGAGGCAAAGACTAATTAGTAGAGTAAATGACATCATATATATGGCTAGCATCAATGTGTCATGGATCAGTTACTATATGTTCACACATGGAATCATTTATGGCACTTTGAGGGGGGTGGGTGGAAACCAGGGTGCTTGGTTGACATACACCACTGGAAAGTATGCTATCTTTCTTCCTCTGGGTCTTAGAATCTCCCCCACTCCCACCTTTGTTCTCTATGGTTTCAGTATGGGGTATTGGGGATGGGGATGAGAGTAGAGGTAGATATCTCCCTGTTTTCCAGCTTCATTTCTAGGCTGACTTAGTTCTCTGTAATTTCAAAACTGTTTCCCACCTAGGCTAAATAAATAACATAAAAAGTTATGTGTTTCATGCAAAAGAATGCAATTGGATCCTTACCTAACACCTATACAAAAATTAACTCAAAATGAATCAAAGATCAAAATATAAGCTCTAAACCTGTAAAAGGAGAAAACAGAACAAAAGCTTTGACATTTCATTTGGCAGTGATTTCTTGGAGATGACACCAAAGGAAACAAAACTCAGATAAATTGGACTTTATGGAAATTAAAAAATTTGTGCCTCGAAATACAATGTAGACAGTACAAAAACAGTCCATGGAATGGGAGAAAATATTTGCAAATCCTATATCTGACAAAGGATTAATGTCCAGAATATTTAGAGAATGCTTAAAACTTAACAACAAAAACTCCCAATCCAAAAATGGGCAAGGGACTTGAACAGACATTTCTCCAAGAAGTTATGCAAACAGTCAATAAGCACATGAAAAGATGCTCATCTTCACTAATCATTAGGGGAATACAAACTAAAACTACAATGAGATAATGAGGTGCTGCCTCACATCCATTAGATTGGCTACTAAAAACGACAACAAAATGGAAAATAAGCAATGGCTAGGATATAGAGAAATTGGAACCCTTGTGCATTGTTGGTGGGAGTGTAAAATTGGTACAGCTGCTAGGGAAAAGATAATGGCTCCTCAAAAAATTAAAAATTTACCAAATGATCCCACAATTCCATTTCTGGATATGTACCCTTCAAAATTGAAAGCAGAACACTGAAGAGATATTTATACTCCCATGTTCATAGCAGCAGTATTCACAATAACTAAAACATGGAAGCAGCCCGAGGCCATCGTCAGAAGGATGGATTGATCAGCAGATGCAGTAGATATAGATGTATGTATTGTATACATCCATATGGATGTATATGGAACGGATGTGTTCCATTCCATATGCATATATGGAATGGAATGTTACTCAGCCTTAAAAAGGAAGGAAATTCTGACATCTACAACATGGATAAACCTTGAGGACATTATGTTAAGTGAAATAAGCCAGTCACTAGAAGGCAAATACTATATGATTCCACTTTTATAAGATATTTAGAGTAGTCAAAGTTAGAAAGTAGAGTTGTGGTTGCCAGGGGTGGAGGTGGGGAGGGAAAAAGAGGAAGTGATTATTTAATGGGTATAGAGTTTCAGTTTCACAAGATGAAGAGAGTTTCGAAGGTAGATGGGGATGATGGTTGTGCAGCAATATGAATGTATTTAATAGTACCAGAATATACACTTAAAAATGGTTAATATGGTAAATTTTATGTTATGCATCTTTAACTGCAATAAAAAAATTGGAAAAGTTAGCTGATTACTTACTACATTGCCCTTTGTACTCTAACTGGCTTTGTACACACATTTTTAATGTGTATACACACATTTTAATCAGTTGATTTAATATGGTGTTAATTTGCTATTTATAAAATCTAAGTGCTGAATAATAGGTGAATTTATGTAAATTAGTGTGTATATATGTGGATTAATATATAGGCTTTACTAATTATGTTTACAAGTGGGAAAACTCTCAATATATAAGTGCCAAGATCAGAACACAAAATTATGTGCTGAGGGGACTCATATCTGTAAAAATATGGAGAAAATAAACTTATAGGAAATAACCGCTATTTACATTTTGTTATATCTGTTGGTAGTGAGTTTGCAGGTAATTTTTCTATGATAAACATACACTATATAGTCAGAAAATCTATTTATTTATTTATAATTTTGTTTATTTGACAGAGAGATCACAGGTAGGCAGAGAGGCAGGCAGAGAGAGAGGGGGAAGCAGGCTCCCCGCTGAGCAGAGAGCCCGACGTGGGGCTCGATCCCAGGACCCTGAGATCATGACCCGAGCCGAAGGCAGAGGCTTTAACCCACTGAGCCACCCAGGCACCCCAGAAAAATCTTTTTATAATGAGAAATCGTCAAAATATTTTACATTTAGATAACACTGGATGTGTGTCTTCTTTACACCTGATCAAAGGGTTGACTGATGATAGCTGGATAAAATTTGGGCATCAGGCTCCTGATCAGGAGTATAACACTATTATGAAATAGTTCCTAAAGATTAAAAAAAAATATCTGTCTTAAAATATTTCGACTTCCAGTGCCTTTTGCAGGCGCATAATTGGCCATGAATTGGAGGCCTGCCAGCTGGGGCAATATAGCTTAACAAATGAGGTTTCTAGGCCTTCCTTTACTTCATCTTGGTAGCATTTTCTTATTGAGATGTAAATACCACAGCTGGTGAGGTGGCAACATTAATTAGCATTGGAAACTATGCTTGGGAATAAGGAAGAGTCACTCAAACTATCATGGGCTCTGACTGTAGGTAGAAAGTAGGTGGAAAGGAAAGTAATGCTCATTTTTGCACCCTTTGAGAAGATAGATAATATTACCTGGGTCACATGTGTAGAGGAGAAAAGAAATATCTTGCTTTAAGAGCTGACCACAGAATTTCCTTTATGGGAAGTTTCCGTTGCTTGGCTTTGTGTCTGCATTGATCATTTTGGTTGGGGAAAGCAAGCCTCTCATGGCCCGGATGGTATGAGTGAGAGAAGTCTTTGCTGAATGACTGAATGAGAACTGAATAGGACATTTGGAGTATAGGGGCCAGTGAAGTAGAGAGGAGGAGGAAGTTAAATGTGGATGTAGGGGTGTTAGCAGTGGTGAGAGTCTTAATAGAAGGCAGGGGAGGCTCCCCACTGCTGGCGGAGTGATGATGGGGATAGCTGTAGGACTTGAAGAAGAGCAGAAGTCTCTCCTACTGATCTGTGCTGCGTCGTAAATGACCATCCCATAGCCTCTGCCACCATCACCTTGAATTTCCAGTAGAGTCAGCTACATCCCATGGCCATGTATGAGTTGTCTTTTTGGAAGATTAAGAAGGGTCTGTATTCCGTGAATGGGTTGACATAAAGAGAAGGGAATGATCACAAGAAGAGAGAAAATTTCAGAAGAGAGCTGGAACCAAAGGTGTCAAGGGAAAATGTAAGTCTTCCAAGAACCCCCAGAAACAGAGAGGCATGCTGGGCTACGCAGAAGAGAATCAGAGGCAGGGTCACCCTGGTTAACATCTGTGTTATGCGTGCATGTTTACAGAGCTAGGTAGTCAATAGTTAACACTTGCAGATTGTTGATTGAATTTTTGGCTCGCCAAATGCCCAGTCCAGGAAAAGCTCAATTCAAAGTTTGGATTTTTATCAGTTCACAGGTTTAGTCTTTCCCTGCTTGTTTGGAGTAATATAATTTGTGGTTGAGATTTGCAGCTGTCAATTATCTGTTCTCTTGCCAATATTAAAAAAAAAATGGGCATGGGAAGAAAATAACCATAAAGACATTTAATCAGTTACAAGAATGGGGTTTATCTTTCCCTACCCGGTCATGTTTTCCAAAAAGTCTTCAGAGAGTTTAAACGAATTAATATTTGTCACGTCACAACCACATAATTGCAAGTCAGCCCATTACCGTGTCCATGGTCTAACAGCCCAGGACAGAGCAATCAATTTATCACTGAAATTTCATTTGTTTATTGCCCAAACAAATAAAAGAGCAGGATTGGAAATTATGTCAATGCTGTTAGTCATGATTTGGGGGCTCTTATTTTCCCTTAGTAATTAAAGCGTTGGATCCAGGATATTTCTACTTGTGAGAGCCAAATCTATAAGTATTCTAATGGAGCACAGCCTATCAGCTATTAATCAAAGTACTTAAAAGTGAGGGTGAGAGAACTCATGTTGGACCATTCAGTTTCTTATGAGTTCAGAGGGCTTTCTTTTTTTAGATACCTTTTTTCCTTGTTCACTCTTTTTTAATTAGATGATCTCATTTTATTGGGACCAACAAGGAAAAATGAGTACCCAGGGATTATCCATGTTTAAAAATGCACATACAGAAGTATAATTACATATCGAAGTATTAGACTAAATATGGCAGCTAAAGAGGCAGTAGGAAGTCGGAAATTTGGCTTTTAGTTTAAACTTCATTTCTTGCAATCTCTGGCATGTTGGGCAAGTCACTTGGCTTTTCAGCTCATTATCCAATGTATTGGACGGGGATAAGAAGCTATGTCCTATCTGAAGACAGGATTAAGTGGCTCCTGGATGGCTCAGTAGGTTGGGCATCTGCCTTTGGCTCAGGTCATGATTCTGGGGTCCTGGGATAGAGCCCCGCATCGGGCTCGCTGCTCAGTGGGGAGCCTGCTTCTCCCTCTCCCTCTGCCTGCTGCTCCCCTTGCTTGTGCATGTGCTGTCTCCCTCTCAAATAAATAAATAAATAATTCTAAAAAAAAAAAAAAAAAAAAAAAGACACAGGATTGAATGATCACCTGCCCACCCTAGATATCTAGTGCTTTCTCTCTATAGCCCCTTGCTCTACTTTATTTTTCTTCATAGCATTTATCACTACCTGATCTTTACTATATATATGTTTGTCTTTTTATATTCTCTTTATCCAAATAGAAAGTAAGCTTCATGAAAACAGTTCTGTCTGTGTTATCGCCAGCACTAAGGCAATTACTGGCACATGGTGTATGACCAATAAATATTTGTTGAAAAGGTGAATCTAAGCTATGAGACCTAAGGTTATCAAGAGGAATCTGATACAGCATGCTGGTAAAGCTCTCTCGTGAAGATGTCATGGTTCAGACATCCACTCTACCACTTTCTGTGTGGGGACCAGTCTGAGAAACAAACTGTGACTGTAGACCCTTGGGCACAGATGTAGGTACTCCAGAGTTGTCTAATACTAGCAGAAAAGCGAAATCCCAGTGACAGGAGGGGGAGAGGGGCACTCGGCACCAAGGTCCCCAAAATGAATATCATTCTCTTACAGATGTCCTTATCACCACTTCTTTAAACATGGGTAAGTTAATTAGGTGCTTAGAACTACAATTTTATCTTTTATATGGGTAAAATAGGTCTAATGATAGTTCCTAACTCTGAGCTGTCATGAGATTGAACAAAATAATTCATGTCAGGTAATAGCAGCATCTGAGTTCATTGTCACTTGTTGCTGTGAGTTTCTGGATTCATAAAATGTGGACCCAGCTTTTCCAAGCTATGATAAAAAAAAAAAATTAGATGTCACAACAAGGACTTAAAAAGGTTTGTTGTTGCTGTCTTGTAACAGTGGTATCTCCTGGCGATTCCTGTTGGTATGTGTGGTTATGTTTGCTGAGCTTTTATGTTTGAGGAGGGAGGAATTCCGACTGAATGAAGATTCTTTACAGAATGACCTCTTGTTGTCTAAGCTCACAGTTCAAGTAACAGGACAGTAGTGAGCCATGCTGAAATGGCTGATGAATTACTTTGGTACCCGTGGGCTGTGAGGAGCCTGAACTGGATCACCATCTGGGGAGCAGTGACGGTGGCGGTGGCCGCGCTGGAGCCACAGGCTAGTAAGCAAGAGAAGGGAGTCAGGTGGTTCTGAACTTATGTGGGACTTGGCAGGATGGAGTTGTGCCTCTGCTCATATCTGAGTCTGTTCCCCTGTTGCCTTAGATCCATAAAATCCTGGAAGCAGAAGGAGATGAGGGATGAGGAATATAAGAGGAAAGGAGCGAACATTTACTTAGCACCCTACCCGCCCCCTCCCCCCCACTTGTCAGGCATTGCTAACAATTTTAAAAGTTAACTGCTGTGGTCTGTCATGATCCTTGGAATAAGCATTTTGTTTATTTAATAGTTAAGGACCTGAGGCTGTGGAAGTTAAAATAACTCATTCAGGGTCAACAGCAGGGAAGTGGTCCAGAAGTGTGAATTTTGACCTTTCTGGCTCTACAGACGGTGTCTTCCAATATGGTAGTCTGACCTCTAGGGGAAGCCCTCTAGGGCCTGGATGGGCTCAGCGTGTGGACTTAGAAACCCAGGTAGAACACTGGCATGACATGGGGACACCGAGCCCATGGCCTTCTTCCATGTTTCCATCTAGCTCAGCATCTAGACTGGATAGAGCCCAAGGCAGAAATACATAAGCGGATGGAGAAGCAGACTTTGGGGAAATAGGGAAGCCTTCCCTGTCCCATCCCGACTGCTCGCTCCCCAAGACTACACTGATTTAGGAGCTCTTATAAACCGTTTGTTAGATGTACGTGCTCTGCACCTGGCACATTGTTTTCTACCTATCTTCTTATGTTCTTCAGAAGGCTGTCCTAGGCAGTGTGCAGGCATTTTGTCCATATTATAACCCTGAAGATGTGGGAGTACACTAATGATAGATTTTTTTTTCTTCTTCTTGTAAATCAGCTTTAGTTTTTAAATTTTATTTTTTTATGATAGACTTTTGAGGCCTTTCAACTGGAAGGCTTCCTAAGGACAGGGCTGATTTCTGACCTGTGAAAGCAGATCTACTCGGGGAATAATTGGAAGCCCACCTTTTCTACTTTGTACATGTGATGTCTGTAGATGTTTTGATCAGACATTCTTGATCAGAAGCTGACCACCTTGATAAGCCTGGATTGGTGACAAGGTGTCCTTTATTTTTAAAGTGTGGAATTCTAGCTTATGTGTATAAGTATCTTCCAGAGAAGTGCCAATGTGCACGTCTTTAAGAGAATGATGCTCGTTTTGAGTGCCAAGTTCCCCTCTCCTCCTCATGTGGCTGGGATTTCATTTTTACTCTAATATTGGACAACTCAGGCATACCCATTTCTGTCTCCATGACGTTTGAGCTGACGGTTTCTGTTTATCTGAAACTGGTAGGCGGCAACACTTGAGAAATAAGCACTGTAGAACAGGAGAAAGTCACTGTTTGACAATGTCAGGAAGGAAGAATTTTGAACATCCAGACTACTGTCCTCACTGGATTTCATTTTAATCACTCAGAAACGTTCTTCCAGTGTCTCAAGAGCAAGATGGCTAGGTACCTGAAAAATTGGCTGAATTTTCTTACTCTTAACAGGAGAGGGCACTAATTTCAGCTCTCCTGGCCCAGAGAGATATGTTTTGTGCCTCCAGTTCCAGATGCATCAAAAGCCAAATGCCCCAGCACAGTGTCAGCGGCACCTCCTCGCGAGGGCAGTGAGTGGAAGGAAGGTCTTTGTTGCTAAGATCAGAAGTGTTCTTTTTGTTTTGAAGTTTCAACTGTAACTTCATTGACTGCAAGGAAAATCCTCATGCTTGTTTTATTTATACCATCTCTGGCTCCACATTTTCTTGGGTAAGTCTGTAAAGACTGACTTTCTCTATACTAACTTGGAAATGCAAAGAACTCTCTGTGAAGTGTTGGTATTGCTGCAGCGGTTTGGGGCTTTCCTAAAAATTCGATTTGTTTATGCCTCTCATCGGCAATTAAAAAAATGGGAAAGTCTTTTTTCTTTGTGGTTCTTTGAGATAGTAGGTGAAACTCTATCCAAAAAAAATGGTAGCAGAAGTAGATAAAGTGAACAAGAATTTGGAGGGGGGTATGATGGAGTCAGGGGAGCGAATGTGTCTTTGGGTCTTCTACTTCTGCCAGTTTTGTTTTTTTTTTTAAAGATTTTATCTATTTACTAGAGAGAGTGCATGTGCACAAGCAGGAGGAGTGACAGGCAGAGGGAGAGGAAGAAGCAGGCTCCCCACCAAGCAGGGAGCTCGATGCGGGGCTCGATCCCAGGACCCCTGGGATCATGACCTGAGCAGAAGGCAGATGCATAACCTACTGAGCCACCCAGGCGTCCCTTTACTTCAGTCAGTTTTGTAAACAATTCCCCTCTTCCCACCAAGTGTTTAGTGTTCTTGTAAAGTCTGTTAAAACTTGGCTTAGGAAAAGCCAAGATACCTGCTTGGGAACCTGATCTGCTTACTAGCTTGAAGGGGCAGGGCCCGGGTTAGTCCTAAAGTCCTCATTTAGACCGAAGCCTGCTCTATTATTCTGAAATCACTCTGCAGGGACAGGGAACAGGGATAGCTAACATTTTCTGAGCACTGGTGATGTGTTAGGAGTTGGGCCAGACACACCATGAACTTCTCCCCCACAACTTACTCCCCCAATACCCTCAGGCATCTGGTAGCACTATCATTTCCAAGTTACAGACGGGGCATTTGAGACCCAGGCTGGTCTGATGACGCACATCGCCTGGCCTCACGCAGCCAATCTGTGCAGGAGCTGGGACTTTGACTCTACAGGCTGTGCTTTTAACCAGCTTACTATCGACAGCATTTCTGCATTTTTCTGTGGGTAACATTTGACATGGGTTGTTTGATGACATTGTCAGTGAAGTATCATAACTGCTCAGCCTTCACATGACTTGTAACCTATTTGCTTGGGGTTCTGCTTCCTCTTGCATTTCCTTATGTTTCTGTCTTGAAACCAATGGGTTCTCTTTGCAAATGTCATAAGAAATCTGGGAAGGAAGCTCCCCGGTGAAAAAAGGGAACCACAATTGGCTGACCAACACTACGGAAATAAAAAAACCCCCCAAAAACCAGAGGCATCCCTAAAGACTGTTTCTCGCTGTTTTACTCCAGAGGGAGACTTTGATGTAAGCATCAAGAATTCAACCCTCCTCATCATTTCACATATTGGGCATATAATTTGTGCGGAGATTACAGTTCGAATCTTCTTAGGTGCCTCTGGTTTCTGACACAGCAGCAGCTTTTGAATCCATGTTTTTTTTATTTCCCCTCTTGCTTAATCTCCAGAGCAGCCAATTTATAGACAGGAGGAGTTTTTACTTTATCTGTTCCAACCACATTCCCACTTTATGCCTCTGTATCAGGAAGCAGCTTCAACGGTCTGTTGCTCGGTGCAGGTTTGCTGATGTGTGTGCACTTTTGTGTGTGTGCATCTGGATATTCCTGAAGATGCTGGAAACAACGGTGAACAAGTGTAGGAGGGTGAGGACCTATATTGTATAACAAACCGAAGGCACCAAGGAGACTGCATTTGTTATGAGTTAAAAGGTTTATACAAAGATTTTCTTAGTAATGTCTAAGATTTTAATAGGGTAATTAATCTTTCTAAGTGTTAGTGCCAGATTATAGGATCAGCTATTCTCCCTGGCTGCAGAGTAATCCTTTGTGTGTTGCAACGAATAGGCCTAAGTGAAGAGAATACTCAGGTTGCCAAACAAAGATATGGCTGCAGCTAGCTTGTTTAGGTTTCTAAATGCATTTTCTGGTACAGTTTAAAAGAACCCCTGTTTCCGGGGGACTATCACTGCCCTGTAATAGCCATTGAGTTGAGGGGAAAGGTGGAGAAATAAATATACATGCCTTGTGCTTTTTATTCCTTCACAACCAACTATTGTTATTTTGAAAATCATGACAGGCACGTTCATGGGAGACCTTACCTTAAGCCATAAAATACAATTTAACTGAAAGACCTGCAGGAATAAGGGCAAAGGTTTTTATCTAATCCCAAAAGTTCTGCCTCTTTCTCTTCCCTTAATCGAAGTTTAGAGAGAATGGGCAAGCAATCCAGAAAGCCAACAAAAATCAAAGGAGTATAACACAGCAGCTAATGAGACTTGGCTATAGTCTTTAAGCAAGATTGATTATTTAATATAGCCTATCAAAATATTGATTGGAAATGGATGGCTTATTTCATTGTATTTTCCGTATGTGTGTGTGTGTATATATATATATGGAACAAAACAAAGTTAAGGGCATACTGTAACATGTGAAAACCCTGCCGGCATAATCATGTTGCAGTCCAGCTAATGGCCTCTGCTCTGGACTTGTTTGCACTTCCCCTTGGCTGTGACTAGGTTTCTGCTCTGGCTGTCTACATTGAGCGGTTATTCAGAACTACGTGTCTGTTGGTTTGGCAGCTGCTTGTAGTTGCTGATTATTTTCCGCAAACTGCTCTGTTCTGTTTACGTGAACGCCTGCAGCTCTCTACTGCTAGGACTACTGTTGTGGCAGGAAGTATTTTCTTTTGCGCTGGAACTCCTCCCGCATCCGTGGGGCCACGCCCCTTGTGCTGGTTCCACTGTTCTGATTGGTTGCTTACCCTAGGAAGAGGCACTAGGTTCCTTCCTTCTTCAGCAGTGCGGGTACTTTGTGGTTCAGTTGGGCTTACGTCTGAGATCCACCAGAGGATGTTGGTGGGCCGAGGGGAGGCATTCTGTAACTTGTTTGCCTCTTACACAGATGTGATAGGAGAATGATGACTTAAGTAAGATGCACTTGGTATTTTCCTGTGTGGGGTGGAGCAGTGTGTTGTCTGCAGAGTTTTAAGGGGTGAAGAAGAGCTTGGGCTGGGTGTTCTGGTGATCTTAAAGTCACATCAGTGCTTTAGTTCTATCTCAAGGAGTTGTACAGTTGTATAGCTGAGCTGATGGGGAGATGGGGAGGAACACTCGGAAGGTAAGATGGCGGTCAGGACGCATGTGAATATCCGCACGCATGCTCCCCGGAAACGGTTCAGGGAGCAGCTTAGGCTAGGGTGCATGCCAGTGTAGCCCCATATATTAGGTGATGCTTGCAAGTAACATTCCCAGACCACTGCTCCTATTGAGGGGGACGTTATCTAAGGATAGTCATGCTATTCTTCAGTGAAGGTCAAATAAGTTGTGTTTTCCAGCCAAAGGGGCTTATGTGTTTCCTCTGGTTGTCGCCTCCTGCAGAATACTGATCACCGTGAAGGAGGGGTGTATTAGGCCAGCAGGTGCAAACAAGTGAGTGAGAGCTGCAGCACCAAGCAGTCAGTCCCACCAACAAGTAGGCAGTCGTTAACATCTTGCATACTTTGCACATTTTACGCAGCATAGTGATGGGAGAAAAACATCCTGGAGAAATCAATTGGTGAAGACTGATGATTTATTTATTTATTTATTTATTTATTTATTTTTAAAGATTCCATTTATTTATTTGATAGAGAGAGAAAAATCAAAAAGTAGGCAGAGAGGCAGACAGAGAGGGGGAAGCAGGCTCCTCGCCGAGCAGAGAGCCTGATGCGGGGCTGGATCCCAGGACCCTGAGATCATGACCTGAGCCAAAGGCAGAGGCTTTAACCCACTGAGCCACCCAGGCTCCCCAAAGACTGATGATTTAAAATAACTGTTTAGCTTTTGTGGCTAGAAAGCCTGAGCTTTCAGGACAACTCTCAGGGGCAGGCATGCTTGAAGGTATTCCAGAGCCAGGTTGGGACAAGTGGAAGAGGATCAGCACACTCTGGAAGAATTCCCATTGAAGAAAAGGAGGGGCTTTTGGCTAAATGAGGAAGAACAGGATATTGAATTTAGGAAATGTACAATTCCTATGATTGGTTTACATTAGTGTGTGTAGGTGGGTCTCATTTCAGAGCGTAGATTTCAACGTATCTTTCTGTTGTCTTACTAAAACTCTTAGTGTTGTTGGGTACCTAGTCTGAATGGACACTTTGACCACTCCAGGGAAGATTCTGGGTCCCATTTTGGCCCAAATGGAAAAGTATGACCTCAGGCAGAAAACTGCCCTGACAAGTGTAACTTCTGAGTGTTGTACTCAATTCTGTTATAAGTGGGCAGTCATTTTGATAAAGTAAATTCTCATTTGTACTACACTTAAATATTGTCCAGGACATGCTGTCATTGTGGGTGGGTAACAGTCTTGCTATGGGCTTTCCCCCCTGCCCATTGTATAGATGAAAAGTGGGAGCA
>CM052886.1:121460005-121478159 GCA_028534135.1 Potos flavus
CCCCCCCAAATAAATAAATCTTAAAAAAAAAAAAGGAGTATTGGTCAAATGGGCCTAGTTCTTAATAGTCTTAAAACTTTTTTTGATCTTACAGTGGAATATCACTCAGCCATCAGAAAGGATGAATACCCATCTTTTGCCTCAACATGGATGGGACTAGAGGAGATTATGCTGAGTGAAATAAGTCAAGCAGAGAGAGTCAATTATCATATGGTTTCACTTATTTGTGGAACATATGGAATAGCATGGAGGACATTAGGAAAAGGAAAGGAAAAATGAAGGGGGAGAAATTGGAGTGGTAGAAGAACCATGAGAGACTATGGACTCTGGGAAACAAACTGAGGGTTTTAGAAGGGAGGAGGATGGGGAGATGGGTGAGCCGGGTGATGGGTATTAAGGAGGACAAGGATTGCATGGAGCACTGGGTGTTACCCGTGAACAATGAATCATGGAACACGACATCAAATACTAATGATGTACTGTATGCTGACCAACATAACAAAAAAAAAACCCACTTTTTTTGATATTTTAAAATGGTCCATCAGGAAAAGTTTTGGAAGAGTTACACATACAATTTTTAAAAACTGATCTACTCTCTTTCTCAGGCCTATCCATCACTGCTTCCATTTGCTGCTTTGGTTGCTAGTAGACACCACAGAGCTTCACACATACGCATTAGATATGTATACTCGGGTTACTGAAGTGGCTGCAGGTCCCATTTCCAACTCCCAATTAGAGATAATCAGCTGGGGGATTTGTGTCACTAAATAGACGCCTCAGTTTTCATTTTGCAGTCCAGCTCTGGTGTTCAAATACAGACTTCTTTGAAGCAACCTTCAGGTTACAATTCTTCCTTTTTCTGTCCCCAACTTCCTCCTGCTTTTCACCTTTTCTTCCCATTCCCCTTTCTCCTAGCCTGCCTGCCTTCTTTCCTTCCTCTTTTGCTCTCTCCCTTCCTCCTTTCTCTCTCGCATTGTTTCTTTCTTGTTATTTTGTGTAGGATTTTTTTTTTCCTTTTTTAAGGTAAATAAGAGGTCTGAGTCTTGGAACAAGAAACAGCACTTTAGAGCCAAGTAGGCTAATATCATTAAACACACACAATTAGCCAAGGTGCTGAGGAGGAATAATTTATAAATTATGAAATTACCAGGGAGTAATTTTATGAAGAGAAATAGCAATTTTATTATGCTATCGGCATATGTCAACATACATTTACATGCAGAGACGTGACTATTTTTATTCCCAATCGCTTATTCATGTTGCTGGGAAGGGTCCTTGGAGATGATTCAGTTCATCCATCTCACTGTACAGAGGAGGAACTGAAGCCCCAAGAACTGAGGCCACTTGCTTAGGGTCAGACCCATGTGTCACAGCTATGCACAAAACCCAATCTTCAGACTTCTGAGTTTCTCCCATTATATCACAGGGTTATGTATTTGTTCTGCCTTTTTTTCCATCCTTATTTTGGGAAAAAAAAAAGCTATAGGAAAACTGAAAGAATGGTAAATACTGTGATGACTAATGTACTCTTACGAATATCTCAATATTCTCTTCATCACTTGTTAATATTTTGCTACAATGATTTCTCTTCCTGGGTCTTTCTGTCTTTGTCTTCCTCTGTATGTATATGGATATTGTGCATATGTATATCTTTCCTCTTTGCACTTTCTTTCTTCCCCATCTAAGTTGTTGGGAAGGAAGTTGTGAATATCACTCTTAAATAGCTCAGAATTTGTCTTCTAAGAACAAAGGCATTCTTCCACATAAGCACGATGAATTCTCTCGATGTAACATTGATATAATATCATTATATAATATTGTCTACATTCAGATTTCCCAGCTCTCCTTGCAATATCATTTGTTTTTTTTCTTATTTAATCTAGTGATCTGAGTAAGAAGCACACTTTGCATTTAGTTGTCATGTCCTTTTAGTTTCTTTTCATCTGGAATGATCCTCCCATCAGGTGTTTTAGGATCTTTTATAATACTCAGAGTTTTGAAGAGTCAAGTCCAATTGCTTGGTTGAATTTGGATTTGTCTGATTGTTTCCCCATGCTTAGCTTTAAGATAAGCAGTTTTAAGGCAAAAAGACTTCGTGGGTGATAGTATGCCTTCTTGTTGCATTGTGTCAATAGGCAACGTGATGTCAGATGGCCCTATTATTATGGAGGCTAACATTGACAATTCTTTTTAATAAATTTATGTGGACAAGGCTATTTAAAGGCCATGAGAAACACTATGAGAAGAAAGTCCTCTCACCCTGAGAATCCTATATATTTGTCATAGGAAAAGTCACACAAAGTAGACTTAGAAGCCAAATTTGGATCATTCAGAGTGCAGTATGTCTTGCCTCTGGGGCCTTTCAATCTGGTGATTGTGCTCATAGGTACTGATTTATCCAACTTTCTTCATGTTAGGAGCAGTTTTATAACTATGCTGTAATTGTATCTCAGATGACTAACTCCAGCGTTAGCAAAATTCTTAATTAGAGGTCATGGTCGTCTAGAGTGAGAAGCAGAGGGGAACGTGGGGGCTGGGTGTTACAGGACAGGGATCATGGAGGATCGGGCAGCATTGGAGAACAGAAGGTACCAGAGATATTGACATTGGCTTGGACTATTCATAGGTTAAAGTCTATCTTTTATTCATCTTCTCAAAAAACATCTCAGCATGTTGAGTCACTTCTCCATTATCGGGAGATGAATAAATAGGTTTTCTTGAACACATGAATACTAAGTTTTGGTTATTTCTCCTAAGCTGAGTTTGGAGCCTTTAAGGAATGACAGGAAATTTCCCCTAAATCCTTGGTCTGATGGACTTCCTTTTCTGGACTCCTCCATCTTACCTTCTCAATGCTTTGCTCCTTGTTTTATTTTCCTGACCTCATTGCTCATCAGTCATTTTGACCTCTGGCGCACAGGTCAGTTCAATGCAAGTCTGTTTCTCCTGTCCTTAACCTCATTTTACTTTGATTTTTCTCTCCCAGACAACTCTCAGGAAATACCATCTTCATTAACTTGGACTTCTCTTATACACAGCCGCCTTATATACTCCTCATCCTAACCTACACATAAGAACCAGAAAATTGCCTTTGTTTCTAAAAGTATAGTATCTAGCCTTAAGTTTTCTCATTGTCAGTGTGATTTTATTAATAAACATCAGATGGATCACAGTCTAATCTTAGTTTCTTTCTTCCTTCTGTGTAGAAATCCTCTCCCCTTTTCTCACTTCATACCATGCATTTCAAAATATTGAACAACTCAAGTCATTTTATAGCTGGAGGTGTGGTAAGGCCCAAATCAGAATGGCTTTGCTTATTCCTGCTAAGTGTAGAAATGGCATTAGTTCTGAAAGCAAGGTTTCATAAAATAAATGCAGAGTGTTACGCACGTATCGAGTGTGCTCCTGTGGATTCTGCGTTCAGGACTGACGGGTGCGTTCTAAAGTGAAGAGGTTGGCTGCTTTACATCTGGCAGCTTATCTTCTCCTTCTAGGCCCCAACCTCAACATTGATCAGTTTTGCATGCTGAAGGCTCTTCTCTTAGCTAACTGTGATTTAACTATTAATTCATAACTGAAAATCTTGAGTGCTAACCTTTTGAGGAGTGGTTACAATGCCTTTGAATATGGCTAGAAAGAACCTATGATGAAGCATGATTAGGAAGGTTTTTTAGGGGAGGGTGGACTGAAGGAGGGCTTTTCATAGATCTGACAGATCATGCTTGACTGTACTTTCTCCCTCTATGATTCTGAAAATGTGACCATCTTCATGATTTTTCTTGACTATTTAAATGGCTATTACAAAAATATGCTCAGGTTGTGTTCGTTTTGAAGAAAACAGAACCTCTCAGTCCTGTTTCAAAAATAAAACCTATTGCTGTTTTTCCCTTGTAAAAATTATTTATAATTTAGCATCTAGTGTGTCATGACCATATTAGTTTTAGTTTATCTTCTTAGGCTTTTTTTTTTCCCCCCCCAGTGGAGAGTTTTGCTGACTTGTATTACATAGTTATCATATAGATATATACACTTTCTCTTCTTAAGCCAAAAATTATAAAATAAGAATTTCTCTTACAGTAAATTCACAGTAATCATTTTAGTGGCTACACAGTATCCTGTTGTAGTGATCTACAATTTATTTCATATTTCTTGTTGCTTTATAGTGTGTATCGCTAATCATGAATAAATACACAATAAAAATCTTTGTAGCTAAAGATTATCTTACATTTCAAAATATTTCCTTGGGATGTTGAGAATATTGATATACAACTTGTGGAAAGAGTAGTAGTATGTTGTATTTCCATAAGCAATATATGTGATCACACAATATGTGTATATGTGAAAATATAGGTGATGTTTTCACTATCAATGTTATAGATTATATTTTTTCAAAAGACTGCTAATTTTACAGGCCAAGCTTAAAAGTGTTTATCTTGTATTTATTGTAGTACTGGGAAGGTGCAACCTTTTCCATGTTTTGTCATCCAGGTACATTTCCTCTTTCATGAATTATCTGTTTATGTCCTTTGCTCATTTATCTTTTAGAGTTTTGATGGTTTAAATATCAGATTTTATGTGCTTTTTAATAGAACAAAGATAAAAGTCATTTGGCTCTTTAATCTGTTACAGTATTTTTTTCCCCTAGTTATTTACCTCTTACTTAACTGGTTTTATCTCTCTGTCTTCTCCATCAAGGAGAAACACACTTATTTAAACTGTAAAGAGTAAAACTAACATGAGTAAAAGAGAACTGAAGCTCAAGAAGGTGAGGAGCACTTTGCTTCTTCAAATGTGTGAAACTATTCATTCTTTTGATGAATTACTTTTCAAGGTAATGAAAGAATTTGGAGATGCAATCGTGGACACAATATTGCTCATCTTTGAGGAAAATGGTATTTCTAGAAAAGAGCAAAAATGCAGATCAAAGTTTACTTTGCTAGTATTCTGATGGCACTCTGGCGAAATTCTAAATCAACTGTGTATGAGAATTCTTCACAAAGGGGCACCTGGGTGGCTCAGGTGGTTAAGCCTCTGCCTTTGGCTCGGGTCATGATCTCAGGGTCCTGGGACCCAGTCCCACATCAGGCTCCCTGCTCAGTGGGGAGTCTGCTAGTCTGCTTCTCCCTCTGCTCCTCCCCCCCCCTCGTGTGCACATGCTCTCTCTCTCTCAAATAAAATCCTAAAAAAAATACTTCTTCACAAAAGAAAATGGTGGTCAGTTAGAATGAGTTTGTAAATAATAATTTATGTCAAAATAACTATTTTGCATGGGTTGTTGTTAGATAGAATTCCGTTAACAGGAGCTATTTTATTTCTGCAGGGCATTTGGAGGGAACTTTTATGGTTCTTACCGGAAGATGGAGAACTGTGGGCTGGGTGATAATCCTGTTAGGTGGATTAGTAACTGGTTAAAGATCTCACACAATAGGATACTGATTGATGGGAACTTCAAGTTGTGTTCAACAGGGCTCCGATATAAGCTATAGCTTAACAGACATTTTTCTAATTACTAGGATGGAGAGATCAAAGCCTTCTTACCAAATGTGCGTAGGTCCCAAACTGGGAACCTTAATGAATATCCTGAATGAAAGACTCTTTCTGAAAAATCTCAACTGATGGAAATCATGGTAGTGCACACATATGTAAAGTATAATGAGCTCAGTTTAAAACAATGAATTGAGCAAGTATAAGACAGGGAGTCTTCCTGAAAGTGAAAGAATTGAGTGTTTCCATTGTCTGAAAGTTCCAAACAAGAAGAAAGCGTGATATCCTTATTTGTGTCAGTTCTGTGGAGAAAACAGAACCAATAGGGGACACACACACACACACACACGTACATGCAGGCATTACTGTGGGATGAGCGGTGCTGGCAAGTCCGAAATCAGGCAGGGTAGGGATTCTGACAGGAGTCAGTGTTGCAGTCTTGAGTCCACAGGTGGTTCGAAGGCAGAATCATTTTCTTTTAAGACCTTCAGCTCTGATTAGATGAGGCTCATCCACATTATGGAGGGTAATCTCCACATTATGGAGGATAATCTACTTCATGCAAAGTCTAGCCTTCGTAGCAATGTCTAGATTGTATTTGACCAAACAACTGGGTACCATACAAGTGGGTACCATAGCCTAGACAAATTGACGTAGAAAATTAATCATCACAAAATTATTCATGGGATATTGAGCAGAAGTGATAGAATTGTCAAATCCAGATCAATAATGGTCAGCATTTTACTCTGCACTGCTCAGAGCACATCTCATAATTTGGGTTTCCTTCTGGGCAACAGTTTTATTGAGCTCATTTCCACCGGAACAAATCAGAGTTTGTGGAGATGGTGAAAAGCTATGAAGACAGAGCATTTAAAGAATAGCTGGAGGCATCGTGATGCTCCTTGGAAAGGGGTAAGACCCAAAGGCTCTGTTGTTTCAGGACTCTCTTGCCTGGAAATGACTCCTGTTGCCTTACTCAGCAATTGAAACGGACTGACTTCTGTACCTGAAAGGCCAGGAGTCATCCTGGCTGAAGGTTCAGCTGACGTCTGGATCACAAACCACGTCATCAGCTCTTTCCCCTCTCTCAGCTCTGATTTATTTGGCTTTATTCTCAGGCAAAAATCTCTCTACGAGGTGGTGCCTTGAAATTTTGAGCATGCATCATTCTAAAACTAACAACTCGGAGCAAGGACAGGAGCTGTCCTTTCTCCAAGGTTCTGTAAAAATTGTGGAAGTATGTCTCATGGACACAGCCTTTGTCAGATGCCCGCTTAGAAACAGCATGAGGGCAGGAGATTTATATGTATTTATTGGCAGGCCTGGGTCACAAACCCATTCCAGGAGTGTGTGCCTCCAACCTCTGCGAACAACCACGTGCGTTAAGAGTGAGGAAGGTATGGAACTAAAGGAAAATTAAATGCTGTGACCAGAAGAAGGTGGGGGATGGGCATTGACTAGCAGAAGGGTCATGCTTCACTAGAAAGGACTTGGTGCCTATTTTTCAAACTTTTATAGGCTGTGATGCCTGAGAAGGGAAGAACTGGTGTCAGTGGGCAGAAGTGAAGAGGAAACACATTTTTGTCTCTACATAAGAAATAATACCTCCGAGGACTGTGTATGTTGTAAGATAACCTATACCATGTCCCCAGAAGAATTCCCTGGAAGAATTTATGGAGAAACTTATAGGTATTCTAGAGAGGCAATTCCTGTTTTGTTTAAAAAATTTGCCTAGCTATATTAGACAATCCCTTCTGTTTCTAGAATTCTGTTACTCTGTTCTGTATGTACACATGCGTGCCAGGGCATGCACACGATCTTGTGGTTATTAGATTCCCCCAAGAGGGAAATTTAATCCAATTGCCTGATAAAATCATTATTTAATGTCAATTGTTTCTGAATTGTTACTTTTGTGCCCGTGAATGGATTCCACGTTTCTATTTCTTGTTAATATAGCATCGCCCAAGACTAAGTGGTTCCCCATGTTGCATAGAGGATAGGACGCTGATTAGGAGCAAGGGAATAGAAAGACCTAGGAGTAGGGTTCGCTTTATCCTTGTGTACAGGTCACTTCTGCAAACAGAATATTCAATTTCCACTTTATATTTCAGTCCTAGTACGAAACGCTGAGAGAATGTAGCCTATAAGAAAGAAATAACACTAAAGGGAAGCCCTCAAAGATAATTCCATCCTCCATAACACCAGGCGCTTCCTGGCATTATGACTAATAAAACTCAGCTAAAAACATGTTCTAAATATTTTTATGTGCAAAAAATAGAAAACTGTAATAAAATAATGGCTGTTATTTCAAACCATGACTATAAAATGCCCCTGGGACAGAAATGCCTAATTATGAAATAAAACAACTTTTGTATCCCTCAGGCAATGTTTTCAAACTAGTGCTTTCTCCAAAGTAGTCACTATAATTAGTCCAATTCCCCAGAAGAAGTGAAAAGTGGAGGGGGATTCATTTAGAGCTATAGCTCAGGGCTGTGTCTTGGATTAGGACCAAATGGACTATTAAAATGTTACTATGAGGTAAGATTATCAGTGCTGTGGGTCAGAGGAATGCTTCTCTCTGGAATTACTTAGTACTGTCTTTGAGTCAAGATATTCATATATTTGCTTTTCAGGTAAATTGGGAGTGATGAATTCTAGGAGGAGTTGGAGGACCTTTGATGAAAGTTTATTCCCAACAGTGGTTAGCTGTGCCATTTCCTTAAGCCTTGGCTTTTCCACTTCCCACGTGGGGTTAAAATGGCTCTACCTACTTAGAAACATGAGGGCTTTAAAAAACAAAACAAAACAAAACCCCGATGGGTAAGGAGTAGAGGAAAACCATCAAGATTTCTCATGCTTTCCCTTGAAATATTTTAAAGTACCAGAGTACTTGATGGGGAAACTATTCTAGAATTTAAAAAATGAGTATTAAGTATTTTATATTTTGTCACCTAGAATTTATTCCTACTAAACTATTTCTAAAGACATTTATTTAGAATCGGACATGGTTTCTGAGGAAATGTTGTACCATTCTTTCTAATTAAAAGGCAAGCAATGCAGGACAACATTCTAAAAATGAGTTGGATACTTTCTAGCTTCCGGAGATCATTGCTGTTTTCTCAAGTTAGGCTGCTCTGCCTCCTGTGTGGGTTTCTTTTTGTTGACTTTGGATCTATAGCTATGGTCTCATCCTCTTGATTTGTTCACAGTGTGAGAGTTGAACACAATCTGTGTCAGTCAAGGTCCTAGCAGGAAATTGGGTAATCTGGACAGAATTGAATAAGGGGACTGTTTACAACAGTATGTTTAGATTGTAGAGAAATGGCAAGGTACAGACCGGAATGAGGAGAGGAAGTGTTCCCAGAACTCTGAAAAGGAAGATATATAGAGAAGGCTGCTTGACAGGAGCTGTGACCTTCAGTCTGGGGACAGAGCCATCCCGTAATGACTGTGTAGAGAGGATGCTGAGTGAATGACCACCTGACCTCTACTTTTTCCTCTTTCTGATTTCCCGTCTACTCTGTTGGGTTCTCTTCACTGGAGAGTGCAAGAAGCTTGCTGATGGAGTAGTCTATGCTGATTTTGGTCTGTCTCTAATTCCCTGTCTACTCTGATGGGTGCTCCCCAGAGAACTGAACTGGCAGCCATCTTGCTGATGGAGGGTCTACCCAGGTGGGCCTCCAGCATACACAGTGAAGGAGAGAGAGCACGGTGCATGTGGACAGGTTAGCAGAAGAGCCCCAGGAACAGTCTGCAGGAGCCTCCATTTGCAAAAGCAGACATGAGCTAATAGGCTGTTACCATATCTGACTAGCTTTGAAACAAAATCTCAGAGGTGGATCAGGGTAGGTTTCGTTGTCTTCTTGCAGAATAAGCTGCATCCAGGCCTCCGGTCAAGGGTTGTAGCCTGAGAGCGGATGGACCACGGCTTTGCGGCAACAAGCCCTCTGCGGGACCCAGCCTCGAGCTTCCTGCTTATCCTCTGCTCTGCAACATGAAAGCGATTGGTCTGGATTTGGAAATATACTGGCAGGCTTTAAAAAACACTTATCTTAGGACTATTAGATGATTTTTAAAGGCCTAGAAATGATAAGGGAACATTGGAAGACTCAGAGAACCCTGAGGGTGACTGTTCAGAGTAAGTGAAGATTTTAAAGATCATCTGTGGCAAAAAACAGTGTTCAGGGTGGTTTTCCCCTTTTTTTTTTTTTTCCTTAGCGAGTCAATGGAAACAAAACATTTTAAAGTAGTTAACATGGAGTCTAGAAAACCAAACATCATATTCTTTTCACTCTTAAGATTAAGGAATTAGGAATTAGGTTTTTGTTTGTTTGTTTGTTTTTTCCTATTAGGAGGGTTTTTCTTCCTAAATATTGGCTTCACTTAGAAAAGCTAAATAATTTCTTAATCACTTTATAATTATTTGATTAAACTATCTTAAAATTTAATATATCAATATATCAAACATAATTTTATAAGAAACCTAGATCTTCAAATGAAATATTTTAAGATATTTTAATGGTCTCCTTAAACACAAAGATATGCCCATTTTTATTTGTTCCCAAAGTTCCATTATTTCTCATTTACCCTAAAGCTCAAATCCGGAAAAAAAGGTTTCTATGGACTCCATGTTTTCCAGGTTGTCACGGTTTACTCTTGGAACACAGATATATTTTGACAATAAAGTATTCTGAGTCTTGAGTGGAGAGAAGTTATAGGGATTCTTATTACCAAAGGAGCCACTATTCTCTAAACACAGCTTTGGGGAGGGCATGGGGAGCGCCCCTCAGGGAGATGCTTATTATTTGAAATCTGTGGTTTATTTTACAATTAACAAAGTAAATGGATCCTGTCTGAATTCTAGACCAGGTGCCTACAGCATTAGAGACGTGTGTGTGTGTGTGTGTGTGTGTGTGTGTGTGTGTGTGTGCGCGCGCGCGCGCGCGCAATGTGCTGTTTGAGACAGGAGCAGGAGAGAAATACATCTCTGGTTCTTTGATGCTTCCCAAGAAGACAAAATAGGATCTGGTCTGTTTCACTGGACATCCTGTCAGGCTGTGATGGTGGCGGAGACTGACTGCTCTAGAGTTGTGAGTTTGCAGTCATCCCCAGCTAGCTCTCCACTTTCGAGCCATGGAAGTCTTCCCTTTCTTATTTTGTCATAACCAAGAATTCACAAGAATCAGAAAAAACAAACAAACAAACAAAACCTAACTGGAAGTTAGCCAAATAAAGACTGACAAACCCTTAAGGAGAATTGAGATAAATCTTTCTCTTCATTTGTTTATTTCTAAGAGCTGCAGAGAAAAAAGTTTATTGGTATCTCGGAGCATAATTGGCCTTACAAAAGCTATCAGTATGGTAAAAACCAAATTGTAGAGAGAAGTTAATTCATTTCACTAAGTAAGCATCTCCTCTTGCTTAACTACCCTAAAAAAAAACAAGCACAGATAAGTCACTAGGAAAATGCGAAGTCAAATTTGTGTAGAATTTACATTCCTAATCAGACAAGTTGGGTTATTTCAAAAGCTCTTCCTGTGTAATGTAGTGATGTGGGAATCACTGGAAGGGAGTTTTTTTCCCCACTCTATTTAACTTTTTTTGATGAGAGTTGGGGAGGAGAAACAAAAATCAGGAGAAGTTTGTGGACTTTTGTAGACTCTTTTATTGGATTTCTTTTTCTTTTTTCTTTTCTTTCTTTCTTTCATTTCACACATGAAGACCGAGCTCTAGCTCAGTGAAATGGACGTGCTTTTAAAGCTAAAAACAAGAGTTAAGTGTGCAGCCATCTAATTTTGAGATAATGAGGATCAGAGTGAAGAGGGCAGTGTGGGAATGAAAATGGGGGAGGAATGCGAGAGACAGACGCCTGGCTGCAAGTTCTGACAGAGACAAGTCTCAGATAGGTCCAGGATTTGGGTGGGTACTTGAGAGAATCCTATTAACATTAATAGAGTAAGAATGTCTTTGGAGGGTAGAGGTGAGGGGGGGAACGATTTATAGTAGAATTACATTCACAGATGCAACTTTTCCAGCATCCGGGATTCCACAGTGACATTGCAGTGTTTCATGATGTATTATTTTGTAACAGAGAACATGAAGACTCCCTCACGGCACTGTTATGAAGGTTAAGTGAGACAACATGTATAAAAAGCTTAGGGATAATGATTATAATTACCATCCTAACAAAAATGTTAAGCAAGCCTTGAACAATTCCTATATGCCAGATACTGTAGTAAGATTTTTACATATGTTAACTACCGTTCTCTAATGACTCTTTGAAATAGATACTGATATCATCTCATTTTACAGATGAGGACATTGAGGTACAGTGAGAGGGAAAGCAACTTGCTCAAGGTTACAGCAAGTGTTGCCAGGCTCCAGAATTCAGCTCTTCATCACTCCCTTCTGTAGACTCCTGGGTAGAATTTGATCATTCTACAAGACTGCAGAACAGGGGTAGATTTGAAGTTACTGAGTAATCCTAGTCAACAGCCCACATCCTAGTTGTTAAATCTCATGAAATTGAGGAAGCTCAAAGGCGTCAGAAGGTCAGTGAGAATAAAGGCAAAGATGTGAACATTTCGTCATGTAAATTATAAAGATACAGGGTCCATTTTTAAAAATACCCGTAAGCAAAGGGATTCATAGTCAGGAATCCATAGTTTTACCTCTCTTGATATAGATTTATTTGACAATGTTTTTGAGCCATCACCGCGCGCTTAGCATTATGGGGCATTCAATGGGGGACAAGAAAATTCCTTCTCTTACCAAGCTCACTGTGAGGTGGGAGAGACAGGTGAGCACCAGGAGTGTGTTAGCTCCAGCCTGGTCTTTGGAGGGTCACATGTATCTCTTTTTGGGAGAAGTAACAACTACGGCACAACAGGATGAAAAGGAGGATAGCACCTCTGAAAATGAGTTGGGGAATCAGGAAGCAGGAAACAGGCTGTTCCCGTGGACTGCTGCACGTACTTCAGCTGGCTGAAAGACGCAGTCTGCTGGGGCGGGCATCAGGTAGGGTTAAAGCTGGAGAGGTGAGCCGTGGTCTGCTCACGGGGGCCTTCGAGGTCGTGGAGCAGAGTTTTTAAGTAAGTAAGCAAGGGCAGTGGAAATTATCAGCGAGATTTAAGCTGAGAAGTGCAATGGTCCAGCAGCATGGACCATAAGATACGCTGGCCGAGCACTGATCTTGAAGGGCCTTTATATTTTTATTTATACCAAATTTCTATGGAACACCAGTTGCATCTATAAAGAGCCTGTAAACTGTATGAAGGAAGGTAAACTTGCACCTAAGCCTTAGCACGCAGTGTGCCCTTCATCTCTAATGAGCGCACTTTTATTTTGGTGCAGATTTAAGGACCGATGTGTACGGTCAGATTGTTTCACTCCAAAATCGCCAGTTACTTGTCTGGGGATGCAGTTGAACTGCATTTCTGGTCTCGACTGCGTACCGTGAACCTGGGACAATCTGTTAACCATCTTAGGTCTTTTTTTTTTAATCTGTAACATGAGAAAGTTGAGTAAATCATTAAGGCTTCCTCTAAGCCTTAGAATTCACCTATTGTGGTTTGAAACTTCAAACATTCCAGTGGCATGAAAAGTGACTAGCTTTTACAATATACTATTCTTTCTGTTATGGTTCTCCCTCCCTGTCCTGGGTAAGATTCCAGGGATGATTCTTACTGCAGAAAGGGGCTGAAATGACAATGGGATTTGATTCAAAAGCACTCCAGCTAAAGTAGCATTTGGAAACCACTTTATCCATTCCTACTTGTTACAGACGAGGACACTGAGGTCCCCTTATTAATTCCATCAGTGGGTCAGTGGCAGAGTGAAGTCCAACATCCCAGGGGCTTCCGACCCCAACCCAGGCCTCTTTCTACTTTATTGGGGGTCACTTTCCTTCCCTCTGCCTGGGTGATGGAGGGTGGTGTCTTAGCTAATAACCTGGAACGAATGTTGGATTCTTTGAAATTCTTTGGAAGATTTCAGATGTTCTTAAGCAGAAGCGGCTATCACTGCCAATTAGGACTGTTGTTTATTTTCCTGGCTTCAAGTAGCCACATATATAGGATATATACTTACATATGTCATTATCTATATCATACATGTAATAGTGTATATAATTTGCTCCCTTATTCATGTATGTTTTTCCTTTCTCTCTCTCTCTTGCTAATGGCTTCCTCTCTACTTCCTCTAACAGAAAGATTCTTTTTTCTTCCTTTCTCTACCCCAGTTCTCTTCTACCAGCTAGTAAATGATCTTCCTCTTAGTTCAGGAAGCTGGAAGCCTCCAAACTGCAGCCCTTCGATAGCCAGCTAATTAAGGGGAAAGCAGGTGTGGATGGGTCTATTCAGCCTGTAAATAAGTGCCAAAAATTAAAGTTATTGGTGTATGAGTGCTAGCAGGTGGAAGCTCTGTTTTATACCTTTAATAGAGGAGGGGAGAGAGGGGGCGTTGGGAGGCCTTAAGGGCAGGAAAGAAAAAAAAGTGACTTTTTTATGACTAAAAGCTCTTCAAAAGAGAATGTGTCTATTTCTGAATCATTGTCTTGTTTGGGATTAATCCTAAAGACATATAATTGCCTGCCCTCAGGGTCTAATGTTCCCTGAGCAGGGCTCCATGAACTGTGTATGGCCTGGGCAGAAATAATTCGTGGTCTCAAGCTGATACTTAGCGGTGTAACTCATGACTGACTGCAGACATGAGTGCTTGTGCTCTTTTGTGATTTCTCCTATTTCCTACGTCTGCTCAAATGCCCAGAGTTCCCTCTCTGCAAAACCCCTCTCTCAAATGCTGAGGAGGGGGGAAAAAGATGATCTTTTGTTGCACAACTTAATGTATTACTTAATGAAGCGATTTGGAAATAAAATTTGTGTGAGGAAATGAGTGCCCGGGAGCGTACTTCTCCCTTTGTCGTTTTCTTTTTTCTTTCTGATTTTTCCCCTTTTCTTCTTCCTTCCTTTGTGTTTAATAATTTATTTTAGCATTTCTTAACTGGAGGACATTTTTTCCCAGTAGGGCATTATGGCAGAAGACCACAAAAGCATCAGATACTTCGTATTCAAGATACATTAGCACACGGCTGAAATGCTAACCCTACAAGAGAGTAATTACAGTGTGTCTTCATTGAAATCATACACATGGCTTTGTGATCACGCTCATTAATTTAGATCCAAATGAAGCAAAATTATTCTGCATGGCTGCTGAGTTAATTTATGCGATATAAGTAAAGTTAAATAAAATGTGATGGAAAAATGAGATTGCGGCCGGGCAATTAGGTCCAGAAGAAGAGGTTCTCTCCCCTCCCCAAGCTTGCTGGCCCCTCTTGTCTACAAAGACGAACCATGTGATAGCAAAACTTCGTTCATGCAGACTGTATCTTGGAGTGTCTTGATGGACGTTCCGAAGCATCTTCTTCGTTACAGTTAATTTTTAAGGTGTGTGTGGGGGAGAATAATAGATAATGATTTGGTATGATAGATGATTTGCTTGGAAATATTCAAGTATCCAGGTAAAAGAACATGAGTTTTTTCTATTGCTGTGAGCCTGAGCTCCTGGCAGGATGGAAAAAAATGCTGTGCTATAATGGATGGTATTTTTTTACAGATTTGAGCATCTTAACCATGGATTGCGTATCGTATATTGTTTCAAGTGGACAAAGAAATAAGTTTTTTAATATCAAAGAGAAAAATAATCTGTCATTGTGATTTTCTAGTAGAGCAGCAATAGAAGATAATATGTCTTAGAAAAAACTACCCATTGCTTTCTACCTTACTACCTGTTGCTTTCTACCTTATTTCTGCTCATTCTAAGTTATTTGAAAGTGATAACTAGCTTCAATTTCGTGATCGGGGTATCCTAGTTTGTCTTACAAGATGGAGGGATGATTATATTTCTCTATACAGAAAGGAGACTGATTTTGAATCTATATGTCATTTGAAAGCATCCACGAAAACTTCTTTTATTTACTTAACCTTTCATTTCTGTGGGAGAAAAGTAGATTTAATTTGATTAGGAAAATTTTCATTAGTCTAAATTCTTGAGATATAATGATAAATGTAACAGGATCTCTGTTCTTCTGTCTGCTTGAGTCTAATAGATTGAAAGGGGGAAAAAAAAAAAAAAGCACGTGCAAATAGCTAGCAAACTCTACCACAAGCCAGGAGATGCTTTAATCTACAATGGAGGTTCAAAGAGAAGTACTTCAAATAGGATGAGAACAGTCTTCCTGAGGAAAATGACCTTTAATATTGACCTCTGATCTTGGACGAAGGTGCAGGCTCTGATATAACCTAGAGATTTGGGGCAGAGAAGGAAAAGGTAAAGTGATGAAGCAATCAGGAGCTGCGCAATGGCCTGGAGCGTAGGGTCCTGTGGGACAATCATGAGAGAGAATTCTAGAAAGGTAGATGGGGATAACATTATGGGGATTGAGGTGGTATCGAGGCATTTTTATTTCACTTGTAGGCAAGAAAGGGGCATTGAAATTTAGTGAGTGGTTGGGTGCTGTCAGTGATATAAGGGATAGGTGAGAATAGGGACCCTTTGGAGGCTGGTAGGTCATTAGGAGATTGTGGCAACTAGCTAGACAGGTGACAGTCATCAAACTAGAAAGAGAGCAGTGGAATGATAAGAATGAGACTGTCCCAGGGGAATTTGCAGGCCCAACTGGTTGGATGTTGGGGCGAGGAAAGGAAAAGGAAGAGATAGATGTTGGCACCTTTAACAGAAATCCAAAGTTTATAGTTTGTGGTGGAAAGATAAATTCAGTTTTACATCTATGTGTTTTGAGATGCTTCTGCAATATATACCAAAAGAGGTTATAGCAGTCAGTTGGAAATTCAGGTTAGAGCTACTTTGAGGGCTCGAGCCTGGAGAGAGACAAAAGAAGGTCAAACATATAATGAATCACAGCTAAACCATGCAAGTGCGTGACACTGCTCAGGGAGAACAGTAGATGAGAGAGAAGTGAAATGAATGATGTTGGGGTGGATTTCTTTGATCAGGGAAAGGAGAAGAAATGGAGGATAGAGAGGAGTAGTTGGCAGCAAGGGGACCATGCAGTTGGTATGATCTAGTGAAGTGTAAGGAGGAGGGAGTTTTATGAAGGACAAGAGCAACAGAGTTGAACACAGCAGGGTGGCTGAACAGGGAAGGATTAAGACCATTGAAGTGGTGTTTGGAAAGTTGGTGGCTACTTCGGCACAGTGATGGAGACAGAAAAGAGACTCGAAGTGCTTAGACTCAGGTGGGTTCGGGGTGCTACCCTTTCAAGGTGAACCAAGAATGTTGAGATCAATTTAGAAAAAGGAACCTTTTGAAAAGATCGGGTATAGATCTTTGAGTCTTCCCCGGTAGATTTTCCCAGCCTATTTTCTCTGAAGCCCCTGCTCCTGTGAGCATGAACCTCATCGCCCCTGTTGATTCTCCATCATTTGCTAGGATTCTCTAGAGCAGGGAGGTCATTCTTAATGGGAACCTCTCCTCTCATATACCGACTATGAGTATCTCCCTTCTGTGAAAGGACTTCATTTTCATATCGATACCTTGTCTTCTTGTCATGTTTCTGTGGAATAAAAAGTGCGTACTATCATCGGTAAAGTCAGAGGTCATGATTCGGGAATATAGCAACTCCTACATCTATTGGTGGCAGAAAGGTAGGAGTACATTTAGTTGTGGTGCAAAGATCATGAGCCAGTTGGCTAGGAAGAAGATTTCAAACCTCCCGCCGCCCCCCCCCCCTTTGGCATCTTTCTGATGAGTGCCCATCCATACATGCCTCAAGCTATTTTGCACCCCATCAGATCCATTGTCTCATTAGAACCGGTTGTGAAGACTGAAAGAGTAGTATTTTGGTCAAAGGAGTGGGAAGGAAAGAGGAAGAAAGATAATTTAATGGAAAAGAACAGTTGTACATTCCAAAATCCATTTGACAAACCTTTTGTTTTCATCATGGAGAGAGCAAATGTCCATTTCCTCCATTTGCCTTTCATTTTATCCTACTATTGATGTTTTCCTTTAATACTGCTTTACTTACACTAGGAAGTACAGTATCAAGGATTTAAGGAAATGCATAGTTAAATCTTTGTTGCCAAGATTCCAAAGATAAGTGGCACTTCTTTCTGGCACTTTTTTTTTTTTTTTTTTAGTTTAACCCTTTAGAGTATTTTATTCCACATCTCTATGCTGTGCCACATGATTTATGTAAGCATTGTCTTGGCATAAGGCACTTGGAAATAAGGTTCTCTTTTGCATATCAAGGAGTGCACAAAGTTCCAAACATTCTCCCAGACGTTATGAGATCACTGAGGCAGGGGGGAAACGCTGGCTCAGCAGAAATGTTAGAACTGTCACTGATTTATGGAGACATCAAAAAGAAATGAAAGGAGACCAAGGACTGAATACAGCAGTCATTTCAAGCATGATAAGTAATCCCGAGAACAAAGTTTTGCTCATTTATAGTTCCCACAATTTTAGAGAATTAATGCCTGGGGTTTTTCCTTGGCTCTTTCTGTTTGTATACAATTATCTGAGACTGATTTGCTAGCAAATAGTATGCTCAAAATTGAGAGTAATTCATGAGAATATATTTATTCAGCGACTCATTAAAACTACATTCACATTTTTACTAAGCTATACAGTTTTGATTTTCTATGTGAATGTT
>CM052886.1:121478259-121567769 GCA_028534135.1 Potos flavus
CATGATTCCTTGTATTGACTTATCACTCTCTCCCAATACCTCTGCACCTCCTCCTTTCTCTCTTGTCCCCTTACCCTCATCTATCACCCCTGACTTAGGGCCACTTCACTCTGATTTTAGGTTCCAAGACCTTATGGTCAGTAGTTTTCTCTGAGTTGTGCGTTGACTTGTGTCCTCCCAAAAGATACATTCATGTTGGAATCCCAAGTACCTGTGAATGTGACCTTATTTGAAAATAGGGTCTTCGTGGATGTCTGCAAGTTGAGATGAGGTCATGGTGGATTAGGATGGACCCTAGTCCAGTGGCTGACGTCCCTACAAGAAAAGGAAATCGGACACACAAGAAGGCTACTATGAGAAGACGGAGACAGAGATTGGAATGATATATCAATAAGACGAGGAACACTACAGATAGCTGCCACCAATCATTAGAAGCTGGGGCAGCGGCACAGATTCTACCACAGAATGTCCAGGAGGAATCAATGTGGCCAACACCTTGGTTTTGAATTTCTAGCCTCCAGAATTGTGAGAGAATAAATTTGTGTTGTTTTAGGTGACCCAGTTCATGGCAATTTATTATGGCAGCCCTAGGAAACTAACTGACCTTTGTTTTATAATATTTGAAAAATTCAGCTTTTCACAAAAATAAAATTGAAAATAGGTAAAGGTGCAGCCTATTAGGCTTCTGGGTTGCAAACAATAGAAACTGATGTTGGCTATTTTAACTGGCCAGTAAGGTAAAATTTATTCGATAGAATGATAGAAGCAGTTAACGGAATCAACAAAGCGGGAGAATTGGATTGGAGATTAGGGCAACAGCCATGGGCATGCCATTGGACATGTTTTGGGATGTCATGACTTCTGGACACATCCTACTATTATGGCTCACTCCTTTATCTTCATAGTAAATTCCCTCTACGATTGTGCTGCCTGCCCCTGAGTTAATCTTTCAGGGATTCAACAAACAGTAGGGGTTTTCCAAGCTGAGCCTCAGCTGAGGGCTTATGCTTTGACTGCAAAAGAGCAGGGATAGACCACATCTCCTGAGGCTCTGGGAGGAAGAAGCAGTGCTTTCTCATGCCTCCTGTCTGAACTGTCTTAGCATCTGTGTCAAAGAAAAATTTTGTACCAGATATTTGTTAAAAGCAGCAAGGCAGATTTTTCACACTCCTGCAGTAGGAGGAGAGAGACTTCAGTGTAGGACTGAGCTCAATTCTGAATGCAGAAAAGACAGCTGGAGATTTGTAGCCAGCAGAGTGAGGGGGACAGTGATGGACAATTACTAAGAAGAACTTGCTCAGATACTACAGGTGGGAGGATTCTCACTGGAAGTACTTAGGATTCTTTGCTAAAACTGGTTGAGACCTAGTTGAGAAGAGGGCTTAGAAGAGCCTGGCTAAAGTCAGGTCTTTATCATCCTTTCACACCCAGGGCAAAGAATGTGAATAATAATAATGGTTCAGTTATGTTGATACTGATCCATTAAGAATTTGAAAGAGGTAAGCTTTAAAAAGAAATCTGCCTTGTCTTGAACATAAGTGTGAAATGCTGCTAGTAGCAGTCCTGAGTAACACTGCTCTACTGTTACTTACCCTACACGATTCAGCCCTTGCTTAGACTCTCCTGTGATTGACTGCTTGGGGGAAGGTGTCTTCCTTTCAGTGTTTACTTTTTCTTGTGTCCTCTTAACTTTCTTTAGCATCTAGAGAAGAGGGGATAAATTCATCTTCTGTGCTGTTTTTCTCCATTCGTGCCCTTCAGAACAGTCCTTCACCATCCCGCCATTCCCCAGGAGGCTGTTCCAGCTCCTCCAGCTTCCCATTGGTGTTGGCCCCACTGGGGGCATTGTGAAGAGGAAGAGAATGAAAGGCAGAAAGAGAGCATTCTCATCCTCTCATTTGGGGGCATGATTCCGGCAGTAAATACATTCTCCATGCCTAAGACTCCTATCAGGGCTCCAACCCTCACTGGGGTCCTGGGGCACTACTTCTTCCTTTTGCCCATTCAATAGGTATGGAAAGGACTACTTCCTGGTTCCCTTATTCCTATCCATAACGCTGCAAGTGATCCATTTATTAAAATATCTTTTGATGAGCCATCAGACCTGTATCATTTTCCTAAAGACCTACTGGGACCTTGGGCCAACTCTTTCCACAGTTAGATGTTCTCTCTGCTCAACTGTGTTCTTTATACTTTTCAAAATTCTAGTTAAAATCCACCTTTGATTCCTTCCTTGATTATATGCTTGGTATTTTCAAAAAATTGTGAATGGATATGCTTTCTTTTGGGATGTTTGTGTACTTACATATTTTCACTCAGAATATGCCCAATTTGGGAATTAAATTGTAAATGCCCCAAGGTTAACAGCCATATATACAGTCTAATTTAGATGTTCTTTCTTTATAACTCACTGGTAGGCCTCTGCAAGATCTTGCATATGCTTCATGTGGTAGGGGAAAGTGACTGAAAAATAGACAAGTCCAAATGCATACAGTGCCATATTTTCTTATATTGTAGTGAAATACATGTAGTGAAATACATCACATTTAATATCTATTGTATGGGCTTCTTTGAATTCTTAGAGAAAAAAGTATAGACGTTTCTATTTTCAAAAATTATTTTGTAGTTTAAAAAAGAGGGGCGCCTGGTGGCTCAGTTGGTTAAGTGACTGCCTTCAGCTCAGCTTATGATCCTGGAGTGCCAGGATCGAGTCCTGTATCAGGCTCCCTGCTCAGTGGGGACTCTGCTTCTCCTTCTGTCTTCTCCCCTCTCATGCTCGTGTGCTCTCTCAAATAAATCCTTAAAAAAAAAAAAAAAAAAGGAAAAAGAGTTTCTTTATTTTTCAACTACTGTGATACTTGTATTTTTTCTAGCTTTATTGAAATAAAATTGATATATAACACTGTAAGTTTAGGATGTACACTGGGATGATTTGATACATGAATATAGTGTGAAATATTTACTGTAATAAGCTCAGTTAATACATTCTTTACCTCACATAATTACAATTTTGTTGTTATGGTGAGAATGTTAAAGCTCTACTCTTGTAGCAATTTTCAAGTATACAGTACAGTCTTATTAACTATAATCACCATACTGTACATTAGATCCCCAGAACTTACTCATCTTACAACTGAAAGTTTCTATCTTTGACCAACATTCTCCAATACCCCCATTCCCAAATCTTTGGCAACCACCATTCTATTCTGTTTCTATGAGTTTAGGTAGGTAGGTAGGTAGGTAAGTAGGCAGACAGGCAGTCAGGCTCTACGTCCAGTGTAGAGGCCAATGTGGGGCTTGAAGTCATGACGCTGAGAGCAAGATCTGAGCTGATGCTTAACTGACTGAGCCACTGAGGCACCCCGAATTTAATGTTTTTAGATTCCACATGTAACTGAGATCATGTAGTATTTGGCTTTCTTGTAGTTACATATCACATAATGCCCTCAGAGTCCATCCATGTTATCGTAAATGTTTTTTTTTTTTAATGATTGAATAATATCCATTGTATATATAACCACACTGTCCACTGTCTTTATCCATTCATCCATTGAAAGACACTTAGGTTGTTTCTATGTTTAGCTATTGTGAGTAATGCTGCAATGAATATGAAAGTGCAGATATCTCTTTTAGATTTTGATTTTATCTTCTTTGATTGCTGGATCATATGGTAGTTCTATTTTTAATTTTTTGAGGAGCCTCCATACTGTTTTCCCTAGTGCCTGTACCAATTTACATTCCCACCAACAGTGCACAAAGGTTCCCCTTTCTCTACATCCTTGCCAGCATTTGTGATCAGTTGTCTATTTGATAATAGCCATTCCAACAGGTAGAAGGTGTGTCTCCTTGTGGTTTTAATTTGTACTTCCTCAATGATCAGTGATGTAATACACCTTTTCATGTACTTCTTGGCCTTTTGTGTGTTATATTCAAAACAATGTCTATTCAGGTTCTCTGCCCATTTTTAAATCAGATTGTTTATTTTCTGCTATTGAGTTGTAAGAATTTCTTATATTTTGGATATTAACCCCTTATCAGATATATGGCTTGCAAATATTTTCTGGCATTTCATAGATTGCTTTTTCATTTTGTTGGTTGGTTCTTTTGTGAAAAGATTTGAGTGTGACGTAGTGCTAGTTGTTGATTTTTGTTATTGCTTGTGTTTTTGATGTCCTGTATGAAAGAAATCATTGTTAAAAATGTTAAAGAGTATTTAGCTTATGTTTTCTTCTAGGAGTTTTATGGTTTCAGGTATTACTTTCAAGTCCTTAATCCATTTCAAGTTAATTTTTGTAAGTGGTATAAGATAGGGGTCAAATTTAAATGTTTTGCATGTGGCTATCCAGTTTTCTCAGCACCATTTATTAAAGAGACTATCCTTTTGCCATTAAGTATTCTTGGCTAGCTTGTCAAACATATATTGTCAACATATTAGTTGACCGTATATACAGGGGTTTATTTCTGGACACTCAATTCTGTTCCATTGGTCTATGAGTCTATTTTTAGGACAGTACCATATTGTTTTACTATTGCTTTGGAGTATAGTTGAAATCAGGATGTGTGATGCCTGTAGTTTTGTTCTAAGATTGCTTGGCTATTTGGGGACTTTTGTGGTTCCATATGAATTTTATCATTGTTTTCTCTATTTTGGTGAAAATGTGTCATTGGAATTTTGATAGAGATTGCATTGAATCTATAGATAACTTTGGGCAGTATGGACATTTAAATGATATTAATTCTTCTGATCCATAAATACTGATGTCTTTCCATGTGTTTTTGTTATCTTCAATTTCTTTTCTCAATATCTTAGTTTTTGGTGTTTAGATCTTAAACTTCATTGGTTAAATTTATTGCTAAGTATTTTATTGTTTTTGATACTATTATAAATGGAGCTTTTTTTTTTTTTTTTCAGATAGTGCACTGTTAGTGTGTAGAATCCACTGAGTTTTGTATGTTTCTTTTATATCCTGAAAGTTGACTGGATTTACTTATTAGGTCTAGTAGTTATTTGGTGGAATCTTTAAGATTTTCTCTATATAAGATGTCATCAGCAAACATGGATCATTTTAGTTCTTCCTTTCTGATTTGAATGCCTTTTATCTCTTGCCTGATTTCTCTGGCTAGGACTTCCAGTACTATATTGAATAGGTGTGGTGAAAGAGGCCATCCTTGTTTTATTCCTGATGTTAAGAGGGAAAGCTTTCAACTTTTCACCATTGACTATGATGTTAGCAGTGGGTTGGGTATATACAGCCTTTATAATGTTTAGATACATTCCTTCTATGCCCAGTTTGTTGAGAGTATTTATGATGAAATGATATTGAACTTTTATGAAATGCCTTTCTGCATCTTTTGAAGTGATCATATGATTTTGGTCTCTGTTCTATTGATGTGGTATTATCACATTTACTGATTTGCATATTTTGAAACAATCTTGTATCCCATAGATAAATCCCATGGGATCATGATGTATGATCATGATATATGCTCTTGAACTTGGTTTGCTAATACTTTGTTGAGAATTCTGCATGTGTTTTCATCAGAGATGAATGTAGTTTTGTTTCCTGGTAATATCCTTATCTGGCTTTGGTATCAGGGTAATGCTGGCCTTGTAAAACCAGTTTGGGAGTGTTCCCATCTCTTCAATTTTCTTTTTGTTTGGAAGAGTTTAAGAATTGGCATTAATTCTTCTTTAAATATTTGGTAGGATTTACCTGTGAAGGCTTCTGGTCTTGGGTTTTGTTTTTTTGGAGCTTATTGATTACTGATTTAATTTCCTTGCTTATTATTGGTCTGTTCAGATTTTCTATTTCTTCATGATTTAGACTTGGTAGGTTATGTTTCTAGGAATTTATTTCTTTAGAGTTGTCCAATTTGTTGGCATATGATCATAGTCTTTTATGATCCTTTGTATTTCTATGGTATCATTAGCAATGTCTTCTTTTTCATTTATAATTTTGAGTCTTCTCTCTTTTTCTTGGTAGTGTAAAGTTTTGTTAATTTTGTGGAGCTTTTTAAAAAGCCAATATTAGTTTTGTTGACCTTTCCTGTTGTTTTTCTGTTCTCTAGTTCATTTATTTCTACTCTGGTCTTTGTTATCTCCTTCCTTCTTTTCAGTTTCAGTTTAGTTCTTTTTTTTGTTGTTTGTTTTTTAAAGATTTTATTTGTCAGAGAGAGAGGAAAAGTACAAGCAGGGAGAGCAGCAGGCAGAGGAAGAAGCAGGCTCCTCACTGAGCAGAGAGTCCAATGCGGGGCTCAATCCCAGCACCCCGGGATCATGACCTTAACCGAAGGCAGCTGCCTGACAGACTGAGCCACCCAAGGGCTCCAGTTTCAGCTTAGTTCTTATTTTTATACTTCCTTGAGTTGGGAAGTGAGGCTGTTTACTTGTGATCTTTCTTCTTCCTTAATGTAGGCATTAGTCGCTATAATGTTCCTCTAAGCACTGCTTTTGCTACATCCCCTAAGTTTTGGTATGTTACATTTCTACTTTTGTTTCAAAGTATTTTTGATTTCCCTTTTGGTTTCATCTTTGGTCCATTGGTTGGTCAGACATATGTTGTTTAGTATCCATATATTTGTGAATTTTCCAGCTCTCCAGAACTTTCCAGTCCCAATTATCCATATATTTGTGAATTTTTTCTTCCTGCTATTGATTTTCTGTTTCACACCATTATAGTTAGAAAAGATATTTGATATAATTTACATCTTTTAAAATTTGATCATACTTGTTTTGTGACTTAACATTTTGGAGAATGTTCCATGTGTGCTTGCAAAGAATGTACATTCTTCTGCTGTTGGATGGTAGGTTCTGTATAAGTTAAGTCCATTTAGTTTACTTTTTTCTTTCACATTTTTATTTAAATTCTAGTTAGTTGACATGTAGTGTAATACTCGTTTCAGGAGTAGAATTTAGTGATTCATCACTTACATATAACACCCGGGGTTCAACACAAGTGCCCTCTTTAATACCCATTATCCGTTAAGCCTATCCCCCCAACCACCTACACTTCAGCAACCCTTAGTTTGTTCTCTATAGTTAAGAGTCTCTTACGGTTTGCTTCCCTCTCCCATTTTCCCCCAGGTTCATTTAATTTATAGTCCATGTCTAATATTTCCATATTGACTTTTCTGTCTGGATGATCTATCCATTGTGGAAAGTGGCATATTGAAGTGCACTATTATTATTGTTTGTATTACTCCCTTCAAATCCATTAGTGTTGGCTTGAAATACTTCAGTGCTCCAATGTTGGGTACATATGTATTTATAATTATTATATTCTCTTGATGAATTGATATATCATTATATAATGATTGTCTTTGTCTCTTCTTACAGTTTTTGTCTTAATGTCTGTTTTGTCTGATACAAGTATAGCTACCCTTGATCTCTTTTTGATTTCCATTTGCATGAAGTATCATTTTCTATTTCTTCGCTTTGAACCTATGTGTGTTCTTGAACCTTTAGTGAGTCTCTTATAGGCAGCATATAGTTGCATCTTGGTTTCCATATCCATTCAACCACTCTTTTTTTTTTTTCATTTGGTATATTTAATCCATTTATATTTAATGTAATTATTGATAAGTAAGGTCTTCTTGTTGCCATCCTGTCAACTATTTTCAGGCTATTTTGTAGTTCCTTTTCTTTCTCTCTTGCTGTCTTCTTTTGTGAATCGATGATTCTATAGTGGTACACTTTGGTTCCCCACAGTATTACAGTATTCTGATTCTGACTATATACTTTTCTTTACTAGTGTATTGTTTATTTTTATAGGATTTCATATTACTACTTAGTGTCCTTTATGTTTCAGCTTGAAGAATTTGTTTCAGCATTTCTTGTAAGGCAGGTCTAGTGGTGATGAACTCCCTCATCTTTTGTTTACTAGGGAAAGTCTTGATTTCATTTCCATTTCCGAATGACAACTTTGCTGGATAAAATATTCTTGGTTGGCAATATCTTTCTTTTAGCACATTGAATATATTATTCCATTCTCTCATGACCTGAAAGGTCTCTGCTGAGAAATCTGCTGATTGACTTAAGGGGGTTTTCTTTTATGAGAAATTTTTTTTCTCTTGCTGCTTTTAAAATTCTCTCTTTGTCTTTTATTTTATTTTTAAGGATTTTATTTATTTATTTATTTATTTATTTATTTATTTGTCAGAGAGAGCACAAACAGGGAGAGTGGCAGGCAGAGGGAAAAGCAGGCTCCCCACTGAGCAGGGAGCCCGATGTGGGACTTGATCCCAGGACCCTGGGATCATGACCTTAGCTGAAGGCAGATACTTGACTGACTGAGCCACCCAGGCATTCTGTCTTTGATATTAGACAGTTTAATTATAACATGTCTTGGAGAAGATTGTTTTGGATGGAAATTTTGGGGTGATATATTAGTTTCATGCACTTGGATGTCCAAATCTCTCTCCAGGTTTGGGAAGTTCTAGCCATTGTTTTTTTTTTTAAAGATTTTATTTATTTATTTGAGAGAGAGAGAGAGAGAGAGAAAGTGAGAGAGAGCCTGAGAGGAGAGAAGGTCAGAGGGAGAAGCAGACTCCCCGCGGAGCCGGGAGCCCGATGTGGGACTCGATCTCGGGACTCTGGAATCATGACCTGAGCTGAAGGCAGTCGCTCAACCAACCACCCAGGCGCCCTAGCCATTGTGTTTTTAAATAAACTTCTACCCCTTTCCCCTCTCCCTTCTGGGACTTCAGTGATGTATAATGGTATCTCACAAGTCACATTGACTTTATGTTTTTCTTTTCATTCCTCTGACTGGACAATTTCCAAAGATATGTCTTTGAGCTCACTGATACTTTTTCTTCTGCTTAATCTGTTCTGTTGCTGAAGCTCTCTACTGAATTCTCCAGTTTAGTCCTTGTTTTCTTCAGCTCCAATATTTATGTTTGGTTCTTTTTTATGCTTCCTAACTCTTTACTGCACTTCTCATTTTGTTCCTGTATTGTTTCCCTGATATTGTTCAATTGTTCCTGTGTCCTCTTGATCTCTGGGCATCTTTAGAATAATTAATTTGAATTCTTTGTCAGGCAATTCCATATCTCCTTTTCTTTGGGGTCAGTTACTGGAGGTTTACTGTATTCCATTGGTGGAATTCTGTTTCTGTGATTCCTTATGATCTCTGTAGTTTTGCATAGGAGTCTGTGCATCTGAAGAAGCAGTCACCTCCTCCAGACTTCATGGATTGACTTCAATAAGGGTAGGAGCACATTAGAGTGTGCTGTGATCTGAGGTCTAATGAGGCAGGGCACCAAATGCAGGGCTTGTGGTAGCAATACGTCCAGGGGGTGAGGGGCTCATTGACTCAGGTTGTTGGGATCCACAGCACTGACACTGCATGGTCCTTGGTGAATGCTGCATGGGGTTCCATAGAGTCTACAAGGGCTCTTGGGGTTCTCAACATTGCCTCCAGATCCAGTAGCTAAAGACCAGAACAGGCAGTGGTAGTGGCTGGAGCTAGTGGTGTACACGTGCTTGGCTGTGACAGCTAGCAGCAGGCTTCTGTGTAGTGGTAGGGGCCAACTGCAAACACATGTAGTGATGTGGGCTAAGGCAGGCAGGAAGGACCAGAGCCAAGTGTAGGTGCACTGGCAGCTGCATGGGCCCTGGTTGTCTGTTATGCTGTGGCTGCTGGGTCTTATCTCAGGTGCACAGAAGTGGAGGCCAGTGATGGGGGTTGGACCAGAGGCATAGAGGTGATTAGACGGGTTTGCTGGCTGCAGATGAATGCAGTGGTGCAGGCCAGTGGCAGAAGACAAAACATGAAAAACTTGGGTCCACAAGTGGCCGAGGGGGCCCTGGATGTGTGATCTCCTATGGCTGCACAATCTCCCCCTGGCTTGTTTGTGGCAGTGGAGACTGGTGATGGGTGTCAGACTCAGAGTGCAAATGCACAGCTGGAGGGGCTAACCTGGAATGTGTGCACGGCAGTAGGAGCCGGCCATAGGTATCTAGGCTGATGTCTTGCACTGGAGCAACTGCAGAGGCCCAGGCTGGCTGCTGTTGAAGTACGGGCATGCAGTGGGGAAGGAGGGAAATAGGGAGAGACTCAGGGAGCTAGCTTCAGTGAATGCAAATGCCTGTGGGGTGAAATCCAGTGAAATCTGCAGTAGGTATGCCATTTTTTTTCATGGCTAAAGCTGCTAGGTTTTCTGCAGAGCAAGCCACTGGGAGTTGAGATTGCCCCCACTATGTGGCTGCTGTTGGTAGCCCCTACTTATCTTCTTTGTTCCTAGATATCTCTATACATCTCAGCTTTGACAGTCTCTGGGTTGGGTGAAATGGAAGCAGATCTTGAATTGTCCCCCAAAGATGTGAAAACTGGTGGCTCATCCCCCTCTTTCCAGCTGGGGAGTTCACTCTTGAAACTGAGCAAGGCCAGCTTGGGGAATAGAATGATGAAGGGAAAATTAAACTGCCTGCCTTCCCTTTTTGTGCTGTTGTTCTCAAGGTTTTTTGTTTGTTTGTTTGTTTCAACATGTTGCTGAAATTTTCTTAAGTGGACTGCAGAGTTCTCCCAGAGATGTTTTTGTTTGTGGATAGCTGTCAAATACTGACTTTTGTGGTGGGATGGAGGCTGGGGTTTCCTGCTCTGCCATCTTGTTGACATCACCCACTATCACCCTTGTAACTAGTAGTCGTGAGTCAGAATCATGAAAGCCCAGAATTCAAGGAAAGGGAGCTAAGGGATCATCTAACTAGTTTCATGGCAGGCAAGGGATTTGCCAGTAGTCACACTGTTAATAGTAAAATAGAGAGGAGACAATCTGGTATGGCAGAATGTACATAGGCCTTGGTGTCACCTAGACTTGGGTTGGAATTCATCTCTACAGCTCATTAGTTAGAAAAATTTCTTTCATTCTCTAGCCTTCATTTTCCTCACTCGTAAAGGAAGGAAAACCATCTACTTCTTAGGAATGTCCTGTGGGAAAAAGAGTTATCTTTGTTAACTGAGCTGCTATCTCATAATACTATAGATTGAGAGGCTTAAATACTAAACATTCCTCACAGTTCTGGAGGCTGGGAAGTCCAAGATCGGGGACAGCATGTATAGGTTCTGGTAAGAGTTCTCTTCCTGACTTGCAGATGATTGCCTTCTTGCTGTGTCTTCACAAGAGGGAAACACACACACACACACACACATATTGAGAAAGAGAGCTCTCTGGTCTCTTCTTATGAGGGTGCTAATCCCATCATGAGGGTTCTACTCATATAAACCTAATATAAACTCATATAAACCTAATAACTTCCCAACTCATATAAACCTAATAACTTCCCAAAGACCCTAATACTTAATACCATCCCATTGGAGGTTAGGCTTTTAACATATGACTTTGGGGGCACACACATTCAATCTATAACAGGAATGATAATGTCCCTAAAAGAATTGGCTGATGAAAGAGTTGAAAAATATGTTCTTCCTTCTCATTTCTTCTTTCTGCCTATGCCTATCCTAACTGTCCATATTGAGGCAGTGCATTAGATCAGGTTCTCTGTGAGGTGGTTGCTGGTATCTGATAATTGACTACATGTTTGTGATACCTGATCCATGGGCTGGTATATGCCAAATGTCCCTTTTCCCTACGGGCAGTAAGAAGCTCAACAGTGACAGTAATAATATGGCAAAGCTTTTATGAATGTTTAGAGAGGCAGTTTTCTTGTAGCCTGTTGTACCTTTTACCTGCTGAGTCACCATTGAGGCCTTACCAGAAATGGGAAGTTCATTTGGTGTAATGGAGAGAGTACTACTTTATATCAGTGCTTAAATCTGACAAATCTGAATCTATATTTAGGCTTTAGCATATGTAGTTTGTAGTGTTTACAAAGTTACTTTGCCTTCATGAAGTTCAGTTTCTCCATCTCTCAGATGGTGCTGAAAGTTTACTTTTCAGATGAAATGAGATACACACACAGCTATGTAAGGAATTGAGGAGGGTAACAGCTGACTATGACAGAAAGGCAGTGTTCCTGGCATGTGACACCTGGAGATAAAACTCTAAGCTACTAACAGTGTAACTGTGGACAAGTCACTCATCCCCTATAGGATGCTAAGGAAGTGCCTTGATTCATTTGAATTCAGTGTGTGTTCACAGAATATCTGGCTTGTTTAAGGCAACATAGCTGAAGTCAGAGCTCTACCTTATGTCAAGGCTTTATCCTACCAAGTGGTCTTTTGAGTTAATTAGCTATCTTCAATTCTGTGCAAGTGCTTTTACTGAATTCTTAAAAAAAAAAAAAAAAAAAAAAAAGAAAGAAAAAAGAAAACCCCAAATATCCTGCTTAGATTGCAACTGGGCAAGAGTAGTTTATTTAAACATATCCAGATATTTCCTAACTTATGTCTTTATATTTCTAAGAAAAGGACAAACAGAACTCTAACTCTGTTTTCTAGTTAGACCTCCTTAGTTCCCACAAAAGTCTTAGAAATCTTCCCACTCGCATGGCCTAAGAAGCTCTGCTCATAATCATTGTCTCGGATAGTTGGAATGGGTTAGCTTAATTCTTACTACCACAGGTCATGCCGTGGCCAAAGAAAGGTGACAGACAGACTCTAGGGTGACCCCCTAATGATCTTTGCCTGCTCATGTTCACATCCTTGTGTAATCAACTCCCTTTGAAGGTGGATGCAAGCCATGACTTGCTTATAACCACTAGAATATGACAAAGGTAATAGATGTCACTCCTGGTCTTGCTAGTAGTCTTACTCTAGACACTCTTTCTCTCAAGCTGGATGTGAAGAAGTAGTCAGCCATATTGGGAGGTCCATGTAACAAGAAGCTGGAGGAAGCTACTAGGAACTTCTAGGAGGGCAGCTTCCAGTAGACAACTTGTATGAAGCCAAGGCATTAGGTCCTATTGCAAGGAAATGAATTCCACCAACATGTGTGTAGTCTGCCACACTAACATTTGGGGTTGGGAGGGAAAGGAGATGTTGTTAAATGGTCACTGATGAGTATTACACTGATTGCATGGGACAACTTCCCTTCAGCAAGATAATTGTATATTCAGCCATTTTGAGCTTTACTTAATGTTTGCCCCCAGATATCATTACTGATGCGTTTAGTTTGGTAACTGACAGATTGGCAAAAAATAAGATTTGGCAAAAGTCTGGGCTCTGGAGGCCTCGTGAATAAGGCGTTGCCCTTTTACAGACTCAATGAGCTTCATCAGGCAGGAACTTGCCTTTCTTTTCTATGAATCTCTTATTCTCCCAGGCTAAGCCCTAAGGGTAGGAAGCTGGGGCCCAAGCACTGAAGTTTAATGAGCCAGTCATGCAACAACAAGGAGAATTAGCTCCTCAGAGCCTGAGATGATTTCTACTTCATAGCACAAAGCCACTTAATAAAAACACAGAAAACTTGGCTTTCTTTTTCTTCAAGAGAATGTAAAGAATTTGTCAGAAAAGGGAGTGTGAGCTCACACTCATGGAGTTTGTCTTTTTTTCAAATAGTGTTCAACAGTGTCACCATCTGTCAGTAGTCATGGTATACCTGATCAAGAAGCAATACTGGTGTATTATTCAAATACCATTAATCTTAAAATACAGGATATTTCTCTTGAGATGGCTATAGGAAATCTTTTTTTTCCCCCCATAGGAAATCTTTGAGAAATAGGTGTAACCAGTGATTCTCAGCCTGGTACATTGGAATTTTCTGGGAGCTGAAAAAACTCCCAATGTCCAGGTCACACTATGGAATCACATTAGAATCTCCAAAGCTGGGTTGGAGTCTTCAGTATTTTTTAATCATCCTCAGATGGTTTCCAAGATGAAGCCAGTGTTGAGTACAAGGACCTTAATTTCTGTTTTACGCTAACATTTTCCCTGTAGTCACATTTTCGATAACTTGAACTGAAATGTAATTCAGGCGAAAATCAGGAAATCAGCAAAAAACACACAAACCAACCAATAAAACCAAAGAACAAAACAACAGCAATTTTTTTTTTTCCTTCCCAAAGGTGTATTTACCCTTTCATCAGACACCTCCTCTGCACGTATTTTAACTTTCACACCCTGCTAAGGGCTAATGTTCAGAAACAATGACCTGGGCCCTGACCATCCAAGATATTTTATCTGCTGTCTGATATAAATAGATCCGTAATTACAGGCTTGTTTTCTGGGAGCATGTAAAAATTTCCCCGCAGGACAATAAAAGAGATCATGATCAGGGAAGATCATAGTTTTACTCAAACACCTACGTAAGTGTGAAGGATGACCAAGGTTATAGTGGATGGATCTTATCCTTTAGTGTCATCAAAATTCCTAATATTCAAATTGTTTAGCAAACTCAACAAGATAGAGGACCACTGGACTACACTCTGTTAACTTCTGTCTCCTCTGTGCCCACTAGGGGCCATGTTAAATATTTTTAACTTGCCTAAATGCATATTAAAGCACATTTTTCTTATACATGTGACTGGTTTGGTTATATGCTGCTGCCAAGATCTTAGCTCTAATCGATTATAGCTCCAGTCCATTTATTAATGATATCCAAGGAAAATCCAGATTCTTAGGTTGTACTATTAACTCATAATGTATGTTGCCTGAAATAAGAGTGACTTTAATTAGGCTAACATATTAACTTTTATACTCCAAAGATATTATCATTAAATTATATTTGTTTCAGTGGGTTTTTATGTGTGCTATTACTATGATATTTGGGTTGAGTGTAACTTAGCTCACAAGGCTATAATGGTGTGTTTTCCATGGATTCATGCCAAGAGTTAAAGAACATGTGAAAGGAAAGAAAAGAGCACAAAGGACTTCTTCACTGTGGTCTCAAAAATGAACACGCACCAATGTTAAGATGGGATGAGAGACATGAGATTCCCAGAAAGATAGAAGGAGAGGGAAATCGATGAGCAGACTCAGAAAATGCACAGCAAAACAAAACAGTGCAGAGTGAAGAGCAGAGCAGCCATCAATAGGTCAAGGGTGCAGAGATGCTGAGTTAAGGTGATATGACAGACCACAGGGATGGAGAAATTCTGCTCCTTGATTGCATGGATCTGTAAGAGGGAGGCTGCTCAAATATCTCCTCCTGTGTGGTGGTAAAATACATCTGCCCCAAATGGGGCTCCCTTCAGTTCCCAAACTGCTCATCTTTCAGACACAAGTTTTGCAATCAGGCTTAGCTTCTGTCAAATCCTCACTGTCAATGCTTTCAGTCGTTGGGTGTGCATTAAGAGTTCATTAAGTACTGAGATTAATTGGATACTATTGTTGCTGACATTTAGGGCATTTGGATACATTCGTGCTGGTTTCTGGAGGTCTTTTCGTACAGGGGTCCCCATATTCTGACTGAGATACTGGCTGTGTTGGCATCATTTTGAAAGAATATATAAAACATAGCTTTGTAGTTCCCTTCCCTGGAGATTCTGATGCCGTGTGTCTGAGAGTGCCCAGGCATCTATATTTTTGTAAGTGCCTTAACGGGATATGATAAAAGGCCTGGCAAAGTTTTCTGTAAAGGACAAGATAGTATTTTAGATTTTGTAGGCCATGTGGTTTCCATAAAAGTCACTCAACTTTGCCATTGTAGCCTGAAATCAACCATAGGCAACATGTAGACAAGTGAGCATGGCTGTATTCCAATAAAACCTTATTACAAAAACAGGAATCAGGTTCCTCAAAAAATGAAACATAGTATTACCATATGATCTAGAAATTTCATCCTGGATATATACCCCCAAAGAATCCAAAACAGGGACTGGGACAGATACATATGCATACACCCATGTTCATAGTAGCATTATTCACAATAGCCAATATGTGGAAGCCACACAAGGGTCCATCAGCAAATAGAAAAGCAAAATGTGACATATATAAATGGAACGTTACTCATCTTTATTTATTTATTTTTGTTACTCATCTTTAAAAAGAAATGAAATTCTGACACATGCTACAATTTGGATGAACTTTGAGGACATGATGGAAGTAAAATGAGCCAGACACAAAAGGACGGACATTGCAGGAGTCCACTTATAGGTGCTACCTACAGTAGTCAAATCCAGAGAGACAGACGGTAGAACCAAGGTCACCAGGGGCTGCAGGGAGGGGCAATGGGGGGTTACTGTTTAATGGGTACAGAGTTTCAGTTTGGGAAGATGAAAAGGTTTGGAGATGGATGGTAGTGGTGGCGGTTGCACAACAGTGTGAATGCTCATAGTGCCCCAGAATTGTGTACTGAGTAAGGTTAAATGCTGAATTTTTATGTGTATTTTACTGTAATAAAAAATTTAAACACAGTTAAGGAGCAGAAAAGCAAAAAACAAAAAATAAAACAAAGAACAGATGGCAGGAGGCACGAATTTGACTCACGGTTATAGTTTAGCAACCCCTGGTCTAGTGTGCCGCTAGGGGGTGGAATCAGCAGCCATAGTTCATTTCCTCCCAGCGTTAGCATGGCAACTAAACCCATCTTCACTTTGCTTTGATCCGAGATCATTTTCAGGAACGGGAAATCTCTGGCGTTCAACAACACGCTATCATTGCCAACTGCTATGGAAAACCAGGGTCTCCTGGTCATCCTCCTATTCAGATCAAATTACGTGTTGTATTATTATGAACTACTACAGTCTTCCAAAAGCCATCTGCCACTAAACTCTAGATAGGGTTTCCCATGAGGAAATACTCCAAATGGATTGCTTGCCTTCACGTGTTTTTTATTTCTTTTTTGGTCTATGTCTCTCTCTCCCTTGGTTCTTGTGTCAGTTAAATTGCTTCTCTTAACATATGGGAGAGGAAATGAGGCCAGAAGTACTCTTTCCCAACTCTTTCTTGTTGGGCAGTGGAGTGGACGTGCTCTACCATTCATGGAGTTTGAACTCTTCATTCATGAACTCTTCATTCGTGGAGTGAAGAGTTTGGTGATAAGTAAATCAACAGTATTTGGAAGGAGAATACCTATCCTTTCCCAGTGATAGTTTAAAAGTCAAGCTTTAGCAAAGTATCTATTCAGTTACAAATTAGTGGATTTGTCCAAATTAATGAGTCTTTATAAAGAAATCACCCATTTTTTTTATATGTATAACTGGAATATTTAACATGGCATGATCATGGGTGTTTTATCTGTAAAAGTTTCTTGAGTCACACAAAATTTTGCGCTTTAAAGACTGAAATAAGAGTGAAAGTTTACAAAACGTGCTCCCTTATTTGGCACAGTCCTTTGTCCCCTTAGTTTTCTGACCAAACATCACAGAGAAATCAAAAATAGCATGTTTAAATGCCTATTTTATATAGGGCATAGATTAATGCTTAAAGATGAATACTGACTCAATTGATCAGTTCTTGATTTTTATTTCTTTGCTCGGAGAGAATAGTCCCTTTTCCTGTTGTCATTGTTGCTTACACACCTTGGATTGCCTTTGAAAAATGTAAAAACAATTAGTGATGGAAGTAAGAAATTGAAGGAAGAGAGTGTATGGCAAAGCAGTGTAGCTTGAGAGCAGTCAGAATTTATGTATCTTCCCATGTGTTGCACAAAATTACTTTATGCGCCTAGACTTACCAGTTTCCTAAGTTTTACTTCAGTTTTACTGAGAGATTCTGGGATGGACACTATTATACAACTCACAGTCTTCCCAGAGCTGGCTATTGTGTTAGAACTCATTTTACCTATGGGAATGTCTGAGGTGGTTATTGAGGCCATCAGAGTGAGTCTCCATCTACACAGATGCACGTGCTTAAGTACAGGTGCTGAGGTGCCTCATTCATTCACACATGTACACGATAGCAAGAATCAGCACTTCCCTTGTCCATGTGGATAGTGTGCTAGAGATGTCAGGGACAAGGAGATGAAAAACGCATGACTGCAGGAGTAAGGCATTGACTTGGATTAGCAGTGGTGGGAATAAAAAGGAGGGACTGGAATAAGGGGTGGGTGGAGAAGATAGCAGAGGATAGAAAAGTAACGATGGTAAGGTTTCAGCTGTAAGCAGCTCCTCCCATGCCCCATCTGTGCTAATTCCTTAACACTATGCAGATTCTCTTACTATGCCCATTTAACAGAGAGATTGAAGAACCATGATTACAGAGCTACCAAATGTCAGCAATGGAATTCAAACCCGGTTTAACATCAGGGTCTAAGCTCTTAACCATATGTGCTTAGCAACACGCTACCACTGACTTTAGCATACTTAGAATCCACAGAAGGATGCCACCACTGGTGTTTTGGGAGTTAATGGCTTAGGAAAGTGACAACACATAGGGGGTATACCATGGAAATAGAGTGTAGATTGATTCTGAGTCCTCAAGGGAGCTTGTACTAATCTATGTGTCTCTGAGAGTATTACGTACCCTCTCTGAGCCTCTTTTTCCTCAAGTGTGAATGGATGATAATTATATAGCTTATAATACTATCATGAGAATTAAATCATAGTGCATGAAATGTGCTTTGCTCAGTAATTGGTAGAGAATAGGATCTCAATAAAAACTACTCTGTTTTGATAATGCTTAAGAGGAAATGTGCCTGGCTAACTCTATATTCCAGAACTACCTTATTTGATTCTGGATTAGAAAATTATTGGCAATTATTGTCCATATTTTCTACAGAATACTTACTGGTTTGAATAAGGGCCATGGAAGTTGTGAACTAAAATCAAAATGAGTAAATATGAAAGAAAAATATTTATTGAGTAATCAAGTTATCATTGATTATCTTTTTTCTTTTTTTGTGACAATGATAGAATATAAACAGCATAATTTAAATTGCATTTCAAACTATAACAATTTTCAACGTTTTAGAGAACAGATTTCCTTCCCAAAGATGTTTGAGTGCTTTGCTGAAATAACTCCCAGAGCTGAGTTCAAATTATGACCCTCCCATTTCCCCCTTATTGGCTGTGAACCCCTGGCAAGTCCTTAGCCTCCCTATGCCACTTTTGCTTTGTCAAACAAAACAATATTAGGCTCAAATGAATGAAGAACATAAAGCATGTAGCGCAGTGCCAGGCTCTAAGTTCACCTTCACGAACAACCTCCTCTTCCCCATCAGCTCAAAAATAACACAAAATCCACTAACAAAAAGTTTTCTTTATTCTTTCCACAAGGCAAAGCATGTCATAGAAGCTTCAATATCTGGCTCTCTTATTGATCATATTGGTCTATAAAACCTTCCCAAATACAGCCTAATTGCTTTTTAAAAGACTGATGTTTCCCACCATTGGTTAGGAATTTTGCTTGCAGTTTTTGTGATTTTTTTTTTTTTTTTAAGGAACATATTTCACAGATGAGAGAGGTGTCTTGTAGCTGGTTGCTCTGCTGTGCTAGGTGACGTGGAAAGGCATTGCTCTCTTGCCCAAAGCAAGCTTCTAGGGCCATCTTGGTGAGTCAGAGAGCCAATAGACTTCCAGGAAGTCTGAGGCTGGAGAAGCTACATTCACCTTCTTCCAACCCTGGAAAACTGGTCGACCCAGCCCAAGCATATTGTTGGTGTTTTATTAAAAGGGTTGATTTGGGGAATGTTGTGTTTGCCATGCAGTGTCATGCCTCGAAGCCTTGGTTTCCAGCCTTTATTTATAAGCCTAATTGTTGCTATGGAAATTCAATATTTAAAGAGGTAATTATTGCTGATCTTGTTGCATGTGTCCATTTCTGATGTCCAGCTGTGAGCTCTTTAGCTCCAGTCTAGCAGATTAATTACTGCTATTGATTACTTTGAGCTTCTCTCTTCACACCTGCAGTCTGTGTAATTAGCTGGTGGCCTCCTCTGAAAATTAGGAGCAGTTTCATTCTGGCACTTTGCCATTTCCCAGCCATGTGCACTGCACTGATGAACAAAAGCAAATCTATTTTAAATAGAGATATCTGGGTAATGAACTCTTTGTGTTTTTGAACTATCCGTGGATAATTCAAATTACCCTCTGTTAGCAAATATTGTACCTCATTTGATGACTATCTGCAAAGAAAAAATTCCAAAACGCTGGTTTTTATTCCCATTTCCACCTTGCAGAAATTTGCTCCTCTGTGTGTGTGTGTGTTTTAAAAAAAAATCAAAACAACTTTCTAATTCTGCTGCTGAGGGTATTGGGGTACTGGAATAGGTTTCCTAACGGAGCGCAGTGGAAGCAGTTGCGCTTGCGCAGAGTATTCCGGGCATCCGTGTACTAACGTTCATCCTTTTGTTAGATTCACGCTCCTAGTCTGAGAGGCACATCACCATTCATGGGAGTCATTGATATACGTGGGGAATAAAAAAAAGTTTCCCATTTAAAAAAATAATTCAGGAAGAGCTATGAGAGAGGAATTATGGGGATCTTCACTTTTCTTCTCTACTTTATTTCCGTTAGTAAGATTCCGCCCCCCTCCTCCCATCTCTGCTTATTGGAAACCAAATCTGGCATTGCCAGACATCAAAACCTAGAGTTCTGCCTCCAATGTCCTTTTATGATACTTTCTCATCTGTCGTGTGTTACTGCCTGAACACTCAGGAAAAACAAGTTGGTAGTGGCATTGGGAGTGGACTTCCCAAGTAATGACATGTGATGATTCCTAACAGGGCCAGCTGTTCCTTCCATGCCGACAGGGTCCCTTTTGCTATTTAACTTGTGTTGAGTTATTATACTAAGGGTTATTGCTTATTGTAGGAAAATATGAAGCGCTTTTCTCCTGCCCATGGCATACATCTGCCAGCTTTCATTTCAAGCTTAACGTGGATAAGTATGTCCCAAAGCCCACCCCACACATGGAAGGAAAAAAGTTCAGAAAGTTATCGCTTGTCAGAACAGTGGAAGCACCATTCCATTTCTGTCAAGCACAGATGTGTTCGGCTGGATCACAGCGACACGGGAATGCTTCATCGCCTCGAAGATAGCCTCTATGGAAGCAAAGCCACGCAACCTCCTGCCATCCAGGGAATCAGGTGGGAGACGGGCACGGAGTGAGAACGAGTGAAAAGAGTAGGAGTATTCACTCATCAACTCAACGAAGCTTTGGGGCATCTAGTGGGGAAGCTGAACGCCGGCCCTCAGACCAGAAGGTCCCCAGCTGGAGTCTCATCATTTCCACTGTTTCCAGATTAAAATTTAAATTGTGCGCTGCCACTTGGAGGCCTTCTGGGCAGGGTCTTGCAGTGTCACCAGTTATTAGGAATGCCTCCCATTATCACAACCCGAAAAGCTATTTGAACAGCAGCCTAATGCGATTGTGATTTCCAAGGATCATTTACTGTTATTGCAGCTCCGCTCAGATGTGAGCGGGAGCAACTAACCAAAGTTTCTTTCTCATAGTACCAGAGAGGAACGTCGGAGGCACCAGAGACATATTTTGATGGCCATAAAGATAAATTCGCCCCAAGTAAACAATCTTTTGTTTCCCTCACTTGGGCAAGGTCATCTCTAATTCTGGCAAATAGCAACTTTCTCCATTATAGGAGTATAAACTTTAGAAACACTCACTGATTATAATTTCAACTCAACTGGAAATACGAAAACACAATTGTAAGAGGGTGCAATAGCAGTAAGACACAAAGTGTAGTTGTGTATAACATTCCGTACCTGGGGTTATAAGATGCCATCCAAGTGAAAGGAATTTATGCATATATACACGTATATACACAAATATTTTAATTTTTGGCATTGCAAAATTCAACATGCTTAACCTTATAAATATTCGAGGCTGTGCACAGTGTGTGTATCATGAAGTTAGACATGTCACAGATCTTTCTGGTGGATGAAGGTGCTTTAACTATTGGTTTTTCAGCACTGGCCGAGAAATGAAAATCTTAGTTTTTAAACCTGATTTATAAAACTGTTAAAATTTTTTAAACCACGATAAAGGCTAGATTTGTTGTTGTTGTCATTGTTAAATACTTCCAGTAACTTTGAAGACAGAACCTACTCTATTCCACCTTAGGGTATACTGAGAAGCTAAGTGAGACGAGAGATGAGAATTTGTCTAGTGAATAATAAAAATAATGTAGCTGACATATATCAAGTGCTTATTATGTGCTAAATATCACGCTAAGGGCTTCAAATATGTCCTCTGTTTTAATCCTCACAGCAAACCTATGTTATGGGTCTAGATTTTACAGATGAGGCATTGAAGCTGAGAGGTTGCATAACTTGATGTGGTCAAATCTAGTAAGTGACTTTATTGGTCTACCAAACCAGACTTTTAACTATTTCTGGTTATTTTATCCCAGCTATGCGGTCTTGATACTTTGCTTCATTTATATGGATTCTTTAATGTTTGAATTAACTAAATGAAATATCTACCCATAAGCCTTGTGTTTTGGGGCCCAGCTAATATTACTTACACCTTAGTCTAACATTTTGTTTTTGTTAATTTGTTGTCACTATTGCAAAAAGTTGCACTAGGAGTTCCAAGATCTGGTTATCTTGTCCATAAGGAAAGAAACTCACCTTAATGAAATGTAGGACTAGAACAGAACTGGGCATCAGTCGCCTGTTGGCTAACCTGGGTCAGGCAGGACACACAGTGAGTGTCGGAAGTTCCCCTGTGGGGAAGCCTTTTTACTGGAAGAATCACACATTATTATTGATCCTGTTACTGGAAATGCTGAGAAAAGCTCCCTCCCCCACAACTTTGCTGTTTCTTTCTTGCTGTGTACAATTAGTCTTGTTTCATTTAGATGCCTGAAAAATTTATTTTCCATGGAAACAATCAGAATAATGTCTCTCTATATTTATGTATAACACACAAATGTAGAATATATTTTGCTTTTCCATAAATATATTTTGTTATAGGTGTGTGTGCTTATTTCTGTTACACACACACAAATCGCTATTCCATGCTGTGTTTCTAAGATGTTTTCTGGCAAGAGAATGAAGGGCAGAGCCTTCTCGGTGTCAGTGTGTGTGTAAATATCTTCAGATTCTATGAAATCATATTTATTTTTCAATCATAGATTACTGTTTGAAGGGGAGTTGTTTATGCTCAGTCGCATACAGCAGATAACCTTCAAGAAGTTCTCTTGCAACAGCAGAGTCAGGTTTTTCTGATCTTGTATTTTCCCTTTTTATATCTAATAATGTCCCATCCCTAGCATCAGTTCTTGCCCTAATGAGCTGAAACTACATTAGTGAAATCTTAGATAAATCGACTCAAACTTTGGTTTGATGATCCTACTTAAGACATTCAATTAATTCTGTTTTGCTACAAGCTAATTTATGACTTTGTATTTATTCAAAAAAATGTTGAAGATACAAAGCAGTGGGAGACAAAATAATGAATTATTCTGCCTTCCTTCATGTGCTCATCATGTGCTGACTACAGTAAGGGAGGAAGAGAAAGAAAATGCTTTTGATGTTAGATATGTGGGTATTTTCTTGTCATATCAGATAGTCTTTAATTGCTATAAACACATTTGTACCCTCTAGGGATACTACACTAATTAGTATAGTAAATGTTGGTTTATCAATTGTTAAAATTTTATTTACCCAGTAAATAGTTTTTATCTTCTCTTTTTCCCCTTTTTATTTCCCTCCTTACCACCAGCCCCTCCTTCCCTCTTTCCTTTTCTCCCTCCCTCCCTTCCTTCCTTCCAAGATAGCACTTGGTTTAGTGTGGTCATAAAACTTGCTTTCTTTGTGGTGGAGAATGACTGGCAGCTTGCTAAGGCTGTGGTACGGTAACAGATATTATGATCTACTTTTCTGTGGCACAGCTTAATAATTGATTTGAACAATGTGAGAGAAAAGAGAAAAACCTGAGACTTTTAGAGTAATTTACAGCCCCATGCCACACTCGGTGTGTTTTTAATGAGCTTCTCTAGATCTACAGGTAGTGAAAGTTTTCTCTGCTGATGTTCAGGGCAACTTGTCAAGACATCCTGCAGGGAAGTGTGTTCAGGGAAGGTCAGCCGGAGAATAGAATTGCATTAGGTGATGCTGGGTACATAATTGACTTCCTCTGTCTCTGGAAAGCGATAGAAGGCAAGGTTGAGAAGAAGATGCCCCTTCTCAATTCTCTCTCCCTCTTCTCACTTGATTAAAATTGCTTTTCTTATGTCTCCTTCTATTATTTCTGTTTCCTTTTTGCATTCTTGCAGGCTGAAACTCTAATTGCCACCCATATTGCTTTTGTTGCTGAATTAAAAATCTGCAGTATTTCTTATAATAATCAGACTCAAATTTCCAGGCTGCTCTGTTTTATAAGCCTTTTATTTTTTCATGTATTTTTCTAAAGGCAAGCAGCAATGGCATTCCTCTCCCTACCATGCCAGCCAGTGTTATTGTGTGAGACAGGTTAATCGTGTTATGCTACAAAAGAAGGTCATATGCCTTAGGATTCTTTGTTGCGATTTTTTTGCTGTCTGAACTCCTATGCTTTGGGGGACTAAATAAGCCCCCAATCTCAATAGACATTCCACCCTCCTGGTCATCAATAACTGTAATGAAAATATGCACTTGCCAAGCTCACAGATTTTCTAATATTTCTTCTTATGCCAGTTAAGATAGGTACTTAAAATGGGCATATATCAATCAATTTACGATAAACTCTGTCTTCATGGTCTGAAGGAAAGTAATTGTACAGAGTGTATTTCTTCATTTTTTTTTTTTATATAGTTCTAGGTGCCTGCTATATTAGGTAGTATTTCATGAAACACCTGCTTCATTCCATGCAGAGAAGTTCAGAAAGTAAACTTGTATAGAATCAATCAAAAAATCAATTGCCAATAGGTAACATAGGTATTTTGACAATGTTGATAAGAAGTAGAGGCTAGTGAAGATAGTAAATACATAAAGATACTCAAGGAATTGACTGTGTATGTGTGTGTGTGTGCGCACACACAGTTGAGAAGGCTTCCAAGGCTGTTTTGTGGATCTGAATTTATAGACTGTCTGTGCAGTGTTCTTGCTGGGGTGGATTTATCTTGCATTTTCTTAGTAGGACTTCTGGAAAGAGCACTGCTCTCACTTGTTCAGAGGCGGACGGAACCTGAACATTCTCTCAGAGCTGTCAGCTCTGTCTGCAGTGAAAGGATATGGGAGAATAGGAGCCCCAGGGCTCAGTGTGGATTTGTCCTGTGTCCTATTGGAGCTTGCCATGGGAACATCTCTTCTTCTATCCTGGTTTTAGAGTCTGAAGAAATAGGGGATGAAGGAGAGGTGCCTCTGATGTGCACTTGGAAGTCAACCATATGTCTCAGGTTATAGCGTAACTCCCCTGATTATCTGAATGTTTAAATGGTTTGCTTTTTGAAAGATCACTTTATGAAGAAAATGGTGACAGAGGAAAACAAGATAATGTGTTTTTTCCAGAGGTCTCCCAAGCAATGTGCACGTTCCTCTATTTCCCCAGGCTGAATTGTTCTCTGACTGGTGGGGATGGCAGGAGACAGATTGGCAGACAGGGGGGATCCAGGCACCACATCCCTGTGGACCTGGGACATGTGGACCTGATCGTTTCTCTCTCCCAAATTTTACTCCTCCATAATCATGCTGAATTAGGTACTAACATTTAAGTGTCTTCTTGGGGCTTGGCGAAATTAAAAAATAAATTAGCCACCAAGGAACCAAGAAATTAAATATCTATTACTAGACATGGCACACTTTCATGAACTTCTCTATGGGATAAGTCCTTTTATCTTTGGCTAGCACGATTCAGCACAGTTACACTGAATGCCGCCCAGACTGTAATACCCTTGTGCTGCTCGCCCAGGGCATTAAAACTCCTTCCAGGGTGGCTTCCTTCTCTCCACCACCTCCTACCCCGTGCCTTCCAGACCATGTTTTGCCTGTTGAGTTAATGACCCAGATTGACTGTTTCGACTTTCCAGATTCACCCTATGTGTTGTTTAATCCTCCTTATCACTTGTAGTAGGAAACTATTACTCATTTTGGCATTTAAAATATAGACCTAGAGGGGCGCCTGGGTGGCTCAGTGGATTAAAGCTTCTGCCTTGGGCTCAGGTCATGATCTCAGGGTCCTGAGATTGAGCCCTGCATTGGGCTCTCTGCTCGGCGGGGAGCCTGCTTCCCCCTCTCTCTCTGCCTGCCTCGCTGCCTACTAGTGATCTCTCTCTCTCTGTCAAATAAATAAACAAAATCTTAAAAAAAATAAAATATAGACCTAGAAACAAACTGAGGGTTTTGGGGGGGGGGTTGGGTGAGCCTGGTGGTGGGTATTGACGAGGGCACGTATTGCATGGAGCACTGAGTGTGGTGCATAAACAGTGAATCTTGGAACACTGAAAAAATAAAATTAAAAAAAATATAGACCTAGAAATATATCATTTAAATCCTGTTGTTCATTTAAATTTCTCTTAAAAGTAGCATCTTTTGGCCTTGGCAACTCCTGCAAATTTTCATGGGTACATTTTTATGCACAAGTAAAAGAAAAAGGCAAGATTTTGAGCTGATGGTCATTCTAGTGATTTTTTCATAAGGAAATAATGAATGTAGTTATCCAAATTACAAGTTTAAGAAAAAGGTTAGTTTAAAGTAAAACCTTCTGTCAGTTACCTGAGTTCTGAAGTGACATATTTAAAGACTGAGTCTTCAAAATAACCTGTCTCCAAATTTAGTAATACATTAACCTACTATTCTAAGACATGGTCAGAGTATGGATTTTTTGGGAACAAACTTGACTCTGGAAAGAATCATGTAGCATGGATAGTATCATTTTGTGTAGGAGGAAATGATACGTATTTCCAAATCAATTGGAAGAGAACTTAATCTTTTATTTAGAAAGCTTTTTGGAATTTCACAATGCTTTACAATTATTATTAGGCATAATACTTACTCTATTGACTTTTATGGAATGCCTACTGAATGTATATGGGGTATATATTGAAAAATTCAGGCATTATTCTCTTTAATAGTTGGGTATTTGCAAATGACAGTGATTTTCTTGTGGATGAGGATATAGTCAGGGGAGTTCTCCTACCCACCGCCACTCCCCTTCCCTCCTTTCTCTTCCCTTCATAAGTATTAGCTGAGTGCCTTTTCTTAGCCTGGCAGGGTACTGTGGAGATACAGGTCTGAGTAAGACCTATACATCCACCACTATCTGCTTAGTCTCTTAAACCTAGAACCTAAAAAGTCATTCTTGATCCCTTTTCTTCCTTACCCCTCCAGCCGTCAGAAAGCTTGTTGACTCTACCCCAGGATATGAAAACTGGACCTGTTATAGCAAATCAAGTGCCATACCCATCTGCTCTAACCTAAGTCACTCTCATTGTTTCCCTCAGCTAATACAACTGCCACCCTACTGGTCTTTCAGTATCACCTGTTGCCTGCCTTGTCATTCATCTTCTACTAGCTAAGGTGATCTTAAAGAATATAAATCAGATCATATAATTTTCCCCATTTCTTTCACCCTCCAGAAGCTTCCATTGCTTTGTACTGTGTCGTGAATTCCTAGTTCTTTCCTTTGGCCTCGAATAGTGGTGACCCTGCACACTGTCTTGCAAACCGTTCCTCAGAGACACCTCCATTTCCCAGGGACACTCATGCTCTTTCCAGTCCTCAGGCAAATCATGTTTGTGCCCCCCTCAGAGTCTTTGCCCTTGGTTTTCCTTCTACCTGGAATGATCTTTCTTCTCATCTTTATGGCTGGCTTCATCACTTCTTTGCTTGTCTTAGCTCAGATGCCACCTTTCTGGAAACGTTGTTCCCTCCCCCATCCTTCTCTCCCTCCCTTTGAACTCCCTCTCACATGGTATTGGTTTATTTTTCTCATGGCAACATTAATCAAAATTATTTTATTAATTTTTGTTTATACATTTAGTATCTGTCTCTCTCACCAGAATACAGTCTCTTTGAGAGTTGGTAGTTTCTCTATTCTGTTCATTATTATATCATTAATGCTGGGAACAGTGTATGACCTATTCAAAGCACTTGGTAAATTTTTATTTTTATATTAATAAGGTCTGTGCCCATGTAGACCTTTCACTTTAGCAGCCAGTTTCCCTGTTCCTTTTGTAAAGCTGATAAAGGTGGGTGGCTTCAATTTAAGAAACTTGTTTTGATAATTTTATAAATATCAAGTCTAATAGAACAAAAATACATTAGTCTTCTTGGGCTAACATGACAAAATACTACAGATTGGGTGGTTTACATAGCAGAAAATTTTTCGTAACATATCTGGAGGCCGGAAGGCCAAGCTCAGGATGCTGTCAGGATTGGCCTTGGCAATGATTTCGTCAGTATGATGCCAAAAGCATAGGTAACAAAAGAAAAAATAGACAAGTGGGACTACATCAAACTAAATAGCTTCTACGCAGAAAAGGAAAACAATCAACAAAATGAAAAGGTAATTTACGGGATGGGAGAAAATATCTCCATATATCTGATAATGGGTTAATATCCAAAATATATAAGGAACTCTATAACACAGTAGCAAAACAAGACAAAAAGCAAGAACAAAAGCCAAATAAACCAATTAAAAAATGGGTAAAGGAACTGAATACATTTTTCAGAGAAGACACACAAAAAACTAACAGATATTTCATACCTATATGAAAAAGTGTTTGACATCACTAATTATCAGGGAAATGCAAATCAAACCCACAATGAAATACCACCTCACACCTGTTAGGATGGCTTTTATCAGAAAAGTGTCAAAAGATGATAAATGTTGGTGAGGACGTGGAGAAGAGGGAATCTTTATACAGTGTTGGTGGGAGTGTTAATTGTTGCAGCCACAATGAAAAACACTATAGAGGTTCCTCAAAAAATTAAAACTAGAACTACCATATGGTCTAGCAGTTTCACTTCTAGGTATATATTAAAAGAAATTGAAATCAAGATTTCAGAGATCTGCATTCCCATGTCCTTGCAACATTATTCACAATAGCCAAGATATGGACACAACCTAAGTGTCCATCAGTGGATGACTGGATGAAGAAGATGTAGTGTGTATATACAATGGAATATTACCCAGCCGTGAGAAGGAAAGAGATCCTACTGTCTATGACAATTTGCATGAATCTTGAGGGGGAATTATACGAAGTGAAATATTCCAGATGCAGAAGGACAAATACTACATGAAACCACTTATATGACGAATTTAAAATAATCAAATTCACAAAAATAATAGAATGGTGGTTACCAGGAGCTGGTTTGGGGGATGAGGAGAGGAAATGGGAGGGTATTAGTTAAAGGGTACAAAGTTTCAGTTATATAAGATAAATGAGCCCTAGAGATCTGTGTGGCATAATACTTATAGTTAACATTATATTGCGTTGCATACTTAAGTGGTTGCTAAGAAGGTAGATCTTATGTTAAATGTTCTCACACTAAATAAAAGGGTAGGAGGAAACTTGGAGTTGATGGAGGGATTTACGGCATAGATTGTGGTGACGGTTTCATGGGTATATACTTATCTCCCAACTCAGCAAGTTCTATACGTTAATTATGTACAGCTTTTTTATGTAAAAAAAAAAAAAAAAAGTGCCATCAGGATTGGTTTCTGGTGATGCCTGTCTTCCTGGCTTCTGGATGGCGACCTTCTCACACTGTCCTCACATGGCCCCTTCTCTGTGCACACAGAGATTTCTGATCTCTTCCTCTGATCAGGACACCAGTCCTATTGGATTAATTACCTCCTTAAAGGCCACAGTCACATTGGGGATTAGGGCTTCAACATAATTTTAGGGAGACACAATTCTGTCTATAGCAGAGTGTGAAGCAAAAAGCACTTTTATTTGTTTAGACTATTATGGACTTGTGTAATACTCCACGGGAACAATACTACAGGAACAGTCTGACATTTTGGCAAGTCTTATTTGGCCAAGGTATTGCTTGACTTGCAATGTATTTTCAGTGCATGTCATGACACAAATTGTGTATTTTAAAGGGATATTTTGTGAAATTTCTCTTGCTGATTTGCACAATGGGGCACAAACATGGTGATAATTTAAATTGGGATTCGGCTTTTTGTTTTTAGAATAGTGACTTGGCTGGGTAACATGCAATGCTAATTACATGTAGCTTTTTCCTCCGGGGTCTGCTTTTTAGCATTTCCAGAAGCTTTGTGCTTTCCATGAGCATGATACTATGATGCTCACAAACTGACCATGAGACAAGGTTAATTCCAAGATACCCAAGTAGAAAACTTAACAGAAAAGAAAAATGGGAAACATTTCCTTTTTCTGTGTTTTTCTCTACTCTCTTTTCACCTTTTCTTAGGAGAGAATCTTTGGTGAGAGATGGTCCCCTTAATTCATGTGGCCTATTTCTGTAGCATGAATATTTAGGAGACACTTAAGAATGGTTTCTAGGGAGTAACAGGCATGGAAATTATTTACCCCAGGAACCCGGCATGTATTCTTGTTAACTAATTTGCATGCTGTTAAATAAATAACATATTGGTGGGACCAGAAGACTTGGATCCTCTCCATCACTCACACTCCACTTTTATACTCTATTTTTAGGGTGAAGATTGTGTTTGTTTACCTAAGTTACGAGGCTTCCTTTATGTTATACAAATAGGAAAATTAGTTGGGCAGAATCATGTGTAAATTAAGTTATTGCCTTGGTTTGTGTCTCTTTAGGAATCTGGAGAAATAAATGGGCCTACATGGGTAATGAGTTTTCAGTGACTGAACAATTTGATGAAAAAAAATTACATAAATATGGCTGTGATTATATGTGCGGTGGATGAAACCCAATAAATATTTAGGAGAAGCCACACTCATCTAAAGTTAGAGGAATTGCTTAAACATTAAGAAGCTACTAGAGCAATTGATGATAGATTGGAATTTTTGAAAACCTTCACATGGGCTCTGATAAACTGGCCGTTTGACTGTAAATAGGACAATGTGAGAAAAACACAAAAACATGGTGACATGTTGATTATGAAATCTAACTTAAGGACTGCGCTGGGGTGGGAGTGTTGTTGACTAAGTTTGAGATTTTTTAGAAACTCGAAGAAGGTAAAACTGCATGCCTTAAGAGATTAAATCCTTTTATCCATCTAAAGAAATGAGTGTGTCTTTTTTTTTTTTTCTTTAAACTGGGCAATACGGTGTATTCCAGCAGCCGACTAAATGATTGCTTCAGTTCAAGCTTCCTGACTGTCATGGAACCATCTGGCATGTGCTTCTGTGTAGGAGTAGGGGAGACCCCAGCTAACGCTAATGTCTTCGGCTAGTCGAGGTTGTTCCTTATTTCCCACCTCTTCTAACACCTGGGTACAGAGGCAGAATTAAAACTAAAGTCCGACTCTCTTCCATCTGTCTTTAAACTTACTCTTTTCTGTTTTTTGGCTTAAATAAAGGTGTCCATTTTTAGAGAAATTGTTAGAATGGAAAAAAAAAAAAAAGGCAGTGAGAGCTAAGAAAATATAAATCCTAAAGTTGGAAACGTTTTACTTCATTTACACTTAGAGGTTCTTTTCCCCCCAATTATTGCTTTGGGTGAAGGGGAAAAAGGTTTGTCTGTTTTTCCCACCTGTGCTACTTTGAGCAATGTTCATATGTTATGTGAAATGCTTATGCTAAATGTCTGTGAGAGCTTGAGTCTGGGCGTGGGTATACAGTGAGTCTATGGGACCCAAAAGAGAACAACAGGAGGAGGATAGGAAAGGCAAGGGGTTTTTAAAAAATGAAGAGCTAGTATGAGATGTGCAAGTAGGGGATTAAATGAGAAATTGGGTGGTTTGAACAGATTGTGTGTATATTTTCCTCTCTGAGACCCCTAAGATTTCTTCTTATACATTGCATGGGGAAAATAATCTTTTTACCTTCTTAACTAGGTACTTTCATCTTTGCTGTACATTTTTTTAAGTTTAGCTCAAAAGGGAAGGGGTCATATAATACAGAAACTCAATATGGTGACCAAAAAAACTGGTTTTGGATGTGGTACTGGCCAAGAGAGACACAAATTAGATCATTATTAATGCATGCTGTTAGTCCTAAATGACACATATTACTACAGCTAAAAAGATTAGTATAATGCCTAGCACATCATCTTTCCTCTTTTTTATAAATCATGCTACAAACAGAAACAGCATCTTTTAGAACTGAAGGCTATCTGGGCATGTGCCCGTGGTGCAAAATACAGACTAGCATGATCTAGAGGCTTCCTAGGTCTGGTTGGTCTTCACTGGGGTGCTGGTAGTGTCTGATTCAATTAGTAATCAGAGATGTAGTCATTGCTATTTTGTGACTTTGAGAGCCTTGATTGTGAATTATATTTACAGATGGCAATTTCTTTCTAAATAGGGTCCTTTGTATTCAAGGACCTGAAGAGTCTTGTAGTCTGTGATAAAATTGAGTTTTCTCCGCATAATAATACATCAGACGTCATTGTATTTGTCAAGATTTTGGTCAGTAGAGCCAGGCAAATCCATGTGTATGAGTAATGAATTTAGCCACATTTTGTTTGTGAGAATAATTTTGTTAGGCACCCTCCCCCTGCCCTGCCCCAACTGAGATAATCTAAAAGCTAACAAATAATTTCAAAAGGGGCAAAACCTGGATTTTAAAGTCTGAAGCTGTTAGTCCCTAAACATTGAGCCTTTCATACTGATTTTTACTGTGTTCTGTCTGATGGGGCATGATCTCAGCCCTAAAGGAATCTATAGTCTTTGGGAAGTCAAGCTCTATATGAATTTGAGAAATAACTAATTTCTAAGATATTTCGGGATAAAATGCCAAGCGTATGCTATCTAATAAGCAGCTTTGCTGTGAAGGCATATGTCTTGACCACAGAGTTGGGAATGAACTTGATCTAAGGAGGAATGAAGTGGGTTTTTTTTCAGGTTTGAGAGCCATTCTGCCTACGAACGCATATGCAGTATTCTGTTTATGAATTAGACAAGTATGAAAGGCCATTAAAAGCAAAGGGGTGGAAAATGTACTTAAAGTTAAGGAATTAGTAAAGGTACCATGAGAAGGGTAGATGTGAGAGGCTTCCTCTTGAGGACCAAGTAACAAAGACTTCATTAACTCCACACTCCTGGAGCCATAGGTATGTGGTCTCATTGGGTGATTCATCAACAGGTCAGAAGTTGAAGAAACGCTGAGAAGTTAACCCTTTGTGACGTTCACTGATTTTGCTCTACCCAGTAAGAGAACTCTGCCCATCAGAAAACCAGTGAAGGCAGGTTTTGCCTACTGCTCTGCCCCCAGAAAATACAGTATATAATTCCCATGCAAAAAAGATGCATCAAAAAGAGAAACACCAGCTTGCTGACACCCTCATAGTGGAGTTTGGCCAAGGCAATTGTTGATCTCTTACAGCTTTTTGAAGAGTTAGCTCAGCAGTTAAGCTCTGAATAGGGCCACCCTTCTGTTATTTAGCCAGCAATCTGCTCCCTTCCAATGAATGGAATAAAAGCTGAGAGGCAGAATTTCATCTCTGTTCAAATTAGAAACCTGTCTCCTATAAGCTGGGTCCCTTCTCCATTTTAATCTTCTACTACCAAGGAGAGAAAAAAGATCTTGGATATATAGCATAACAATCATTCCATCAGCAGTAAACTGCACTTGGTGATTTTTTTTTTTTTCCCTTTGAGTACTAAGAGAGCCTAAATGTGAATGCTAGATGTAAATCCATTATTCTTAGTACAGCTACCTATAATTAACACTGCCCAATGGGATTTTAAAAATATTTATAAAAGAGGCAACAGAGTTAACAATTACCATTATCCCCAGCTAAACTCCTCCTCCTCCATGTTTTCATGAAGAGAGCGGTGTTGTTACTTCAACAGGCACAGTGTTGTGGTGACTTTTGTGATACAAATGAAGCAAGACTAAAATTCTAATTGTGAAATTTAAAAGGAAAGTAATTGCTTGGTGTTGGTTAATTCCATCTTTGTGTGATGACAGCAGCTGCGTTTCCCTGCCTTGTGTGTTTTAACAGATGGCATTATTTCTTATGGAGTGTTACAGTAGCGACCGAGGTGACACTCAAGGAAAATTCTGTGACAGTATGTTAAGTAAGATATTACTGACAGCCCTGCTGAGCGGCAGTGCAGAGCCGCATGTTGTAGATATCTTCTCACCCCGAGAGCCCCCACCAAATGGTTTCCATTTGTGGCATGTGGAACTAGAACGGAAAGATGAATGGAAAATTATGTTCTTTTTCAAATTTCTTGTTTGCATACCATTAATAGGCCTGGGATGAAGACTCAACTCTGGCAAAAAGGTGCACTTATCAATCCAGTATCGCACTGTTCTACCTTTCTACCAAAGGAAAGAAAATGAAGGGGCCACTCGTAGATCTGAATTCTAGACCAGGATTTGCCCCAAGTCATTTGTTGTTGGACTGGTTTCCTTTGTGGTAAAGGCTGGAGTTGGACTATGACAAAACAGTCCCTTGGGCCCTTTCTACTCCAACTCTCTTTCTGAAAGTCCTGAGCTTTCTGCTCTAATGGCACAGAAGACAAAGTGAATAAAAAGGAGATGGCTCTGTAGGCTACTGATACTGATGCACAGTCTAGAGAGAAGACCAACGGGTCATAAGTCAGCATGAGCAAGTCACATAGTTCATCTGTGTCTGCTTCTTCATCTCCTTCACAAGGCTGTAGTCAAGGTCTAATGGAGTTATGCTGTAGAGAGTTGATTAATTAATCTGGCCAACATTGCCTAACTGCCCTGTGCTAGACACTGTGCCAAGGGCTGGGGATTTAATGGTGGGCACACCACGGTCTCTCTCTTAGAGGAAGACATCTGCTGGGGGAGACAGATATGTGAACGGGCATTGTAGTAAAACATACCAGGGGCTTTGAAAGACGCAAGTGCAGAGTGAGGCACCCACCAGCTCAATGCAGACAACGATCTCAGCTACGCTATATGGAGAAGAACCACCTACCTGAGCCTAGTTTAAAATATCAACAATTGAATTGTGAGCAAAAAAAGGAGCTGCTATTTAAGCCACTAAGTTTTAGGGCAGTTTTTAATGCAACAATAGACAGCTGAAATGATCACACATGGGGGCAACAGGGCCAGGCCATGAGGTTCTAGAAGAACGGTAATAGTTCTGCTAAGGTTTGACCACCGAAGGTATGTGACAGTGAAAATAATAATAAAGGTTAATGTCATTTTTATGGTTTATTTAGCACATTCTCACTTAATTCTTATGACAGTTTTCTGAGGTGGACTTTCAGTTTCACAGATGGGGAAACTGAGTCTCAGGGGCCATATTGAAGTAAGTTGTATTCAAATCCAGGTATTTTGCTTCTATATAGTTCCTTTCCTGGAATCAAAGCAAGATTTCAAAGAGCTTCCCATTAGTAATTTTTTTCTTTTTTAAAAAGATTTTATTTGTTTGACAGAGAAATCACAAGTAAGCAGAGAGGCAGGCAGAGAGAGAGGGGGAAGCAGGCTTCCTGCTGAGCAGAGAGCCCGACGCGGGGCTCAATCCCAGGACCCTGAGATCATGACCTGAGCCGAAGGCAGAGGCTCTAACCCATTGAGCCACCCAGGTGCCCCCCATTAGTAATTTTTTTGAAAAGATTTTATTTATTTGAGAGAGACTATGAGCCAGAGCAGGGGGAGAAGGAGAAGCAGACTCCCCATTGAGCAGGGAGCCCAATGTGAGGCTTGATCCCAGGATCCCCGAATCATGACCCAAGCTGAAGGCAGATGCTTAACCGACTGAGCCGCCCAGGAGCCCCTTCCCATTGGTAATTTAACAGTTGTTGAACATGCAGTAACCGAGGAACTAAGATGGTTTCTCCCAGTACTTCACTAAAGCATATCCCTTGGTCTGTGCTACTCTTACAATTGGACCACTCGCTTGAACATGAAGTGGCAAGGGTAAAATTGAATCCTTGAACCAAGCTAAGTTAGATGCAAAACTACTTCCAAAATCTAGATTGCCTGGAAATTTATGTTCCAAGTAATTGGCTCAACAGTTTTCAGCAGAGGTTCGTGATGGAATTAATTCTTTAAAAAGAAGTCAGTCATAATCAACAGGATCATCCTCTGACTTTGTAAAGTAATTATAAATTCCTAACGAAGGCTTCTTTTTACTTTTCATGATGGAGAAAAATATATCGTTTTTGGATCCTGACCAATAATGTGGCATGTGCAATTCTACATTTTTTTTTTTTTTTTAGTATTATCAATTTCAGATCAAAATATCTTCTATATCCAAAACCTTGGAGTGAACAATTTCTAAGTACATGGCTTGTCGTGTGACCTAGATAATGTGATGACAGCCCTTTGGAACAGCATCAAGACCACTCCACACATGTACCCTTCATGAGCAGGCATCTCAGTGTGACAGCCTGAGTTACAGCTTGAATTTTCTGTATTAATACATATAACCAAACATTTCCCAACCCACTTTAAAACATGGACCATCTAAGATCCTTTATGGTTAGTAAGACAATTTGACCAACCTGGAAAGGTGGGCCAGGGAGAATCTTAGATCAAAACTAAACATGAAGGAGGTACATGGCAGTAGGACTTGTGAGCTGGCGACAACTTGAGGTCTCACGTACCTCATGTGACGAGAAGTAGGTTGAGGGTCGCATTGATGATAGTTATCAATGTCAGCCACACAGTTGAGCCTTCCCAGTGTGCAACAGGGAACAGTGTCAGCTTGTGATGATCAGACATTTGAAAGGCATAGCCGTAAAGGGAGCTGTGTAAATTCTTTACCTTAGTAATGACACCTATTGCTATATAGGTTGATTTTGAAAATTGACATTTTAAAGAAGGATAACTCAAATGGATTTTAATGACTGCTTGGAATGTCTATACCCAAATTTCTTGATCTGTTTTCTTGTTGTTTGGACATGTAGCATGCTTTCATATCTTTTATTTTTCTCCGTCAAAACAGTCTAGTACTGGAATTTGTAAATAAGTCTTTATATACATACATAATGATTTCCTTAGTGGATATGTCTAGAATTAGGGTACAGGTGTTAAGCATGTAGAATATCTGTTTTTGAAGTGTGTAATAATCCAGGAGAGTTACTATCTGCTTCACTGGTTAAATTGGCCTTAAAGTGAAAACATTCTAGATTAACCTCAGTATTTGAAAGAGTATGGGATAGCCAGGCACTAATATAAGAGAGAGCCAGCATTCTAAAACAGACGTTAGAAATGAAAATAAAATCTCTTGGATGGCATTTTTTTGATTTTAGGGAGATCGGAATTAAGCATCAAATAGCACTTCCTAATGGAATCAAACCTGGGTCATAGTTGGAACAAGACTCTGATAGTATTAAGGTGCCAATAAATATTTAGTTTTAATGTTCATTTCAGTGCCAAATATTGCACCAGCAGTAGTATCTGATTGGATCTGAACCAAAAGGATGAATGAATAAACAATGGCTATGAACACTGATTTATAAATGTTTTAGTTTATTTAAACTATTCTTTTGGACTTCTCTAAATCTATCCTATACTATAGTTCTTGATTTTGGATGTCCAGTGTTTTTCTGTTTTTTGTTTTTTTTTTTGTTTGTTTGTTTTTTTTTTAACATCTACTCTTAGAGTCTCTCGTGGTCTTCCATTCCATCTACTCATGACAAATGTTTGTTGTCAACTTTTTGCCTCTTTCTTTTCTTAGCCTGCCATAACTAATGCTTTGCTTGGACCTGGTGTATACCTGAAACATGTTGATGATATACTAATGTTGTCTTCTGTTTGCTTCTTTCTAAATATCAGAAATGAACCTAAAATGAAATTCAGTTGCTAAAACCACTCAATAGAAAATTTAATAAAGGTTTCCTAATTGGGAGTATTATCAAATGCTTCCTGAGTATGTTTCTCCTCTGTCTTCTCTGAAGTGAAGAGGGGGAGGATTGAAGAAACTTAATAGAAGACTTGTTCAAAGAAGACATGTTTTTAAATACCTCTATATATGTGATCTTAAGTCGAATTGATTACCATGTTACTGTTAAGCAATTTTCTCATCTTATTGGACAAGTCATCTCTAAAAAAGAGCTTTATTGCTTTAAAACTGAAATATGCTTATTATTTTAAAAACTCAAGCTATGATAAAATATAAATCCAATATAAAAACACACATGGGATTCCTTCACCAAGGTATAGCTACTTTTAATATATTGGTGAAAACTCTTAGATGTCTATGAATGCATATACACAATGTGCCTCCTTACCCATTTAATGTAATTGGGATCACATTATACTATTCTTTTTATATATATATATATAGAGAGAGAGAGAGAGAGAGAGAGTGAGTTATGTCTTACATAGTGATTTTTGATTCATGATGGGAAGGATCCTATATTATTTTTAATGGCTGTAGCATATTACCTTATTTGTTTCATAATTTGCCTAAATAACATTATTTAAGAGAAAAAGAAAATTTATTTTTTCTCTTTCTTTCCTCCAACCATCACTCATCCCTCACTCCCTTCTTCCTTTTGTCTTTTCTTCCTGTGTTGGTGTCTGCCAAAATGATCTCTAGAAAGGGCTTATGAATCGAAATTCTCATCAACAAATCATAAATGCCTGATTTTCCAGTCCCTCTTCAATAGAGAGTTTGGTATTTTTCAACATTGCCAGTCTAGTAGCATGATTTATGTTTGGTTTAATTTGTATCTCTTTGATTATAAATAAAAACACTTTTTTGTGAGTGCTGGCCATTTTTAAGTTTTTCCTTTCAATAATTGCCTATTCTTATTGTATTACATTTTTTAACCCTAAAAAATTTCTTTAAGGTCATTGCATATTAAGGATAATAATCTCTTGTCATATGCTTTGCGAATGTTACTTCCCAGTTTTGTTTTTTTTTTTTAAAGATTTTATTTATTTATTTGACAGAGGGAGATAGATCACAAGTAGGCAGAGAGGCAGGCAGAGAGAGAGCAGGAAGCAGGCTGCCTGCTGAGCAGAGAGCCCGATGCGGGGCTCGATCCCAGGACCCCCGAGATCATGACCTGAGCTGAAGGCAGAGGCTTTAACCCACTGAGCCACCCAGGCACCCCTTCCCAGTTTATTTTAAAAAATAGGTTCAATATACTTAGTTTTCCTTTTATTTTTTTATTATTACTATTTTTTTTAGTTTTCCTTTTATAGTGAAGTTTTTAGTTTTATATGGTCAGTTTATCAGTGTTTTGTTTTATGCTTCTTTTTTATGATACGCTAAAAGATTTTCCCAACTATGTGATTATTTAAAACAAAGAAACAAAAACACCCTGCTTCTAAATTTCAGTTAGTGGTTGACTTTGTTTCACAGTTTCCTGATGTTCTAATCACCTTTTTTGGGTCTTTTTCTTCCTTTGTTTTAGGTAGTTTCTATTGCTCTGCCTTCAAGTTCCCTCATGTTTTCTTTTGTGGTGTCAAATTTACTGTATATTCTATCCAATGTAGTTTTCATCTCAGACATTGTACTTTTTTTCATCTAAGTTTGTTTCATTGTTATATTTTCCACATTTCTCCTTAAAGCACTAATACTTTTGTCTATCTTCTTGAACATATGGAATGTACCTATAGTTGCAGTTTTATTACCTTTTCTACTCGTTCTCTTATCTGTGCCATTTTTGTGTCTTTTTCTGTTGATGTTATTTTTTTCTCATGTGTTGCATTTTCCTGCTTCTTTGCATACCATATGTGGCTACCTGCACTTCTCCATTTGACTTTATATTTAGGGATTCCCACAATTCAATCTCGCATTTGATAATTCCCTAGAACAACTCTCAGAACGTAGGAAAATGGTATAGCTATTATAAAGCCTATAACTCAAACTTCTAAATGGAAGAGACACATAGAACAAGATGGGGAGCGTTGGGGGATGCAGAGCTTCCATGCCCTCTCCTCATAGAATTGGGGTATGTCACCCTCCCAGCATATCAGTGTGTCAAAAGAAAGTTCCCTTGAGCCTTAATGTCCAAGGATTTTTATGGCAGTTTAATTATTTAGGAATGATTGATTAAATCATCAGTGATGTGACTGAACTCAATCTCCAGTTTCCCTCCCCTTCTGAGAGGTCAGACAACTTGAAATTTCAACCTTCTCATTATGTCATTGGGTTTTTCTGGTGACCAGCCCCCATCCTGTAGCCATCTAGGGCCCACCCAACTCATGACTTACCTCATTAGCATGAGACCATCACTCAAGCAATTCCAAGGGTTCTGGAAGCTCTGTGCCAAGAATCCAGGGCAAAGACCAGATATGTACTTTTTATTGTACCACAGGACCAAAGAAAACATTAGTTAAGGAAAAATTTAGTCCTTCTGCTAAGGCAGTATAGTTTGAGCACTCAACTTCATGTTCTGTGCATTACAAAGTTTTTCTGTACTGTCCGTGGGAAACAAATATCCCTGGCCTTGCAGAAGTAATGAGAATTGCTTCCTCTGATTTTTTTTTTTTCTTGTTGGTTCTCCCCCAGCCTCAGATAATTTCCTCTCTTATACCTTGATTAATACTCATGTGAAAATTCACCCTTCATATATCTGCAGGGCTTGCCCTCTGTGTGTCTCCTCTTCTCTGGTACCTCATCTTGCAAATTCTAACTTCCTCGATGTCCCTGAATTTTCAACTCCATCTCCTGACCTTAGATTACCAAAATCTTTTTGGGTCCTTCCTCCCTATGTTGTCCCGTCCCCTGGGAACTCTCTGACAGTAAGTTGGAAAAATGATTGGTCAAACTGTGTGTGTTTCCCTTTGTTAGGAATCATTGTCCTTTAATACCTGTTATCCAATGTCTGAAGACTGTTTCATGTATGTTGCCTGGCTTTTAGTTGTTTAAGGTAAGAGGGTAAATGTGGTTCCTTGTTAACTCCATCAAGGCTGGAAGCAGAAGTCTGTGGGCCTTTTCAATTTCAATCTGAATTCTTTCCAGAGAATTTGCCTTTCTTATTATTGCTATAAGGCTTTCTTTCCATTTCATCTCCATCTCTTTCTGGCACTCTGATGGTCTCAGTATTACCATTTCTGCCTTGATCCTCCATAGCTCTTACTAGTTCTTTTATATTTTTCTATCTTTGTTCTTTTCTTTTAGGAATTTGTCTGAGTTCGCTAATTTCTGCCTCAGTTATTTCCATTTTGCTATTTATCTTATCAGTTGTGTTTATTTTAGCCATCATATTTTATATGGCTAGGATTTATGTGTAGTTCTTTTTTATATTGTTCTTGTTTCCTATTGCTAATGTTTTCTGTTATCTAATTGGCTAGTTTTAGGTTCTTGGTCTCTGTTGTAAGATTTTTTGCATCTGATGAAATTTATTATCCAGTAAACCTTGTTTTTTTTGGGCATAATTAAGATCCTCAAATGCCTTGTTACTTTTGCCTGTGCACTCATGTTTCTCTTAGGGTATTTACTTTGTTAAAGGAATCATATGAAGGAAGACTAGTACACAATCTGTGTCATTCCTAGTGAACACAAGATGGGATATAGATGAGCCAAACAATGGAGAACTCCAGGTACCTGGAAACTGTGGGTAACAACTCTTCACACCATGAAATAAGACCTCAGAATTTTACCTTTTGTACTCCCCCTTGTCCACTCCCTACCCCCCAAGAAGTAGTACTAGGAGGACAATGGTTCTCAAACTTTAGTATTCATGAGAAATATGGGGAGTACATTTTGAAAACCTAGATTACTGGGTCTCACTCCCAGTATTTCTTTTTCTTTTGTGGGGATGGATATAATAAAAGGTAATATTTTTCTTTTCCCACTCTCCATTCAGAATATGTACTAGAAGGCAAATTTTTCTCCAGCTGCTGGATGAAAAATCTGGGGATCTCATGACTCTGTAGTTATTTTTAGGTAATGATAAGTTCTATACTTCTTTTAACTCACTGAACAGTCTCAATTTGGGATTGGAACACCTTATTCCAAACTTGATTGAGAATTAAATCTTTTCCATTCTCTCAGTTGAGGATTTCAGATGGGCTATTAACACCTGGTAAGTGGGTACTGTCAGTATCTTCTCTCATTTTCTGCTTCTCCTCCTTCAGCTTGCGAAGTGGTTTCTGACTCTTCCAAAGACAGTGTGCAGAGAGGGAGAAAATGAAAAAAGGTACAGAAAGTATACTCATATTATGTAAGATTGCATCACATTCTGAGTCTTGATACTGCTATTTATTTATTTATTTATTTATTTATGTTTGAGGATTTTCTGTATTTTTTTAAATTTTAAGTAATTAACATACAGTGCAATATTGGTTTCTGGGGTAGAATTCGTTGATTCATCACTTACATACAACACCCAATGCTCATCATAACAAGTGCCCTTCTTCATACCCATCACCCATCTATCCCATCCCCGCCCCACCTCCATCTACCCTCAGTTTGTTCTCTATCATTAAGAGTCTTTATGGCTTGTTTCCCTCTCTCCTTTTTTTCTTTTCTTTCTTCCCATATGTTCAATGTAGGTCACTCCCAGAATTTTTGAGTTAACAGTCCAGGACTTGGGCACAAGTATTTATTTTCTTTATGTTTTTTTTTTTTTTTTTTTTTTTTTAAGATTTTATTTATTTGTCAGAGAGAGAGACAGAGAGCGCGTGCATAAGCAGGGGTGAGTGCTCAAGTAAGAGGGAGAAGCAGGCTCCCCATTGAGCAAGACCCCGATGTGGGACTCCATCCCAGGACCTCGGGATCATGACCTGAGCTGAAGGTAGATGCTTACCCAACTGAACTACCCCGGTGTACCCACAAGTATTTTATTTTCAGCAAGTACCAAGTGATACTGATGGTCCTGGGACAGCACTTTCAGAACCACTGGCATAGGAGAATGAAGAGCAGGATACCCAGTTCTCCTTTCTGTTCTACTTCCTGCAGCCAAGATGAGTAGCTTCCCACCTCAAGTTCAATCTACTTGCTTCTTCCCCATCCCACCCTGGCCAATGCAACACCATTTCAAAACTACACTCCTTCTGCCTGGATATTCATTTCTCTCCTTCCTCCCTCCTTCTCTCTATACTTCAGGGTTGATTTGGGGGGGAGGGAGCCTGTAGCCAATGTAGTTAAGTTTCTTGGAAGAAATAGGACAACATATTAGATTTCTATCTGACTACTTTACTGAATTCCTAATTTTCTATTTTTTTTTTCAGTTTGATCTTTTGATTCTTTTAGGTATACGAATATGTCACTTTATTTTATTTTATTTATTTTTTAGATTTTATTTATTTGAGAGAGAGAGCAAATGAGCATGAGTGAGGAGAGGGGCAGAGTGGGAGGGAGAGGGAGAGAAAGAGAACTCCAAGCTGACTCTACACTGAGTGTGGAGCCAGAAGCAGGGCTCGATCTCAACATCCTGAAATCATGACCTGAGCCAAAACCAAGAGATGGGATTTGGACGCTTAAGCCAGTGAGACACCCAGGTGCCCCTACAAATATATCACTTTAAAACAGTGGTAATTTTGCCCTCCTTCTTTCCCATAATTATGTTTTTAAAAATGTTTAGTTATATATCTGTATATGAGAAAGCTAAATAATGGAGTTAATAGCAGAAATTACTATTACTGTTCTTGACTTTTATATGAATGATTCCAGAGATTTATCATTAATTCCCAAGTTGGTATTTACTTCAGTTTAAGTTTTATTATTATGGGAGTATCTTTCTATCAAATACCTTCTTGATGTCTGCTGAGATAATTATACTTTTATAATTGACTTTTAATATGGCAAATTTCCTTGATACATTTTCTAACAATGAACCATTGTTGTATTCCTGACATGATTACCACTTAGTAATGATTTATTATTTTTTTTGGTGTATTGCTAGAGTCAACTTGCTAATATTTTATTTAGATTTCTTTCGCTTTATGAATGAGATCGAGCTTTGTCCAATGGTCAATCTATACCAACATATAATTTGAATACACAATACTTCGTTGCTGGCTAACATTAACACTCTTTCTTCCAATTTTTTGCCTCCCCGCCACCACCACTTTGTGTCAGGCACTGTGTTGAGCAAGAGAAATTCAAAGACAAATATATTCTGGTTTCTGTCTTGCAGGAACACACTGTCTAGTAGGGGAGAGACACAAGGAAACAGATATTTACAGAATGGTGTGAAAGTGTGGTAGCAGAAGCATATTCCAGATAGTCTGGGAGTACAAAGGAGAATATTTTTGGCTTTCGTATGGCCAAAACATTTGTCTGGTCAAAAAATATTTGTTGAATTGAACTCACCTTGTTTAGAAGAGGATTTTTAGTAGAAGCCTCACAGGGCCATAGACTTTTTATATTATTGATAAATAAAAGAGTAGAAGCCAAGTTCTTTTTTCTGAGAAGAGTGAATTACTTAGAGAACTAGAAGATAGAACTGATTTTACTGTATCTTTCTTTTTCATAATCAATATCTGCAATTTCAAATGGGATCTTTTTGCCTTCATGAATTTGTTGAGTCATAGTTTCTGAATTGTTTCCAAACCCTTTACCCAAATCAACTAAACATGGTACTGCTTTGAGTTCAGCAAAATATTTCAGAAAACCATTTAATCTGTAGGTAGTTTGAATCCCAGAAAAAGGTAGCATTGATTCTTACCCTTTAATTCCTGGAAATTATTTAGATTTAAAGGAAATGATTAACATGTTCTTAACATCCTATGTTTATTTTTTCTCATTTGTCAGCCATACTTTATATTTTACCTGTTTCTATTGTTCTTTCTTCACTGGTCACCTCACAAAGAAGAGGAGAGAGGGGAGAAAGGAACAGACATGTATTGGTCATTTATGCCGCGCTCTGTGTTGTGGGATAGTTCATAGCAACTCTTGACATATTCTTATCCTCATTTTCTCAGCTGCACAGAGGCTTTAGGTTACTTACTCATGGGCGCATATCTTAGTTAAGGTGAAGCTAGACTTCTAATGCAGATGTGTTGGAATCCAGAGACTACTGCCTTTCTCCCACACCACAGAAAGGATTTGGGTTCAGTATGATGCGTTTCTATGTATTTATGACATACTCATGAATTTATGCAGGTTTAACAATTATTAACAGGCCAAACATGTAAGAATCCCTTGGGTAGTTTGATAATGTATAACGGGGCTTTACCTCTGGAGACTCTGGATTCAGTTAGTCACTTGTGGTGCCTTGTAATCTGCTTATCTAAGAAGTTTCTCGGGTCATTCTGATGCCCAGCCAGCTTTGGAAGTGAGAAATTTATGCTTTTATCTTCCAATGGTAGAAATTACATTGAGAATCTGAACTCATTAGTGTCTCCCGGCATTACTGTGGTCTTGGGTATTACCTGTGGAGTTCATCCATGTCCTAAGCACTGAAATAAAGGAGGCGAATGTCCCTTATGAATGAAGGTGCTGACTTGCCGCAGCATCTGAAGGTTTTTATGAATGAACTCTAATGCAAAGATGCTCTTTTTTAGTTGACCCTCCCATCTTTTTCTAGAACAGCTCTTCTTAACCCTGGCTGGACATAAGAATGGTAATGCCTCAGCCCCAAACCAGACCAATTAAATTGGAATCTCTGGGATGGGGTTTGAGCAGCAATATTTTTAAAGGACTGCAAATGATCCTAATGTAGAGTCAGGGCTGAGAACACTCTCTTTTCAAGTAGGAGAAAGGGAGTTCAAATACTACTTTTTTTTCTTCCAGAAATTGGGAAAAATCCTAATTTAAAATCTTGAATATTTGCTTTTTTTTTTTTTAAAGATTGCTACTATCATGTTAACATATCTTCTCACAGTTACCATTTTCTTATTTTTTTTTTTTTGATGAGAACACCTGAAATGTACTGTCTTAGAAAATTTCCAGTATTCAATATAGTAGTATTAATTACTGTCATCACACTGTATATTAGTTCTCTAGACTTACTCATCCTACATAACTGCCATTTTGTATTCTTTGACCAACATCTGCCCATTTCCCCTACCTCCCCATTCCTTGTAATCAGTGTTTTAGTCTCAGCTTCTGTCAATGTTCTAGTCTGCGTCTGTGTATTAGACTTTTTTTTTTTTTAGATTCCACAGAGAAAAGAGAATGTTATTTTTTTTTTCCGTGTCTGGTTTATTTCATTCAGTAGAATATTCTCCAGGTTTAAGCCATATTGTTGCAAATTCAGGATCTCCTTTTTGAAGGTTGACTATATATTAAATATTATTAAAATATATAAAATAGAAATATATTTTTTCTTGAGGTGCCTGGGTGGCTCAGTGGGTTAAAGCCTCTACCTTTGGCTCAGGTCATGATCTCAGGGTCCTGGGATCGAGCCCCGCGTCGGGCTCTCTGCTCAGCAGGGAGCCTGCTTCCCCATCTCTCTCTCTGCCTGCCTCTCTGCCTACTTGTGATCTCTCTCTCTCTCTCTCTGTCAAATAAATAAAATCTTAAGTGTGTGTGTGTGTGTGTGTGTGTGTGTGTGTATTCTTTATCCATTCATTTGTCAGTGGATACTTAGCTTGTTTCCATATCTTGGCTATTGTGAATAATATTACGATGAAAATGGAAGCACATATATTTTATTTGTTTGCATTACTGACATTTTAAATATTAAAAGGAGACAAGGGTAAAAAGTAGCCAGTAATTTCTCTGACATGGGCATGTATTCTTCCCATCAACTTTATTTATCTGAACTTAACATGAAAATAATCTCATACTTTTATACATTCTACGGTGTGTCTTAGGTTTTTAGGTAACATGGAGGTAATTGTGAATGGCTCTATAAGGAAAATAAACTTTATAACTGCTCATTGAAGCTTAAATTAATCAGCTCAGTTTTCTCCCACTTGTGTATTCTACAAGTTGTTCATGCCAACTGTGGGTCAGACACTGTACTAGGTTCTTAGGGTATAACTGAAAACAACACAGTTCTTGTCCTCATGGCTTTGTAATGGGGCATAGAGAGAGGGAGCCAAATAAGACGAGTGGTATATAAGATAACTAGAGGATGCTCTAAGAACACTTAGGAGGACAACCTATCACAAAGACATTTCAGAAATTCCCAAAAGTATATTATCTTGTATCACCTGGATAAAGGCAAGAGAAAGAAGATATGGGATAAATGAGTGCAAAAGTATATTATCTTGTATCACCTGGATAAAGGCAAGAGAAAGAAGATATGGGATAAATGAGTGTTTATCTGTGGCAAAGGATAGATAAACACAACTAGAACTTTCAGTGTGTTTGTGTGTCTGTGTTTGTGTGTGTGTATGTGTAAATTTTTGAATGAGGTCTTGGAAATTTTTCTTTGTGGTAGGAATCTTTGTAGTGATTTTTATATACTATTTTTAATTTACCTATAATATGGTTTCATGTTATTATTTTTTGTATAGAGATAAGCAAACAAGTTGGTAAAATCTGTACTTCCCACCTCCACTCCTTGGTTACCCATGATCATTCTGAGGGGTTGGAAGGTTGGAAGGCTGGGACTAGAATTTTTATTTCCTGAGTTTCAGATTTGGGACAAAGATCATTGCATTACATTGACTCTTCAAATGAAATGTTCGAAGCCACTTTGTTATGTGAATAAAATTTATTATTTTTAGGATATATTTTATTTCACACCTGTTGACTACACATCAAAGAGAAATTGGTTGGCTTATGTTTTCAATATTATTTGAAGATAGCCATGCCAATTGTGGTATTTTCTAAGCAATGCAAATATTCTTCCTTTCATTTCTAAGTATTGAAAATAACCTTTTGTAACACAAAACTCCCATTAATAACCATTGAAATGTCATTTTTTTAAACTCTTTTTTCTCGAAAGTTTGAGTTCTTCTATTGACTTAATTTTTTTTTAATGGCCTGAGGATTTCCCTTCATTATAAATAAAAAGACCACTGAACAAGAATGGTATTATTTCTATGAATAGATGTGGCAAAAGAATAAAGTCAATGTTAAGATTATCATTCTTGTCAATATCCTTTCAGTTATATTTTAAAGACCAAATTGAGGGTGAAGGACAAGGAAAGGCTGGAAGGCATAATAAACACAGGCATTCTTTTTTGGCTCAAGATAATTCAAGCCCAACTAGGGCAGGATTTTCACCTAAAAAAGAAATTTTTTGGAGAATAATCTCCTTAGGCAAAGCTAAACCAACAAATGATACCTAAAAGCTTTTTATGTTACATGGAGGTGGAGATATAGCTGAAGAAAAATGAAAGAAAGTCTTTTTTCTGAAATGGTCTTGGTATTTTTACTCCTCAGAAGCCATTTGAGCGCCCAGATCTGTGTTAATTTTCTTTATCTTTTTATTGATAGTAATATCATTAAAAATTAAACTCAGAACTTCTATGGAGGATGTTTTTGTTGAGTTATGAAAGGTAAAACCTCTCCTATTCTCACAGCTAGATAGATGCTTCTAAAAGTATTTTGAATACACAAAACGTTTAGTTGGTTTTGTGTTAATGTTGACTTCTATGATAAAAGAATACTATTTCTCAACTCTCTTGCAAAGAGAAAACAACTAGTTGAAGTTTTTGCCCTCCATCTATTGAAAATGGATTTCAAAAATTATTCAATCTCTCATCACGTTTGTTGATCAAACCAACTTGTCTGCTGGCTCAATTTTCCATATATCTTTTACTTCCACAGTATGGCTTTTAAAAACACTGACGCGTGTTTTTACTGTGAACTGTTTTACAGGAAGGAATTATCAATTGTAGCAAGTCATACAGGGAGCGCTAATCTTCCAGTATTCCCAGAGACTTCCTTTTATCTATCCTCATTTAATACCATGACACTTTCTCAGTATGGACCTTGCAGACAGAGGTGGCTACATTTTCAGCCTCTCTTCCAGATTCACACCCTGAAGGGAAAAGAAATTCTGTACAAATAGATTGAACTTCGGGGTTTGCTCTGAGAGAGTGAAAGTTTACATTTGTCAGAGCAAAATGAAGAAGCATGGTAGAAGGCGAGCGCTGGGTGCTCGGAGTTAAGCGCCACTGCCCCCAGTCTAATGGGTAATAGAGTCATTAATTCTGCTGATTAACTTGGCCTTGGGGTTCATGGAAATGACATCCACCACCTTTTTTTTTTTTTTTTTAAACTCAAACTGTGGAATGAGGGAACATAAAAAAACAAGCTAATTAGAGAGAAATCAGGGGAAAAGAAGCAGAGAGAAAAGAAAGACAGTTTGAGCATTAATGAGACTTGTTTGGGGAGAGAATGTGACAGGCTCTTCAAAAGCATTATTGTCAAATGTGTCACCATTTCATAGATGGCGAGAGCTACCTTTGAGCTTCATGCTGATCGTTAATGATTTGAAACTATAAAAAGATTGAAAAGGTAAAAGGGAAAATGTCAGACTCAACTGGATTTTAATGAGCTTGCTTTTTTTCTTTTTTCTTTTCCCAAGGAAAACAGCCTGAAAAGTAGAGAAAGTTTTTGTGTTCTTTATATCCCTCCCTCTCTGGATTCCCATTTCTTTCTTGGATACAGTTGGTGAAAGAACAGTGGGAGAGGGATTATCAAAGGTCTATGCTCAAAGATCTGGGATGTTTTACTTTTCTGAGAAGATGGCTGGCGGGGAGGGCAGTGCAGGGGTTTGAATGACAGCGATAAGGAGAGATTGATGGAGGAGATGGCAATAAGTGCTTGTTTGTTTTTTGGGGACGTGCTGAGCAGAAGCTATCTTCACACTGTGAAATGTAACAAAGAAATCCGAAGTGATTACGCAGGTTCATTTGTCAGTAACACGGCTCCAGCTATTGCTGTGTGCAACAATGAGATGACAAGGCATTTATTGCTGCTGGTTGGTTATTAGTCGCATTATAGGAAACATTAGAGCAGAGTAGGATACATAGACCAGGGAGACAATAGCTTTCTGGGCTCTGAACTCAGCAGGGTAGCCTTGTCATTAAATTTGGTAGTGCCAATTTAATTTTTTTAAAAAAATAAACTGGAAAGAAACTTTGAAAATGAATTCTGTAACCCCATTTTTACCTTAATAGTAACTGTTAGGATTTCACTCTGTTGACTCTCAGTTATGTGTTAGTAGGCTGAGCACATAGAGAAGGCTCACATATTTTCAAAAGACTTGAATGCTAGTGGGAAAATCAGAACCAAATTTCAGTTCTTTTTAGGTGATTTTCTTGTGGTCCTTGAAACATTAAATTCTGATTATGGTGTAGTACCCAGGAACAAATTACTAAGCAGGTATCAGGGTCAAACCAATTGCCTTACTAATGAGTTTCTGATGAATTCCTTTCTGCAATGAGACACCTAAGTTGCTGATTTGAAAGTGGTAGGCCAGGTCATTGCAGAGCAAAGAGGCTGCATGTAGAAGAGGGACCTGAAATCTTTTTTGTTCATCATCCAGCACCCACTGATACAAATAGCTGTAAACTCACTGTGTGCATGTATCTGCACTTGCTGTGTCTACATATGTATTTTTTTGGTCCACTTACCTGTAGTAGAAAGATTGTAAACAGAATAGAGATTTAAAAAAAAAAAAAAAATGAAAACAACTAACTGAAGATCTTAAGGGCACAGGGGATTAAAAAAAAAAAAAAGCTCTGCACAGCAAAGGAAACCAATAGAAGTAAGAGACAACCTACTGAATGGGAGAAGATAATTTGCAACTGATGTATCTAACAAAGGGTTAGTATCCAAAAAATATAAAGAGCTTATACAACTCAACACCAAATACCCAAATAATCCAATTAAAAAATGGGCAGAAGACATGAACAGGCATTTCTCCAAAGACAACAGCCAGATGGCCAACAGACATGAAAAGATGCTCAACATCACTCATCATCAGGGAAATGCACATCAAAATCACAATGAGCTATCACCTCACACCTGTCAGAATGGCCAAAATAAAAAAACCCAGTGTTGGTAAGGATGTGGAGAAAAAGGAAGCCTCTTGTACTGTTGGCGGGAATGCAAACTGGTACAGCCACTCTGGAAAACAGAATGGAGATTCCTCAAAAAATTTAGAAATAGAAGTACACTATAATCCAGTAATCTCACTACTGGGTATTTACCCAGAGAATGCAAAAACACTAATTCAAAATATATAGGCACCCCTATGTTTATCACAGCATTATTTACAATAGCCAAATTATGGAAGCGGCCCAAGTAGCCATCGGTAGATGAATGGATAAAGACAGATGGTACATATACACAATGGAATATTCGTCCTAAAAAAGAATGAAATCTTATCATTTGCAATACCGTGGATTGATCTAGAGGGTTATAATGCTAAGTGAAATAAGAGAAAGACAAACACCATATGATTTTGCTCTAATGTGGAATTTAAGAAGCAAAACAGATGAACAAAGAAAAAGAGACAAACCAAGGAAGAGACTCTTAACTATAGAGAACAAACTGGTGGTTATCGGAGGGGAGATGGGTGAAACAAGTGATAGGGATTAAGAATGCACTTATGATGAGCACTGAGTAATGTATAGAATTGTTGATTCACTGTATTGTACACTTGAATCTAATATAACTGTTTACTGGAATTAAAATAAAAAATAATTCTGAGACCAATCCCAATAGTAAAAACTACTAAAAGAATTCTGCCCTCAGGTAATTGGAGGCCAGAGGTTTAAATAAACCTGACCACGGTTGTAGTCATTATCTGACTTAAGACTAGAAACCTAGATATATATTTCAGAACCTCTCTGATTTCTGCTGAAGGCAACTAGGTATATACTCATTAGTTTTAAGGGGCTTTCCTCCATGCTATTGTGGATCATTTAAATGAATTTTCTGCCATGGCCAGCAAGATGGAGGCCCCTCAGTCCTCTCCTTTGGTGCTGGGCATGAAGAAAGTTCTCTGTGAAGCATGGATGATATCATTACAAAGTTTATTGGAGAAAGTATGGGTTGGTTCCAGCTGGAAAAGGGTGTTGTTTCTTTGGGATAGCCATTTCCCTGAGGGCTCAGTTAGGAATTTCCTTTTTAAGAAGCCTTTTGTGATCCCTAAGAGCCATATTAAGTATCTCTCCTTTGTGCTTTTCTGTCATTGGACTGAGCACATTTTATTAAAATGAGTCATTCGCATAGCTGCTCTTTTCTATTTGAGGATAAAATATTAAAAGATATAGGTACAAAACTTAAATGGTTGATTTTTGTCAGGAAATTTGATTTAGAGAAATCCAAATAAAATAGAAAATAGAAATCTATCATGTATACATATATATATAATTTTGCTTATCTTTTTAAAGAAAGGTTTGTTTAGAGAGGGAGAGCATGACCTGGGCGAGGGGTAGAGGAAAAGTGAGAGAGAGAATCCTCAAGCACACTCCCTGCTGAGCACTGAGCCCAATGTGGGGCTCGATCCCAGAACCCTGAAATCATGACCTGAGCCGAAATCAAGAGTCAGACGCTTATCCAACTGAGCCACACAGGTGCTCCTGTTCTTTGTTTTTAAGCTTCCTCCTCTCTTCTCTGGTCTTATTCAGAGAGTCTTAGGGACTGTATACATATTCCCCACACCCACTCCCCTGTGAGTCATTCATTTTTAAGAGACCTCTAAGTTACCGAACAATGTATTTGTAAGGACAAAATTCAGTCCTTCATTAGTATCTTGTCCTTCATCACCATGTTATCAAATATTTTGAGAATATTTGTCGGGAAGAGAAAATACTTGATTTCAGAAGCAATTAAGATTGGTTCCTCCAGGGAAGGAAAGATGGAGGCCAACACATTGCTTCTTTTTTGAGTTCTTTCATGGGGTTTTAAATAAGTTCTTGTTTGTTCGCAGCAATCAATCCTGGCGAGCTAGGCAGGACAGGGTCTTTAATTCCTGTCATACAGATGAGCGAACTGAGGTCCACGGAATATCTTGTCCAAGGGCAGGTGAGCAGGCCGGTAGCTGCTGAACAGCGGGCCGGTACTCAACACCTAGCCTTCCTTATCCGGGACTGGTTGCCATTGCAATCCAGACACCAAGATGAGCCCTCCAATTTGCCACAAGTTTACTAAATGTGATGGTAATATTTGCACCAGGAACTCTTCAGAAAATCATACTGCATAAACGAATGTCAAACCATCTTTTAATGGCTCTTCCTAAAGGTAGACAAGTTCCTTCCTCTAGAGCTATACAGATGTTAAAGGCACATGCATAACAGAAATGACACTTGATTTAGGGGGAGCACAGTATGGCTGGATGTAAAGCTGTGTAGGATTTCAATTCAAAGAATCACAGAAAAACTATTTTCTAAAAGTACTTATAAAAGAATACCATTTTGACCATCCTAAATGGAGTGCCTTAACGACATAAGGGCTAAGCGAACTGCCAGTGTATGTGTGAGTATGAGTGTGTACGTGTGTTTTTGTGGGCCTATAAGGTTTGCCAAGTTTTTGCCAGTGGTGCTAAATACAAGAGTTATTGAGCAATCACAGCGAGAGTTCCAGGGTTCTACAGCTGGAATCGGTGCAGGTGCAGCTTTCTGGTCGCTGGCCCGCATTATTTTGCAATACTGCTGGCAGTAACCACTTTTAAATAGAAACATGATTGCACTTTATTTTAATATTTCTCCTTTCTATTTTTTCCCCCTACTGTAAATCAATCCTGCTCTGAGCACGAAGTCCTTGCCAAGGTTTTGGGTAACAGGTTAAGCCCACCGGGCTGAGCCTATTTTCAGTGCTTGGATAACACACTGAGTACATTCCCTGTCGTTGGTAGAGCACACATTGACCGAGTGAGAATATATTAGGCTTGGGAAGCAAACTTTTCTTAGGCTTTTGTGGCATTTGGAGATGAACTGTTTCACTATTCCCAAAACCATGAGAGGGAGCAGGCAGATGTCCACTATGACCAAATTAAGAATGGCCCCTTCTTCCGGGTTTTGCTCTCTTACCCTGTAGGTTCTGGGAGGATTCTATGCTACATGAAGTCCTTGGGAATCAAATAGGTCAGTCTTCAGAATAATAATTGAAGTAGCTTACGCTTAGGTAAAGCTTACTCCGTGACAGACCATTCTTCTAAAGGCTTTACATATCTCGATTCATTTAATCTTCAACTCTATAGAGAAGGTACTATTCGTGTGTGTGTGTGTGTGTGTGTGTGTGCACTTAGTTTTATTGTAACAAAGCAAACTTGTACACTTTTAACGTTTAAAACTGAGCATCATCTTTCCGGTGAAACAAAAAAGAAAATTTATAAACGGGAATAAAATTACAGTAGAGGATGTCCATTCCAAATAAGATCCCACAGGTTCTGCAGATTCTTCTATGAAGCGTCAGGGCTCAAGTCATCATTCGGAGAGAGTTTTATTTTAAAAGTGTCATCTTAAACTGTAAAGATGTCCATTCAACTTCACAAATATGCCAAAGGAGAAGCATCTTGTCAAAATGCCCACGTAACCCACCCAAACGTCCCAAACCCACCCTTTGCTGACCTTCTATAACCCCGTTTTTGAAAAGTTTTTTTTTTTTTTTTTTTTTTTAAACAAGACAAAGGCAGTTACATATTGGTAGATGCTAACTGTACATATTCACATAGAGACACAGTGTAATCTCTGGGCCCAAAATAGAGAGAAAGGAAAACTAGAATTCTATGCGCTATGACACAGGGACCTCACACCCTACAGCTTCTAGTGGAGCTAAGGGAGCAGGAGGATTTCCTTTTTTCCCACTGAGCATGGTGGTATTGATTCCATCAAGTTTTTGTCAAGACAGGAAGGGATAGAAATGAATTTGGAAAAGAAAGGGGATAGAACTCTTTTCCCACCGTATTCTGCTCAAGGTATTTCTCCTGAAATAAGCTGAGAACCATGGATAAAGGGAGAGAAAAGACACTCCAAAAAACGGCAAATGATCACAAGAGGAAGAAAAAAGAAATGACTGCGACTTGCTCCCAGGGACTGGAGAAAATTAAAAAAGAAAGGTTGGGATCTATCAGCATTCCATTACTCATCCTCCGCTTCCTCTTCCTCTCCTTCCTCCCCCTCATTATCATCATCTTCACCTCCCTTCCTCATCATCATCTTCATCAGTATCTTCCCATCCTTATTCTTATAGGATTTTATAAATGGGAAAACTGAGGTGTAAAGAAGTTACATAGTTGGTCCAGGGACACATAGTAAGTGGAGCAGCGGGGATTTGAACACACAGAATCTGTCAGGTCTGTGTTCTTAACCACTTTGCTATACACATTCCATTTTGAAAGCTTGAGGCTACTTCATTTCATACCAAGCCAAGATCAGCTGCCTGCTCCCACCCCTCAATTTGGGTGCACATCTGTCTCCCCACCCGGACCTTGAGCTGCTTAAGGGTAAGGAAGAGGTTTTTTTTAATCTTTATATCTCTCCTTGCCATTTAAAACTGGACTTTTCTATAGTAAGTATTTCACAAGATACACAAAGCAGACATTTCAAGGGTTTGAGAAGATCATACACCAAAATGTTCACTAATACTGCAGAAGACCAAAATAATGAAGGGATTTCTTTTACAGGCTTAAAATGCAGAAAATTTAGCATAGAGAGAATTATCCAGTGTATCAATTTGTAATATTTTCCCAAAGGATCAGGGCTCATGTAAATTTTCTTGCCTGGTCTTAGACCTCACTGAAGTCTCTATTCTTTGTAAGACAAATACAAACACATTGTTTCTATGCAGGAGGAAGCATCCTTAGCAGTTTTCCCTGGTGTTGAACAAGACAGTCCTTGTTTTTGCTTTTTTAATTTTTTTATTTAAATTCAGTTGATTAACATATGATGTATTACTAGTTTCAGAAGTAGAGGTCAGTGATTCATTAGTTGCATATAACACCCAGTGCTCATTTCATCACGTGCCCTCCTTAATGTTCATCACCCAGTTACCCCATCCCCACTCCCCTCCCCACCAATAACCGTCAGTTTGTTTCCTATACTTAAGAGTCTCTTATGGTTTGTCTCCCTCTCAGATTTTGTCTTGTTTTATTTTTTCTTTTCTTCCCCTATGATCCTCTGTTTTGTTTCTTAAATTCCACATATGAGTGAGATCATATGATAATTGTCTTTCTCTGATTGATGGTTGAGTAATATTCCCTTGTATATATAGACCACATCTTCTTTTTCCGTTCGTCTGTCAATCAGTCCTTGTTTTTGAAATAATCCCTGTCCTCAGCTAGTTCTTTAGATGATTGGCTTTGCTTTATAACTACATCTTTACTCAGTTCTCCAGAACACTTAGTAGAAGCCCAAACAACCCATCACTGACAGTATATTTTACGTAACAGGTCTTGCTCCTGGTTCTGTCACTTTAAACATAAAGTGACACTATTTTCCTACTGATTGTAGCTCGATGGTCCTATGAGGAGGTCATCAGGCTTGCCTTTTGGTTGTAAGCCATTTGAGATGTCCAACTTTGGTTAAATCCCATTTCTCTCATCTTTGCATAAAGTTTTATAACAGTAAAGTACTCATCCAAGAAGCAAAGTTTTCTTTAAGAATGTAGAAGCAAAGCAATGAATCAGGAGTTAAGAATTAGTGATTTTAGTCCCACATTTTCCAATGATTAGCTATGTGACTAGCTGGGTGACCCTGAAGAGATCAAAATGATGTTTCCTTAATAAAAGGAGAGAGTAGAATTAGTATCTTCTTAATTTTCTTTTAATCTAGTCTCCAGATGACAGAGGAGACCCTCTTCCCTGCACCTGTATCACCACAACTTTCCACCAAAGATCTTGAATGAAACTAGATCAGAAAATGTAAACTTTGATCTCCTTTTGTAAGTGAAGAATGAAAGTCTTGCAGCTGGATATTCTGATGTAACTTTCAGGAAGGAGTTTCATATGTGCAAATTTGCCATTTGGATTTTGGATTTTACAGCACTGGAAGTTGACCTAAGAATTAGAAGTTATCAGATGGTTTCTTCTTGGGGGCACCTGGATGGCTTAGTTGGTTAAGTGTTTGACTCTTGGATTCGGCTCAGGTTGTGATCTCAGGGTCATGAGATCAAGCCCATGCTCAGCTCCAAATTCAGCACAGAGTCTGCTCGAGATTCTCTCTCTCCCTCTGCCCCTCTTGCTCGTGCCCTCTATCTCTAAAATCTTTAAAAGGTTTCTTCCTCCACTGGTGACTTGTCGAATGATCTCAAGAATCTATGCTTATGGTTGCTAGGGATCCTTCTAATTCTGTTTCTTTGAAGCTGCCTTAATAGTGCTCTCACTCCATCTTGGAAACTGACACTATTTACCTTCATGTTGTTTTTCACTTGCTACTCAAAGTGTGACTCTAGTTCAGCACCATCAGCATCATCTGGGCACATGTTACAAACTCACACCTACCAAATCAGGAATGAAGTTTAGCAAGACTCCCAGGTGATTCGGGTGCATATTGGTGTTGAGATACACAGCTCGAAATCACTGAGATTGTACGTTCCTTTCAAAATCTCAGGGTTCTGTTTAATGTGGTGCTACCTGAAGCAAAATGTATTTGTATACAGTTGACCCTTGAACAAGAGTGGGGGTAAGGTGTACTACCCACCCCCTACAAATAGTCAAAAATCTGTATGTAACTTCTGAGTCTCCCAAACGACTGACAGCCTATTTTGACCAGAAGCCACAGAATACCATAAACAGTTGATTATCACATATTTTGCATATTATACGTATTAAATGCTATATTCTTACAGTAAATAAGCTGGAGAAAAATGCTAGTAAGATCATAAGGAAAATACATCTACGGTATTGTACTGTATTGAAAATAAATCTGCATATAAGTGGACCAGCAGAGTTCAAACCTGCATTACTCAAGGACCAAATGTACTAGAAACTCAGATCCTTGGGTTAATTCCACCGCTAAAACAGTATGCATGAAAGGGGAGAGAAGGTATAGCGTTATTTTCAACACATATTAGGATGCCAATTTCTCAAGTCAGCACGGGCTCTGACGCATTAGGAATTAATTGACTCAAGTTGCACACAGAGGCCCCCAAGAAGGCGGAACTGCGGAGGCCAGCTGTATCCATGAGGCCAATAACACGATCCAATGCTTTGCAGGGAAGGTGAGAGCTGAAGAACCATTTAAAATTTATGTGGCAATTAAGAGCCATTATCACCCCTCCCCCCATGTCATAAAACATTTGATTGTTTATCAACTAACCTTGTAGGACATTATTACATTCCCTCTCTTGTGAACCACAGGGTGTGTTTTGACTCCTCTGCTAAATGAGGGAAGAGCAATGGAAAAGCTACTCTTCAGCAGATGAGGTCTTTTCTTTGGTGTCCTCCTGCTTCTAGTTCTAGATTTATCTTTCTTTTGCTTTCCTATCTTCACTATGTCACATGTGCAGTCACTCTCAGTGCTCCAGAGCCCTGAAGCTAGCTGTCCAGTGCCTGGTATGAATTTTTTTTTTCCTCTCCTGCCCCTTATCTTCCTCCCCTCGTGTGTCCTCTGTCTTCTCTCAAATTGTGTCATGATAAATGATTCACAAGGCTTGAGGATCTCTTTTCTCTGGCATGACTAAATTTTAGCAATAGTAGCAACAAAATCCCATCTTTCTCCAAGTAATCTTCTCTGCTGGGGTCCTTCAGACATCAGTGTGGGTGAGTGGAGGAGACACCACCATGTTGTTTCAAAAGCCTCTGACTCCCTTTGCCTGGGTGTTACCCCTTTGTACGCAGCCTGTGGGTCTGATTTAGCCACACAGAGGATGGAAAGCTAGCTTCATGACAGCTACACTGGAAGGCTTCGGAAGTAAAAGAAACATTATGTTTACATTGAAGATGGTCACTAGAGGACAATGGACTTGTGTCTTTGGACCACACTTAGAACACAAAGGGCACTAAGCAGAGTCAGCAGATGGACCTCGGTGGGGAAGTTGGCCTACCAAAAAGCTGGTGAATGAGGCTGAGAAGCAGTTCAGAGCCCATGAGAACAGACTTCTGCTACTCTTCTGACCACTGCTGTGCTTGGCTTGAGCAGGAATGAGGTGAATGTTTATTACTTCCCTTAATGATTTAGAGATGGTTGGGGTATGCTTGTTTCTGTTTTCCTCTTTCATCCACAGCAGGAAAGGGGCTCTTGGATCTGGCCACACCCTTTCTTATGTGGGCAGCACATTGACATGTCTCACACCCTTATAGGGACTTGAGGGTTCCTGGAGACAGGCGGCACTTGCCTCCGCTCCTTATGGCCATGTTGCTTCCTGTAAGTTTGTAACCTTGGTAGATTGATTAGGATTTTAATCTAATCATACAGTGGAGCTGTGTTTGTCGCTTCTGCCTGCCATCCTGTGGTCCATTTGATGGGCTGAAACCCTCAGTCTTGGAAGAGGGCAACTCTTTAGCCATGTGTGTGACAAATATCCCAAATGCCCACATAGTTAAAAGATAGCTGTTGTTTATGGAACGTTTCTACTATGTTGAATAATGTCTGAATTACTTGAAATAGGCACCATATGGTAAGTGCTGCCTTCCTCATTTGACAACTCAAGAAACAGATTGACAACCTTGCCTGGAACCAGTGGTCATGGTCAGGTTGTTTTCCTTGGCTAGGTGGTTTCTCCCCTCAGTCCAAGCCCTAAACCTCTATGCCATTTGAATAAGTACATGATTTAATATAACCTGTCTCTGTTGGTGTGGAATGTTTCCTTCCAATTATGCTAGTTACATTAACATACTACATCAAAAATTCTCAGCCCACATATTTCAGCTCTCTTCAGAAGCAGTCCTCCTTTGGGTCCTCACCTGCCCGTCTCTGGATACTTCTACAGGTCTGAAAGGGATTGAGAAAGTGGCCTTGTGTCATCAAGAACCCTCTCCTTGCTCATTTTTATAAGCAGTTACACCCTTCATTCAAGGCTAATAAAGTAAATACAGTTTATTTTAAATGGTTCATTGGGCTTGAGGACTACTCAAATATTTTTACTGGATAGATTTCTTAATTAACAAATTTGGAGAAAATAAAGACTGCATTCCCCAGTCAACAAATATTTGAGTTTCTACTTTTTTTTTTTTTTTTTTTTGTAAGACCCTGTGTTGGAAGCTGTGAGGCATGTGATACCTGGTCCAAAGTTCTGTGACCAGGTGCGATGGTTGATTTTATGTGTCAGCTTGACTGGGCCATAGGTGTGTCTGCGGGTGTTTCTGCATGAGACTAACAATTGAGTTGGTGGGCTGAATGAAGTCAATTGCACACTCCCTAATGTGGTTTCACATCACCCAGTCAGTTGAAGATCTGCCTGCTTTGAGCTGGGACATCAGTCTTTTCCTGTCTTTGGGTTTGAAGTGAAAACAAACACTGGCTCTTCATGGTCTCAAGCCTGATGGCTTTTGGACCGGAACTCTGCTCTCAGCTTTTGGGGTCTCTAGCTTCCAACTGCAGATCTTGGGACTTCTCAGCCTCCATAATCATGAGCCAATAAATTGGCTGTGCAATAAATTTCTTTATATAGCTCTCTGTAGAACCCTTGCTAATATACCAGATGATTCCAAACACACCTTTTGGATTCCCAGTTTTATTGGAAAATAATCAAATATCACTATATAAATTAAAGTGTACAGCATGATGGTTGGATTTACATATATTGTGCAGTGATTACTGCCCCGGGTTTAGTTCACATCAGTCATCTTTTATAGATACAACAAAAAGAAAAGAAAAATTTTTCTTGTGATGAGAACTCTTAGGATTTTCTCCCTTAACAATTTTGCTATATACCGTGTAACAGTGTTGAGATGGTATGATGTCCCTAGCACTTAGTTATCTTATAACTGGAAGTTTGTAACTCTTTTTTCTTTTTAAATATTTATTTTAGAGAGAGCATGCACATGAGCAGGAGGAGGAGCACAGAGAGAGGGACAAGCAAACTCTGCACTGAGCCCAACAGGGGGCTTGATCCCAGGACCCTGAGGTCATGACCTGAGCTGAAATCATGAGTCAGATGCTTAACCAGCTGAGCTACCCAGATACCCCTAGAAGTTTATACCTTTTGACCATCTTCCTCCAATCCCCCCTTTTCCCATCAACCACCGCTGATAACCGCAAGTCTGATCTCTTTGGTGTTTTTTTGTTTTGTTTTTTAAACACATCCCTTTCTGTGGGAAATATCTATGCTTGGATGCTCTTCTCCAAGCTAGATTAGGTAAATTCCAAATAGGTTTTGTTTAAGGAATCCTACAGAGATGAGTCATTGAATAAGTCAGTCTGAGGGAAAGTACAATATCAATAATAATTGGACGTACTTCAACTAGTACATTGGACACGAACCTCTTCATGGCAATCTTTTTGTGAGAGTTGTAACATGTCTGAAAAGGGAAGACAGTATTTCCATTGTTTCCTGAGCCTCAAAGGGAAGGAAGATGTTAAATGCCAAGTGCCAGGCTCCAGAGGAACAATGGCTTTTGACTAACTCATCGTAGGGCCAAAATGTCTTGGGTTGAGAAAGACGATTTCATGTGCTTCTGAGTGTGACCATGGCAGAGTTTCTCCATAAGAAATACAGAAGGGAATGGCAAGTTTTCTTATAGGCCAGGAGGTTGATTTTTCCAATTAACACAAGACCTTTGGCTCTCTGAATCTTCAGTCCCATTCTAATATCTTTTTTAGTTGAGTGGCATTCACATAACATAATACTCACCATTTTAAAGTGGACAATTGGGTGGCATTTAGTGCATTCACGGTGTTGTGCAAACACTTCTCTCTAGTTCCAAACATTGTCACTACTCCAAAAGGAAACCCTGAGCCCCTTAAGCAAATCTTTCTGGCTCCTCCCTCCCTCCCTCTCAATGTCTAGAAACTCTATGGATTTACCTATTCTAATATGGTTTTAAAATAAAGCTCTTTTTACAAGGAAAAATTAACAGGATAGAGCACAAGTAACATAATCGAAGGAGTAAATTCACCTTATGGGTGGTTTGGATATTTGTTGCACCTCCTTGCAGAATTCTTGGGTAAAGGACGACTTATGCGAATCCAGCACTTGAAGGATGTGAGCTTGCGTGAATGTCTCAACAATGGCGAGCCAGGCAGGCTTTAGTGCAGGCAACTTGGGCAGGTCCTCCTAAGGTGCTCCACTGGGAGCAGTGCCCTTTGGGCGCCTCCTGGGCTACACCTGGCTGCCAGTCAGGTCAGCACCCTGCTCATGAGGTTCAGTGTGGCGTCCCAGCACTTGCCGGCTGCTTGGCCTTTGAGTGGCACAGACCGAGAAAGCTGGTAGTGGGTTCTGTATGAGGACTGTTTCCTGTTTCTGACAGTCTTCTCATGGTCTTTTTTCTCCTTAGCCATCAGATATCATAGCTGAGTTTGTGGTCAGCTATTGGTACCTCTATTCTCAGTTTTAAATATTCTATTCAAAATAATCAGGAATTTGCTGAAAGTCACAGGCCTTTGAATAGATGGGGATGCTTGAATGTGGTGAAGTCATTGCTCTGTTTTCCAAGCCGAGGCAGTTGGGAATAGATAGGGGTGCCTTTTATCTACCCTATTTCACACCCCAAGAGTTAGGGGCAATTTATGGCGAGGGGTGATTTTCAAAGAACAAGAAGGAAGAGGTTCTTGGGAAATGGGAAGTGCTCACTCTAGAAAACTGTTTCTTGAAGATTAGGGGAGGAATCTAGAGTTCTTTATGGGCCTGTTGGATGGCCATTGAAGGGCTGTGCTTTGTAACTCTTGACTCTCTTCACAGATTTATTTTTTATTTTTTAAAAAGGTATTATTTATTTGAGAGAGAGCATGAGTTGGGGGCAGGGAGAGGGAGAAGCAGACTCCCCACTGAGCAGGGAGCCCAACACCGGGCTCAATCCCAGAACCCTGAGATCATAACCTGAGCTGAAAGCAGACACTTAACTGACTGAGCCACCCAGGTGCCCCCTCTTCACAGATTTATATACATGAAAACACATCCACCTCTCAGTGGGGAGAAGGGATTCCTGCCTATTGGGCTGGGCACATTATACCCTCTGCATCTCAAGAATATGCTTTTCACACAGAGAATTGTCTGCGTGATTGGATTCTTCTCCCAATTACCAACTCCTTTCTTTTCTCATACCTAAAACTATAAGAATTTGGATTTGAAAATGAATATAGGTATTTATAGTCAATTTCTAACCAAATGAAATCTCCTTGTAATTTCTATTTGGCTTTTTTGGTTCTGTTCTCTACAAAGAGTAAGACAAGTAAGTGGTCCTTCTTCCTTACCAGCCATTTAGACATAGGAAAATGGAAATCCTCTCCTCTAAGGTCTTTTAGCAATGTAGCCTAAGCAGTAAAGATGAAAACAGGATCACTTCACTCACTACTCTTCTGTTAAAGCCAATCAGGTGTTGGCTCACTCTTAGTGGATTGTCAACTATAATTTAAAAAAATCTTCTTTCATGTATATTGATAATAATAGCCCTGGTTTTTCCATGGTATTTTACAGTTTACAGAGTATTGCCATAGATTTCATTAGATGCCCACGGTAATCCTGAGGCAAGAAGTGTGCATGTTATTAAATGCGGTTTACCAACAAGGAAGCAAAGAGTCAGACTCAGTCGGCATCACCAGCACATCCAGGGCTAGAAGGACCCAAGCTCACAGAGTCTTTTTGGGTTTTTTTGTATCATAAATCTGTTTTGGGAAACTATAGTCCAAGTTAGATCCCCCAACTTGTGCATTTAGTTTTCTGGAACTAAATGACATCTTACTAGGTTTTAATGACAATCATTTTGCAAGGAGTTAACGTCAAGAAAACCAGGTCTCTATTTTCCAGAATCTGTTGTAAAATTTACTGGAGGAAGAACAACGTTTGTCTGTCTCTCCTCTTCTTTCTCATGCCATTTCCCAAGGTTATAAGATTGCAACAAAGATAGTGCCCTACTTCTAGGAGTCTTTTCCTTTTTTTTTTTTTTTTCTAAATCTGGGCACCTGAATTTATTTAAATTCCTGATGTACTCATTTTCATTTCCCTCCTTCTTTCATGTTTTGACTTCTGCCCATCCAGATTTGTTCTCGCTTAAATTTTTAATTTTTATTTTTTGTTCCCTAGTTTAAAGGTATAATCTGTGCAAAAAGGAGCCAGCTACGATGTACCTCTTTCCAAATGCCTGTGTACCTGCAGAGTTTCACTTTTCTCTCCTCCTCCCCTTCGTTTCCATCCTTGACATGCTTCCATCACATTCGTGGCTTTTCTTCCCGTTCAGCATCCAGTTATGACACCTACCTGCATTTGAATGTGATAACATACAAAGTGTGTTAAAGACACAGCTTTAAGGATTTCAGAGTCATTAGAGGACCCGCATTTCTGTTATTAGATGAAACACAAGATGAAGCATTTTAAGACTCATTTTAAAAATCTCTCAATGTAATTTGAAAAAAAAAAAAGGAACATGAAAGTCATCTAACATATTTAGGAGGTCATTTGTGGGAGAAACATTCGCTGGATTTGGAGGCTGAAGTTAGATCTGAGAGAACAAAAGGATATAGTTTCAGGCATTTGGATTTAAACTTTGGATTCTAAATCTGGGGTGAAACTGAAGACTTTCAGGTTTGTTTTGGCTCTAGAAAGGCTCAGTTTTGCCGAATCTGTGCTTTTATTATCATCTGCCCCTCGCTTCTACATCCCTTATAAGGAGAAGAGAGGAGAATTTTGGTTAAGTTCTTATCTGGGCTGCCAAATATTATTCCCAAATAATTTAGGGAAAAATGTAAGTTCCTCAGAAAACAATGCATTTGCATGAAGTGAAGATATTTTGCCCGTGTCCCTACCAAAAATTGAGGACACTAAACTTTGCATAGATAAATGTCTGTCTACCAGGAGTCAAGACTTGTGGTTACGTGAAGCACGTCGACAGAGTTCTTCCGTGGAATATTGTATTCCTTTCTGATTAGCCCATGTAGTTTCTTATCGTTTTGTTTAATGTGGCTGGCAAAGAGAGAGGTATTAAAATCAAACTATACACCATTTGAAAATTATTTTCTATCATAAATCTGCTTTCTGACACACATACTTTCCCAGGTAGGTGTGGTCTGATTGACCAGCTTAAATGCTTCACATGTTCCCTAGAGTAATCCGAGCAAATGCTGAGACAGGGCTCCCATCTGTGTCCTTTTTCAGAGGTAAGGAAGGGACTGCATGCTAACACGGGAACGGATTTAATTCTCTGAAGTGCTTGTACCACGCCTCCCTACCCAGAGCTTACAGTGGCCTTGGCCTCTCTGTTAAAGAACGGAAGGCAAAATCTAACAAACTGAAAACAAATGATAGTGATTGATGGAGCATGATACGAGTGAAGAAAGCTCTGTTTTGACTTCTCATGAAAAATTGTTCTCCTGAAACAAATTGGAGAGTACGTGTGATACAGTCCTTGCAGGTTTGGCGGCTGTCCCTGTGTCCCTTGCCCCAGGTGCAGAGCGCAGGCCCTGGGAGAACCGTGGGGGGGGGGGGGGAAGAGGGTGGTGCAGACAGCCCTGCGGCCGCCAGATAGCCTTGATATCAGGGTGTGTAGCGTGCGCTCTGACTTTTGCTTAATATGTATTTTTTGTCTCAGGATTCCCCCCCAACCCCCACCCCGGAAGAAAAGTCAAAATGGCACAAAACAGCCATGTAAAGATAGGAAAAAAGCACAGGCTACATAAAACCCTTCATTCTGGGGAAGCCAGTGTCCATTTATCTTAGTTTTAGCCATCTTGACCACCTCCCAGGCTGCTGCTTCTCCATACTTCTGTGCATGATTCAAGTTTTGTCCAGCCTTCTCTGTGCCTCGCCTCTGCCTCTGCCTGCGCCCCATGCCCTCGTCTGGATTGCGGCCGAGCGGGCTCCTGCAGGACTTCCTGACCCCACCTGGAACCTGAGCAGGCGTGCTTCACGTCCTTCTCTCGGCTCCCTCTGTCCCACTCTTGCCCCAGATTTGTGCTCACAGGAGCTCGCAGGCGGTTTGTTCTGGAAGCTGTCTGCTCCCTTGCCCTTTATCACAGAGACGGCTGCACTGCTCCTTCCAAACGATACTTGGAAGCCAGTTCGCCGGAGTGTGCAGTAAGTTGAATTGCCGCTGTTTCCTGCTGTTCGTGTGATAGATAGCACCATAAAATGGATGTGATGTGGTTATTAGGCTGTGATTCGGTTCATACTGAGCTATATTGATTGGTGTTGGTTCAGTGCTTGCTACACATTTTATCAATTGACCTTCCAGATTATATCCTGCCTTTGCTTCTTTTATCTCTAATTCTACTTTATCTCCAGTTTTGCGGCTCCTAATTTTCTTTTGCTTGATTTCTCCTAGTATTTCTTTAGTTTTCTATTACCCAGAAAGGCCTTTTCTAATGAAACCATATTTTCCCTCCTCGCCGTGCTTATTTACTTATTTATTTAGCCGGGTTGGCCTCCATTGTTCTGACATATCGCTTTTGTCCTTTGAGTGTCCAACTTCTAAAATACCTCCGACTGCACACAGAAGCGCTTTTCCAGAACTTCGCAGTCTCTGACTGTCGGAGCTGTGGCAGAGGAGGAATTGCTTGCTTCCATCTCTAACTGAGAACAACAGGGCACGCGAGGAAGGAAGGGCCGCGAGTCCTAGTTTTCGTTATTCTCCGTAACAAGCATTTGGAGTTCTTCTTGAAGTAATGCTGTCTTTCTTTTGAAATTCTTTCTTTCCTCTTTTTTTTTTTTTTTTTTTTGGCCTAGTGAATGTTCTGGCATGTTGTTTTCCTTCAAATGTTTACATAAAAACATTAGATAATTGAACAAAGATGAATGTGGAAAGTAGGAACTTTGGCCGCAGAGGAGGGGACTGGGGCTGAATGGGGGTGGGATGGGGGGAGCAAGAGGATGGAAGGTGGAAAAGGAGGGAAAATGTCAAGAGGAAAAAGGCAAAGCTGTTTGCAAAGGTGGGGAGCAGAGACACACGTGCTTCCTGTGTAGGAGGTTGACAGGTTTGTTTGAGGAATGGTGACACAGAGACAGAAAGAAGGTAACAGGCCAGAGCGCAGGGGACCGGCGGAGGGGCTGGCCATGTTGGAAAAGTTAGATGAACCTATTTGTATAGATCGCAAACCCGTCAGGAAACGTGAATGTTTAATAAACAGCTGAGCGCCATGTCAACTACCCTATCAATAATTACAGACATTGTAAAAAATAAAAATCACAGAAAAATCTGTGTACTTTGAGCAGCAATGTTGTGACACTGAAATACCTTTGATCAGCAATTTCCCAAGGGTTTGGTTCTTATGCGCAGTGCTTTTATTTCCCACAGAAGCAGGAGTGAAATAAAATTTATAACCGTTTGTTTCCTCTAACGTGAAGCAGACGTTGTTTGGCCATTTTGTGTGAAAGGACCTGATATTTTTAATGGCTGTTTTTGTGTCCTAAGAATCACTTTGGTTGTGCAAAGTAATTACCATCCGAATGCTTTTTATTGGTGCAGCTATATCTTTGGAAGTCCCGTATCTGCTTATCTGAAATTAATTTCTGAGTCAAAATTGCTGAGTACCAACCTCAACAGAATGGGTGAGGAGTCCACGCCATGCAGCTGAAGGGTGTTTTCTTCCTAAGGAAGCACCTCTTTTTTAAGACAGAAAGTCGTCTAGGAACAAGGCTGTGTGTCCTGTGTCTCTAGCACAATCCCATACATGCACAGAACTTCATTTTTTTTTTCCAATGACCATTCCAACTCCATGTGTAAAAACATATGACTTTATATTCTTTCATAATTCCCTGCGAAGTGGTTAAAAGAGTGTCCCTGTCTTATTGAGAGACCTTTAACTTCCTGTCTCGCTGAGGATTTCATGTCAAGGCACCCAGATGGGGAGCTGGGACACCATGGGATGGAGCTGTTTTCTAGAGTTTTTTGGGGGTAGTTAGGGGAATCACTGGGCTCTGCAGGTCCACAACATCTTCTCAGTGCTCTCCTGCTGGCGACAGCTGTGGTTAGAGTTCTGCAGCAAGAGACTTTCTTAACCTGGGCCCTCGACCAGCCACTTACTTGGTACTTTCCTTTCATTCCATGGGCATGGAGGTCATGATTCATTCTCTCTACCTCTTTCTTCCAGTTAACACCTCATGAAAGGAATGGGGTGGCACCAACTTTCTTCCTGTTTGCTTACAACTGTGCTCAGTTATTGTGTACTTTTGTCAATTGGAAGAACTTTTCATGCCTTTTAAATCATTCCCATTTAGTCTTGGCCTTAATGACAATACTAAGCTCTTTTGCCCTTGGAACTGCAAGTAAACAATCTTTCCTAATGTGTGGGTACTGATGCCAGATTGTTTTTTTCCCCCCAGTTCACTGAGATAGAAATGCTATGGAACATATGAGTCCAATGTGTACAATATAATCATTTATTTATGTATTTATTACAAATTTCATATTGTTGAAGTTGACAGCTTGTCATTAGATCTGGTTTGTGGAGAGCTAAGCCTTAGTAAACAGTTTGGAGGCATGCAGGCTGTGCCCCCTCATGCAGAAGCCCCCTGAAAGGACCAGATCATTGGACAGCTGCAACTTGAGAAGGTACCTGTGGATTTACCAAAAACACTCAATGAGGAGCTTCAGATTAAAAGAAAGGCTTGTTTTCACTCAGTCTGGGAGGAGCGGGTTTGGGGGGTAGGCCATTGAGGAGGGTTAGAGAATACTCATTAATGAGGACCTCCAGGTTTTTCCTTTCTTAAACGACCACGCCACATTCAACAGTGAGAGTCAACTCTGCTCAACTGCACGTGGGTCATAGCTCAACAGTTCCCTCCTTCGTTCAAACTTCTCTGAGGATGTGTAGACAAACTGAACGTCAGAATCCTTCTGACGGCCACTCTCCACTCATTTTAATCCCAAGAAAGTCGATCTGGCTGGGAATTCTGAAACTAGACCACCACGTGGGTTTTTTCTTGCCTTTAGAACTAAAGTCCTCAGGTGAATGTGTGAACAGAAGACTAAGAAATGTTGTAAAGACCAGGGAGGGCTATGTTCTCAAACTGTGGCTTCTTTTACTTACATTTTCTTGTTGGGTACTGAGCTGATTAAAATTAAATTTGCTCAGAGTTATTCTGTGATAATGAGAGAATACTAGTGGAAGCCTGACTGTCGCTTGCCTTATAGTTGGTCCCACATTCCAAGATATTAGACTCCTTGGAAGAGTAATAGTCAAGAGGCAAATAAAGGAGATTTATATTTTCTTTTGGTAGTACTAGTATAACAGTGCTATTTTTCTTTTACTTCAAAACTGTGTATTTTTAAATAAGTGATAACATGATAGCTAGTTAATGCATTTTTATTGCTGAGATAAATATTCCTTATAATGTGATGGGAGGACTGTTACGTTATTCCAAATATGATATCACAACACCAAAATGATGAGCCGGAATCCACACTAAGAAAACTGGTGCATAGAATTCTAGAAAGAAAAGACATGGATAATAGACTTCTGAATTCTGTTCAAACCTACGTTCTGAGACTTTAGGCCAGAACCATCTTTAGTAGATATGAGGTGGATCAATAGTAGGATTCAATATCTTTTCTTGAAGTATTTTGGCATTGCATGTGAATTCCTTTCCATTGGTAGCTGAAAATGCTGTTTGCAAGCTAATTTTACTCTATTCTGTGGATCAAACACATTGATAAAGAGCATCTTAGTTGTTTAAAAACTACAGTGTTTTCCAAGGAGTCATCGTAGAGTTTCTTAGGCTTCTCTATAAGAAAAATCTGACAATGCTTCTCACGGTGCATTTGACTTTTAAACTTTTAAAGTGATTATAACATCAAATATTATGATAGTCCATTTTATGTGTAACTTGGCTGAGGCATAGTTTTGGCAAATATTATTCTGGATGTTTTTGGATGAGATCAACATTTTTTTTTTCATTTTTTTGTTATTATTAACATAAAATGTTTTATCTGTTTCAGGGGTACAGGTCTGTGATTCATCAGTCTTACACAATTCACAGCACTCACCATAACACATACCCCCCCCCAATGTCCATCACCCAGCCAGTCCATCCCTCCCACCACCCTCCCCTCTAGCAACCCTCAGTTTGTTTCCTGAGATCGAGTCTCTTATGGTTTATCTCCCTCTCTGGTTTTGTCTTGTTTCATTTTTTCCTCTCTTCCCCCATGATCCTCTGCCTTGTTTCTCAAATTCCACATATCAGTGAGATCATATAATAATTGTCTTTCTCTGATTGACTTATTTCATTTACCATGATATTCTCTAGTTCTATCCACATTGTTGCAGATGGCAAGATTTCATTTTTGATGGTTGCATAATATTCCATTGTACATATAGACTGCATCTTTTTATCCATTCATCTCTCGATGGACATGAGATCAACATTTAAATTGGACTTCGAGGGACACCTGGGTGGCTCAGTTGGTTAAGCAGCTGCCTTCGGCTCGGGTCATGATCCCGGGGTCCTGGGATCGAGTCCCGCATTGGGCTCCTTGCTCGGCAGGGAGCCTGCTTCTCCCTCTGCCTCTGCCTGCCACTCTGCCTGCTTGCGCTCTCTCTCTCACTCTCTCTCTGACAAGTGGATAGGTGGGATCTTTAAAAAAAAAAACAAAAAAATTGGACTTCGAGAGAGGCACATTACCCTCTGTAATATGGGTGGGCCTCATGCAATCAGTTGAAGGCATTAATACAAGTACGACTGAGGGGTGCCTGGCTGACTCAGTTGGTAGAGCACGTGCCTCTTGATCACAGGGTCATGAGTTTAAGCCCCATGTTGGGCATGGAGTCTATTTAAAAAAAGAAAAAAAAAATACAACACCAGTAAGACTGAACTTCTCCAACCAAGGAGAGATCCTGCCAGCAGATGCCTTTGGGTTCAGACTACAACTCTTCCTTGAGTCTCCAGCCTGCCCACTGACTCCACAGATTTTAGACTTGCACTTCCATGATCATGTGAGCCAATTTCTTAAAATCAATCAAAATCTCACTTCTCTCTCATTCTCCCTCTCTACCCCTACCCCATCCTATTAGTTCTGTTTCTGTGGAGAACCCTGACTAATTCAAATATTCTTCGAGCTGAAAAGGAACTTGAAGTCATGTAGTCCAATGCTCTTCTTTCTCATGATAAGGAAAAGTGACACCCACTGAAACAAATTGACTTACCTAAATTACCCAGCTAAGTAATTGGGCTTCCCATGCATCATATTTATTATGTAAATAAGGCAGAGGCAGGTCGTAATGGAATATATGCTTAGAGGTGACTAAACTTCTCAATATAAAGACTTTAGTCTTTATTATTATGTTATTGTTATAAATTATTTTATAAGTTTTTATATTTTAGTGGGTAGATTTGCAGGGCAGTTAAACAGAGCTTACTATCCAGTACTATTTATTTGTCCCTTATTAAATTTAGCCCTAGTATTCAGTGGCTAACCTTGAAGGAGAGTGAAATAATAGTAAACGTTAACCCACACAAAACTCTGACCTGGTTCAGAAATGCCTTCAATAAAGTTTGAAAAACAATTACTGCAAATATGTATCTGGGGGAACTGGCTCCATTTCAATTTATTCAGGGTTTTGAAGCACCTAAAAAAAAAAGTATGCCTTAAAATTCCGTTTCAATTATCTTTAATAAGATCAACTTGTCTGATACAGATGCAATATGAGAAGCAGAGCCAAAAATATTTTCCTTTCCAAATAAATCTTTCTAAAAACAATTATGGTGCATTTTCTTGAAACCACTTCAGGGTGGTGAGTCTTATTTGTCATTTTAACTTCCTTCTGTCTTGGGAAGAGCACAGATATAACATCTCTTGGCTCCTAAATGATTTCTGTAATGAGTATCTGATGGTGGGACCTTCCTAATAACACTATGACAAAAAAGACAGTATTTTTGTGTCACTCTCAGGGATACATCACTGGGAGTAACATAAGAGTCTGCACATGGTTAAATTTTTTTTTCTTAACTTCGTATTTTGAAATGACTTTAGATGTACAAAAGCATTGCAAAAATAGTACAAAGAATTCTCTTAAATTCATCCAGATTTTCTCAGATGTTACATTTGCTTTATTTTTCTCTCTGTATTGATTTGTGTGTGTGCATACACACACGCGCACACACACACTCACACAGAAACATTTATCTGAATTGATTGAAAGTTGCAGAACATTCTCTTAGAGAACGATGGTATAGTTATCAAAATCAGGAAATTAACCTTGATATAGCACTTGAATCTACTCAGTTTATTCAAATTTCACCAATTGTCCCACTAATGTCCTTTACAGTGAAAGAAAAAAAAAATCTTATCTAGTTTAGGATCCAAATGATTGAATTTTTAATTTTCTCACTTGTAATAGATTAAAGTTTTGCATGGAAATTAATGATTTCTTTTCCCCCACTCCAACTCTACTGCCCCCCTAATAAATCAGAATCAACGTGTATATATTTTTCAGTATTGTCTATACTGTTTTGTTTGCACACATATAAAGTATATTTCTTTCTGATTCGGTAAAAATTAGGAAATTTACCACATACATTCATATGCATCTTGGCTTTTTAATTTAATTGTAGATTAGGGACATCCTTCGAGAGAAACAGATTTGTGTAATTCTTTCGTTTTTAAAGCTCTTTTTAATTAAGGTAATATATGCATATTGTTAAAGACAAATGGAAAGACTTACACTTAAGCGCACCAGTTATTTCTTCCACCTATTTCACATCTCCTAGAAAACCGTTTCCATTACTTTGTGTATCCTGTGGACTATTCCATCCCATTCTGTAAATAACACTCCTCTACTACCATTTCTTGGTTCATCATTTTTAGTGGTATAATATCCAGTTCCTTTTATGGTATGTGAGGATTTATATCTCTTACACCTCTGTTCCTCACTGTATTGCTTATCCTTTCTAATATAATTACATTGCAAATTTTTGATTAAAAATATTTTCAGAGTGTACATCTTGTGATCATGAAATAGCATATTTCATGAAATAGTCACTTGCTAAGTCTCAGTATTCTACAGTTAAGGTCGTTTTTCTTCTAAAACTTTTTTCTCCCCTGTGGTTAAAAGTTGTCTCAAACTTTCAATTTGCTTAATGTACATGAAACTAATGCTAATCCTCCTCATACATTCGATAAACTTTTCTCCTATCTCTAATGTCCTTATCAGGTGAACAGTTAGATGGTCATTTCCTCTTTTGGAGCCCTGTGTCCACTTGTTCTAGCATAGGCAGCATCTTTTCTGGACTTGCTGTACAAGTCTTGTCTTGGCACTTCTTTTTGCCTTCCTTCTGGAGATTAACTTATCCTTTTCCCCATATTCAGTTTCTTCATACCTAGATCATTTTCTTTCTATCGATTTATTCCCCCATGTGTATCACTTAAAAAAAAGTTTTCCTCGTGAAGTATAGTTGACACACAATGTTGTATTCATTTCAAGTGTACAACATAGTGATTCAACAGCTCTGTGTTATGCTGTGCCCACCATGGGTGTGGCTCCCATTTGTCCCCATGCAATGCTATGACAGTATCATTGACTCTATTCTCTATGCTGTGCTCTTTATTCCCGTGACTTCTTAATTCCATAACCGGAAGCCGGCATCTCCTACTACCCTTCACCCATTTTACCCAACCCCCACCCTGCTCCCCTCTGGTAACTACCAGTTCTCTGTATTTATGGGTCTGTTGCTGCTTTTTGTTTGTTTTGTTTGCCACATTTAACTTCCTGCATAAAGATACTTTGTATACAACTTTTTTAGACCTTGCACTTCAGTTTCTTTTGCTTTCATAGTCAGTTGACTAGGTATTGACTTTCTGGTTAAGAATTAATTTCCCGCAGGGGCACCTGGGTGGCTCAGTCGGTTAAGCATCTGAGTCTTGATTTTGGCTCAGGTCATGATCTCAGGGTTGTGAGATGGAGTCTCACACACACACACAGAGGGGAGTCTGCTTGAGATTCTCTCCTCCCCCCGCCCCTATCCCCTCTGCTCCCTCTCTCTCTCTCTCCCCCCAAAATAAATAAATAAAATCTTTAAAAAAATTAGTTTCCCCCAAACTTTTAAAGTCATTATTCTCTTGCCTTTGGTTTCTAATGTTTTCAAAAATTCCGGTACTGTTGATATTCTAGATTGTTTGCAAATGATCTATATCTACTCTCCCAGGAAACTTTTAGGCTCTTGTTTTTTCTCTGATGTTCTGAAATTTCATGATTATATATCTTATTGTGGTTTATTATCACTTTTTATGAGATTTCTGTGGGTCTCTTTCTATGTAGAGAAATGCGTTTTCTAGTCTGGGAAAGTTTAATTTAGTACTTTTTTTTTTTTTTTTTTTTAATTAATCCCTCCTTTTGTATTTCTTTTTGGTACTCCTATTAGATACTAAACTTCCTGGATGGATTTTTTTTTTTTTTTTTTTTTTTTTTACCTTCTATATCATATCACCCTTAGAGTTTGAGATTTTTCCTCAATTATATTTTCAGTACTATTGAATTTTCCATTTCAGCAATTATTTTTATTTTCCAAGAACCATTTTTTTGGGAAGATTTTATTTACTTTTTTGGACAGAGAGAGACACAGCCAGAGAGGAAACACAAGCAGGGGGAGTGGGAGAGGGAGAACAGGCTTCCCATTGAGCAGGGAGCCCGATGTGGGGCTCGATCCCAGGACCCTGGGATCATGACCTGAGCCCAAGGCAGACGCTTAATGACTGAGCCACCCAGACACCCTTCCAAGAACTATTTTTATTTATTTTCTTCCCTTCCCACCTCACATCTTCCTCTTTCTCCTCCTGCTCTTCCTCCTCCCCTTCACACTTCTCCTTGTTTTCTTCTAGAATTCTGTTTCATAGATGTGCTATCTGTCTTTATCTTTCTAAGGATAGTAATTTTAATTTGTAGGCTAACTTGCTGCCTTTGTGTGTGTGTGTGTGTGTGTGTGACTTGCTTCTATTTCCTTAAAGTTTCTTTTGTAAATTTGTTTTAGCCTACTTTCCATGTTGGAGCTTTCAGTCAACTTCTCTTCATACTGAAGAATACTGAAGAGCCATTTGGTAGATCTGGATTGCTGTGTAGATTTTATTGGCTCATGGAATTTATTGTAGGGTGGTCAGACTTCTGCTGTTGTTTAGAGAACACTAGACATCCATTTCTGTAGGTCTTTTATCTTGCTCAGGTTTTTGATAGAGGGATATTTCAAATTCCTTTATTAGTTATCTATTTCTGCATAAAAAAACTATCCAAAAATGTAGTGGCTTGAACCAGCATTTATCTTACAGTTTCTTCATGTCAGGATCTGAGTGTGGCTTGTTGCCTCCTCTGTCTCAGGGTGCCTCAAAGGCACAATCAAGGAGGGCAGCTAGGGCTCTAGTCATCTCAAGACTCGACTGGGGAGGGATCTGCTTCCAAGCTCAGTTATGAGGTTATTGGCAAGAGTCAGTCCCTTGTGGGCTGTTGGACTGAGCACCTCAGTTCCTTTCTGTATGTTAGCTGCCTTGTTTTTTTGCCACTTGAGTCTCTCCAACATGATGAGTTACTTCATTAAAGTAAGCAGTCCAAGAAGCCAAGAGAGAGTGTCAGTGAGATGAGACAGTCTTAAGTTACCTAATCTTTCCATCACTTTTTCCACATTTTATTTGTTAGAACTGAGTCACTGGGTCCAACCCACATACAAGGGAAGGCTATTACCTAAGGGTGTGAATGCCAACAGAAAGGTATTATGTGGAAGCATTTGGAAAGCTGTCAACCACAACGCCCAGGATGTTAGGATCCAGTCTGTAGGCATTCTGGCAACTGGGCGAGGAGGAGATGGTAAGGCTTGTGTCACCTTTCAGTAAACAGATTTATTCTTTCTCTCTCTCTCTCTCTTTTTTTTTTCCCCATCTAGCCCTTATCCTTGTGTTCATCTGTGCCTGATGTCTTCAAAGTGGAGCATTTCTGTTTCAATTTCTTTAGGAAAGAGACCCTTATTGTCCTATGAGAATGGGGAATGCATAGTTGTAGAAGGCAGAAGAGAGAAACTGATAATTTAACTGCTTCTTATGCATATTTTAAGTCAATTTCCCTTTCTTACCTCCAAACTTGACCTTCAGGTTGTCTAATACCTTATTTTCCAATCCCTGAACTTTTTAAAGGTTCTTTAGGGATGAACCAATTTGCTTCTCATTGATATTACCCTCTGGGGGCCCATAGGTTTGTGCTTCCTTTGCTCTGATTTAAGTCAACATCAATCCTGTATTCTCTTTCCATCTTCACAAAATTAGTTGACATTTCTTGTTTCTTCCCATTCTCTTTGTCAGGAGGGTTTTAAACATTTTTAAAAAAATCTTACTTTTGCCATTTTAGTGAGGTTTGGGAGAAGGTGGTGATAAATGCACATATCCCTCCACAATTCAGTGTTAAAGGAGGGTCTTTCTCTCTCTCCCTCCTTTCCTTTCTTCCTTCCTTCCTTCCTTCCTTTCTTTCTTTCTTTTTCTTTTTCTTTTTCTTTTTCTTTTTTTTTCTTTCTTTTTTTCTTTCTCATTCTTTCTCATTCTTTCATTCTTTCTCATTCTTTCATTCTTTCTCTCTCTCTCTCTCTTCCTCCCTCCCTTCCCTCCCCGCAAATAGTGTTGAGTTTAAGTCTCTTGTTTGGTACTTCTTCCATCTGTTTTTTAGTACTTTGTTTCTCCTTCTTGCCTTTCTCCTTCTTGTCTTCTTGCCTTTCTCCTTCTCTCTAGTTTTGATGGCAGGAGAAATTTTTTGTTATGACTTTCTATATTATCATAACTAGATTCTTGGTGCTCTTTGCATTTTAATTCTTTAAAATAACTTTAATTTTTTTCTCACTGATACTATACTTGCCTTTAACATTATTCAATGAAGCCCTTGTTTCAAGCACTATTACTTTTTAAGAAGAAAGTTATTATTGATTTTCTATTGACCAAATTTTTCACAGTTGTGGACCAGAGAGAAATTTTCTTGTTCTTCTTGGCATCCATTTAAAGCCAGTTGCTTTACTTTGAGATCACAACTTCAAACTATTCACTAAGGTTTATGCTGAAGCTATATTTGCCTTGCCTTGCCTTGCCCCTGCTCCTCCCCCTCCCTCTCCCTTCTTTCTGCCTGCCTGCCTTTCCTACCCTCTTCCTCTTTCCTTGCTTCTTTTCTTGCCTCTCCCCTTCCTTCTTTCTCTTTCTTCCCTCTCTTCCTTCTCCCTCCCTCCCTCTTTCCCTCTTTTCCTTCTTTCCTTCCTTCCTTCCCCCCTCCCTCCCCACTTGCCTTTTCTCTCTCTCTCATTCCTTCTTTCCTTCCTTTCGCCATAAGAAAGTCCTGTGGCGAGGCCATGTCTTAGTTAATGAGCATCCATCAAAGTCTACCAAATTAAAAACAAAAACAAATGAACCCCCCCCCACCATATCAGCAAAGTATTTTAGAATATTCTTGTGGACCAGATGGAGAAAGGTGCAGTGGAGAGTAATAAAGAGAGGGGGTTTCATATACAACTCAGCAACTGAATAATAGTTTTGTCATAGAGATTGATACCTGGAGGAGGGGTTCTCTTGCTGAATGCCACTGAGTTTATATCCAGACATATTCTGTTCACCGTATTTTTAAAGCAGGGGATTAAATACATACTTTAAAAGCATTTTCTAACCTACGGGAAACGTATTTGCATAGCAGGGGCAATCTATAATGCTGGTTTAAAGAAATATTTTTTTTTGGTAAGTATCTTGGGTGGCCTTAGGTCTTATACTCAAAAAAATGCAAGTACTTTTCCACCTAACCACCCTTATCTCTACTGCCATCTGCACCCCTAGGTTTTAGATTCAAGATTCAAAATTATCTAAATAGTTAGACAAAGGAATTGAAATTGACAAAGTAAAATATAAGTGGACAAATATGAAATTGAATATCGTAACTAATTAGAAATTGTGTATTTTTAGGTATGTATGTAATATCTATATAAAATATGTAGATACACTGATTTATACACATATTTACACACAGAACAATGCATCTCAGAAATACCTAGGGGTTCGAAATGTCATAAGAACCAAACATAGAATTCAAGAGTTAAAAAAACAATCCTAGTTAAATGTTAGACTGCACATATAAAATAATAAAGTTTAGAGCATGTAAATATCTGGTGATACCTAGAGTGTTGTAACTGCTCTAGGAATTTATTTTATTGCAAATAGAAAGTAAATACAAAAATAAGACTGGGGTAGTTGAGCTTGTGAAAACTGTTTCATATAGAGAACAATATGAGAAAATAAGAATGCCAATTATGAACAGAAAATTTACATGACATGAAAGCCCTGGAGGCCATATGTACACTCCCTCTAAACAAGACACAGGATTTTTTCTGTTACTCTAGATGAGAAGTGCTTCTCAGATTTTCCACTAAGTATCCTTAATGATGCTTGTCAAATTTCTTTGAGAACCCACAATTTCATTTAAAAATATTATTCAAATATTGCATTCTACTTAGTATAAGTTTGTGTTGGTATAATGCAAAATAAGGGTTTTTCTTCCTTCCCTTCCTGTATTTGGGGAAGAGCATTTATTCTGTGTCATCCCATGTTCTCTGGGGTACACATGTATGCTTGGATATTCACACCACAGATTGAGATGAGACCAATGGGCAGAAATTCCTAGGACTGTATTTTTCACTCAAAAAAACCCCTCTAAAACAAAAATCAAAATATGTATAACTTTCTAAATTTTGCATACGTTGTCTTGAAAATTTGAAAATAAGACACCAGAGCCTGAATAGCCATCTCCCTCCTGTCCTTTTTTGGATCAGTTGTAGAAATGATACCTGTGATACTTTTAGGCTGGACTAGATAATTCATGAATTTCTTTGACCTATGATAGCTTTAAGATCGGACATTACACTTTGTACCCAGGGAAAGGAAAAAGATAGGAGAAACAAGAAACTTTAAAAACATCCAGATCAATTAAATGTTAAATATTAAAATTTTAGATCAAACGAATGAAATGTTTAGGTTAAAAGCAATCGTGGAGACTTCCAGGTAGCATAGGAAAATGGCTGTTACTAAATTTGAATCTCTCCAAAAAAAGACTATACAGATCAACAAGAGAAACAAATACAGCCCACGTAACCTATGATGTCAGCCTAACCAAAAAAATAACACTGCCAACTTTAAATTACTTTTGAGTAGAAAAATATACAGTAGTCACCCTTGTCTGTGGTTTTGCTTTCTCAGGTTTCGGTTGTCGGTGGTCAGTGGCAGTTGGGATGCAGATGCTCTTCCCTCTGACATGTGGTCAGAGGGTCAGTCCTGATGGTGAGCCACATCATGGCCTCTCTGTCATTCACCGTGCTCCACCTCCTCGCACAGGCATTTTATTGTCGCGTATCATCACCAGAAGGGTGAGTACAGTACAATAAGACGTTCTGAGAGAGAGACACGTTCACATAACTTCGATTACAGTATATGGTCATAATTGTTCTAATTTATTATTAGTTATTGTTAATCTCTTGCTGTGCCTAATTTATAAATTAAACTTTATCATAGGTATGTATATATAGGGAAAAAAACACAGAGTTTGGTACTGTCATGGTTTCAGGCACCCACTGGGGTCTTGGATCACATCACCCACGGATAAGGGCCGACCACCATACCCCAACTCTCAGCAGTATGATCAACATAAGCCCCTGCCATAAGGCTTTTGGAGAGCGAGCAGTATCCTAATTCTTGCCTTCTCCACCCCCCTACCCCAGCCAAGTACATAAAAGAGGAGAGGAGACAGAAGCACCAAGGTTAAACCTGAAAACTACAAAACTTTCTATTAAATTCTTGGGTGAAATGAAAAAATACAAACAGGAATTGTGGAATTCATAAGAAATAGTACTCATTAGAATGTTATATATCAAAAAAAAAAAAAAAAGAATGTTCTATATCTCCTGGTCGTGGGATTGAGCCCTGTGTTGGTCTGTGTGCTGAGTGTGGAACCTGCCTAAGATTCTCTTTCTGCCTCTCCCTCTCCCCCTCCTCCTGCTCATGCTATCTCTCTGTAGAATAAAGTAAAATAAAATAAAATAAAATTTATGGAATACATTTAAAGCAGGTAAGGGAAACTTCATAGAGCTGAATACTTTTATCAGGAAAAGTGAATTAGTGAAAATAAAATTAGTGAAAATGAAATTCATAGCTGAAAAAGGAAAAAACGAACAAAATAAATTTTAAAAAAGTCAAACAGAACAAGGATAAAATCAAAAATTAATGAGGCATTGAAAAACAGAAGGTCTAAGTTCTAATTAGTTTACCAAATTTTTCTTTAATAAAAAAATCAGGTAACTTAATCAAGGGAAAATATGAGAAAGACTACACAGATAAAGAGATGATAAGGGGAAAATACTGAAATAGAAGTAATTTAAAAAAAAAAGATTTTATGTATTTTATAGAGAGGGATAGCGAGAGAGGGAACACAAGCAGGGGGAGTGGGAGAGGGAGAAGCAGGCTTCCTGCTGAGCAGGGAGCCTGATGTGGGGCTCAATCCCAGGACCCCAGGATCATGACCTGAGCTGAAGGCAGATGCTTAATGACTGAGCCACCCAAGCACCCCAAAATAGAAGGAATTTTTAAAAAAATATTCAAGGACTGTTTTTCATACTTTTTGTTTTTCATGCTTTTTTGATAACCTAGATGCTTAAGTTTCAAGGATAACACAATTTATCAAAATTGGACTCAGAAGCTATTTATTTTTCCTTGCTCCAAAATAGATTTACTGTGTTTGTGTTTGCATGTATATGTAGTTCATTTTTGCTTTTTTAAAAAAGTTTTTGAGTAGTATCATACTCTATTTTTTCTGCAACTTGCTTTTTATTATTTATTTATTTATTTATTTTAGAGAGAAAGAGTGCAGGGGGGAAGGGTAGAGGGGGAAGGACAGGGAGAGAGAATCTCAAGCAGACTCCGTACTGAGCATGGAGCCCAATGCAGGGCTTGATCTCACAACCTTGAGATCATGACCTGAGCCAAAATCAAGAGTCCAATACTTAACTAACTCTCTCAGGCACCCTTGCAACTTTTTAAATTCAGTGTTGTATTTATGATAATCATCTCTGTTCCTTTGTGTAGGTCTCATTCATTCGTTTTCATTGTTTGAATAATACTGATATATTAATATCTCACAATTTGTGTGTTTTCTCTTGATTTTTATTTAAATGATTTCTATTATTAATACATTTCTACTTATTTTTAATGTACATATAAAGAGTTTTTATAAAGTATTTACATCGAGTAAATTGTTGGATTTTAGGGATGCCTTAATTTTTACTAGATGTTGTCCAAATCCTCTCTAAAGTGAGAGTAATAATTTTCTGTTCCCCTTACAAGTATTTCAAGGAGCAAGTTGCTAATATCTTTTCTAGCACTTGATTTTTGTCAAACTTTCGGTATTTCCAACGTAATCTGTGTAAAATGGCACCCCACTGTGGTTTAAATTTGCGTTATTTGCTGTTGAAGTTTACCAGGGTTTCAAATGTTTACTGTTCATTCCTGCTTGTTGTTGTTCATTGCTTGCTCCTTTATTTTGGCAGTATTTTTCTTTTGAGTTTTTTTTTTTTAATTTGAAAATTTTTTTATATATTCTGATACTAATCCTTGGTCAGTTATATACAGATCTCTTAGTCGATAGCATGTCCTTTTATTTGTGGACTTTGGTGAGGCTGAGTTGCTAATTTTGTTATAGTTTAATTTTCATTATTTGTGATTACTATTTTGAATAAATTTAATAAATTATCTCTACCCCAAGGTAAAAAAAAAAAAAAAAAGATTCTCCTATATTTCCTTCTAAATGTTTTCAATTTCAACTACTATTTGTCTTTAATGTAATTAAAATTGATTGCAGCACATGCTTAAAGATTCAATGTTATTATTTATTTTTTGACATAGATAATCAATATTCTCAGCACTGTTTGTACCTCATTAATTTAGGACTCCTCTTATGCCATATAGAAAGTTTTCATACATGCATGTTCTTCCAGTTTCTGTATTCTGTTCCATTGGTCTCCATGTCTGTTTCTCACCCAAAGCCACACTATCTTAATTACTGTGCCTTAATAAAAAGTCTTGATATTGAAAAGGCAAGGCTCTCCACCTTATTACTGTTCCTCAAAATTTTCTTGGCTATTTATGGTCTTTTGCATGAAATGACTTTTTGGTTTTTTGCAGTTATTCTGAATTTCCTTTAACTTCACCTCTACTTTGTGTCACTCCTTTTCATGGTTCAAAGTCTTAAACTTAGGCTCCTGTTTGACTAACTTGGGTCACACACTTGGACTTCGGTCACCAAGGATGTGAAAAGTATTTTCTACTTCAACTTCTCTGTGTTGGTCAGTGGAGACCTGCTTTTCATCTATAGTCGGGACTTTCTTAAAATAGGGTGATAAGTATTTCAGTGATTTTTCTGTTGCATGACCACTTATCTCAATGATCAGTGATTTAAAATAACAGTTGTTTTATTGCTGGATGATGATTTTGGGGGCAGAGTTTGGCTAGGAGATTTTTATGTTCCCCGTGGTGTCAGTCAGTTGATGGTAGTGGGCTGGTGCCTGGTCTGGTCTGAAGAATCGTGTGTCTGGTGGAAATGGCCAGAAAACTAGGTTCAACTGGGACTGTTGATCAGAGTGTCTGCACGTGGCCTCTCCAGCTTGGTGGTTTCAGGGTATTCATACTTACATGGGTGCCTAGAAAGAGTGGTCCAAAAGACCGGAAATGGAAGCTACCAGTTTCTTAAGGTTTTGGCAGGGCCATTTCTGCTGTTTCTGTTGGTCACAGCACAGAGACTACCCAGGTTCAAAGAGAAGAGGCATGGGCCCTACTTTTTGGTGGGAAGAGAATTAAAGAATTTGCTGCCACCTTTAATCTGCCATAATGAGTTTGGTTCCTGGGCAGCCCGTATTCTAATGTCCTCTAAAATAAGGTCAATTTTCTCTTTCAAAAAGAAAAAGACCGTGTTGTATTTTCTTTCAGTGCTCTATCTTATGTACCTTGTAAGGCTTATCTTGTAGGGCCAACATATCAAGAATCAAACCCATGTATAAGGAATCTGATACAGCAATGAATTGAATGAATGGCTGCAACTAAGTTTGGAGTGAGAGGAGTTTATGTTATTTGAAATCATTAGAAATTAAGTAAATATCCTGAGTCTTAATCATATTTAATTAAGTGACTCATTTCTGTCCTTGCTTTGCCACTGCTTGACAGAATTCTTATGTAAGTTATCTCTGGATCATAGTCTTCTCATCTGAAAATGTGCTTCTTATTATGTATCCTATCTACCAGATGACGTTGTAATGCTGTTGTGAAAATAAAATGTGATAAAAGTTGCAAAAACCCTTTGAAAATTAAAAGAATACTAATTTAATTCATTACATCCTATCAGTAATTTTTCCATCATGTCACAGAGTTCAACTTTGTAGAAGTGAACTACAGTTGACCCCTTGAACAACACGGTTTTGAACTCTGTGGTCCACTTATATGTGGATTTTTACAGTATGGCGCTGCAAATATATTTTTTCTTCCTTGTGATTTTCTTGATATTTTTTTCTCCAGCTTTATTGTAAGAATACAGTGTATAATACATGTAACATGCAAAATATGTGTTAATTGACTATGTTATCGGTAAGTTTGCTGGTCACCAGTGGGCTATTAGCAGTTAAATTTGGGGGGTATGCAAAAGTTATACGTAGATTTTAACTATGCAGTGGTGAGGGGAATTTGTGCGCCTAAACCCCCATGGTTCAAGGGTCAGCTGTACAGTTTCTTAAACATTTTGGCAAATCATACTACAAGTTTTGCTATGCAATTGTGATCTCCTCAAGGGAGGCCATTTGGAGATTGAATGAAGTGAATTATTTTCTTATAGTTCCGCATATTCCTGATGAAGTTTCTGATACACAAAAAATAAAATGATCGGTAGACTCAAAAAAATGTTACTTTGGTGAGATTGTATTAGAAATCAAATTCCTGTCTTCAATTTTCAATAGAATTGACCAAGAAAGTATAAAAGCAGGTAAAAATTCCTACTTCCACATGAAAACTAGAAAGAGTTTAATGCATGTTGCAATCATTTTGAGAATTCCATTCTTCCTGCAAGCACGCGGGGCTTCTGCAAGCATGTTGGATGAGAGGATGGCTTAATCAAAATCCTCCACTTCACTGTGAAGGTGTGAGGACAGACCACTGGCCATGAGCACACAGGAAGGCAACTTGCTAACACTTATTCAAACATGGGTGCCCAGATGGGTGCAATTACCAGAAAGCTTCTGCAGTGGGCATCATACCAGGTCACGAGCTGGCATTTTCTCTAATGAACAGAGGCAGAAGACCACAAAAGAGAAACTGCAGTTAAAAAAAAAAAAGTGGGGGCGGGGTTGCCCTAAAAAAAAAAAAAAAAAATCACAGGAGTGCCTCTTGCTGAAATAGTTTTACCACCAGAAACTGGAGACTGTAGATAGAACAGTTTATATTTTCACACGGGAGCGATATCCGCTTAAATTTAGAAGACAGACATAAAGGAGGGAAAACCGTAAAGCATGATTGATATTTCGAAAACAGAAGTGCAAGTGGCAAATAGATTATACACTGCATAAAATTGAATTAAGGAAGTAGGATAAAAGTCTGAGATATTCACCTGATATTCAAGGGAAAAGGGTAAACATATGAACATGCATTGGGCCAACACCATATCAAGATGTTCCCATCTGGGTATAACAGCATCCCCAAGAACTGCTGAACAGGAAAATAATAGAAGATCACTTTTTTGAACTGAAGAAAGCTTTGTATTTGCCAATTCAAGGGCCCATTGGTGGATAAGATTTATAACAAAAGAGGCGAAGACCTTATCTTTCTAATATTTTTTAAACATAAAGGAAAAAATCTTACAAGTTTTCAGATGATGGCAGTGAAAGGACCCACACCTACATCTCTCCGGGGCAGGGAACAAGAGTATAAGTGAAGGTTCTCACACCTCATGTCCAAATAGTAGTAAAATAATTAGAGTTAGGTTATTACTAAAAAATTAGAATCTAATGTCAGAAATAATTCTTGAAAGAGAAGATACTTAGTATAAGAAACTGATATATCCTGAGCAAAAATCAACCATCTGTGCTTATGGAAATCATTGTTGACTGGGGAGTAAATGTATGCCGAACTTATCTTGTCTAGTAGGATGGCAATACAGTTTCTTGATCACTCAAGAGCAGAGCTTTAGATAATGACTTTAACATCCTAATTTAGCCAGTAGGAAAATTAAGATAGATTGGATGGTCAGGGCAAAACCGAATAAAAAAAAAATTAAGAAATAATATAATAAGACAGCTGTGACATCAAAAGAAAACAAACTTTAAAAATGAAGAATAACTATACCAGGATGTCCACCAATAATACTAAATGCCCCAGGAATGGCAATATGTATTTGTTATATGAAGATTAGATTTCAAACCGAACCCAGTTATGAGAAGTACCTAAAACCAAATAATCGTGTTTTAAGTAGAAAAAATGGGAAAAGATATATCAGGCATACAAAAATACACAAAAATAGGCATAATACTAATATCCACTAAAGTTGGTATTAGCTGTGTTTAAAGGATGCAAGAATGACTTAGTGTTTTTAAACTATTAATATATCAAGTTAGTTGATCAAAAAGGGGAAATAAAAACCTTAATGAGGTTCTGAAAAAGTTAAGGCCAATATACGTTCCTTATTAAAAAATCTTTGCAAACTAGGTAGAAGGATATCCATTTTAAACTAGAAGTCAATGTGATACATAATAATGATAATCTTCCACAGAATCCAGTAACTGAGGCAAAGATGCCTGCTATTATCAGTATTATTTTTCAGTATTGTGGAAGTTCTCGTTAATGCACTGAGGCAGAAAGCCGTAATGATCAAAATATTCACGGGAGAGGAAAATACAGAATTCTTAAAAATTATCTGTGGTAGAACTAGGAACTTCAAGAAAGCAAAACTGCTGATCAAATTAAAAGATAACTCAGAGATGTGGCCAGATTAAAAACACACACAGGTTAGTAACCTTCCCATAAACTCGAACTACCTATTTAGAAAATCTATGAAAAATCGTATTAAGAATAGCAAATGTATATAGAAGAAGAGCTACAAAAGGTAACTAAAATCAGAGTTCACCAAATGACAGAGAAATTTTAATAAATGGAGGAAAATGTTGTGATGGTTAATAAAGAAGCAGTTTTCCCCAAAATCATTTATCAAGTGAATACTATTCCAATAAAAATCTAAGCATAATTTTTTTTTTAAACAAAATGATTCTAAAGTTCATCTTGAATAATAACAATGTTTTACAAACTTCTGGGCAAAGGGATAATAATTTTCCCCTTTCAGATATTGACATTTTAATATATATTGAAAAGATGAGCTTCTGTAACATTGTAATGTAATAAGCCTCAAATTTACTGAAAATCAGAAGAATTTTGGGTTATTTCCTTAGACTTTGGAAGGAGAAAGATGCTTTTTCAGTGGTTATTGCAGCTGTAAATTTACATTGGAAGTCACCTTTAGGAATGAGTCTGTATATAGTATGCAACAGCAAAACCCAGGGAGCTGACCACTAGGAATGTCTCCTATATTTTGCATATGAAAACATCAAGAGTAAGGTGAAAATTCAAGTAAGAAAAAGGAAAATGTATTTGCAACATATGGCAAATGGTTAATATCATTTAATTTATTTATTTTTACTTGGAAAATATAATTTAATCTTTCTTCGATAAATCAGAAGGTATTTTAAAATCTTATACATTTTCAGGGTCACCATAATAAACAGCAATTTAACTTGTTATATCATTTTATATATCATATTATTAATATACAAAAATCATACAAATCAATAAAACTTACTTCCTTTTCAAAAGAAAATATTTTATCATTGCATCCTCATTACTGATAATAAATGATTAAAGAGTTCAGTTTTACCAATAATCAGGTCAAATCAAAACAAATCAAATGTTCATGATTTCTTTTTAGAATTTGAAAATGTTCATGTCCAGTGTTGGCATTATAAAGAAATACACTTTTCTTTGTACTTTGCTGACGGTAGCACATATGACAATGTTCTCTCTCTCTCCGTGTATATATAATATGTATCTATAGTTATCCCCTTAATATATATATATATATATTATATATATATATATTTACTTAGTAAATACTTTCTAGGAATTTATTGAAAGGAAAAATAAGAAATTAACAGAAAATAGTTTTCTTTAAAAAATGTCTTTATTGGATATTTTGAAATTATAATAATACCTTCTTGTTGTAATATATAAAATGATATACTACAAAAGTATAGAAGCAAAGTTGTTTTCCCTTGCCTGCCTTCTGTCATTCCTCTCTGGAAACCAATTTTAGTGGTCTGGTATATATTCTTTGGTACATCTTTTCTTGTTCAAATGAATATATATAGCATATTATATAAAGAGATTTTGGTTGATTGATCTGCATTTTATTACATGCATTATTCTGCATTGTCCTTTCACTTGTCAGTATATTGTAGACATTTCTAGAAGTCAGTAAAAACAGATCTAACTCGCTTTTCCAATTTCCTTATATAGACAAAAGCTTACAAATTTTATAATGACAACATAATGCTGTCACATGTATAATTGTATTATATGCATATATAATGTATAATTTTGATATACATTTATATATAGCATTTTGAATGAATTCATGTCTTTTTTTCCCTGTCTTTTTCTTCTCTGTTCATTGTGGAATTGTTTAAAATACCAAACAACTATAGATAACCATGTAGTAATAGAGAATTATGATGTAAATTGCAGTATATTTCTGTGATGGGTTGCTAGGCAGTCATGAAGAAACTGTATCTTTTGTTCTATCTTTTCTTAAATTCTGTATTTGTCTTTTTGGCATCCATCCATCACTGGACCAATTATATTAACTATGTTTTCTTATTTTCTATATTCTTGATGCTCTGGCATTTATGGCCTTGCTTATGGGGTAAGGGTCTGCCATCCCAGAGCCATCTAAGAGCCAATGCGTAGCAATAAAATAAAGGGCTCGACCAGGAGTGCGTCTTTTGTGTGCAATCCAACCAACCCCAAGCTCATGTCCCCCAATTATATCCTTCCCCCCCCCCCCCCCAACTATATCCTTACCAAACTCTCACACAACAGCCAGTATTTCCCCCTCCCTAAATCTACCCAGGGCCAGGTGCCAGGTGACTACAGATCATTTTTGTGCCCAAAGACCACCAGAATTACTCAAATGACTGAGTCCTACACGGTTTGCCCTGCTCTGTGCTTTTCCTGTAGAAAGCCCAGTGAAGGTTCTGGTCAAGCTTTCCCTTCACTCCTGCCTCCTGTCACCTGACCCCCGTAGCGCTTCCCCTGAGGCTCTGCGTAGCACACAGTGACCACCTCTTTAGAAATGATGCAAAACTCTATAGAAATCAACACTCCAGTTTCCAATATGTATTTATGTGTTTACATACTTAGAAAAAAAATTGAAAGGAAATTCACCAAAATATTAATAGAGATTATCGTGGATGTTATGGTACTGAATAATATCAGTGTTTTTCTTTACATTTTTCTGTATTTCCCAAAGTTTCAGCAAGTTTTATAATGCACGTAAGTATGGTCATGTATATCTCTATCTGTACCTATTATTTTATATTCATAAAGCTGAATTAAAACTAGTTTCCTAAGTTCCAGAACCTAATTCATATAATGAATTTTCAAACCTAAACCTTGTAGAATGGCTTGTATACAGTGCCATTTGCCATTCTTATCCCTTTTAAATCTGATTTGGTTTTGTTTTTTTTTTTTGTATCATGATTCCCGATTTCTGAAATAAATTAAAGGGCAAAGGATGACACACATCTCCTTGCCTCCATGATCTAGAAAAGTTACCATTGTAAATATGATTGGTGTCTGATGGGGTCAGTTGGTTTCCAAAAGAAAAACTGAATAAGAGGATAAAATGAAAAGCTCCAATCTAAGAGATTATGACTCAGTCCTTGCTCTCCCTGCAAAATGAACTTGTTGTAAACTATGACCCTTGAATGTTCATGCATGCAGGAAATATTTTCATTTGACTTCTGATTTGATTTTAAAACAGCCTTAGTGATTTTCAGTTTGTGATGGGGCAGAGTCCAGTGGTGAATGGATGCCTGCTGTGAAAAGGGGTTTATCATTTTAATTTGGACCAACTGCAGTAGAAACTAATTGGCTCTCAAACTGGCTGATATCCCATACCCAAACTGAACATAATCAAAGATTTACTGTTACATTGATAACTGAAATGAAAAAATTTAAAAATGTAATGAGCTAACAAATTGTGTCATACTAAAGAATCATGGGGATGTCCTTGTGGTCTCACGAATTCTAGAAACTGACTCATTTAAAACCGGAGGCCAGGATATTTCTTGTAGCATTTAAAACCTTAATGTGATGCTAGACAATGAGAAATAATTATATGCAAGAAATATTAAAGGCATGTCAATATCAGTCTAGATGTGAAATTACATTTTAATGAATTTCCAAAAGACATTGGTGCTTCTTAATAAATTTGTTTTTCTATACGGGAATCTAGGGTTCTGTGCCCATGTGCACAAACATGCATGTGTGAGTGTGGGTGTGTTTGCTTCAATATTCAGTAGTAGAACCAATGAATAGAAGTTGGGGGAAAAATTTGGTGCTGAATCACACTTTTATAAGAATTTCATTTTATTTGAAAAAAAAAAGATTTATCCTATGGAAAAAATAAAGTCTACCTTAAGTAATCTATAAATTCTGCTCATAGTGGAATGTTTTCTGATATGCATAAAGTTTCATATTTCCTTAAAAGTGTGATCTGTGATAACAAGTGTTCTGCATTTGTGAGAAAAACTGGAAATAATTCGAATTGCAACATTTATAGGATTACAAGCCAATTATACATAGGGATTAAAGAAATACCTGTTTTAAAAGTTTTTT